>OY759263.1:46232510-46255010 GCA_963662155.1 Lamellibrachia columna | reverse complement strand
AAATAGTGAACGGTTATGAGGATGTTGATAGGAATATGTTCTTCAAACTTAAAGAAGGCAGTAGAACCAGAGGACACAAAGCAGTATTAGTTAAGGAGCAGTGTAGGTTGGACATAATAAAGTACTCTTTCTCACAGAGGATGATAAATGAATGGAACAAACTGCCAAATGACTGTGTTAATGCTAGTAGTGTGAATGTGTTTAAAAATAGAATTGACAGATTTTGGACTCTCGATAAGCCAATGGCTTCCTTGTCCACTTGCCACCTGGAACTTGTTGTTTGGGATGGCAATCTTGTTCAATCTTGTTAGATCTATCCGGCATCTATGACGGTGTCCTATGGAGCACTGTCTTAATCCAGCAAGCAAATCGTCTGTATGATTTACCTCAAATCAACCCAAGGAATAGTTGATGATATGTGGTTGTGTAGTGTATTGAAATGTATATTATTGGCCTAGTCATATCGCGATTTTTAAGTGTATTAACACTTATGGAGGCTGTCGAGAAAGTGTTCTCACTTCTAGAGGCAAGCAGAAGTGTTTGGCACAATGGACATGTAGCCGTTTTAGTGTAACGAATATCCCCAGGTGTCCAAAGAACTCGTCTCGTTCACCAATTCTTACCTTGTTGCAGTAGAAAAGAGCAGCTTCGTAATTTCCTTTCCGAATCAAATGTTCGGAGTGATGGAAATGCCTCTCGAAATTCTTGTCATCTGCCTTCGCCATTACAAAAGCCGCTGGAAAAAAACGTTCCCTGTGGCACTCATTCGTCTTCCACGGACACCCACCCGACCCACTGCGCCAGACCCAGCTGTTTTGCCGATAGGCGGCGTTACGTACGTCACATGACTTATGACGAACACGTAGCTGATTGGATGCCAAATGACAATGGCGGCGATGACGCTGAATGTGGCGGAAACATTGAGTTCACTTGGTCGTTCTACATAATCCATTCAGATACGTATGTATATGTATTTCACCTGCGTCTTGTGTCATTACATTGAAACTCCCTAATAAATCAGGCCGAAATAACTACTATAAACTGACGTGTAGCCTGAGCTCGTTTATGTAAGTTAGATATTCGTAATAACTTGAACACATGCAGGTGTGAGTAAAATTGCATCTGATTTATTTAACATAGATCATTAATAAGTATGGGATGCCGAAGCACCCCCAGCTAAAATGAGCTTCCTATGGTAACAGCGAGTTGCACTCTATTGGCGTATATCAAATCATACGGATAAACAATATGTTGTATACATGACAAAGTGTAGGGCCTACTAACCATACTCACATTGATGTGAAAACAGAAAACAGCATACCGCAGTGTGCATGTTTTTTATCGTTTGTTCTGATTTGTATTCAAGTAGGCAGAAGGAATATAGCTAGACTTAGTGTGAAGCGTATACAATATGGGCAACTGTTTTATGACGGACGTCAGAATTTTGTTTAACGAATACCTACTGTATTTTGTGAAACGTATTTTTGTATCCATATCCAACCTGCATTAATATGATAGCATTGCATAAGATAATATTAACATGGGAATAAGATGACCATATCATTATATATTTTTTTGGAAAGGGCATATGTGGAAAATATATATACTGAGTACAGATGAATAATTATAAAGATTACGGTCTTATGATGCTGGCTAATGGAATAACTGTTTGTTCCACTGTTTGCTCCAATGGATTATTACAACTACTGTCAGATTAGAGACGTCAGACTACTGGCAGCGATGTCAGGCATACTATCATTGATATCATTCTCATCGTATGCATATACCACTATACAACTTCATACACCATACACAAACGTGCGTATGCGTGCGTGCATGTGCGTGCGTGTGTGTGCGTGCGCGTGCATGCGTGTGCGTGCGTGCTTGCGTGCGCGCGCGTATGCGCGTGTGTGTGTGTGGGGTGTGGCGGGGTGATTTTGGGTGCGTAAGTTATACAAGCTATAGGAATTGCCTCCCCGATAGATATGCCCTTTCAATCTTTCAATTTGCTCCATATTTGCAAGTTCTAGACTATTGAGTAATTGTGCTTTTTAACATTTGATAGGGCCGCTAGAATATCATTAACGGTAACCAGGTCACCGGTTTAGGAACTACGATGAACGATATGTAAATGTTGAAGTGTAAATATATCGAAATGGAAACGAAACACCGACGACTTTAACGATTATGACAATAATAATAATACAAATGATTATGTCGGTGATGTTTAACGTGGAAACAGAAAAAACAGTAGGGCGAACAGATTAATTCAAGAATGCTTTAATTAGAAGCTTCATTGCACCTTTTACTCCTATCGCGTGACAGCATACACACTTGAAATGATACACCCAACCAATATGCACGGCACCTTTTGGAATGTTCAGACTATCACTATGTTTAATAACCGATTTTAAATTATATGTCGAATTAAATGATTAACACTAGCTGTGAGATACGTCTCCCTCCATGTGTGCGCGTGCGTGTGCAGGCTTCAAAAAGCTAGCAGGAGATTATATTGGACTTGCTAAAATTGAGCATTCGGACAATGGCGACCAGCTGTCCAATATGTCTGGCCTACATTGTTGTCGGTCCAGGTTTTGACCATTACAAACACGTGGCCTTAAAAACAAACACAGCAACAGGTCAGGTGCTTCCATTAAATTCACAAGCAAGCAATGTCCATTGAGCAGGCGTCCACATATATATTATGTGCACAATTAAACTTGATAAACAAAATGCCGACTACAAAAACAAATTCTACCTGTTGACATCCACGCCAGACAAGCGTGACGGCATAGCAATTTTTCGCAGTTGCAATTTATTCTTTTGAACAGGGCAAGTTTTCGACAATATTATGCTTTATTCCACTGTAGGAGTCTCATTCAGTTATTCCTCTTCCATCCGACGTGCTCCTTGGCGTTCGCTTGTTTCAACCAATCGTGGAGCGGCTTGAAGTATTCCAAAATGGCGGCGGTGCTGAACTCGCGCTGACCGGTGATGACCTCCATCGCGTCAGGCCACGGCTGGCTGGCCCCGAGACGTAGGACTGACCTAATAGAAAAAATGCACTAACGGTCAGAACACTACGGTCTTAGCAACAATCAAGAGAACATATTTGCCCGGACGGCTACGATAGTTGCGTTCTTTCTTATATTTTATAGAATGTATATATGTAGTGCATAATACACAGTGAAGGGAAGTTACGGCTAATGCAAGGATAACAAGGAAGCTGAAATAATGATGATAATAATAATACTAATTAATAATATCTTTGTTCGCACACACATCGTGGTATATACATAAAAGGTTACTGTAATTGTATATGATATGATATACAAACAGTAAAAGCAGTTTACACATAATTGTATATCATAAATTATATCCAAAATATGACCATGGTTTGTCAAATTTAAAACCATCTCGTATGCCAATGGATATACCGAGCCGATTTAGCTCTATCACGGTTTTTATCATTTACATTATTGAACCACGCTCTATCACTTTTGAGAGCAAACAGACCATACTATGTTTAAGCATCAGCTCCTAAAAATTATTTCCAAAGATTAAAATAAGAAGTGATATGGCTGAACGCTTACTTGAGCAAGTTTCCCGCCTTCTTCGACTGATAGATGTCGCACTTGTGAAGAGGTCCTCCGTGGCCGGCAGCATTGCACAGCGCCTGGTGAAACTGGAACTGTCCGATAAAACTTAGGAAGTATCTGAAAATTAAATAATTAATTACATTACATAACTTAATAAGGAGAAAAAAGTGAAAGTATGTGTCTTTATGTAGAACGTTTAGGATTACATGGCGAAGGTCAACAAGAAGGTCAACAAGAAGGTCAACAAGAATGTCAACAAGAAGGTCAACAAGAAGGAAATTGGAAAAGAAACGGCCGGGGAAACTGAACGAGGATGAGAAGTGACGCTAGGGATGGACGGGATATGTGGAGACTAAGCTAAAACATAAATCAGAATGACTGGAGATGTATTAGATGGCAACTAGAAATAATACGAAGAAATATTATACCAAATTGTGTACGCCAGGGGCGAAGCTTTTTATTCTGTATAACAATGACATATGCAGTGTCTATAAACTGATAAAACTTTTCTTATTTGCCGATGACACGAACATCTTCTGTTCAGCCAATGATATAAAATCACTTGAAAATATTGTATGCAACAAACTATATCAGTTATAGTTCTCAACCAACAAATTGTCTCTAAATATAGCCAAAACCGATTACATGCTATTTTCTGGTCGAGCACAATTGTCTGATATAAATATTAAGATAAAAAATACACAGATATTAAAAGTACGAGTTACGAAATTTCTAGGCCAGTGCTTATCGACAAATCATTAAACTGGAAAGACCGCATCAGTCGAGTAAAGTCTAAATTATCGATAAGTGTTGGTGTCATGTACAAATGCAGCAACATACTTGACCGGTATAGTATGTACATGTTTTATTTCACCCTGTTTTTGCCATATTTATTGTATTGTGTGGAAATATGGGGAAATAGGTATCCTACAAATTTGCATTGTATAAATATGTTACAAAATGCGATGCGACCACACAACTCCACTGTTTTGCAATGCACGCATTTTAAAGTTTAATGAATTGGTACAATTTAGAATGCTACTATTTGTGTATAAAGCTCATACAAATGAATTGCCGTCGAATATTCAAAGTTTATTTGTTAAGCACAATAATAATAAGCTCTGTACACAAAGACAAAATCGATTTTCATGAACTCGTGCATCAACTAATAGAAGGTGTATGTCATTAATTGTCTATGGAACCAAACTGTGGAATTCGTTGAATGCCTGTTTTGACCAATATTCGTTCTTTTCACCGTTTTAAAGCACACTACAGCAGTTATTTGAAAGTTATGGTAAACAGATTTAATTTCACAATGCACAGTTTCATAATAATCTACCAAAACTTAAGTAAAGATAGCCACATCTGTATCATTTATGAAATTAATATCACGTATAAAAACTGCTAGAAACTGTCGACAAAGGAGCAACATGACATTATAAGTATTCTTACTTCAATGTTTCTCCTTCTTTCGAGCATTTCACCAATATTTTTTTTATACTTAATATGTATATCTAATTTGTTTGATCTGTTTGAATAAACGCTTTTGATTTGATTTGATTTGAACGCTATCGGCGACGTTTTTCCATTAAGCGTTTGTGTAATCGCGAGTAGTTAGTACTGAATTTTTAATTCGCTGCGTATCATAATCCTAACGTAACATTATAGTTTCAGCAGAAGAGATCCAAGTCATCACGTTACCTGATGTAGGGAACAAAAGACGACACGTGGTACTTGGATCCCGGATCGAAATCCTTTTCGGTCCGTTGAACAGGAGGAACTATACCCTGGTAGCGTAAACTGCAAACCATAACGCTTAATTTTATTTTGCTTCTACGCTATGCACACATGCACGCACGCACTCGCCCACAGCCAGAGTGCAGGTGTTAAGAAATCACCAGGAGACCTACAAGATAAGGTAATTGGTATTACCCATGCTAAAGATTCAGAAACGATTCTGAATAAGTTAAACTTTAGAACATGGGTCTATACGACCTATACGGAGCGAATAGCAAAAGTGTCTTGATCACCACATCAAATATCGGATTACCTTCAAAACGGGCATTCCGTCAATAAAGCCAAATAATATGTGGTTGCCAGTGATAACGAGGTTTGATGGTTACCGTAGTTCCCACCAGCGCTTGTTGTAGTTGTCGGGAGTGACGTCACCGCGGAACACCTCCCAGCGCCACCTGTCGATCAAGTAGCCGAAGGGGAGGAAGGCGATCTTCTCCAGTGCCATCTTCATCAGAAAATTTATCTCCTTCTCTGAAAGGAACCAAATCAGTCATGTTAGCAATTTCATCCTAAATAATCGTCCTGTTTGTGACATCAAGCTGAGCAAGTCGGGTGTGTTGCGCGCTCGGGTTCCTCATGATTTAGGCGCTATTTAAATTTTCATATTATTATTATAAACTTTTACATTGAAGTATATTATATATATATATATATATATATATATAATTTATATATATATATATATGTAGATATATATATAATTATAATTATAATTATATATATATATATATATATATATATATATATATATGTATATATGTATATACATATATATATATATATATATATATATATATATATATATATATATATATATATATATATATATATATATATATATATATATATATATGTATATATATATATATATATATATATATATATATATATATATATATATATATATATATATATATATATATGTATATATATATATACGTATATTTATATTTATATATATATACGTATATATATATATATATATATATTTATACGTATATATATATATACGTATATATATATATATATGTATATATATTAATTAGTAAGAAAAATTGACATTACTGTTGTCGTCTTCTTCGGATCGTCTGTCCTTGTTTGGTTTGTCGGTCAATATACCTAGAGAAACATTAATGACTTGTTCAACAGAGGTTTAGACATTATTATCAAACACTGTTTTGAAAGAAGCACACGCACTCACGCACGCACGCACGAAATAATACATACACACATACACGTACATTGGAGAAATCCTCGTGATTCTCATAGTGACCAAAGGCGAAGAAGGACTGCTTTCGGATGTAGGTTATATTCTTATAACTACAACGACGGCAGAATGCAATCCATCATCATCATTACCATCCCAACAATTTTCACATTAGTATAATATTATAATAATGATTTTTTTCATTACATAAATTATGTAACTTTCATCAACGTTAACCATGTGTGCCCCTTACGACGGGGTGAGTGAGCATAACATGTCTATTGGCCGTGCGGGTCGCAGGATGGGCAGCTGCGTTCTTCTGTTGTCTCAGCCTGAACTTGAGGCTTATTGAGCTGATTCCATTCAACGACTGACATAAAAAACAAGAGTTCCTGAACTAGTCAGTGGGGGCTGCTGGCACTACAAATTATTGGTCTTTCAACTATATTGGAGGCCACACAGTCTGTGAGATGTTTCGGTGAACAGGTCTGTCGTTCAGTCTTTGAGGACGAAGAATTTTCTACAGAGGTATGGGCAATGGAAGCAATGGAGAATCATTGTTACTTACCCACAGACCGCAGATGTGCCGGCGTCGCAACCGATAGAGATATTGTGTCTCCTATGGCTTCATGGAAGGCTGCATTGGCGCCCTGTCGGTAGACCGCCGGCTGGTGACTGTACTGCATGAAGTACTGGATGTGACCCATCTCGTGATGGATGGTCTTCAGCGACTCGGCGGTCCTCACCGTGCACATCTTGATTCTGGTATCAACGAAATTGTTCCATTTAAAGAGAATGCACAACGATTTTCATTGCTTAACTGGTGTGGACCTCGTTGAAGGTTTGGCATTATTAAACTGCCCAGATTATCGAAGTTTTCGTTTTCAAACAACATCTTTATTAATAACGTTATGCTGCATCTTTTAACACTGTTTGCTGTAGTATTTTTTACCGTCCGATACTGTGTAAAGCAGGAATATACCAACCGACGAAACGATACATTTCACCTTTAAATTCGAAGATTTATTGGTCGGCAATTAATATTGTTAAATGATCTTTGTATATGTCGTAAAACTGGCATGTTTGACTTAATCACCAAATCGTATATATATATATATATATATATATATATATATATATATATATATATATATATATATATATGTATGTATGTATGTATGTATGTATGTATGTATGTATGTATGTATGTATGTATGTATGTATGTATGTATGTATGTATGTATGTATGTATGTATGTATGTATGTATGTACGTACGTACGTACGTACGTACGTACGTACGTACGTACGTACGTATATATATATATATATATATATATATATATAAATATATATATATATATTTAAAAAGGTACTTAAACCTAACAACAATAAAATAACTGTGGAAGGTAAAATAAAGAAACACTCCATAATATCTGGTCGCTAAGAAGTATTCAGCATCCACGCAATTGCACGATAAAACTATTAAAGTCATTGACTACAAAACACTTTACTCACCATTTCGCCTCACCGAATATATTACTTCGGATAAATTTTTTTCAAATACACTTGCCTGTAGTCACCCTCTTGGAAAAAATCTTCAGCCGAGCCGTGACAAACGACATTTCTGTCTCGAGGCTTCTCGATCATCGACTTACTCCAGAAAGTTGACGTCATCGGGTCAAGGCCAATTGACATGAAGAAATGTTCAGCCATCTTGAACATCTGTTTCGGCGTGTAACTCTGTATAATATGCAGCCAGTGTAGAAAACATCCTAGGTGGCACAGTGGTTTCATTTCTACTAGCTCTTTCTTACAGGCGATGACTAACAGAATGTATTCAGGAAGTATGTAACATTGTTCAAACACAACTAAAATATTGTAATACAATTACAATCACTTAAAATTACGATTACACTTTGCTATTTCAAAGTACACAATGTACAATACGACTAGGTGATTATATGACGCATAGAACTAGGTAAATACGTGACGCCTAAGACTAGGTGAATGCGTGACGCCTAAGACGTGGTGAATATATAACGCCTAAGACTAGGTGAATACATGAGGCCTAAGACTTGGTGAATATATGAGGCCTAAGACTAGGTGAATACATGAGGCCTAAGACTAGGTGAATACATGACGCCTAAGACTAGGTGAATACATGAGGCCTAAGACTAGGTGAATACATGACGCCTAAGTCTTGGTGAATACATGTGGCCTAAGACTAGGTGAATACATGAGGCCTAAGACTAGGTGAATATATGAGGCCTAAGACTAGGTGAATACATGACGCCTAAGACTAGGTGAATACATGAGGCCTAAGACTAGGTGAATACATGACGCCTAAGTCTTGGTGAATACATGTGGCCTAAGACTAGGTGAATACATAAGGCCTAAGACTAGGTGAATACATGAGGCCTAAGACAAGGTGAATACATGAGGCCTAAGACTTGGTGAATACATGACGCCTAAGACTAAGTGAATACATAAGGCCTAAGACTTTGTGAATATATGACACCTGAGACTAGGTGAATACATGAGGCCTAAGACTAGGTGAATACATGACGCCTAACACTAGGTGAATACATGAGGCCTAAGACTAGGTGAATACATGACGCCTAAGACTAGGTGAACACATGAGGCCTAAGACTAGGTGAATACATGACGCCTAAGTCTTGGTGAATACATGAGGCCTAAGACTAGGTGAATACATGAGGCATAAGACTAGGTGAATACATGACGCCTAAGTCTTGGTGAACACATGAGGCCTAAGACTAGGTGAATACATGAGGCCTAAGACTAGGTGAATACATGAGGCCTAAGACTAGGTGAATACATGAGGCCTAAGACTAGGTGAATACATGAGGCGTAAGACTAGGTGAATACATGACGCCTAAGTATTGGTGAATACATGAGGCGTAAGACTAGGTGAATACATGACGCCTAAGTCTTGGTGAATACATGACGCCTAAGACTAGGTGAATGCATGACGCCTAAGTCTTGGTGAATACATGAGGCCTAAGACTAGGTGAATACATGAGGCCTAAGACTAGGTGAATACATGACGCCTAAGACTAGGTGAATACATGACGCCTAAGACTAGGTGAATACATGACGCCTAAGACTAGGTGAATACATGACGCCTAAGACTAGGTGAATACATGACGCCTACGTCTTGGTGAATACATGAGGCGTAAGACTAGGTGAAACATATCGCACACGTTAGTCGACCTTGGTGTTATAAGTGTCTATCAAGCAACATTGTTCTCAGTCGCTACTGTAAGGAGATCCAGCGATGACGTCATACCTGCAGGACACCAGTGACGTTGTACGGCGCCACATCCGGGTATGGAGCAACAACGTCCATGATTCCGTCCCACTCCTGCGCCCACATGTTGCCTTTATTAAAAATTAAACACGGAAGTTTAGACCATCACGTTTATATTGCCCATATTATATATACTCCATATCTCTCTCGCTCTCCACCCATACTTCCCTCACCCACCCACCCACCCCTCTCTCTATCTATCTATCTCTCTCTCTCTCTCTCTCTCTCTCTCTCTCTCTCTCTCTTGTCCTTCTTTCTCCCTCCTGCTCCTCTCTCTCTCCCTTCTCTCTCCCCTCCCTCTCCCCCTCTCTCTATAAATGTCTCTCTCCCCCTCTCTCCCTGTCCTCTTCCTCTCCCCATCTCGCTCTCTATTTATTATTATTTTTATTATTATGCCATTAGTCGTGTTGCAATGTCAGGTTCTGCCATTTTTATTATCTACATCCTTCATGCACGTACATCTTGTCTCGTTGTCTAACTCTCCCCCATCTCTCCCTTTCTCTCTTTTCTCTCCTCCCTCTCTCTCCTCTCACCTTGAATACCCACCTAGGAGATGAGCAGGGATTGCTCCGCGGGGATCTATCCCTCGTCCGGGATAGCGCTGGATGAGTTTCCTTCGCACATATGCGTGTAGCTGTTCATAAAACGGCGCTATTTCCTTATACAGAATATTCGTCATCGAATCGATATTATCGATTTCGTAGTTGGAAATCCTCCAAGCTTCCCCAGCATCGTGGTAGCCTAGGGAAGGATGCATATACACACACGCACACGCACACAAAGATTCTTAGAACACAACTTAGCGGTTCAATGTCCTTATCTCGCAATAATAGGTGGTATCTCACTTGAACTGTCATTGCTGAAATAATCTTTCTGTGGTGTGTTATAAGAATCTTTGTGCTGATATTGTCTTACAGCGACCAAATCAAATATAAATAAATATATGTCCATGTTATTCGGATACTCTAAAAATCGTATAGGTGACATCACTGTCGTATCGCTAGTTACTCGATGTGCGCAAACAGTATTTAACGTAAACATGGACTTTATTGAAACATGAACACGTCAATGGTTGGCCGGGGCCAGAGCATTGACGAGCAATGTTGTGGCTCCGGCCGACAAGTAATGATGATGATTATGGCCATACAATGTTCTATTATAATGTTGAATAATTATATTCACTTTTATGGCAATGCTACACGAATTTTCACACAACGGGGCCTTCACGGTTTACCCCCGTAGCATAATTCTATGAAAACGCCGCCACCTGGATAAAATCAACGAATCACGACACTCGGATCTCCTTGTCAAACAACAGTACCACCTACCGTTTTGTCTCGAAACCACGTTAAGCCTAGTCACTACTTCTGTAAATAAAGGCTTCGAGTGAGGTCCTATTGCATCACGCCATCCACGCCACGCCCACAGCAATTCGTTGTAGTCACGTGACGATGACATCACTTTCGTCAGTTCTGGTTGGATGGCGTACGATTTGCCATCTTTGATGACGCGGGCGTCGTTGAAGACGGCTTCAAGCTTAGTCTTCGCTTCCGCCAAGGCCCTGCAACGCAAACCGGCATCGTGCGTATGTGCGCGTGCGTGCGTGCGTGCGTGCGTGCGTGCGTGTGTGGCTTTTTCATAAAAAATTATTCCGTGTTTCAACAATTAATTCCCGCCACTTCCCGCCATTTGTCGGGTCAAAGAAGTTTAATTTTGAATGGCCAATAATCATGTCATTGACGTGTCTTCCGGTTTCCTTGCATTGGATAAAATCCTACCCTCGATGGTACGAAGGTCGAGATTTTGTGTTGAATAAAAGTATTCAGCTTTGCCATTTTAGAAACATAACCGGTTTACTCTATATCCCGGCAAATGTACGCCGCATCGTGAACTCAAATAAGTGTTCGCCAGACAGCTGCGGCGCCAGTGTCGATCAAAATTACAGGATATATATAATCACAGATACAAAGAAAACATGAAAAATTTCTCTCTTTTCGTGTGAAATAATGTTTGCTTATAAGACATGACCAACATAACAACAGCATAGGTTTCAACATTACAGCTTTTGTGTGAGAAATACTGCTTTTCCACTCAGTTACACTTTCCTGTTTGTTTTATTGAAATTTTCCTTTTGTTTATTTTCTAAATGTTTTACGAAAAAAATCAGCCGATTTGTTGCACAAGAGGCCATTCTAGGCACTTTTTATTTCTACCACTCAATTGATTTCACATGTTCTCGCACACTCGTTCACCGTGAACGAGAATGGAAAACTAAAATGGCGACCCGTAAAAGCAGCACGTGTACGTTCGCTAGAGAAAATCATGTACGTTCGCTAGAGAAAATCGTGTCCGTTCGCTAGAGAAAATCGCTTTTCCACGATTGATGCTTATGCAACAGTGAAGCCCGCAGCACACTAGCCGATTTTTCGTCGGGGGCTGCAGATTTTTCATCGGGGTTAAATTTGTTGGACCATCAGCTCGCAGCACTCTAGCCGATGTTTTTTCGAGACTAGCACGCCTCTAGTGGCGAATTTGGAATTAAGCAAACAATGCGGCGCTCACACCAAACGTGGCGGCGATGCGGCGAAGAAGACATACGCTAGCTTTGTTCGTCTTGATTATGCTACGGAGCCTAAGGAAACGCAGAAAAGCAAGCAAACAAAATTCTTCCGCCTATTGAAATCATCTAAAAATCCACAGTTACACTGTCGACATGTTCTTTTTTTTTAAATTACACATATCTAAAATTACTGTGCCCTACATTCTAACTGACGCATGATCCCATTTGTTATCGTGGCCGTGGCACCGGGGGCCGCCCAGTGCCACGGCCACAATGACGTTTGTGCGCGTGACTGCAATCGCGCGTCCTATTGGTCGCTAATCGCGCGAGACCCGACAATTTGTCGGAGTCTGTAGCACACTAGCCGACAAGGCCCGTCAGGACGTCCTGAGATCTAGCACTGTCAGACATTATCCGACAAGCCCCGATCTATTCGGAATTCGCAGCACACTAGCCGACAACTGTAGATTATTTGTCCCCCGATGAAAAATCGGCTAGTGTGCTGCGGACTTAAGACGACCTACTTGCGGAAGGACACGTCGTGGCTGACAAAGGGAAACATCGACACGTAGGTCCTCATCTGGCGTAAGACATCACTGTGTCGAACGAAGTTTTTGGAATTTGCCAGATATTTCTTCGCTTTGATCAGTTGAACGCTGTTCCACCTTTGCGATCGGAGCTCCGCCTGAACGAGCTACAACAAGAGGTGATGGTAACATCATCACAAATCATTTACGGAGGCTTTAAAGGTGACCTGATACGGAGGCTTTAAAGGTATACTAAGAGAATACTTAAGGCGAACTGACTGGGTCGAAGCGTGAGGCAGTGGACAACCGGAGGCTGCATATTACACGGGAGATGGCGAGGACGCCGAGTAACAGGGAAGGTCAACGACCCAAGCGGACTACGGCTGATATGAAGAAAAGAGAATAATTATTTTAATCTGGACAATGACTGCTTTTACAATACCAGTAATTAATTTCATAAGTATGTGTACTATATGCATTTTAATAACTCCGATCTGTTATTTGCGGAAAAGGACCCCAGTACGTCATTTGTATACAAAATAAACAGACAAAGCTTGTTGTTGTTAGTAACACGCTTATGTGTGGTAACCCTAGTACTGGTTCCCACACGGGAACCCCCACATGTGACTACATCATAGTGCCACACGTGACTACATCATAGTGATCTCCGAAAATAACAGTACGGGAAAGTAAACAAAGGTTTGTGCCAAAATAAATGGAGTTATAACAGTACGGAAAGTAAACAAAGGTTTGTGCCAAAATCGTTCGTACGACCTACGATGGTATCGTCGTAATGATTCGGGTTTGTAAAATCCAAAGCAGACGAACACGCAGTCTAACTGCATCACCTCATTGGCGGTGTTTTAAGTGAAGTGATTACGGTATACAGTTTGTTGATGTTTCGATAGTTTCATTTGGTACATGTTGCAACATGTACTATGTTGGTATAACTATAACGTTATTTAAATCATAGTTCCACAATAAGTAGGAACTTAGTAAGGCAAATCCAGTCGACATAATTAAGCGGGAAGGGAGATACAAACGATGGAAAGTGGAGATGCAATAATGACATCCTACCTTCTCAGAGTTCTCTTTAGTCAGGTTGGTTTCGTGGTTCCAATTTGCGATCGATACCTTGTTTATGTCCTCCGCCAGAGCCCGGTTTAAGCCGTCCAGCCACGTCTGGCGTCTTTCTCGCAGGTGTAGTCAGCTAATGCAACAACGGGGATTAACCACGCTAATGTTATATACTTTATGCATATATATATATATATATATATATATATATATATTTATATATATATATAAATATATATATATATATATATATATATATATATATATATATATATATATATATACAGTCACCGGGCATACATATATATATATATATACACATATATACTCCACCGGGTATATATATATATATATATATATATATATATATATATATATATATATATATATATATATACCCACCCGGTGGAGTATCTATGCATGCCCGGTGGAGCTTTCGCGATCCTTTGACTGTCACTTCTTGTTGAATAACTTAAATCGGGATACTGAAAATTTATTTAATTTGCCATGAAAAAATATAAGAATACAACATACAAGTAACAACAATGCAAGCCTAGACGCTAGTAAAAACTAAACTACGGGTTGTGGCAACTGAACGCCTTACATGTCAACTGAACGCCTTACTTGGCAACTGAACACCTTACATGGCAACTGAACGCCTTACATATATAGGTAATGCATATAATTGAGTGATGCGCCGAACAAATTAGGTGGTATATAAAAACAAGAGTTTTTGAATGAATGCCATTGAATAATAGAAAGAGCACACACAAACTCAAAAAGAAAAGAACAAGAAAACATGTATTAAAAGGTCACATTCACGTTGCACGAGAGAACGGTTTTGTAATGAAGAAGTGACCGAGAGGTTCACGAATGCTCCGGCGTGTATACACAGCTATCCAGAAGAATATATAACTTTCTTTAATATGAATGTGACATATTCTGGTACCAACTGACATGCCGAAATGACAGTGTTGTTTTTTCTACTGAATGTAAATTCTGGACTAGTTTACGAACAGTGGTACGTAGTCTATGTTTTGCCTCAATTCGTCCAATATTGCCTAATTGGCTGATACAATAGTTTAATAAAATGTCTACGCACAACTCGCTATGGCTAAAGAGGAGTCGAAAATAAATTTAACAAATAAACTTAATCCTAGAAAACGCATACATGTATTGCGACGAGTTCCCAATAAGACTGTGCTAGCTAACTGACCCGGTGTAAATGGAGACGAAGAAAACTCACTGTCGTGGGAAACGAGTTCCTGCACCTCTCCCAGAAACTCCTCAAAGCCGTCGTCGGCAACGATGACGGAAGAAAGCAAGAAGGCAGTTGCCAGACAGGAGAGCGCCAAGCCGGGAAGGAGACTGCGCGTAATTCTTCCCATTGTCACGACTGTTTCGTGATGGGTTTCTTGTCCTGCTAGAAACTTACTGAAAGATAAATGTGTAATACTATTATATTATCATTAGCATATTGGTATCCCCATCTATGTTTAAATACATAAATTATGTTTATATGCATCCATTCCAATCATTGTTAAGATATATCCATTTATTACAGTACCATATAACGTCTACGCTTGCTGTTTGGTTCATACTCTATGATAATCTTAATTGTATGTAACGCTTAATGAGTGGAAATGAAAAATTATTGTGGAAAACATACATAATATGGATTCCACATATGGGGAAAATCACAATTCGCCCAACACAATTGTATCACAAGTGCAGTCATGTGCGTGACGTGAACATTTATCGGTTTTCCGTCAACACTGTTTGTTACTCGGCATTTTACATCTAGATTCAACCGTTTGTACATCCATACTTGCACGCACGCACGCACGCACGCACGCAAGCACCCACGAATGCTAACATCAAAACAGCAAACAAACATATTTTAACCCAATGAGAAGAATTTTTGCTACACCTCGCTTCCCCTTTTCCAGACTATCATCACTGAATTCCACACTATCCAACAAGCTGTCAGCCACCAGCAACGAGCCGAACATGGCACGTCAATTATCGTGCACTAGTACGACAAGATACCAGTGCGTGTTTCCGTGGATGTTCGGATTATGCGTAGTGCGTCGTGATGCATAAGCTAATCTGGCAAGATAATGCTGACTGCTGCGTGCAATTGTTTAGATAATGCGAACTGGCACCGGAAATCGGAACATATATGGGTTATCCTGATACTAATGAAAGTCTTCTGGCTTCGCTGTGTGTTAACCTCGTCTACCGAGCGGATGTCAGCGTTCCTGCGGTAGACACAATTCGCTGTAACAAAATACGATATTTAAACCTGCTTCGGCACTCCGAGTTTTCATTTATTTTATCGCTTCCACGCACGCACGTACGTACGCACCCACGCACGCACGCATTCAAGCTCTCCTGTTCAAGCTCACGAACACACGCATGCACCGAACTTATGTAGTATCGACTACGACATGCCAGCTCTTTTATTATTTTTTATTTGATTTTGTTGAAATCACCGTCAAGTTATTACCTTAACTGTGATTTAGCCGAATCGAAATTCGACGGAAAAGGTCAAAAGTGGCCGTGTGTATCCCGTGTCTATATACCCCTGTAACATAAAGCTATTAATATAAAAAGTGGCTACATGTATGCCGCTTTTATGTACTATAACATAAGGCTATTCACATCAAAAGTGGCCACGTGTATTCCGCTTCTCTATGCTATAACGCAAAGCTACTCACATCAAAAGTAACCATGTGTATTCCGCTTCTATATACTATGACATAAAGCTATTCACAGCAAAGATGTGTGTATCCCGCTTCTATGTATATATATATATATATATATATATATATATATATATATATATATATATATATATATATATATATATATATATATATATATATATATATACTAACTGCAGCAGAAGGCTATTCACATTTTCATAAGTCACCCGGTTTGACGAGCGAAGTCAATTTTTTTTATTTTAGCACACACTCTTTTTATTGAACCAACTGCTCCTGCTACTTAGAACTCCGTCCTCGGCTTATTTAGCCTATCGCAAATCGGGTTCGTTTGTGTCCAAATATGTCGTGTGTGAATAGTTTATGTAACATCCGCAGTCAATTTAATAAAAAGCCAATTTTCGTCCAAATAATCGAACGAATTGACATTGGTCGTTAGCTATGATAATACTCAAAATGGCGGATATCCAGAAAGGTAGACACTGCGTGTCAGTGCCGATCATAGTTACAAAGTTACGAAATTTCACCAAAGGTTACGAAAGGTTACGAATTTTTAGCGTTTCCACGTTCACCTCATTTAATGTTTGATCAAACATTAAGTCATTTAATATTTTGTCTGATGATTTCGCAACGACAACCAAAAGTTGCACAAACGAACTAGCATGTTGCAGTGGATACGAGGTAGGTTTGATTTTTCGCAAAATTAATTTGAAATGAGAAGAGCAAAATCGAATTGAGGAGGGACCTATCAATTCTTTACACACTGCAGATTTAAACATTAATGAACCTGATTCGCGTTGGGCTAAGTCAGCGGTTCCCAACGTGGGCACCAGGAGCGACTTTTTGAGCTAAGGGCGCCCAGGAGTTGTGATGGATTATTGTTAATCATGCATATCAAAATTACTTGACTAAAACAAAGACATTACCAGAAAGTCGTTTATTACAGCTGAGCTGTAATAATCCAGCTGCGCATGCTTACTCAGACAACCTTGTTTTCATACGATCAGAAGATTGCAGCAGCGAAAAATCTAGAGCGCGTAGTAACGGTCCTATATGGGTCCATATGGTGAACGGATACCGATGTGTTTGACAGGCTCCCGAACATGAAGCAATGGAACCAGCACAGTCAGCGCAAGCGCCCACATCTAGGAAAAATCGCCCATTGTATTTCTTAAAAACTTTCTTAAAACATTTTTACGCAATTTAAGCCTGATTTGGGGAAATTGAGCAATGGACATGAGGCAGAGTCATAGGTCG
Source organism: Lamellibrachia columna (assembly GCA_963662155.1). Taxonomy (NCBI): domain Eukaryota; kingdom Metazoa; phylum Annelida; class Polychaeta; order Sabellida; family Siboglinidae; genus Lamellibrachia; species Lamellibrachia columna. Next base: position 46,236,928 of record OY759263.1, on the reverse strand, counting down.
GGTTGTAAATGATAACTGTAACACTATAAATAAATAAAAATTTACATTAAATAATAAAATTACCAATAATTATATTATAACATCGGAAATAATTAAATAACATTACAATTTAAATAATTACGTTACGTTACAATAAAATCGCATAATGTTTTTATTAAATTAAAATTATATTACATTAAAAATAAATTACATTGAAATTTAATAATTACATTATATTAGAATTAGATAATGTAAAATTTAATTAATTAAAGTTAAATGAATAACAGTTAAATTAATAAAAATTGTATAATTAAGAATACATGAATTAAAATTAAATTAATTAAAACACAATTAAAGAAAAATTTATTAATTAAAATTGTATTAATAAAAATAATTAAAACATAATTAATAAAAACTTAATTAATTAAAATTGTATTAATTAAAATTTAAATACATTACAATTAAATTACATTAACATTATTTCTTTTTAGGACCAAGGGGTCATTTAACAACTAAGAACTAATAGGGCTTAAAGTCAACTCTAAGCGTCTATTATTGATTGAATTAGAATGTCTTAAAGTGGCTTCATTGGTCAGTTAATGCAGTGACACTGGCAGGTCATTCAACAGGTATAGAGCTGCAGTCACGAAACTCGCAAAACTCCGTGGACTAGTATCAGTACTGTACACCAGTACTATACACAATTACTGTACACCAGTACAGTACACCACACCATTACTGTATACCAGTACTGTATACCAGTACTGTTTACCAGCACTCTATACCGGTACTCTATACCAGTACTCTGTGCATGCACAGTGTCAATGGTTTGTTAATATTAACACTAACACCTAAGCACCTGTTAAATAAAATAAAAGGACTGAAAAACCTATAACAAGTGGGCGATAAGAGTAAAGAGGTTGGGCCACTTGGCTAAATTAATCGAGGAGTCAACGTTACACATACCCAACGGAGTGCGGTTGTTTTCCTGTTGATGTGAATCCGTTTGCAAGCACACACGCCCACACACAGCACACTTGTGACTAAGCAGTCAATCTCGCAATGTAAATTATTGCTGCACTGCGTTGCCTCATTTCCTCTATTTTTTATTTCCTTCTTCGGAAGGTAATAGCACAAGTCGAACGGCAATTTGCAGAACTCGTTTGCATGCCTGATGTGTCGACCAAGTGAGTCAGGGTGTCTGCCATTAGAGCTGATTACGCGTATGACATACTTACTGCAGACAAGATTTCATGGGCTGATAGAAGGCGGACTCGTGTCAGGGAAACATGTACATGACTAGATTGCTAATTGTTATTTATGAATCCGATCGCTTATCTAAATGTAATTATTGTCAATATGTCCATATTTGCCTGAGCATACACCGTAACCAATAATAATCAGTAATTTATGTAAAAAAATAATAGTCAAGTTTACGTTAACAATAATTCCACACAACAATACCGGTGTCTGTATTTTGCTATAGGGGAGACCAGGGCTAGTAACACGGTAAGTTGTAACACACGTACTACAGACAAATGCTAATAATTTCGCAAGGTACGTTCATCAATAGTTTTACGCATGTCACGTGTGATATCACGTGGATCCGTTGAAAAGGTAAAAAACGGCGCCATTTTAAAGAAAAAGGTAATTTGTTAAACATTCGCTAGTGTGCTTGCTAAGGGGTTATATGCACATAACTTATCCCATGTTGTTCTTCCTTTAGCAGTTATAGTCATGAATAATATAACGCAGCTGTTACATTGGCCGTCAAGCAGTGTTTTAATTATATGTTTTTTTTTTTTTAATGAGATGATGCCGGGGCAAGTTGTAACATTTCCCCAGACAAATTATAAAATTGCGGTATCCAGCGAAATATTCCACTCTGGGAGGCAGCGAGTTGGGAAAGTGTCATCCGTTGTGAATTGGGTGGCGATGAATAAATGTTTTGTAATTGAGAGTATTCTGTTCATTATAGTGTTCTGCGCGGTGCTCCAAAGGGGGCTCTGTCCATTACTTTTTATAGAAGTATTTTAGGTAGGGTCAATTAAGTTTTATACGCTAATCATATATCTTAAATTCGAATTAAAACAATCCAAAACAATTAACTGCTTATACTGGTATATGTTACACTTGGCTAGAATGGTAAAACATATATGTTACAACTTGCCCCGCATCGCACTCGTACTCATACTCAAACTCAATGTACTAATATTTTAGGAGTACATTACGAGTACATTTGAGTACTTTCTCAAATTATGCTGTGAAGCTGTACTTATTTGTAGTTAACAAAATGAAACTTTCCTGGAGTATTTGAAGGTTAAATTGTTTTTAAAAATACTTTGTTATTTCTGATTAGGATGACTATGATACCACCAAGTCCTATTAACTCCCGAGACGTTTACCCATCTTCCCATCCCTACATCCCCATGATGGCATTCTCCCATGACCATGACTATGATACCCAAAAAAGGCAAAAGGCAGCATCGTTTCCCAGTCAGAAACACCCTGTTAAGCAAACAATCGTAGACTACCAGTTCAGGCCATATTCCCTGTTTGTTTAATTAAGCCACCAGGATGTCCACAAAGGACCATTCATCATTTAATCCAATAAGTTAGCCATGGAATGCGTTTAATGCAGTCAGGAGACCATGCCACTGGGCACTGGCTGTCAGTGCTAACTGCTAAGAGCTGTATAAGGTGTTGAGTAAGTGAGGTGACTCAAGTCAGACTGCCTGCAGCGCTACACCAGTGTAATTATAATCTGGTGCCAGCAGTCTGACTAAAAAGGACAAAGAGGATTTTGAGCCTGTTGTATTGTCATGTGCTAACCCTCTCAACAACCAGTAGTCTAAGAGCAGAACATATAAATTGCTAACTTATAATATAAACATATTACAAATTGCAACACTGCCTTTGTGCACTAAAAGGAAACAAACTAAACTGATGTATCAGCATGTAAATTGGTCTCACGTGGTCTTTATTCAAAACAAGTAAAAACAAACTATATTCAAATTGTCACACATCGGCTTTGTTCCAGTTTGGACACAGTGTCTCACCTCCACCCCTTCAAATGATGTAGACAGCTAGAAAGATATTGGTTTAATGGGTATTATTATTTCAAAGCATGTGGTTTATTAATTGTTAATTGCAGTTAAGAGGAGACTCCAAGCAAAAACAGATTTTATGAGTCAAACCATGTCTGTATGTTTGTAAAAGGGAGGGGTTCGTAAAAGGTAAACGTATGTTTGGGAATGGAAATGTTATAAAAAATATACTCGTACTTTTACTCGTACTCGTGAGAATGTACTCGTACTCGTGAGAATGTACTCGTACTCGTGAGAATGTACTCGTACTCGTGATAATGTACTCGTACTCGTGAGAATGTACTCGTACTCGTGAGAATGTACTCGTACTCGTGAGAATGTACTCGTACTCGTGAGAATGTACTCGTACTCGTGAGAATGTACTCGTACTCGTGAGAATGTACTCGTACTCGTGAGAATGTACTCGTACTCCTACTCAGATTTTAGCAATGTACTTATCCATCACCAATGTACTCGTACTCGTCGCACCTGTACTCATAAAAAAATGTACTCGGCCTCAGGTCTGGTGTGTGTACGTATGTACGTTATGATACTCCCCCTACCCATCCCGGGCGCTTTCAGGGGTTCATCTATGACCCCACGGTTTTATATTTTTTTAAATTCATCCCGCTACTACATTTTATGTGAATCATAAAATTACCCTTTGTAACTATGCAAACAATTACGTACACTAGTTCACAACGTCGTTTGTCTTTTCTATGATTGTCCCAAGTTACATAATACAAGGGCATGGCTTCGTTAGACTTTACTATTACTGCCAGTATTACGTCGTAATTTCGATATTTGGATTCGCAGAAGCCATCAAGATATTAACTGGCAGCACTAAGTACCAAAACATAGATGGGTATTTCTGTGAAATGTTGTAAATGTTGTTATCGTGACGAACAAGTTAGCCAGTCCAGAGAATGGGCAGTTTTGCTAGTAAGCATATCATGATAGTTTAACAAGATTTACCATCCATATCAAAGGCCCTGATGGCTAGTGGACAAGGAAGCCATTGGCTCGAGAGTCCAACAATGTTCATCTACGTGTAACCCGCCCTCCTCAGATATGTGTCAACCTTGTTGTTAAGCATATAGTCATGCTGCTAGCAGTTACACAATCCGTAGACAATTCATTTCATTAATTTAGTATCCTCTGTGAGAACGAGTACTTCCTGATATCCAATCTACACTTATATTTAACTAATTTTACCGGACGTCCTCTAGTTCTACTATCTTTCTTGAGTGAGAAAAACATATTTATATCAATCATTTCCATTCAATATTACCCTCCTAATCCGTCGCCATACGTTAACACTGTGTGATTTGAGGTCAGACAAACTAACTGGGC
>OY759263.1:46175010-46230010 GCA_963662155.1 Lamellibrachia columna | reverse complement strand
AATCCAAATTCATGGTTTTTCACATGCCAAAAAAAATTCTAAACACTTGTTCCTAAAATAAATAATAATTATAGTAATAACAAAGGTTGACGATTTTAATTTCCTGGGATTAACTTTGGATACCCAACTAAATTGGAGAAAACACTCTGAAAATATATCAAACAAATGTTCTAGAATAATCGGTATACTAAATAGGCTTAAACTAGTACTGCCTATGAGAATTAAAATTATGCTATATAACACGTTATTAGTACCACATATAAACTATTGTTTAGTGACTTGGGGGTTCCAATGTCAAAGAATTAATCAACTTCAGAAAAGGGCTATACGAATAATAACGTTGAGTAATTTCAATTCACATACAGCAGCAGCAGCAGCAGCAGCAGCAGCAGCAGCAGCAGCAGCAGCAGCAGCAGCAGCAGCAGCAGCAGCAGCAGCAGCAGCAGCAGCAGCAGCAGCAGCAGCAGCAGCAGCAGCAGCAGCAGCAGCAGCAGCAGCAGCAGCAGCAGCAGCAGCAGCAGCAGCAGCAGCAGCAGCAGCAGCAGCAGCAGCAGCAGCAGCAGCAGCAGCAGCAGCAGCAGCAGCAGCAGCAGCAGCAGCAGCATAAAAACCAATCGGTCTCACCCTTTATAAATGGTAGGCCTATTTTGAGGCAGAACATAAGACTGAACACTACTATCCATTAGTGATTGTTTCGACCACACGAATGACGACTTTGGTCACAAACTTGACGTACCTGAACACAACGGGACCAGGCGAGACCAGATTGACAAGTGTTTACACGAACACTAGTGTTGTGTTCTGTCTTCAGTCTGAGTCGTCTGACGTCTGTGACGCATCATTATTACGTCGATAAACAGACCTTGTGCTTTCGGCGGACAATCCTCGCTTTCAAAACCGAAGCCTCGACTACAATAGCTCGTTGAACGCACGCTGAAACACCGACAGGCATATTACATAGCAAGTACGGTAAAAACAGTTGCACTGAAGCTCGCCGACAAACAGGCTGACGTAACCGGCGCTGAAATGTATAGGGCGTTTGTTCCTGCACGTTTCGTATCAGTTTAAGACGTCACATGTGTCATCGAATCTAAATGTACAAGGATGACGTTGTGTCGCGCACAGATCCGTTTCACCAAGATCAATTAGCTACGTTAAATCTGCTGTGTCATTCGATAATGGAACTAGTATTTGTTCACAGGTTGATATGGGTTGAAAAATCGCCAGCATGTCTGTGAAACACCTCACATGACTTCTAGTTGCGGGACCTCCCGCATACAAGCGGGTTGCTTTTCAACCGTAGATGGGTGACATCTACCTACGTTTAACTAATGTGCATGCGTTTTGCCTCCGTGTAATTCAGGTGCACAAAAACTCGACGTTTTTTATTTGAAGAAACAGCGCGTGCGAAACCAGAGGACTGCGATGTACACGCTGCAAGCGACGTAAAACGCAGTGACGTAATTGTGGCTGTTTAGCCAATCAAATACGTTTATCCAATCAAATACGTTCATATCATCATGTGACGTGATTGTTCCGTAGCAACCATTTTATTAGTTCGATATTGGAGTCGTCGGGAGTATTTCTTATCGCTTTACTTAATTTCTGTATTGCTGTAATTTCTTGTAGGTTACCAGGATTCGAGGGAGAGTAAACTCTTTTCCTGTTTATAGCACTCGTTATGTCACACCTCCTCTCAACCTCAATAGGGGTTTGGGGTTGGGTGGCCGGCTTGCAGATTCCTTCCCCGGATTACGTAACTGTATGTCAGTTTCATAACACGTTTTTTAATTTCGGAACCATAAAAAGTTAGAATTTTCAGTTTTAACTTTCATTGTGTGTTCTGGTGGCTACTTGATTTATCTTAACACTAACATGAGAATGACTTGCTGCGTACACGCGGTGCTTTTTTCGTCATTCTGTGTACCGTTGTTCAGAAAAATAATAAAACAACAAAAAGCCTCATACGTTGCGTTGTTTTTATGCTCATGGGAGTTATCGTAATGACACTACACTTGCCTAATCTGACGGGCATAACATAAAAACATAGGTAGGACTATGGTTCACACTTCTCAATAGTATAACGGAGGGAAACGAACGTATCAATCGCGGTCAAGAGCTATTTTGTGCTGCTATTACATTTTCCGAAATGCTCTCCGCCACGTTTGCCTACTTCCGCTGACAGAGTCACTAGATCACTTCCGCTCTGTCGTTCTATTCGACCCATGCCCTCTGGCTCATCTCGCTTATCCGACTCTCCTTCACCTTCGCCTTCTCGCCAAGAAGAAAGTCTCGTTTCGAACACGTGGTTTTAGTGTTACCCATTTCATTTTGTGTAGGCGTTATTATGCATGATTTAACGTTTCAGTTTGACAATTGTGTCAATATAATCAACGGTTCTTAATTGATCACCAGGCTACGTTCCAGTAAATAAAACTGTTTATATATATGGCAAGGGGAATTACACCAACATTCTAAATATTGACTGGGAAGCAGAATTTTCAAACCACCATGGAGATGTGCAAACCCACTGGGATATATTTACATCTAAGTTTAGAAACGCAGAAGAACAATGCATTCCGAAGAAGGTGATATCGGAAAGAGCCAGAAAACATCTAGTGTCATTGGACGTCAAAACCCGAGCTACAATAAAGAGGAAAAACAGATTGTAGAAGAAATATCTACAAACCAAAGATGCTCAAACTTATCAGGAATTTTGCAGACTCCGAAATCAGATCTCTTCGGTATTTACCAGAGAACCAGATGGAGACATTCCCGAGGAAACAACAATATGTTTTAACACTATCGAGACTTGCACTATCGACCCATTGGTGGTGGCAATGAAGATAAAGAAGCTAAAGATAGGCAAATCACCAGAACCGAATGGCCTTCCTCCTCGTGTCCTAAATGAATTGGCAGATACTATCAGTATTCCACTATCCATCATACTTAAGAAATCACTAACAACAGGCACGCTACCCACAGATTGATAAAATGCAAACATATCTGTAATACACAACAAGGTAAACAAACAACAAACTCATAACTACAGATCAGTCAGTCTGACCAGCGTAGTATAGACAATATTGGAGGCACCATCATTCAGTACATGAATAATAATGACCTACTCAGCAACAAACAGTATTGTTTTATAAAGGGTAGATCCACATTTCTACAGCTGGCTAAAGTACTTGACATATGGACCGAGACAATGGACAACGGAGGATTATCGACATAATATACTATGATTTTATGAAAGCATGTGTGAGTAAACAATTCATATTCAGACTGGCAAGACGTAATAAGTGGAAAACCCCAAGGGTCAGTGATTGACCCTCTACGTTTTATCATTTTCATAAATAACATTCTTAACGCCGTAAACAGCTAAGATTTCTTACTATTCGCCGAAGATATAAAGTTGTTCTACCTACTCTATACCCAGAATGAACGCATAAGATTACAAGACCCAATCCTTGCCAACGCTGGACACATTCATCACTCTTGAAATTCCACCAAGTAAATGCAGCCACATGAGAATTTGTAAATCACATATAAATAATTACAGATACACACTGGGACCAGACCATACAATACTAAACAGTACAGACAAGGTTAGAGATATTGGAGTTACTTTTGACTCTTCACTAAACTCTGAGGCACATGTGTCAGAAAAAATAACAAAACCAAATCAATGATTGGCATAATACGGCGTACCTTCGACCATATGGATGAACAGGATGCTTCAAAACATAATACGGCGTACCTTCGACCATATGGATGAACAGGATGCTTCAAAACAATGTTTAAGTCCATTTCCGCCCGCACATAGAATACGCTAATCAAGTCTGGACGCCACCCCACTGAAGCGTATTACAGCCCCTGAAAACGTCCAGGGTACAGCTATGAAATTAATTCCTGGTTTTAAAGACCTCGACTATAAAGATCGTTTACAGAGACTAAGATTACCAACTCTGGCTTATCGTCGACTCAGAGAAAACAGGATAAGATTATATTAACAGGGAAATGCGATGCTTCGGTTTCATCTAGTTTAACTGCGTTGAAAGACAATGATTCTGACACAAGATGACGTAGCCTAAACATATTAAAAACAACGCAGACTAAACATAAAAAATACACCGATGCCCATACGTATGGAACACAATCTATGGTCCATCTATCCAATCTCTTGAGAGAAAAATGGATAAGTTGTGGAGAAGCCATTTTATCAAACTAAAAAATACTGCTCCATACCCATTTTGGAAATTGTCAGAAGAATGCGCAAAATCAGACCTGACAATTGCACTAAACGAAATAGCTGCACAAGAGGTATATATGCCTAAATAGCCAGAAAAAGTAGCCGTAGGAACCTGTAAGAACCAGAAACGGGATGAATACATAATCTCCGTCAAAGTGAAAAAGTACGGTTTGGATCCAGGCGATGATTTGTACGACAAACGGTGGCGCCACATCGCGGAGCCTGGATAAGGCTTCTCGAGCTAAGTGCAGTTGGGGTGACCCTTCGTTCTGCACTGCAACCTCTAAACCATGGGACTCGGTACCACAACACCTAACGTCAAGAGTAATTTGGGATGTTATGTCTAAGCAACGACTTGTGGAGCTGCGATTTTCAAACTTTTTCATTTCATTTAAAAGAAGATTGGATATTGTAGGCGTTGATACGACCCCGTCATGGTTGACTGCCCACGTGGGCCTTGCGGGAGGGGAGTGGGCGTTGATAGACCTCGCCATGGTTGACTGCCCACTGGTGGGAGTAGGCGTTGACTACACACAACAGCACAATTGTGTTTTGTGAAATAAAAGTTAACGATCGGATATCGCAACATGTACTAAAACAGACCAAACCCGGATCTGGGGTAAATGCCAGAGGCACCTCCAAACGTTCGGTGGAACATCCTAGCTAACCATCGAACACTCTTTCCAGTTTGCAAACCCAAATAACAACTTACGTCTTTCCAATGGTCATTGCAATATGTCCGGCAGACGAAGCCAGTAGTTAGCCATATTAACTGTAAATCTTTTCAATGTTGAATTTAAATTATTTCCTGCAATTTGATCTACCCAATGTTTGTCATATTAAAAGGTATTATTTAGCTATGTTTTGTAATTGTATATCGATGTACTTATTTTATTTATTTAGGCATCATTTTAGTTTTATGTCACTCCTTCATGTTTACACTATACAAATTAGTATGTGGGGTTAATCCTATCCGTAATGTAAATACTCATTTATCCAGCAAAGTGAGATGCGGCAACATAGAGGGGCGTCGAATAACAATATATATATATATATATATATATATATATATATATATATATATATATATATATATATATATATATATATATATATATATATATATATATATATATATATATATATATATATATATATATATATATATATATATATATTAATATTAGATAATCCGAACTCGGGAGTCAGGAGCATTACCACTGTGTTACCGCCAGCCTCTGACCAAACGACACAACTGTCATATCTAAGATCTCGCAAAGGGGAGGCAAAAGTGGAGGCGAAGGCGAAGGCGAAGGGGAGTGGCCAAAGGCAGAGGCAGGGGGAGGGGCAAGCTTAGTCACCCATTAGTTTACCATGCTACCATGTAGTGGCGCGACATGTTACATAGGAAAAACCATAATTTGAGCCAAAAGGGGTCATGGCATAAAGCTCCCCCTCCCAATACGCCACTGATAGCTCTGTACCATGTCAATATGTGATACGGCCATACAGCGTCAGGAGTGCCCCCCCCCGGAGTGAATGGCCGTAAAGCGTCAGGAGTCCCCCCCCCCGGGAATTAGTCATCGAGTCGATGTGGCGCATCCTAGCAACACGCGTCAAACAACATGGCGGCGCTCACGTTGACGTATCGGGAGCTGTGGTAGAAAATGACTCGTTTTGCATAAATAATCTGTACTATGTTTCCGTGAGTAGCAAACCGATTCCTTGCGAAGCCGGGCCGGAGACACTGCAGGTGAACCAGGAAAGGAGATTTCATAGTACGTTGTTACAGTGAAATTACACTACAAGTGTCGTGATCGACAGGCCGCCACGCGTGTCGAAACAAGATCGATCGGGGGTGGCACCAGCAGAAAATCAGCCACGCGTGACGATGCCGGAAACGGCTTTTCTTCAGATATGCATGGCTTGTTCTATCGCATGCCTATGTTTTACGCTGGCAACTGGTAGGTGAATATGTCGACAAGGGCAATAACAAAAACGTGCTTCTCTGTTGTAGCAAGAATGGCTCCTCGGTGTTGTACTTCTAAGTGCGTGCGTGCATGCGTGCCTGTGTGCCTGCGTGTGTGTGTGTGTGTGTGTGTGTGTGTGTGTGTGTGTGTGTGTGTGTGTGTGTGTGTGTGTGTGTGTGTGTGTGTGTGTGTGTGTGTGTGTGTGTGTGTGTGTGTGTGTGTGTGTGTGTGTGGGGGGGGGGTGTATGCGTTCGTGTGTGCATGCATGTACCAGTATTACTGGCACTAAACCTTTTCCTGTCCCTGTTCCATTCACTGATAAGATCTACCTTCATTTTAAATTATCAAAGTGTATACATCTCGTTGTGTATTTTCAAGAAAAAACCTTTTTATTTATGAATCATATCATATGCAGACACATGTGTAAATATTATTAACAGTGCAATAAAGTATAACGAAGCAAATTATCGAACCTACTGGGATAGTGGCTAATGCTTGATGTCCTGCGTTGTTGGACATACACACACAGATCACATCTTTAAAATAACTAATTAACTTTATTTAGGTTCACCTGATGAACACCAACAGATTCGTCCGTTTTCTTCACGGCTAGCTACTTAGTAGGAACTTGGATGTAATGAAGACTGTTATTAAGCGACCCATTGTAAGGTTTTATAAGAGTGTATTCGCCCCGACTCCCGGTGTATTTGTGCTTACTATGAATGTGGACAAGGTCATGCAGCCTTTTCTCTGTTGATATGAATACACCAACTATTGGGTAGGTTGGTAATGGCAATCCAATTTCATTCAAATCCAAAAAGGATTGCCGTTGTGCGCACATAAATATTTAGTATCGACAATGTGTGTCATAGATGTACAGCCTGGTACATAAGTAAATTACTGATTAAGATGTACCACACAAACTGGTATGTATTACCGATGAAAATACGATACCAGATAGTAATAGCATTAGTGATGTTTTCACTGAAACATAACTGAGACAACTTTCAACCTTCCACACAAAATGCCTTCGAAATGTAATGCGAATATTCTGGCAACACAAAATATTTCCAACAAATATCTGCTGAAATTAACTGCACTTAGTCACCACAAGAAGATGGAGATGGATAGGCCACGTGCTGTGAAAGGAGGATGGCAGTATAACCAAAGTAGCCTTGAAATGGACGACCGAAGGAAACTGAAACAGCGGACGACCAACACACGTGGATTGGGAATTATAGGGTATGCATACAATATGCTGCTAATTAGGCTGCACACCAACATAATTGGATATATCTGATGCACCTATTGCCACTAAGAAGATTAAGTTAAAAAGATACTGTTAAACCACCGCACCTGAAGGGCAGTGCATCCATCACAAAACTTTAAAACACCAGGCAATAAATTATTATAATCTAATCTATTGCCGATGATTCTAACTCTGTACAGGTACGCCATCGAATTCCACTCCTGGTGTAAACGATGCGGGTGGAAAATCTCCTGGACGTGCTGTGAACGTTCCATTCGTCGGTAAGTAAGGAAAATATATCGGTGTAGACTTACCTAAGCCAAATACATAAATGTATGTGTTAATTTGACTTTCATTACATAGTTATGTTAAACTTGCATAATCTAAGCTATAAAGTTGTTTGTGGTTCTGTCTGTGTGTTCCCCCATCAGTTGCGCATGTGTGGGGTTGAGCTTTTGTAGGTTTACCCAGGATAAACGGGATGGTTCGTACATAAACAATTCATAATCCCCCGGAATGAGGATATTACGTATATGGACGTTTGACGTAGATTACATAACTCAGGAAAATAGGAGTTCGTAGTTACGTACACTTGTTAGCAACGATATTCATGTTTCCTATTTCGATTTACGTGATCAACGTCAAACGGTACGAATACTTTGTTAAACCTGCAGTTGTCATTGCCATTGGCATTGTCCTACCAAAACTTGACTGGGTAGTGCAAGGAGTCAACACTTGACTGGGTGGTGCAAGGAGTCAACACTTGACTGGGTGGTGCAAGGAGTCAACACTTGACTGGGTGGTGCAAGGAGTCAACACTTGACTGGGTGGTGCAAGGAGTCAACACTTGACTGGGTGGTGCAAGGAGTCAACACTTGACTGGGTAGTGCAAGGAGTCAAAACTTGACTGGGTGGTGCAAGGAGTCACAAGCTCTTACTGTGGCTGCCTTTTCTCCCGTGCAACTCCGGGCAACTCTGCTAGTAGTTTATACACCAGAGGTGTGTGTCTGCTACTAAAATATGCAACATTTAATGTATAGCCAATGTTTTCGGTATACACAAAACATTTTTTACATTACTAATCGAAAACGGACATGGACGGACGGACGGACGGACGGACGGACGGACGGACGGACGGACGGACGGACGGACGGACGGACGGACGGACGGACGGACGGACGGACGGACGGACGGACGGACGGACGGACGGACGGACGGACGGACGGACGGACGGACGGACGGACGGACGGACGGACGGACGGACGGACGGACGGGCGGGCGGGCGGGCGGGCGGGCGGGCGGGCGGGCGGGCGGGCGGGCGGGCGGGCGGGCGGGCGGGCGGACGGACGGACGGACGGACGGACGGACGGACGGACGGACGGACGGACGGACGGACGGACATATACGCGCCTAGACGCATGCCACACGCACGCACACATGCAAGCAGACACCTACAACACACACTCGCGCGCACGCACGCACGCACGCACGCACGCACGCACTCACACACACACACACACACACACACACACACACACACACACACACACTATGAGTGTTTCGTTGCTGATGTATGTCTGTTGGTATTGACAGTTGGAATGGTGGTGCTCATCCTGGTTCTGACTGCCGTGCTGGTCTGCCTTGCCTATTTCACCGCATGCTACGGCAGGAAACAAAGGTGGGTGTTTAACTTGGTGCAACGTTTGGTATTTTGATTAAAAAACATATTATGAATATCTTCAGAATCATTATTGAACTATTCCGATTGTAAATTTTTAATCCTGTTAATACGTTCGATTTGAAATACAAATTGAAACAGATTCTCTATAAGTATATCACACGTATTCAATTCATTGCATTTCCCAGTCTTTCATCTTCCATGTGAAGTCTTTGTCCGGATAAGAGTTGTCATAAACGTTTTCCCTTGATAGTTTGAAATGTAAGATGACAGCTGTTGGTGATTTGTATATACATGGTAATGTATTTATATCCTACAATCAGCAGCTGAGTTGAATATTATTTTTCTTTTGTATATATTGGAATATTTCAATATATTGAGTTGATGTTTTAGCGGCACCCAAACTGGACAATTCGCAATGAGGTCGGTATCACTCTTTTATTTGAACGAGTAGTCTTCGTGTAGTAATTGCAGCGAGGCTGAATGTTTCCTAAGTAAGTTGAGTTGGTGTTTGAACGAACATGTCTGCCAGGGTGAAGTGTAAAGCGCTTTGAACGGTCCTACGGACTGGGTACCGCGCTATATAAAAAAATATACCTTTACCTTTTTACCGTTGGAGCCTTCCAAAGATAGCCCTAACATATTGTGTATTTGTGTAGGAAAGCGGCCATGGAGAACACGTCGAGCGAATCGGTACGCGGAGACAACGATGCGGACGGGAGTTGGAAAGGGGTGTCGAACTACTTTGACGAAATAGACGAGGTGGGGGTAGCGTCACCTAGCCCAGAACCAAAGCACTCACCACAGACGTTTTCGAACTTCGAGACGACCTCAGACGGCAAGCGGGATGACCGGACGGAGGACGTCAGAATCAAGAAGAAGCATCGTACGAACAATAGAAGACTTATTGAGCAGAACCATGATGATACTTCAGTGACAATAGAACAACACCCAGCGAGTAACGTGGCAGTTACATCACCGGTTGTGAACCGATATAACGCGGGATCGGAAAAAAGCAGTATTGATGAAGACGATGTTTGCGAAGTGGTGCCACACATGTCTGCTGGGCAGGATCTGGCGGATAACGAGAGACACGATGAGTTGTCTGTGTCTCGGCATGCATCTGAATCAATGCGAAATGCACAGCAGCGACACCTGGTAGATAGTCCGGCACTTATCCAGCGGTACCTGTTAGAAAAAGAAGGAACTGACGATGCCTATCCTGCTGCACAACCGGAAGCGACCGAGTGGCTGCCAACTATTGCCCCGTCAGCAGCACAAACGTCGCATGCAGATCACGACAACGATGAGAGACCACCACAGGACCCCACAAGGGCACACAAATACAAGAACTTTCACAAACATTCGCGGAAAACGCGTGCACGTTCTGATAGCGTCAGCTCGAGCGAACAGGACAGGAGACCTTTGCGGGATATGGAACCTGCAACTTCGTTTTCACGACAACCGTCGTCGGCCGGTCAAGAGAAACCTTCCAGCATGGCTGAGGCGGTGCCCTCCTTACGCACGGAAGAAACAACGAAAACACACATGCATCGGTGGGCGTCGAGCGATGACCTCGACGTAGTCAGTTCGTTGGATATAGAACACGACAACATTGAAGAACCAGCGTCGTGGACGACAGGCTCAACTAAGGGCGACTACGCAGTGGTGACGGAATCCACGCTTGAATTTCAGCGCGACAACATTTCGGAGCAAGCTGATGAATCACTGATGACGCAACCCAAACCTCCTCTGGACGCCGAGCGCGTCGCTCGTAAATCAACGCTGCCACCATTGTCGCGCAATTCAAATAATTACCCCGATACTTCGTTGCGTGCCAGCAAAAAAACGAAGCGATCTGATCGGAAATCGGAGCAGCACGCGCGGATTGACGACGAGACGGCCGGCAGTACTCGCCGAAAGAGACACCGCCGTGAAGCCAAACAGAGGCAAGACGACGACAACACGAAGGCCGAGAGAACCGCTCATGATGATGAGATGATGACCGCCTGCCAAGATGAAAACAAGGACGATGTAGAGCAGGCCATGAATGAAGGCGGTGATGGAAACAGAAAGGAAAGTCGCAAACACCACGAGAAGCATCACGGCAGGGGAATGGACAATAGCACCGATGGACACCGTTCTAAACCTGGTTCCAGACCTGTTGACAACCACGGAGGGTCCGCCATCAAAGACCTGGTCATTTCGTACAAGAAATCACATCGTGAAAAGGCTACGAAGATTTCTAGCGAACAGTTATAAAGATGGCGATCTGGCCTTTTCTAACTGGTTGACTTCCCTCGATCAGTTGTCAAACCAAACGTGTTTGGCGTAATCTATAAAAGTACTAAATCAGCGCCTTTAGGGGTATTATTTGTGTCAATGACAAAAACGTTTGACTTATACGTCCGATGAGTGGTTTCAATTTGCACTCGTAATGTTTCAGATTGTACTTATATAATTGTATATATTTTTGAATTTGATAATTCAGTTGAGCTTAGCGCACTAAGTATCTAACATTGTCATTTTATATACACATTAGCCACTGTTGGTAAGAACAAAGCCGCCGTCTTACGATTATGATATGGTGAACATGTACGGTAAAATTGTAATGATAACGAAGCATCATAATTATGTTTGTTTGAGTGTAGTTATTTGAGTGTAGTTGCTGCTGATCTACGCTAGGTATATATAGTTACTTACATAATAGTTTTTTACACTAGTGTCGTGTCGATGCTACATTTTAAGAAAAATATAAAACATTAGATTGCGTAGGCATGAATTAATCATATTTTTGTTGAAACGGCCAGTTGCTGTTGGATATGAAAAATGTTGGTTTAATAAAAATGTGGTGGATACAGTGGCTTGTGACATAGGTAAGTTGTAACAGACTTACTACAGACACAACTACTAATGCAACTTATTTTGTAAGTTAAAAGTATGTTCATCAATGGTTCTAAGCATGTCTCGTGTGACGTCGCGTAGACAAGGTAAAATATGATACACTTTTAAAGAAATAAAACGTTGATTTGTTAAAAACGTGTGCGCACATCACTTATCATGTTCTAGACATTAATACATGCTCTTGCTATTACACAGACCGTTAAACAGTGTTTTAAGTATGTTTCATGTTATCACAGGTGTTGTGAATGACATGGTGCTTGGGTAGATTGGAACATTTCCCCGGGCAAAATGTAATATTGAGGTCACTCGGTCCAGACAAAGTGTTGAGAAAGTGTCAGCCATTGTGAATAGGATAGCGATTAATAAACGTTTTGTAATTAACATGATTATGTTCGTTAAAGTATTTGCACGGTGTTCTAACTGGGGATCCACCAATTCGTTTTTAGGTATTTAGGTAGGGCTTATTAAGTTTTATTAACTAGTCATAAATCCTATATATGTATTACAACAATTTAAAGCGATTTCTTTAAGCCATTCTTACACTGGTGTGTTACATTTTGTCGCAATGGTAAAATGATTTATCCCCCGCTGACGTTTACAACTTGCCTTGCATAGGTGTATATTCTAACACTGGGATATATTTGCTGCTTCTTTGGCATTAAAAAAGTTTCTATGGGGTAACAACTCAAACCGCAATCGTGAAATATGCTGTTTTGTTACAACTAGCCCCGGTCTTACATTCGCCACGATATGTAACATGAAACACAAAACGTATTCATGTTGGTGAAGTAATTGTGGGTAGATCGGTAAAAATGGTAGTAAGCAAAGTACACCCGTTGTTGAAGTAATTGTGGGTGGATTGGTAAAAGTGGTAGTAAGCAAAGGGCACCCGTTGGTGAAGTAATTGTGGGTGGATTGGTAAAAGTGGTAGTAAGCAAAGTGCACCCGTTGATGAAGTAATTGTGGGTGGATTGGTAAAAGTGGTAGTAAGCAAAGTGCACCCGTTGGTGAAGTAATTGTGGGTGGATTGGTAAAAGTGGTAGTAAGCAAAGTGCACCCGTTGATGAAGTAATTGTGGGTGGAATGGTAAAAGTGGTAGTAAGCAAAGTGCACCCGTTGTTGAAGTAATTGTGGGTGGAATGGTAAAAGTGGTAGTAAGCAAAGTACATCCGTTGTTGAAGTAATTGTGGGTGGAATGGTAAAAGTGGTAGTAAGCAAAGTACACCCGTTGTTGAAGTAATTGTGGGTGGAATGGTAAAAGTGGTAGTAAGCAATGTGCGTCCGTTGTTGAAGTAATTGTGGGTGGAATGGTAAAAGTGGTAGTTAGCAAACTAGACCCGTTGGTGAAGTAATTTTGGGTGGAATGGTAAAAGTGGTAGTGAGCAAAGTACACCCGTTGGTGAAGTAATTGTGGGTGGATTGATAAAAGTGGTAAAAGTGGTAGTAAGCAAAGTACATTCGTTGTTGAAGTAATTGTGGGTGGATTGGTAACAGTGGTAGTAAGCAAAGTACATTCGTTGTTGAAGTAATTGTGGGTGGAATGGTAACAGTGGTAGGTAGTAAGCAAAGTACATCCGTTGTTGGAGTAATTGTGGGTGGATAGGTAACAGTGGTAGTAAGCAAAGTACATTCGTTGTTGAAGTAATTGTGGGTGGAATGGTAACAGTGGTAGTAAGCAAAGTACATTCGTTGTTGAAGTAATTGTGGGTGGATTGGTAACAGTGGTAGTAAGCAAAGTGCATCCGTTGTTGAAGTAATTGTGGGTGGATTGGTAACAGTGGTAGTAAGCAAAGTACATTCGTTGTTGAAGTAATTGTGGGTGGAATGGTAATAGTGGTAGTAAGCAAAGTACATCCGTTGCAACAAGCGTTTACCGGTGATGGAATTAATATCACGGAATTAACATAGCCGATGATATGTAAAACATATCTTCGTGGAAATGTATGCATAACTTAAAACATTTTATCAGTGAGATGGCGCTGGAATGTTCAGCAATTAACTTTTAATAGGTCTGCTTCATAAATAAAAAAAACCAATGTGGGCATTTAAGGAATGTTGGACCTCATGATAAGTTTATATCAGTTTTTAATACGTTATTAATATTACTTTCTAACTTAGTTTAAGACTTGCTGAGTCAGACATAAGTGCGTCTATCTTGAGTCTCACTGTTGACTGGTCAGTGCTTAACAAAGGAGTGTGGTCCTTTGAACTGGAGCCGGCAATCCGTATTGCATTGACCGGGCAGAGAGTTAAGACAATGGAACACAAAGAGAGTGTACAACTTTAATTTCATTCACAAGCAAAGAAACGTGTCCACATGTTGCCTAAAGGTAAAGGTACCTTCTTGCATAACAAGATTTAACAAGATTTAACAAGATTTGCCATCCAAGCCAAAGGCCCATATGGCAAGTGGACAAGGAAGCCATTGGCTTATCGAGAGTCCAACAATGTTCATGTACTTATAACCCGCCCTCCTCAGATATGTGTCAACCTTGTTAACAAAGGAGCGCGGTATCCCGTCCTTGGGACTGCTCAAAGCACCCCTGGTTGACCTGTTCGTTCCAACGCCAACTCGACTAATCTGAGAAGCATAAACGTGCTTGGAAACACTTTTCCTAATCACGCATTCGCCACCTATAGATGGAGCCCCGTTGTCCTTCCAGCGAAACACTTCTACTCCTGTTGCCACGAAGAGACTCTCTCTGGATGACTCTTGACTTCTGCTGTATCCCAATGACGCTTATGCTGAGAGTGGAACCAGGAAAATACACTAGCTAGTATGTTCACTATGTTGTAGTATCTTCATCACGTCAGGACCGACCGAACTAAGATGGTGTAGCATCCTGGCGTGAATCAATATAAAAGTAATATAGTTGTAAAGGTGGCACATGTTACAACGTGTTCAAGAATCTGTGAAACAAGCACGCAGTCACCGCAGTCTGATTCAGATCCACAGAGTATGTTCTCATTTCAATAACTGATTCAACACTGTAACATATCATTACTTGTGCGGACACCGTGACACTGCCGCAGTGTTGCCACGTCGATTATCCGGACGCCACTAGTAGGCACCACCGTATAGCGACGGTTGGCAACAGTGGCGTATCTAGGTGTGGCAAAGGGGCAGGTCATGGGGGAGGGGGGCAGACCAGTGGGGGGGGGACAAGTCCCTTCATCGTGTAGCGGTGCAACGGAAAAATACGGGAAAAAATTATGCCAATGGCCTCCCCCATAAATACGCCACTGGTTGGCAACAACAGACTACAGTAGAGTAAGACGATATCAAACTCAAACAATAGTTTAAAGATATTGGTCGGATGGTAGGTGATCGGAACACATTGCCTGCTGGCTGTGCATATAGTAGCCACAAGAACATGTTTAAAAACAGAATAAGCACATATCTAGTAGTCGAGGGCCACACAAAGACGAACAATTGTTGGAACACAGTACTAATACTGTTTATCATGATCGTAAACAAGTTCCAATTTTAAGTTGTACTTTTATCTACGTGTCTACAAAGACGAATGTTTATGTTTGCCTAGCTGAGTGTTGGTGCCTAGATGAGTGTTTGTAAAGCCCGCCATACATATATCGAATCTCCATTTCCAACATGCTGGCGACTACTTTTTCAGTTGGCAACTCAAATGTAGTCATTAGGGATATGTTCTCCGTTCTCCACCAACAGTTGGCAATATTTTTTGTGGGCATCTGTCATCTGAAAAATCGGTCGGCCGACGGTTGGCCATGGCTAGGTGCCAATTATTTGTCGGTAGACAAACCGTTGGTAACTAAGACTAGGTATATGTATAGTGGGCTTAAGCTGACTATAGTCACGACACGCACGATGTCGTTTGATGTTCAGCCAACCATGACGGCTCTTGTGTGCCTACACGATCCCGATAAATATAGTACCTGATTAAGCGTGGATCAATTGTTTGACATGTCATATTTGATCTAGCAATAAGCATTTATGACAATCACTATAGATCGAGGTAAGGCATTATAGATTCAATGGTGTAGTGAGTCACTGCTAAAACTATTCGCAATTTCGATGTAGCTCGGAGAAGTATAACAACAGCCGAACGCTTGTGTAGTGTGTTTGTGAACGGTGGACGGCAACGACACGTTTGTACATTTTATAAGGTGTTCTAATTCCTAAGGTAAGTACAATTGTCTTTCTTATGATGTTTCTTATGCAATACGTTACTAGGTAAGTGTGAATTAGCAGTACACATATCATGGGTAGAAGTTTATCTGTAGTTATTCCGTAGGTTGTATGTAGTTTGTATGTAGCTTGTCCGTAGTTTATCCGTAGTTGTCTGTAGTTGGTCCGTAGTTTGTCTGTAGCTTGTCCGTAGTTTATCCGTAGTTGTCTGTAGCTTGTCCGTAGTATGTCTGTAGCTTGTCCGTAGTTTAACCTTAGTTGTCTGTAGTTGGACCGTAATTTGTACTTAGTTTATTTGAAGTTTGTTTGTAGTTTGTCCATAGTATATCCGAAGTTTGTCTGTAGTTTGTCCGTAGTTTGTCTGTATTTGGTCCGTAGTTTGTCCACAGTTTATCCATAGTTTGTCCATAGTTTATCCGAAGTTTGTCTGTAGTTGGTCAGTATAGTTAATCCGTATGTTGTCTGTAATTTGTCTGTAGTTTATCAATACGGATGCAATACGGATAAAATATCGATAAACTGAGGGTAAATTATACAGACAAACCACGGCTAAATTACGGACAGTTTGTTTGTTCGTAGTTTGTCCGTACTTTATAGTATTTTGCCCGTATATTTATCCGAGGTCTATCCGTAATGTCTATCGGTATTTTATCCGTAGTTTGTCGGGATAGTTTATTCGTAGTCTGTCCGCAGTTTATCCGTAGTTTGCTATCCATGGTGCATGGTTGTGCAACGTACATTGTGAATTGGAATGTTATGCACCTAATAGTTACGACCCATTTTCAGAAACCTTTGTATTGTTCCTGTCTCCCAGAATGACCGACAGCTCTGAAACAGCTAAACTGGGATTTAAAGATGCTGGAAGGAAGACAGTCCCATCGCTATGGACGATGATGAAAGAGAAAGCCCTCGAGACTGGTGTGCAAGGTGTGCCGAACATCGGGCGGGCTCGACATCTGTTTCGGAAAATGTTCTGGATTATCGTCGTGTTCGCAGGAACGGGTGAGTGTTCTTTGAACTGAATCGTATACCATCGTTTTCGAAAGGCATGTTGACTCAATTGTTCAGTATAAAGAAATATAACAAAATTAGGTTGGGCTAACATTGTTTATTTAGTAATACGTACGTTATTTAGTAAACATCATAAATTTGCGTTTGTGGGAGTAAATCAATGTTTTCGATTTTGCATGACGCCACATCCTCTTCGTCCCAAAATGTAAGACCTCACGTTCCTTCGATTGCTGAAGGCAGCAAACTATGTTCCTATTCCACACAGAGCACCGTTGACTTGTTCTTGGTAATGTTTGCAGTGCTGATGACGTGGCAGGTGTCTGTTTCGGTTATGAAGTACTATTCTTATCCGGTGAAGATCCAGATGCTTTACAAGAACGCCGGCCAAGTCGTCTTTCCTGCCGTCACCATTTGCAACTTAAATCCCCTTCGCGTCAGCGTGCTGTGTGATGACGGGATTATGTCTGGGTTCAAAGAGGTAAAATAATAAAATCTGATTGGTGATCGTGCGTACATTTTACGGGGATACGTGATGTCGCCTCGTCTAGTCCGTATGATCGTAAAATGGCTTTGAAGTTGGTTTCATTACACATATGTGAATCATAATTTTCGCGATATAAATTACAAATATATTAGGCACGTGTAGTACTGCATTAGGAAGCATGCCCGGGTTCCAGAGAAATATGGGTAGCGTAAGAAATAGTAAAGTACACACGTTACTGGGCAAAATGTCTTCATCATAGTATATTTAGATGTCTGTACAATGACGCCAAGTTAGCTAAAAGGAGCCACTGTAGACCTATTTACGAATTGTTTGATTATAACCATTGGTGTGAAATGGAAGCGATCGTAAAGAGATATGTCAGACATTATGATTAATCGCAAAGTTCGATTTAATTTAAACAGCATTGACAAAAGCCGTCGATAGTTAGCTGAACGGCACATTGTATGTCGATCGCAAGCAAAGGAAATTTCCCCATGCGTTCATATTAAAATCCGTGTTAATATATTTTAGGAAAAGGCAAGTAGCAAACTGTATCAATTTGTATCACCAACACACAAGACACACACCTTTATAATAATGTGTATTGCTGCTTATCTACATGCAGCTCCATAGCAATTTTCGCAATTTCCATGATGCTCTGGAATAGACCGTATTCAGCATTGAAGTCACTTCGACATTTAAGTCAACATAACCCAGTCCCACGGGACCTTAATAGCGAGGGTCGACTGTATATGTACACACACACACACATACATATTATTTCAACTTAATTTCAGAAAAGTTGGTCAAAGAGAACAAATAAGAAGCCTTCGAAATTTGACGACTGGGAAGGAGACGAAGACATGTACGATAAAGAGACAGACGACTTTTCCACGATCCAGTCCTTCCTCACACTCTCGGCCCAACTGACGCCGGACAAGCGACGGAATATCGGTCACCAGCTCAGGACGATGTTGTTGTCCTGCACATGGAATGGACTGTCATGTTCGCCAAAGTAAGTATATCAATTAAATGGCATCAAGTTCAATAATAGAACAACAGACATTTTTTTTTACGTTTTTCCTTCTGTAGATTTAATTGCATTTGTTTTCTAACAGTAGATGCATTTGAATGCATCTCTGATCATTTATCATATGGTGAGTGGCGCCACTGTTGGACAGTGTGGAAACTGGCGACATCGCAACGATCACACTACCCAACCGTGGCGCCACTGGTTATATCACAACTGCCACAAGTTTATTATAAATTTTAAATGGACCCAATATATTCGCCAGTGTGGCATGATTACTGTTTATTTGTACTTAAATATGTAAAGTTAAATGGCACCTTTGCGAAGTGCGTCGCCCGCAAATCGTACCTGACGGTGGCGGAGTAGCAAAACTAATTGAACAAAGACGTAGACCGCGTTTGATCCTTTGTAGTGCTCCGCCAGCCGTCGAGTGTGATTACAGGGGACATTTTATTCCAGTCGTTGCACAGACTGAATTGTAGTAATTATCTTCGCTTGTGCGAATGTCAATATAGACCAGTTATTCTGCATAGTCAACCTTGGCACATGTTGTGCGTGTTGTATATCAGCTGCGCTGTCCAGTGACTAGTGGTTAGCCACCGCGGACGCCAAATCGAGCAACAAGATTGCATCAAAATCCAAACCGTTACATTCCGTGCCATTTCCATTTCCACAGAGTCTTCGCCAGCTTGGTCTGTCAAAGCAGGATATTCTAAAAATAACTATTACAGTAGGGCGCCTGTGTAAGATTTCAAACCTGACTTGTTTTTAACTCTACCGAATTGTCATGTCTATGTTATTTCTGTATTCACATTTTCATGACAATATAAAAACCATATTCTATGATGTTCGCTATGAGGGGTTATGTAATGATAATCGCAGCTAAATCATGACCGGTGCTGACACCTAGCGCACTTAACCTCAACACTGCTGTTTCTCTAGAAATTTCACTTGGTTCAACAACCATCGCTATGGCAACTGTTTCACGTTCAACGCGAATACCATCAACAGGACGTTGGTACTGAACAAGCCTGGACCCCTGTACGGTGAGTTGTATATGCTAATCTTCCATTGCACATTCTATGCGTTCTGTGATCGATATACTTAAAAACGTCAGCAGTGAAGACGAGAACCATAATGGCACACACCTTTGGTACTTCGTATGTTTTATTTAGCTGCATGTTCGTGATTATCATTGCATCATCTAATATCTACGTATCCATCGACGAACTCATCCATCACTATTCAGACGAAGCAATCAGGTTCCATGGTCTCACTTCCGCATCGGTGACCCTGTCCTACTTCCGCACCGGTGACCCTGTCCTACTTCCGCACCGGTGACCGTGTCCTACTTCCGCACCGGTGACCGTGTTCTACAATATTGCCCTTGCGATCTGACACAATGGTCCGCTGTCAAAAGAATCCACCTTATTGACATTTCACTTGATCAATGCAAACTCTCCGGTACACATGCAGCAAAACTGACATTAAGTTATATTCTCCTTCTAAAATAGATTTGTCAAAGCGGTCTGCTCATGGTATTAAAGAAACATACACAAATTCCCGCCAAGGTGGCACACACACGTGAGACTCACCAGTGTTATGTTCCGCCTCAGCATCATGATGTGATACTAATCTCGACAGATCGGCTGTAACAAATCCACTTGTGTTGTGACGAGACAGGTCTGAGACTCACCAGTGTTATGGTCCGCCTCAGCATCATGATGTGATACTAATCTCGACAGTTCGGCTGTAACAAATCCACTTGTGTTGTGACGAGACAGGTCTGAGACTCACCAGTGTTATGGTCCGCCTCAGCATCATGATGTGATACTAATCTCGACAGTTCGGCTGTAACAAATCCACTTGTGTTGTGACGAGACAGGTCTGAGACTCACCAGTGTTATGGTCCGCCTCAGCATCATGATGTGATACTAATCTCGACAGTTCGGCTGTAACAAATCCACTTGTGTTGTGACGAGACTGGTCTGAGACTCACCAGTGTTATGGTCCGCCTCAGCTTCATGATGTGATACTAATCTCGACAGATCGGCTGTAACAAATCCACTTGTGTTGTGACGAGACAGGTCTGAGACTCACCAGTGTTATGGTTCGCCTCAGCATCATGATGTGATACTAATCTCGACAGATCGGCTGTAACAAATCCACTTGTGTTGTGACGAGACAGGTCTGAGACTCACCAGTGTTATGGTTCGCCTCAGCATCATGATGTGATACTAATCTCGACAGATCGGCTGTAACAAATCCACTTTTGTTGTGACGAGACAGGTCTGAGACTCACCAGTGTTATGGTCCGCCTCAGCTTCATGATGTGATACTAATCTCGACAGTTCGGCTGTAACAAATCCACTTGTGTTGTGACGAGACAGGTATGAGACTCACCAGTGTTATGGTCCGCCTCAGCATCATGATGTGATACTAATCTCGACAGTTCGGCTGTAACAAATCCACTTGTGTTGTGACGAGACAGGTCTGAGTCTGGAGATGTACATCGAACAGGACGAGTACAGTGCCGCTCTGTCTGACGCCGCAGGTGTCCGCCTCATCGTCCACAACCAGACGGAGATGCCCTTCCCGGAGGACGCCGGCTTCAGCATCACTCCCGGACACAAAACATCGGTCGCCTTGAGCAAGGTGGGTAATACACGAAATGTACTCGGGCGTCGTTGGCAAAGTCTAACGAACATAAATAGAAACGCCGTGAACGTCCACAATGTTATTTATTTCACTATATAACAGACGGTCGGAAATTAGAAGCTTTTATATACCTGATTGATATTATTAAACTTTAAATAAAAGGAACCGTAAATCTGCAGATATGGTGAGTGAATGTATACAGTCACGCACACACGCACGCACGCACGCACGCACGCACGCGTGCGCGCGCGCGTACGCACACGCGTACGCACACACACAATGTAACCGAACAATGGACGACAGAGAGTGAATCATCGATCTTCCAGGTGGACGTGACCCAGGCCCCTCCACCACACGGTAAATGCGAGGACGTGGACACCACGCAGAACAAGCGAGTGAACGGTTTTCTCGGTGAGATTCCAACCATTGGTTACAGCGCTGCCGTGAGTATCCGTGAACAATCAGCTAGATATATGAAGTTAAAGAACAGCTTAGGTTTAGCGATATGAAAAACCCTACCTTTATTTCACTTATATCCGTTTATATTGGGTTTACATTGGGTTTGCATTGGGTTTGCAGATGACACAACAGTGTTCAGAAAGGTTACAAATAATACAGATAAACAAAGCTTATAGGATGATCTAGATAAATTGGTTAAATGGTCAGAAAAATGGCAAATGTTATTAAATTTTGGATATGGAAACATGGACGAAGAATATAAAATGGGGAATGCTGTACTAAGTAGAACTACAAAAGAAAAGGACATAGGAATAACATTTAGTGCAGACATGAAAGTTTTAGAGTAATGTGGGATTGCTACTTCAAAAGGAAACCACATTCTAGGGCTAATTAACTATCACATAGAAGGAGAAACAGTTACCCCTGTACAAAGCAATAGTTAGATCGCATACACTCATAGAGGCCATATCTTAAGAAGGACACAGACAAGCTAAAAATAATACAACGAAGAGCAACTAAAACTATTGCAGAAATGATAGACCTTTGTTATGAAACCGCTTATTAGAAAGTTGTTTGACAATACTGGACACCGGGAGACTAAGAGGAGGCCAAATAGAAGTGTTTAATAAAATGGTGAATGGTTATGAGGATACTGATAGGAATATGTTCTTCAAACTTAAAGAAGGCAGTAGAACCAGAGGACACAAAGCAGCATTATTTAAGGAACAGTATAGGTTGGACATGAGAAAGTACTAATTTTCACAGAGGGTGATAAATGAGTGGAACAGACTGTCTAATGATTGTGCTAATGCTAGTAGTGTGAACATGTTTAAAATAGAATTGACATATATCTGATTATGGCGGGCTATATATAAATGATAAAAGTGTTGGACTTTCGATAAGCCAATGGTTTCCTTGTCATCTGGAACTTGTTGTTTGGGATGACAATCATAT
The DNA here is from genome assembly GCA_963662155.1 of Lamellibrachia columna. NCBI lineage: Eukaryota > Metazoa > Annelida > Polychaeta > Sabellida > Siboglinidae > Lamellibrachia > Lamellibrachia columna. The sequence continues at coordinate 46,207,193 of OY759263.1, read as the reverse complement.
TAAATATTGTTTAATCATTGCCTATTCTATTTCCTACGAGAACCACAACATAATGTTTGCTTGGCAAGGAGTTATGGAAAATGATTAGTCTCGGATGTCAGTAGATAATGACGACTGGTCATCCACGGTATACATATTACTCAGCTTGTTCACTGTCTGTCGTAGGCATGTTATAAGACGTGTTATCAGATACACCTGATAAAGGATTGCGGGTGTTTCGATGCGAGATATCCGACCGGACCCAACATCACAGCGTACGCGCACGTAGCGAACATTTCCAACATGCTTCCCTGCAAATCAGCCTCAATGAGCGCTGAAAAGAAAGGTAAATAAACACAAAGGCATGCGCATTAGTGCCCTGCACGAGCCGGGCTTTGAGCCCAAGCCCGCCTGCGGGGCGGGCCGGGTCGGGCCGAGCCTCTACTAATTTTCTCGGACAGGGCCAGGCCTGGGCCTACATTTTGGAGGCCTGGGCTGAAAAAAAATATTAAACACATCGGGCTTGGGCCGGGCCTGGGCCTAGCGTGAGCGGGCCGGGCCGGGTCTGGGCTTGGCCTGGACCTAATAAAAATATTAATACAAAACCCATACATCTTACTACTACATAGTACATACAGAATACAGATGTTACAGATGCATATTTGGCATAAATGCAGCCTTTTGTATAGATCTAATGACCCCATAAGTTCACGATGCTGGAAGTAGCCAGCCCCAAATGTTTACCTTAGACATATTTGCAGAGGCAATCAAGCCATGATTAACCATCAACTTATCACCCTTCGTGTTAACTAGTGTCTACTACTTAGTGTCTACAATTTCCCCAGTACTGATTCATTTGCATTTGTATTAGTTCACACATGTCTGAACCTGATCTCTCCCAAGCTAGTTATTGCAGGCCTGCTGGAAATGCTACTGGGTGTCAGTGACATGGAATTTAAATATTAATATTTTTCTAATGCTATTTAATAAAAGAACAAAGTATTACAGTTGATATATGTTATATATGTTTCGTTTTTATCATGAAATAATAGGTTTATCTTTTCTAAATTTAGCGGGCCGCGGGCTTGCGGGCCGCTGGCTTACCCGTCTTTGGCCCGCGGGTATGGGCCGGGTCTGGGCCTGAAACGTGCGGGCAGGGCCTGGGCCAAACATTAACGGGCCTGGGCCGGGCATGGGCCTAAATTCTAGTTTGCGGGCCTGGGCCGAGCTGGGCTTGACGAATGTTTGCGGGCCTGGGCCGAGCCTGGATTCTAACTGCTAATTGCGGGCCGGGCTCAAATAATAGGCCCGTGCAGGGCAGTAATGCGCATACTGTCGTAGAAAAACACATCAATATAAATGTAAAAACGTAGTATCTTGCAAAAGTGCACTTACTAAAAGTAAAAAGACAAACAAATAAATGTAATGTGACGCTAGAGGATGTACTAATGTCAACATTGTTATATATTCATGTATCGTACGATTGTTACAGGAGCATGCGAGGAGACTATTTTGAAACAATACGTGGAAGGCAAGCTTGGTTGCAAAGAAATATGCCCAGTCGAATGTTTGTAAGTACATATAGTGGAGTGGAGTGTCAAACAACGCGATTGAGAACGTTGTAATATGTATATCGACCGACATATTTTAAATCTGAGACGCTAAACTACGGAGACAATGGCAAATACATTTATTCAACGGAAGCCGTTCTGACATTCCAAAATTCCCGAAATGAAAACATTGGATTTCTGGTTGTGAATACCATAACTTTTCCAAAAGTGTATTGGCTTGCTAATCTCTTGAACATTTTAACTTAAATATATAGTGAATATCTGACTATTGATTGAAAAACAATAATATATTATCTTTCAGCAAGACTCAGTACTCGTACACTATATCACAGTCCGAATGGCCGTCAACTGTTAAAGAGGTAAGTATACACGCGCACGCACGCACGCACACACGCACGCACGCACACACACACACACACACACGCACATTATGTAACTCGAATATTTGGCCTTATACGAGGATAAGAACATTAAAACGAACACAATATAACTTTGTAAAAGGGGCACATATGCGACGTATCCATAGAGAGCTATCGTTACGTGCAGCTTATTGTGTCATCTTTGAAGCACGTTCGTAAGGCAGAGAACAAGACGCTGAACGTTTATCTATACATCTAGTACACAACGCAAATATACATAGCAAAAATATAGGTGTTACAACTCTCCTTGAATTTACATGCTAGTCATACAACATTTACATGCTAGTCATACAACAAACTGTCAGAATTATGAAAACCGAAGGCAAATGAAAGGTCACATAAAAAAATCCCATGTTTCTTATTAGGATGCAGTAATGGAAAAGTTGATGGACAAGTCGGAATATTTATGGGATCTGCTCGCCAATGAGACGGACACATGGAGAAAGATGTACCTCAGGCAAGCAACATACATGATGTTTTTGTGTCATTGTAATATTAATCGTGTTACACCGTGTTACTGTGCTCTGCCATATTTGTAATCCACATCCTTCCTGCATGTATGAAACATTTCGATATCTTACTCTCTGTCTATCCTCTGTTTCTCTGTCTGTCTCTCTCTCTCTCTCTCTCTCTCTCTCTCTCTCTCTCTCTCTCTCTCTCTCTCTCTCTCTCTCTGTATGTCTCTCTTTCTCTCTCTGTCTGTACAATGATGTATCTGACGGCTGCCCTTTCACCTGCAGGAGCAACGCTCTCAAGGTGGAGATTTATTTCAAGGAACTCGACTATCAACAAATAGCGACATCTCCATCGTACGAAGTAAGTGTAGACTTCGCCATTTGATGTTTGTGCGATTTAGATCAGATTTGTCTTTGAAAAAGAATATCACCGATATTTTACTAACGCTACTTCGTGTCCTCTAGTTCATCAAGTTCTTCTACATGTGAGCAACAATTTGGCACCAATGTTTTAATAAAAAATCAAATTCTCTTAATCTTCTCGTCTCTTGTTAAACCAAACTCTTTTAGGCGTTTATCATAATTAGATATCTCAGTTCTGGAATAACCTTTGTTGCTCTCCTTTGTATTATGCATAACTTAACGATATAGCCTCCAAGCTTGTCTGCAGAATTTGAAACGAGGCCTACCGATGGCTCTACGTATATGTATAATTAGCGCGTTTTCTATAATTGTCATATTTCTGCTAATTAACCCAATACTTGTATTATCCTTCGACACAATGCTCTGTAACTTCCATGTCAGCACTAAGATACCTAGGCAGATACCTAGGCAGATACCTAGGCAGATACCTAGGCAGATACCTAGGCAGATACCTAGGCAGATACCTAGGCAGATACCTAGGCAGATACCTAGGCAGATACATAGGCAGATACCTAGGCAGATACCTAGGCAGATACCTAGGCAGATACCTAGGCAGATAGCTAGGCAGATACCTAGGCAGATACCTAGGCAGATACCTAGGCAGATACCTAGGCAGATACCTAGGCAGATTCCTAGGCAGATTTCCGACAAAAACTGGCGGATTTCGTTTCATCTAGGTATATTTCGTTGGCTGATAGATGGCGACACTCAACCTGAAGCTGGAAGTGATGGACCAGATTTATACAGAATGTCATGCCAAAGATAAGGATTTACAAAATGTGGCATGTCGGAATGAGTTCAACGCTGTCTATAGCCAGGAACTCACTTCTAGAGTTGACTGAACCGATGAATAAAGTGGCATGAACGAAATTGCTCAAGCAACATTTGGAGTCGATATCCGGTCCTCTTGATTGATACTTACTTCCTTACTTGTCTTCTTCGCACCATGGTTGGTGCATAAGGCCACTTAATAAGTTCTGTCATTGTGTACGATCTCTACTGCGTTATATGTCATCTTCCAAGAAATCCATCGCTGTTGGTTTCTCTCTACTTCCACTTGGAAGATTTTGGCCTTCGTCTTTTCCTTGTACCTTCAGGGGCCAGGTTGATGCTATGTTTGCGTTGTTATTCCCGTATCTCCTAAATGTGTGGCCGACCAACTCTCCACCGCCTGATCTTGATGTCTTCTGAAATTGTTGACATACAAACAAGAGTGTATAACTCTTCATTTGACAGTTTCCTCCCGATTAAGAGTTCGACGTTTGAACTACTGTGTTTCTGCGCCCTACAGAAACCGCGCGCCGTGTGGACGGCAACAACGCTAAACAAGATTATACCTTTCACGCGGGATAGCTATTATTCAGTATTATTCAGTATTATTCACGCGGTATTATTCAGTGGGGGTGTGGTGGAGGTAAAATATTATACAGAGAGAAATAGAATGACGTGTCATGGACGCAGTACACCTCGATCTCTAATCTCATTACTACATCCCAGTTTAGCTGTGACCAGCTGTTTAGGGGCTATCTCATCAAGCAAGTAATTTACCTCTCCGTCAGCAAGTGAAATCGCCATGAATAATCCGCTACATAAATGCCATCTTTGACGTCTCGTGTTCTGTCTGACAGGTTGGGGACTTGCTCGCGGATCTGGGCGGTCAGGCCGGACTCTGGCTCGGAGTGTCAGTCATCGCCTTCTTCGAATTCATTGAGCTGGTCTACGACGTCATCTCTGTCTGTGTTTTGCATAAAGTGAGCCCGCACTACCCGACAACTGAGCATATGATATCGCTAACGCCATAGACGCGACCACCTTGACATGTGCCGGCGAGACATTCTCATGTGCATCTGTGACAAATTATCCGCCTTGTGCAAAATTAATTTAAGCACATCTGTTAAGGCAATGACATTCAAACGTCATCGTTGAATGGTATTATTGTACACTTGTAGAAAAATATTGTATTTTGTCGGATAACGTCATGCTTGCTGGGTTAGTAGCTCGTATTTACATTGCTTACACTGATTAGCATGTAATGCAATTCGTGCCTATGGCAAGAGAAGTGCGAACCCAATATTATTTATATGCATTTTGGTGACACGTATTTTCATAACCGCAGCAAGTTCTACTTGATTTTAAGACCATCCGTTGACATTAGTTTGACAAAATAAATGTTATTGTTATTAATATTATTTTTATTGGTTGTGGTGGTGGTTGTAGTCATCGTCGCCGTGTGGTAGTCTTGTTGTAAAGGTATGTTCTTACATAACGCTATGTCCACTCCTTGCGACTGTTCAAAGCACTTTTCACTTAGTATTGTTGTTGTTGTTGTTGTCACTATCGTACACTTAATTATTGTTATTTGTATTGGTTGTCAAAGAATAAAGACGTCAATATTTTAAACACATGGCTTAAACGACCAGCCAATGTCACAGAACTGGAGTCAGAGGGTGGGCATGCTCCTCGATAATACATATATACTCATATATCAGCAACCTTCGACAGTCCATTGCCAAATTTTCAAATATTTGTTCAACTAATTTGCTTATTGGTAACCATGGTAACCGCTTATAGCCTGGCGAACGTCTCGTGCATGTTGTGTTGTAAGGGTTTATTGAAGAGCCAGACGCATGCGTCGTTGAACAGCCGATAAATCACTGTACTTTTATTTCCGTTAGTGTCACCTGGAATAGTTGCCTACCATAAATGGACAATGCATACTACAATAGGTGGCAGCACCTGACGGTCATTATATTGCATCCCTCCCCAAAACAAGCGGTGTCACCCTTTCGCGGTCTCGCCAAGGAACTGGTGGCTCTGGAGGTACTGCCATCTCTGTCTCGTCCTCGGTATCCTCGTCGTCGGTCACTGGGTGGTCTTCTCCTACTTCATGTGGCAGTCTGTGAAACACGGACGTGTTTCGCGTCACGAGTTACCCATTTTGACGAAGCGCCTTCACCTTGGAGCCCTTTCGGCTGGTGACGACCATCGGCCTGGGGTGAAACGGTGTAGACAGCGCGACATCGTCAATTTGGCCCTTGCCTTCATTTCGACACAAGCCTTCAAGTTTTGCGGCCATTGTACCATTTCTGGCAACATCGTACGCCAAACATTAGCCTGTGTGGTGTGAAGGATGTCGTTACGTGTGGCGTACTGCGATAGGATCGCAGCATTCGTTACATCTCAGTGCGCCATGCTAGCCCGTTGATGCTAGCTGCCTTCAAAGCTTTCATGAGTGGTTTGTTGAAACACTCTGTCTGCGGTTTGGCCTGTGGTCAGAGGGGGTTATCCTGTGATGGTGGACCCCAGATATGCTCATTAAACAGAGGCCTGTTGTCTGTCTTCACCACTTCCGGGAAACTAAACAGACTGAACACCATGTCTACCACAGGGATCACGGTCTCTGCGGAAGTGCTCCTCACGAACTCTACGATTGGGTACCGTTAATAATTACCCTATGGGTAGCGGCGACATGGATAGTTGTTCTGTCTCTCTACGAGCAGTATTCGCCTGACAAGGAATGCAGGGCATCACTGCTTCCTTCGTGCAGAGTCTACACATGCGAACTACACCTTGGTACGAAGCAAGGCTTCGGTCTTACAGGTACATTTCGTGCGCAAGCTCCACTACGCGGTGTTGAAGTGTTCTAGGGACAACAATCCTGTAGTCTCGCATCACCAGGTCCCCACTCTCATTGAATGTTAGTGTATCTCCCACTCAGCTGTAGATTGAGGGAGCTGCTTGGTCGACAGCAGTGCCCTGATGCTGTGTAGTGTCGTACCACATGATGGACCGAACCTGGCTGACCACAGCCTGAAGTGTGCTCTCCTTGACTGTTTCCCGCTTGACTTCCTCGATTTTCATGGCAATCGGCATGGCTGTAGAGGCTTCCGAGTTCACATTGTGCTCTGCCATGTGTTGCTCACAGCTGCGCAAGGTCCCATGTCCTGCTGGATGCCGGGACATATAGTCGGCTGGGTTGTCTGCACCGGGCTGATACGTGATGACCATCTTGTTTGGTTGGAGACGAAGTCCCGAACGCTCGATCCGAAGTGGTGGTCTCGGCTTCTTCCAAATGGTCTCCAGTGGTGGTCGCTGATGCCTGTGAACTGAGGCACTCCGTTGATGAACTTGTCGAAGTATTTATAGGCCCAGACAACAGCCAGAGCTTCAAGCTCCGTCTGACTGTAGTCTCCACGTCAGACAACGCTCGGCTCCCGTACACTACGACCAGTTCTCGTGAACGAACAGTGCTGCAAGCCCGACTGAACTGGCATCAACCAGGGCATGGCCCGGTGGCCTCCCCATAAATACGTCAGTGGTTGGCAACACCAGAGAGCAGTAAACCAAGATGATATCAAACTCATACGATATTAACGGGTTTTAAAGATATTGGTCGGATGGTAATTGATCGGAAAACATTGAATGCTGGCTGTATAAATGCTAGCAACACGTTTGAAAAGAGCATAAACACATATCTGATAGTGGAAGGCCACACGATGACGAACAATTGTAGGCTCACAGTACTAATACTATTTACTGAGATCATCAACAGATTCCGATTTTTACTTTGTAGTTTTGTCCACATGTTTGCAATGACGAATTTTTTTATTTGCCTAGCTGAGTGTTTGTAAGCTGACTACAGTCACGACACACACGGTGTCTTTTGATGTGCAGCGAACCGTGGTCTAGTGCATCTAAACGATTCCATTATATACAGTACCTGAATAAGCGTTTGACATTTGTTTGACATGTGATAATTGATCTAGCACTACACAATGTTTATGACAATTACTATAAATCGAGGTAGGGCATTATAGATTGAATGGTCAGTCACTGCTAAAAATATTCCAATTTCGATGTAGCTCTGGGAAGCTTAACAACATCAACAGTTGAACGCTCGTGTAGTGTGTTTGTGACGGTGGACGGCAGCGACACGTTTGCTACATTTATTGGGGTGTTCTAATTACTAAGTTGAGTAAAATGGTCTCCCTTAGGTTGTTTCTTATGTAATATGTTACTAGGTGTGAATTATCACTACATATATCATGGGTTTGTTTGTAGTTGGTCCGTCGTACGTTTTACTTGTACGTTTATCCTTCTGTAGACTTAATTGCATTTGTTTTATAATAGTAGATGAATTTGAAAGAATATCTGCGCATGCGTGATCATTTATTATATGGTGAATGGCGCAATTGTTGGAGAGTGTGGAATTTGACAGAATGTCCGGAAACTGGCGAAGTTGCAACGATCACACTCCCCAATCGAGGCACCACTGATTGTATCACAACAGCCACAACTTGAGTACACATGTAAAATGGACGTCTGGAGGAGTGGCATCACTGATTGGTAGGCTTGGCGACGCCATTGCTGTTTACGACTTGTTACACATAGCATATCAAACTTCCCGACGGTGGCGCCACTCAGCATGTCATCGCTACCACAAGATGATTATAAATTCAAAATGGATAGTTCGGAGTGGCATGTTGACGGGGCAACACGATTGTTGTTTACGACTTGTTACGCAATTGCAACTGTTGTACACTTGACTGTGCAACATAGCTTCAAACGAAAACGAACGTTATTTTGTTCCTATACACATGTTCAACGCAAACACTATCCACAATTATATGCAATTGGAAATGAGAGTTTTACTGACACAACTTGGAATAAAATGACTATGTGCATAATCTGCACATCAAATAGAAGTTGTGCCAGTTGTGAAATCGTGACTTAAATTACATTCACTACGTGGCGCCACTGGTGGGGAGTTTGGAGATTCATAGCACGCGAGAAACGTACGTAACTGATCATTGCGATAAAACACCTATGTGACGTCACACTGTTGCAGTGTGCTATCACATCCCGCAATCGTCTTGGTTGTAAGATATTAATTACTACTTCGTGCGAAAATGCACCTTACATACACAATATATTCGCCACTATTGTAGGATTCTCAAGAATTTAAGTATATGTTCGATATTGTGTTGCACTTGTGTAGTTCCAGGAATGTCGAATATTTTGTTCCAACCGTCGTGCAGACTGTGTGCGTCTTCATAATATTACGCATGTCATATACATGCAGTTTTGTTCAGTGATTGGTTGTTAGCCAACCAGGACGGCCAATACTGTGCGACAGCATTGTACCAAAATCCAAACTTTTATTATTTCTTCGCCAGCTTGGTCTGTCAAAACAGGATATTCCAAAAACAACTAATAAATGTTTATTAGCTTTCTAATCTGGCAGTGCCTGATATATAATATAACAATTAATGAATTGATCTCCAATAAAGATATTCCATTAATACTAATATATGCACGTTCGTATCACACAAAATATTTGTTTTTAAGCCTATCTAATTGTCATGTTTTTGTATTTCGACCACTACTTTCTTGTAGTTAATATTAATGTCATGTCTATGTGATTTCTGTATTCACATATTCATGATGATGCAATAAATATGAAGGATTGTATAATACTGATCGCAGCTGTCATGATCGGTGCTGGCACCTAGCGCACGTATCCTCAACATTGCTGTTTCTCTAGAAATGTCATTGGTTCAACAACAATCGCTATGGCAACTGCTTCATGTTCAACGCAAATACCACCAAAAGGTCATTGGTACTCAATAAGCCTGGACCACTGTACGGTGAGCTATTATGTGCTACCTGTACATTGCACACTGTTTGCGTTCAGTGCTAATCTAAGAACTTCAGCTTTTGAAGACTAGAACCATAATAGCACAATCATTTTGTATTTCGTATTTTTTATTCAGCTGCATTTAAAAAAATATTATTGCATCATCTAATATCTATGTATGCATCGACCCATCTCAACCATTACTATTCAGACGATGCAGTAAGTTTCCGCTGCCCACTTCCGCACTAGTGATCGTGCTCTACGATACTGCCTCTATGATCCGACATAATGATCTGCTTTCAAAAGAATCCACCTCATTGACATGTCACTTGATCCATGCAAGCTCCTCATCTGTACACATACAACAACATAGACATTCTATGTTCTCTCATCTGTTCGCATTCTAAAGGAGATTTGCCAAAGCGGGCTGCTTATGGTATTAAAGAAACACACAACAATTCACGCCAAAATCGCACGCACACACGCACGCATGCACGCACGCACGCGCACACACACGAGACTCATATTATGGTCAGCCTTAGCATAATGATATGACACTAATCTCGACAGTTCGGCCGTACAGATTCACGTCTGTTGTGACGGGACAGGTCTCAATCTGGAGATGTGCATCGAGCAGGACGCACAGTGCCCATCTGTCTGACGCCGCAGGTGTCCGCCTCATCGTCCACAACCAGACGGAGATGCCCTTCCCGGAGGTCACCGGCTTCAGCATCACTCCCGGACACAAAACGTCCGTCGCCTTGAGCAAGGTGGTTAATACATTCCATGTATTCCGGCGTCTTTTGCAAAGTCTGACGAACATAAAAAGAAACGCTGTGAAAGTCCATTATGCTTTACAATTTATATCACAGACAGTCTGAAAATAGAAGCTTGTTATATAATTGGTATAATATAATTAAACATTAAATAAAAAGAACCAAATATCTGCATATATGGTGAGTTAATGTCCACAATCACGCACGTACTTACGCACACACACGCGCACGCACGTGCAGACACACACACACACACACACACACACACACACACACACACACACACACACACACACACACACACACACACACACACACACACACACACACGCACACAAACGCACACACACGCACACACACACACACACACACACACACACACACACACACACACACACACACACACACACACACACACACACACACACACACACACACACACACACACACACACACACACACACACACACACACACACACACACACACACACACACACACACACACACTGTAACCACCGAACAATGGACGACAGAGAGTGAATCATCGATCTTCCAGGTGGACGTGACCCAGGCCCCTCCACCACACGGTAAATGCGTGGACGTGGACACCACGCAGAACAAGCGAGTGAACGGCTTTCTTGGCGAGAGATGCCAACCATTGGCTACAGCGCTGCCGTGATTATCCGTGAACATTCAGTTAGGTACATCAAGTTAAAAATACCTTATATTTGTCATACAAATGTGTCATTAGGGATATGAAAGAACACAGCCATTACTTTACTTATATCCGTTTACATTGCCTATTATATTTCCTACGAGAACTACAACGTAATATATGTTTGCTTGCCAAGGAGTTATGGACAATGATTAGTCTCTGATGTCAGAATTGCAAATATCAATTGATAATGATATTTAACAAGATTTAACAAGATTTGCCATCCAAGCCAAAGGCCCAGATGGCAAGTGGACAAGGAAGCCATTGGCTTATCGAGAGTCCAACAATGTTCATCTACTTATAGCCCGCCCTCCTGAGATATGTGTCAACCTTGTTTTTAAACATATTCACGCTGCTAGCAGTTACACAATCTGTTGACAATTTGTTCCATTCATTTATTGTCCTCTGTGAGAACGAGTGCTTCCTGATGTCCAATCTACATTGATCCTTTACTAATTTTACCTCATGTCCTCTAGTTCTGCTATCCTTCTTGAGTGAGAAAAACATATTTCTATCAATATTTTCATACCCATTCAATATCTTAAAAACTTCAATCTGATCTCCTCTTAACCTCCTTGTCTCTAGAGTTGTTAAACCACATTCTTTCAGGCGTTCTTCATAACTAAGGTCTCTCAGTTCTGGAATCATTTTAGTTGCTCTCCTTTGTATGCGTTCAAGCGTATCTATATCCTTCTTACGATATGGTCTCCATGCTTGTATACAGTATTCTAAATGAGGTCTAACTATTGCTTTATAAAGAGGTATAATTAACTTTTTTCCCTTGTATGTTATGTTTCTTCTAATCAATCCAAGAATTTGATTACCCTTTGAAGCTGCAATACCACACTGCTCTGAAACTTTCATATCAGCGCTTATTGTAACTCCTAAGTCCTTTTCTTTTACAGTAGTACCCAGAACAGTATCTCCCATTCTATAGTTTACATTCAAGTTCCTATGTCCTGTATGTAGGCATTTACATTTCCCAAAATTGAACAACATCTGCCATTTCTCAGACCATTTCACTAATCTGTCTAGATCGTTTTGTAAATGTTGTTTATCACCATCAGTATTAACCTTTCTAAACAGTTTTGTGTCATCCGCAAATTTCAGTACGTTACTTGTTATACTGTCATCCAAGTCATTGATATAAATTAAGAATAATATAGGTCCTAATACTGATCCTTGAGGTACCCCACTCAAAACCGATTTCCAATTTGAAACTTCTCCATCTACTACAACTCGTTGTCTTCTGTCAGTCAGCCATTGTTCTATCCAGTCAGTTATGCTATCCCCGATACCATGGGCTTTTAATTTAAGTAGTAATCTTTGATGTGGCACTTTGTCAAAAGCTTTCTGAAAATCTAAGTAGATAATATCTACTGGCGATCCCACGTCTATCCACTTAGTGATTTCTTCCAAAAAACATAACATATTTGTTAAGCATGACCTCGCTTTAAGGAATCCATGTTGAGATGAATTTAATAATTTATGCTTAACGAGGAAGTCCACCATATGGTCTTTAATTAACCTTTCTAATAATTTACAAATCACTGACGTTAAACTCACTGGTCTGTAATTCTCTGACTTATTTCTCGAACCCTTTTTAAATAATGGTATGATGTTTGCTTCTTTCCATTCAAACGGAACAACTCCCTCTTTTAATGACAAGTTGAATACTCTTGCAAGTGGTATACTGATTTGTTCTACTGTTTCCATTAGTAATTTTGGAGGAATCCCATCCACTCCCGGTGATTTGTTATCCTTCATTGCCTTTATTTTCTTAGCTACCAATTCTGGAGTTACAACTAACGGACCTAAATAGTCAGATTTAGCCCCCTGAAATTTAGCATCAGCAACTGGTAATGAACTAATATCTTCTTTGGTAAACACTGAACTGAAGTAACCATTTAGGTCTTCCGCCATTAAAAACCCCTGTGATATTATATTTCCAGCACTGTCTTCTAGAGGTCCAACCTTGTCTTGTACGTTTTGTTTACTCCTGACATATGCATAAAAACTCTTGCTGTCATTGTTTATGTTACATGCTAGTTTTTGCTCATAGCTTCTTTTAGATTGTCTGATTTCAGTTGTAGCTGCATTAAGTGCCTCTTTGTATTTTGCATAGTCTTCGTCCTTTCTGGTACGCCTATAAACCCTCCACATAGTTTGTTTTAGCATTATTTTTCTAATAGCCTCTTTTGACAAGTGTTTCTTTCTACACCGTTTTCCTTGTTTTTGGAAGGGAACAAATTTATCGATGATACTCTCAATTTCATATTTTAGAATATTCCAACATTCAATTGCGGTCTTATTCATCAGCATGTTATTCCAATCTAGCTTTGCTAAGTATTTTCTCATATCTTTGTAGTTACCTTTGTGGAAGTTTCTCTTGTACGTTTTCTTATTTTTACTTTCTGATTTTACATTGATGTCAAAATGTATTTGATTATGGTCACTATTACCCAATGGTTCAAATATTTTTACATTGTCCACTAATTCTTTTTGTGATGACAAAACTATATCTAATACATTTTCTCCCCTGGTTGGTTCTAGTACGTGCTGAGTAAGAAAGCTATCCTGGATTAAAAATAGAAATTGTTGGTCCTCAAACCCTGTGCTCTCTAGAGAATTCCATTGTATGTGTCCATGGTTAAAATCTCCCATTATGATACATTCCCCTTTACTAACTTCCTTTATAGCGTTTTTTATTTTTGTGTTGTCCTCTTCGTTTATGTTTGGACTTCGGTAAACTAATCCAATAGTTAATTTTGAATTTCCTGAAACAATTTTGCACCAAACAGCTTCATCGCAATCTGCTTCCCTTTCTAGTTTTATTTCATAAGCCTGAATAGATTCTTTAACATATAAAATAACTCCCCCGCCCCTTCTTCCTATTCGATCTTTCCTAAACATTACATATCCTGTCAGTCCTAATTCAGCATCTGTTATATCTATGTTGGCCCATGATTCAGTTATACCAATTATGTGAGGGTCAATATCTTCTACCATAATGTTTAATTCGTTTTTCTTATTTACTATGCTCCTTGCATTTAAACATACGCATCTATAACCTTTTTCAGTGATGTTTTTCGGATGATTTGATATTGGTTTATCTGTGCTAGTGGCCTCTTGTTCTGCTTGAGACACCTCTAGGTAACCCCCCTGCACTTCTAGTTTAAAGAATGTTTACTTCCAAAAATATTTGTCATTGTACCCAAGTCACTATCTACTGCTGCTGAAAGTTTGTCCGCGAATACTGCCGCCCCCTTTCCACTTAAATGAAGCCCATCCTTCATGTACATATCAGCCCTCCCAACAAAACTTCCCCATAAATCCACAAATCCAACTTCCTCTTCCATACATAACTTCTGGACTAACATGTTAATTGCCATCCCCCGACAATTTCGATATTTGTGACCCCTCCTGCCCATTACAGGTAAAATCCCTGACAGTATTACCTGCTCAACCCGCGTCTGTTTTAGTGTTCTGACCAACTGCCTATATTTCCTAACTATGGCAGTTGTACCCTCCTTCTCTACGTTATTTGTCCCTACGTGTACTAAAACAGATCCACCCTTTCCCGAGCCTACGATGTTTTTTACCCTCTGAGTTATCGCCTCTATTTTGGCTCCAGGCAAGCAGACCACCACATCATCTCCCTTGTTTAAGACTCTGTCGGTCTTCCTAACTATCGAATCCCCCACAAACACCCTCGCTCTCTTCCTCACCCCCTCTATCACTGCTGCAGAATAACTCTTCCGTTCGATCCCCTCCATCACATTCTGTCCTGACCCCTTCCCTCCTGTCTCCTTCGCTCCTGTCTCCCCCACTTCCCACTCCTTTGCTCTTGTCTCTCCCACTTCCCTCTCCTTCACTCCGGTTGTTTTCCCTCCCGTCTCCCCCACTTCCCTCTCCTTCACTCCGGTTGTTTTCCCTCCCGTCTCCCCCACTCCCTTCTCCTTCCCTCCTGTCTCCCCCACTCCCTTCTCCTTCCCTCCTGTCTCCCCCACTCCCTTCTCCTTCCCTCCTGTCTCCCCTACTCCCCTCTCCTTTGCTCCTGTTGTCTTCCCTCCCGTTCCTTTCTTTCCCGTCTCCTTACGTCCTGTCTCCCTACGACCTGTCACCTTCCCTCCCCTCAGCTTCCTCCCAGGCTGCGGTGAGCTCTCCCTAGCATCTCTTGTGTCTTTCCCCACTTTATCATCTACTGTTCCCCCACCGGAACTACTGGCACAACCACCCTGTTCCCTTCCCACCATTGCCACAACGAGCAGCCTCAGCTCTTCCAACTCCACCTCTAGTTCCTTCATCTTCGTACATCCCCTACACTCAAAACTAAAACTATCTGCCTGGACCTCAGCCCAGGACTTCTCGCACCCAGACTTAACGAAGTCCACCCAGTTGCTGCTACGCCGACTGGTCATCCGCGGTATATATTACTCAGTTTGTTCACTGTATGTCGTAGGCTTGTTATAAGACGTGTTATCAGACACACCTGATGAAGGATTGCGGCTGTTTCGATACGAGATATCCGACCGGACCCAACATCACAGTGTACGCGCATGTAGCGAACATTTCCAACATGCTACCCTGCAAATCAGCCTCGATACGCGCTCAAGCCAAAGGTAAATACAATCAAAGACGAGAGCATACTATTGTAGAAAAACACATCAATACAAAAGCAAAAATGTACTGTGATAATCTCGTGGAGATCCGGCATTCAGTGAGAATATTTGCATATTTGACTAACGGTCCGCCTTGCGCAAAGTGATGCAATAGCACATTAGCTGAGGCAATCACATTCAAACCTCAACGTTGATTAGCATAATTGCATACTTCATGAAAATAGTGTGTTTTATAAAATAACGTCATGCTTGTTGGGTCAGTAACTCGTATTTACATTGCTTACACTGACTGACATTAACGCAATTCGTGCCTAAGGTAAATGGTGCCCAAAAGAATCATTTATGTATGTGTTGTGGCACGTATTATCAGAATCGCGTGTTTATGCTATGGCCCACAATTTAATTGTGCACAGCATGCAGTCAGCAATATCTACACGAATGTAATGTCATCCGTTGACATTAATTAGATAAATTATTATTATTATGATTTGTATCTGGTGTGGCAGTGTTGGTGATCGTCGTCTTGTAGTGGTGATGTTGGAAAGGATCTTTCTTACATAGCGTAGTATCCAGTCCTTCGGACTGTTTAAAACGCTTTACACTTTGTATTTGTGTTGTTGTTGTTGTTGGTACTGTCATTATCATAAAATAAATGGTAATAAAAATAATAATTATTATTGATGGTGGTGCTTGTGGTGTTGGTGGTGGTTATGGTAGTTGTGTTACTATTGTTGTTATTATAATATAATAATAATAATAGTTAGTGGTAGTGGTAGGGGTAGTGAAGGTGATATCGGTAGTGCTAGTGGTAGCAGCAGCAGCAGCAGCAGCAGAGAGGGAGAGAAAGAGCGAGAGAGATAGATAGAGAGAGAGAGAGAGAGAGAGAGAGAGAGAGAGATACAGAGACAGAGACAGAGGGAGAGAGAGAGAGAGAGAGAGAGAGAGAGAGAGAGAGTGAGAGAGAGAGATACAGACATACAGACAGACATATATACGTATATATATATATATATATATATATATATATATATATATATATATATATATATATATATATATATATATATATATATATATATACTAGTATTTATAACATCTTGGTTGGTTAAATATAATATCCGCACAAAACGTGTTACTATCATGACAATTCACCTTTATATATATATATATATATATATATATATATATATATATATATATATATATATATAAATATATATCAATACATATATACACACACACACATATATATATATATATATATATATATATATATATATATATATAAATATATATATATATATATATACATATATATATATATACATATATATATATATATATATATATATATATATATATATATATATATATATATATATATATATATATATATATATATATATATATATATATATATATATATATATATACATATATATATATATACATGTATATATATATATATATATATATATATATATATATATATATACATACACACACACATGTTGTACATTCCTTGAACTGGATTTTAAAGGTATTGCTAGGTTGACATACAACTGGAGCACATTGCATATTTACTGTGAAAATGTCAGCAATGTGAACATTTAAAAAATGTATACATATCTGACAGTGGAGAGCTACGCATGGTTGAACAGTTGTTGGGGTCTCGATAAGCATCTTTTCTCACATGTTATCTTTATTCTATGTAGTGCTGTTTTTAATTAATTAATTGTCAATGTTTTGTGTAATGTGTCAAGCATTGCTGATCGTGCGTGGCTACACGACCCAATTAAATAGAGTGTCTGGCGACGCCTGAAGCGAATGTTTGACATGCGGCATTTGAATTATGGATTATCCATTTCGGATGACTCGTATAGATTGTGGTAATGCATTATAGATTTAGTGTTACTGCGTATCACAGTTCTGGTGTAGCGCGTGTGAACTGTGGACGGAACGACATATTTGCTGCATTCATTGCCGAGTTCCAATTACAAAGGTAAGTAAGATGTGGTCATTCAGACGTATCTCTTGTGATATCTTACCACTTATGTTTGAATTACAACTAAGCACACCAATCGATAAATCCATATTTTTATATACGAGTGAAAGTGAAAATGACACCATCATTGCATACCAAATATTGTTATTGTTATTTGTTGTCAAACATTTAATAAATTACATAATAACGGTGCTGATGAAATTACAACGTGTGTTACACGAATGCATTTGTGAAACATGCTTAGACCATACCTATAATTCAAACTGACTGAAATGCTAGGTACATTCCTTTTCTTCCATGCAAATTGGTTCAAGACGATTGCTACCCACGAAAATTCGGATAGAACACTATTCGTATCAGGAAACTAAGTTTTGGCAAATAGCTTAATTTTAAGCATGCTGTATGAAATATCGAAAGAGTGTCAACACGAAAGATGGCAGTCATGCTTTCATTCCAGTAAACAATATGATGCTAATGTTCAACGTCAATGCCTCATTCAGTTAGTATGTGAGCGTGTGAGCGTGTTAGTGTATGAGAATGTGAGTAGGTGAGCACGTGAGCAAGTGAGCACGTGAGCAAGTGAGCGTGTGAGCAAGTGAGCGTATGGGCATGTGAGCGAGTGGGCGTGTGAACATGTAAGCGTGTGAGCGTGTGAGTATGTGAATGCGTGAGTGTGCGAGCGTGCGAGCGTGTGAGGTTTTGATCAGATAACATTTGTGTTTGCTTGTGTGCGAGCGTGAATGCGAGTGTGTGCGCGCGCTCGCGAGCGCATTCAGAAAAAGCTGCTATGGTATGTCCGTATTGGTGGATGGCTGGCGTAGTTTAGTAGAAATTAATGATTACATACTTTAATTGTCAAACAATTGTCATGTTGGGCGAAACGAGCATTACATTGTGTTATTGTAGTACCAGAAGCGTTCGAGATAATCTCTATTGTTTCAACTGTACTGTTGCAACGTGGCCATAAAATGCCATTCCCTGTGTGTGGTTGCTCCTGGCGTGACTAAATGGCTGTTTTCATTAATATTAATTATGGGGGACTGATTGCGACATTAAGATGCACCCAGACTATTTCTGTCTCGGGAACAGTTTGATGATGATGATGATTAATGTGAATTGCGAACACAAATAAGATAGTTACACTCCAATTGACATTCCACTAACCAGCACACCAACGCGCATTAGTGAATTACGGTCTATCGAGCTAAATAATGTCGTCGTCATTCATGCGTCCCTTGCACACACTATTTCCATTAGCCGTCATTGCTCAAGAGTCAACAAACACTAACATTTGCAACTACAATCAAGAATTTCACACTAATGGTTTTCTCAGAATTTGGGGTGGGTGATTCTGGTCAAACCTATATTTTCGTGGCGACTGACATGTTTATTGAGCGACTGTTTATTTTACGTTCGGTGAGACGCATTGAGAGCCTTCGACCGAAATCGAAGGATCGTCGGAAGCAACGCAAACTCCCAATAAAGCGAGCTGCTAAGTCAGAACGGAATAAGTTTATTAATCAAAGGCCTACACATTTAGAGTAGGTTGAGATTAGACACAAAGAGCATGGTCTCTAAGAATGTCAGTCAGGAATAAAGGTTTATACGACAATCTAAGTAATTTTCTGTCATAACGAAAATCAGCACCAGTGAAGGAAGAATTGAAAATGTGTTGCAACGTATTCAGACGTGTACTTGTTTAGTGAAATCCAGTTCATGGTTTAAATGTACAAGAATCTCTTTCGACTTTTAGTGATTGCCTTACTGATATCTTGTCGTGGATGGAATCAAGTAAGCTAAAGCTTAATCCAGATAAAACAGACCTTATTATTATTGGCACTAAACAACAACGAAATAAAGTCATCAACCATTTTCCTGTTAAACTGCTTGGCAGTGATACATTCCCATCAGATACTGTTCGTAATCTAGGTGTTATCTTTGACAGTGATTTCAACTTTCGCCAGCATATCTCTCAAGTATGTAAATCCTGTTTCTATCATATTCGTGATCTTCGTCGAATTCGGCGTCACATATCTACATCTACTGCTAAAACAATATCAACGGCACTAATTAGCAGCCGTCTTGACTATTGCAATTCACTACTAAACAACATTGCTAAAAGAGACTTGGCTAAACTCCAACGAGTACAAAATTGTCTGGCACGTGTGGTTCTCAGGGCGCCTCGGTTTTCACCGTCACTACCACTACTTAAACAGTTACACTGGCTTCCAGTTTCTTATCGAATTAATTTTAAGCTGTCCACTCTTGCATATCGTGCTCTATCTACACAACAACCATTCTACTTGGCTAGTCTCCTGCATCTTTCAAATATCCCTAGGCAGCTAAGATCATCAGTTTCACAACAACTTATTGTACCTAAAACAAAACTTAACTTGGGTAAACGTGCTTTCTCTGTCGATGCGCCTAGGGTCTGGAATGAACTCCCTATCGCTTTGAAAACATCCGAAACTATTGCTATTTTCCGTAAAAAACTCAAGACATATCTATTCCAAATTGCATTCCCACCATAAATGTTCGGTTGTCCCTCGTTCTGATACTGACTTTTGCGCGTCCTTGTTTACGATTACGCCTACTGATTCTGTTTTGTTGCGCCTCTGAGCTCAGGTTCCTGAGGATATAGGCGCCATAGAAGTCAATTATTATTATTATTATTATTAAACTCGGTTAACAATTTTAGTGTATGCACTACCAAGTGACAAATCCGGGGTCAAAGCATGGCTTAACACTGGAAGCCTGAAAACAAACTTTCTGGTAATTTCTACGAGATTGACTTTGTCGGTTATTTTTTTTTCGAACTGATAATAACATCAAAGCAATTAGCCGCACTTGCATCATTACACACCGTGTGTTTGATCTCGTCTCATTGGGTGTTCACTCACTCGTGACATTTGTACAGGCGTCTAATTAGCTAAGTGGTGTTATATAAGGTGCATGGTGTTGCTATGTAGAGTGCAGGGTGAGGCTATGTAGAGTGCACGGTGAGGCTATGTACAGTGCACGGTGATTATTCGTAGAGTGCACTGTGGTGATATGTAGAGAACACAGTGATGCTTTACAGGGTGCAGTGTGACGAAAAGTATGGTGCATGGTTGTTTACGTATGCGTGGTGCATCGCGTTGCTATAAAAGGTGTATGCGATGGTGAGTGATGTGTAGGATGAGCGGTAATGCTAAGTAGGATGCAAAGTGTAATAAATAATAATAATAAAATAACTTTATTTATGCATCAACAAATCCGGGGTTAATGCCCGCCCACGTGTGTTTACAGAAAGTTACACATAAACACATATACGTTACATTACAAGTAAATAAAATGATAAAGCAAAAGATAAAGCAAAAATGCTGCGAAGCTATGCATACAGGATAAAAGAAGCTAAAAAAATACAAGGCTACAATACATTAAATATGCTAAATACATACTGAAATCACAACCAAAAATTCATTAAAACTATATGTATAAATATGGAAATGTTAAATTAGGTGTCAATTACAACAGAATATTGATTAGACAATACAAATGTCTTCAACTATTTCTTAAGCTGCCAAATGTGTTGCTAAATATGGTGCAAAGTGTTGTTAAGTAGGGCGCACGGTGATGCTAAATATGGTGCAAAGTGCTGTTAAGTAGGGCGCACGGTGATGCTATGTAGGGTGCAAAGTGCTGTTAAGTAGGGCGCACGGTGATGCTATGTAGGGTGCAAAGTGTTGTTAACTAGATCGCACGGTGATCCTATGTAGGGTGCTAAGTGATGCAAAGTAAGGCGCAGGGTAATGCTATGTAGGGTGCAAAATGATCCCAAGTAGGGCGCACGATGTTGTTATGTAGGATGCAATGTTAACTGCGAAGTAGGACGCACGGTGGTGCTATGTAGGGTACAAAGTGATGCTATGTATGCTATGTAAACAGTGCTATATAAGCAATGGTTGCGATCCCATTTTCAGAACTCTTTTCATTGTTCTTATTCTGACTCTCAGAATGAGTGACGACCATGTAGCAGCTGACAATGAGGTCAGAGAGGCTGGAAAGAAGACTACACCATCGATGTGGACGTTGATGAAAGACAAAGCCATGGAGACGGGCGTGCAAGGGGTGCCGAACATCGGACGTGCTCGGAATCTGGCTCGGAAAATGTTCTGGATCCTCGTTGTTTTCGGGGGAACGGGTGAGTTTTCTTTGCAGTGATTGCAACGTTACCGTTTCAACAGGCCTTGTTGCTCGTCAGGTTTGTTCAGTGCAAAAACATTTTGGTAATTGTCCGTAGGTTGTCATGAATATCACATAGTTGCCACCCAAAGTGAAAATAGTTATCGAGGGCATACATGTTTTTCTTCATATATGTGTAACCCGACCTTACGAGCTATGTGACAATATTTTGTTAATGCAATTATTGTCCTCGGTGATAAGGAATACTTTCTTACATCCAATATACTCTGTTCTTTTACTACCGCTACATCGTGTCCTTCGGTTCCTCGACCTCCTTTTATTCATAATGTTTTATACCATTACATATTAAAAATCTTCTGTATGGTCTGCTCTCCTCATTTACGTATCTACGGTCAAACCACATCCTTTTAGGAGTTTATCATAAATTAGGTATATCAGGTTAGGAATAAGGCATAACGTTGACATGTTGATGTTGTGTGCAGTGCTGATGACGTGGCAGGTCACCACTGCCGTTATGAAGTATTACACTTACCCCGTGAAGACGCAGACGCTTTATCAGAAAGCAGGCCAACTCGTGTTTCCTGCCGTCACCATATGCAACCTGAATCCCCTCCGCGAGGGGGCGCTTTTGCACGCGGGCGATGTCTTAGCTTGTTTCAAAAAGGTATGCGCACACACGCGCGCTCGCGCGCGCACACATACATACATGCATGCATACATACATATATACGTACGTATGTACGTACATACATACATACGTACATACTAGTGCCCTGCACGGGCCTATGATTTGAGCCCGCAATTAGCAGTTAGAATCCAGGCCCGGCCCAGGCCCACAAACATTCTTCAAGCCCAGCCCGGCCCAGGCACAAAAGCTACAATATAGGCCCAGGCCCGGCCCAGGCCCGTACCCAGGCCCTACCCAGACCGTTAATGTTTGGCCCAGGCCCGGCCCAGTCCGCACGTTTCAGGCCCAGGGCTGGCCCATACCCGCGGGCCAAAGACGGGTAAGCCAGCGGCCCGTTAATTTTTTAAAAAGATAAACCTATTATTTTCTAATAAAAACGAAACACAAATAAACTGTAATACATGCGTATTGTTTTATTAAAAAAAAAAAATAATATATGAATATTGTATAATGTCTACTAGACTGCTGTCTAACTTTTGATTGTAATTACTATTAAGTATCATAACTATATATATAAATATATATATATATATATATATATATATATATATATATATATATATATATTTAATTTATTGGTTTATGGTTAGATTAGGAGTTTTTTTTTATATCTAACCCTAACTTTACCCTATTGCAAACCATAACACTAATTTAAGTTGTTAATTGCATTAGCTCAACTAAGTTAATTTAATTTAATTAATTAATGTTACTAGTAAGGGCAGTTAATTTGGTATTAATTGATATTTCAATTAGATGTCACCCACTGGCACTGACACCCAGTGGCATTTCCAGCAGGCCTGCAGTCACTAGCCTGAGACAGACAGGTTCAGACATGTATGAATTAGTACAAGTGTGAATGAATCAGTACTGGGGAAATTGTAAACACTAAACAGTAGCACTAGTTAACACAATTGGAAAATACCAACTACCAACTGGGGTGGGCACTGGGCAGTGGGCAGTGGGCAGTTGCCAGTGGGCAGGTCATTCAGGCAGGCAAGATTTGTAGGGAAGACAATAGAATGTCCACTGGTAGGGTCAAAGGGTGATATGTTGATGGTTAATCATAGCTATACTGCCTCTGCAAATGTCTAAAGTAAAAATTTCGACTGGCTACTTAAAGCCAAGTGAACTTATGAACTATTAGATCTATGCAAAATGCTACATTCATACAACAATCATGCATCTGTAACATATGTATTCTGTATGTACTATGTAGTAGTAATATGTACTGTGTAATGTGTGTGCTCTGTATGCAATACTATGCATTGCTATTATATGAAATGTTTCTATTAAAAAATAAAAATAAAAATTATACCATTAGAAATCCAATTGTTGAAGAGGTTAAACTACATTCCAATAAGCACTGGTGTCATTCATAATTCCATGCAAGATCTCCATTTGCAACTATATAATACTAAAGAAATAATTTCATTTCATTCATCATAACATTCATTAAACGGAAATACAATTTATGATCAGTTTTTATTAATATTACAATAAAAAATCTGGGTTTTGTATTAATATCTTTATTAGTTCCAGGCCCAGCCAAAGGCCCGGCCCGGCCTGCTCATACTAGGCCCAGCCCGGCCCACGCTCGATGTGTATAATATTTTTTTAGCCCAGGCCCGGCCCGGGCCCGCAAAATGTAGGCCCAGGCCCAGGCCCAGGCCCAGGCCCAGGCCCGGCCCGGCCCGGCCTGGCCCGGCCGGTGCAATTTTGTAGAGGCCCGGCTCGGCCCGAGTCAGCGGGCTGCGGGCTGCAGGCCGGCCCTGCACGGCCCGTGCAGGGCACCAATACAAACATACATGACATATTATTTGAACGTGGTTTCAGAAATCCTCGTCATTCAATAAAACTGACAAGCCTCCGGCGTTTGACGAGTGGACAGGAGAGCAGGACTTCGAGAAAGAGACCGACGACTTTTCCGCGATGCAGTCCTACTTGACGCTGTCGGCCCAACTGACACCCGACCAGCGACGCATCATCGGCCACCAACTCAACACGATGTTGTTGTCCTGCACGTGGAATGGACTGAAGTGTTCGCCAAAGTACGTTTCATACCAACTAAAGGTCACCTTGTTCGATATAAAAATATCAGATATCTTGTGTTAGTAATTGGCACGTTTCTTGTTATGTAAGCTTTTATTTCGTAACGGTACATGTGTATATATATACGCATGCAATGCATCTCCTACTTCGACCAGTAGTTGGTTTTTAACCAACATTGTGCGACCTCGAGTGCACGATCAGAGCTCAATGAAGGTTTAATGTTCTCTTAGTATTACTTCTAGTACATTTCTTTATTGTAGGCTATCTAGCTGTCAGGTTTATGTTATTTATACAATTACGTATTGGTGACCTTACATTGAGTTGTGTTATATTTTTATATGGGGTAGTACAGCACACAATCGTAGTTTAGTCGTAATCGGTGCTGACACCTAGTGTGAAATGTTTTCCCTAGAAACTTCACCATGTTCAGCAATCATCTCTACGGCAACTGCTTCACATTCAACGCGGATAACACCAACAAGACACTGATGCTCAGTAACCCTGGACCCGTGTACGGTGAGTTCTTCGCAAGTAGTATAACGTCGTTATAACCACCGTCCGCTGCGAAATCTTTGCGTTCTATAATCGATCTATGGAAAAACGTCTACAGTGAAACTGACATCTTTAGTTGTACATTCCGCTGGGGCTTCCCGGTTTTCTCTTAGTTGGATCTACAAATAAATGACATGTATTTCATAGGCTTAAAAACAGCGTTAATACGATTAGAAGATACGACTCATTCGTTTCTAGTTATACTTCTTTGCACACGCACGCATACGTGTTCTTTTCTATATTCTCACTTTTGTCGATGCCGAATGCTTTTTCTCTTGTCTACTATTCTTTCCATCATTATCTACACACGTTCTGCCATTACGTCAGAAAACATAATCAGTGTGTTTTGTTTCTTCTTGCTTTATTACTGGTGACAATGTCTTACAATATTGTACCCGTGACACGACTTAATGGTTTGCTGTCAAACGCACCCATCTTGACATATTATTTCTTTTTGTACACAAAGTACACCTTAAATTGCGTTCTCCTTCAACGGAAAGGGTAGTTTACCAAAACGATCTGCTCAACTTGTTAAAAGCAGCATAAACGATTACGCCACACGGAGGACGCACCAGTTACACGACCCGACGCATGTGAGTATAATGCTATACTTATAATGCTAAACTTTTGTTGATCATCGTGAGTTTATTTGAATTCAAATCGACTAGTCATGCAATGCACACTGGTCCACAACTCAACAAAACTCGAGTTGCGTGTTGATTTGGTCGGCGAAACAGTTGTTGAACCGATTCGAAGATTTAATCGCGGGAAAACAATTTTGTGAAATGCGCGATCACACAGACACGGGACTCACAACAAAAGTTCAGCTTGTACGCCTAGCATTAGACTACGAACACTAATTCGACAGTTGGAAATTAACGTTTGCAATTTCAGCATAATGATATGAAACTAATCTCGACTGTTCGGCTTTACCAATTCCACGTGTGTTTTGACGAGACAGGTCTCAGCCTCGAGATGTACATCGAGCAGGACCAGTACATCCCTTCTATATCTGACGCCGCTGGTATCCGCGTCATCGTCCACAACCAGACCGATATGCCTTTCCCGGAGGACGCCGGCTTCAGTGTCACTCCCGGACACAAAACATCGGTCGCCTTGCGCAGGGTGGGTAATGCTAACTAAATACAAACAGTAGGACGGAATGCCTCGAAAAACAAAGACCCAAACACATTACACGCGTAAACTAATGTCTTAGTAAGTTTAGAAACATGTATACACCGTGGCCTCACGTCATGTAGCCACCTCGTGTAGCCACCTCGTGTAGCCACCTCGTGTAGCCACCTCGTGTAGCCACCTCGTGTAGCCACCTCGTGTAGCCACCTCGTGTAGCCACCTCGTGTAGCCACCTCGTGTAGTCACCTCGTGTAGCCACCTCGTGTAGCCACCTCGTGTAGCCACCTCGTGTAGCCACCTCGTGTAGCCACTGGTCATTATCATATTTAACGAGATTTAACACAATTGGCATCCAATGTCAAGTGGACAAGGAAGCCATTGGCCTATCGAGAATCCAACAATTTTATAACTATGTGTAACCTGCCCTTCTGAAGTACTTTGTTATATTTAATCTACACTGTTCCTTTAGTAATGTTACTTCGAATCCTCTAGTTCTTCTTTCTTTCGTAAGTGAGTGTATTCAAATATTCTAGGTGAGGCTGATACATTGCTTTATACGTAGGTATAATCAGCTCTTTTTTCTAATCAACGCAATACTTTGATTATCCAACAATTTTATAACTATGTGTAACCTGCCCTTCTGAAGTACTTTGTTATATTTAATCTACACTGTTCCTTTAGTAATGCTACTTCGAATCCTCTAGTTCTTCTTTCTTTCGTAAGTGAGTGTATACAAGTATTCTAGGTGAGGCTGATACATTGCTTTATACATAGGTATAATCAGCTCTTTTTTCTAATCAACGCAATACTTTGATTACCATTTGAAGCTGCAATACCACACTGCCTTTTGCCTGCATGCAATAGCACACTTCCTTTTCTTTGATGCTGTAATCTCCCAGTTTATAGTTTACATCCTACTTCCGGTGTCTTGTGTGTAGGTATTAACATTTTCAAAATTGAATAACATAATAAAGGTCATAATACTGATATTTGGTGTATGCCACTCAAAACTAGTTTCTAGTTTGAAACTACAAAACGTTGTCTTCTGTCAGTCATTTTACTATCCATATGAATATGTGAGCCCCGATGCCGCGGGCTTTTAATTTGAATAGTATTCTTTGGTGTGGAACTTTATCGGAAGCTTTCTGAAAAAACGTAGATCATATCTACTTGTGATCCCTCATCTACCCACTTTTCTTTTAAAGAGACATACACCACATAGTTTACTTGTGTACCATCGATCTTGCAGGTGGACGTCATCCGGGCTACTCCTCCACACGGTAATTGCGTTTACACGGACAGCACACAGAACGAGCAGGTGAACGCCTTCCACGGCGAGGTATCAACCATTGGCTACAGCGCTGCCGTGAGTAGCCGTGAACATTCAGTTACGTATAGCTTATGTCGAGATAGTTCCTCGAATCATGATGACCCTCAATATTTTTCTATCTTGCATTGCAGTCTTTCCAAGCCTGTGTCGCTTTTCAGGATGTCAATGTATGGAGTTGCAGGCTTCCCTGGTTCCTCCATGTTTTGGAACCCGTGTACTAGATTCTGGCTCACTCGTTAGGCGAACACATTTAAATTGAGGTTTCAATACTGGTAATAGACAATCTTAAAATGATATAACGATAAATGTTAAGGCATTATTAGCAAGGCAGTCGTTGGAATGAACATGGTTGTCAAAGGTAACGAGCATTGCGCATATATTTTTCATAGAAGAAAATATAAGGTCGTTTTAAAATAATCCTTCATTAACCATGCCTTAATCCATTAACGTTGTATACTATGTCATATGGATGAGACAACAGTTTTTAGTGTTAGCTTGAAATTGAGTTAAGGACATTGACTAGTTTTGCAAGTCAGAATTGCAAGACCCACAACGTTCAAACGTTGGAGGTAGGACAAGGCGTTACATACTGTGCCTTTAGCTCCGTGTTGATAATTTTGATAATAAACTTCATAATCGGAAATGAGTCAGGACAGGAAGTGCTGAGAAATATATTGTATGCGGATGACCTGGCAGTGGTCAGCTAGAAGGGGGAGGAAAGACAGAATACGTTTTCAAATAACATGATTTCCGAATTAATCTGAAGAAGGCTTATTTAATATGGATAGGTGAACAGGGTGGGGACTTACATATACACGTAGGTATCGAGGGAAAGGTGTAAAGGGGGAAAGCAGGAACGGCAGCACAGAGGAGGGTAGAAGGAATTATATGGGAAATTGAATATTGAAAACATCGCAAAACAGAAATTGTTGGAGGAATGTGCGATAACGGCTTGCGTATATGAATGACAGATACACGCACATACAGCTCAGTGGGTTGCACGCACATTTTTGGTAGAGGGCGTTGTTCGAGACTCGCTGAGGGTATCTGAAGCCGATGATCTGCCTCAGCAGACGATGGTGGGATGTATCAAACCTAACCCATTCCGTTGGTCGTTTTCCACACGCGCCCATGTTGCATGTGAATACAGGGACTATAAACGCATTGCACAGTTGCAG
Source organism: Lamellibrachia columna (assembly GCA_963662155.1). NCBI lineage: Eukaryota > Metazoa > Annelida > Polychaeta > Sabellida > Siboglinidae > Lamellibrachia > Lamellibrachia columna. Next base: position 46,178,474 of record OY759263.1, on the reverse strand, counting down.
CCCGAGGTCTTGGGATGCGCGGAGGTATCTGTCCCAGAGAGACCACAAGTTGCGGAAAGCTACAATCGCAACCGCTTTCTCCGTACCATGTCTTGCACGTCCCAAAGTAAAGAGCATAGCTTGCGTGTCATGCGCCAGTCTTCTCCAGCACTGTTGTTTCTTCTGTGAATGTTGGTACATTTTTTTTGGCTTCGTTGGTGTCAATATATCAGTTTGACAGGCAAGAAGGAGCGATTCATTGTACCTCATCCAGGAATTGGCTGGCATTATTGGTGAAGTCAATGTCGTTGATGTGAATTGTGGATGTGAATGTTGGACATTTGCGCCGTTTTAATCTTGGTTCCAACGTTTTTTCTAAGAGGAACATTCGGGTGATTCGCAGTTCGGATTCGTCAAGAAGTAGTATTAGCGTATATCGCCTGTTGGTGTCAAACGCACGATTCATGTCGATACCTAGTACATACACCGAGCTTTGAAAACGTTTCGTTTTTGCGGTTAGCCAACGATAGCCAAGTACGACATCTGCAGTGCTGCGGCCATGTCGAAATCGGCTTTGTCCTCGATAGAGGAACGCGTCTACTTTGGCAGCGTTTTTCTTAACGCATTAAGTAGCACTATTGGTCTTAGCCTGGTCATTGCACCGACTGATTTTTCCAGATTTCCAGAATAGGATCAAGCTGTGATAGTGTTTGCTGTTCAGTTAAATCTGTGATTTCCTTTCTTACTGTAAAGGCTACGCCATGTTGGCGTTTTTCTCTTTCCCACTGTACCATATCTTGTGGCCTTCTTCTGTTGATGGTTCTCCTTCGCCTGTCCACCTTGTTTCTGCTAGGCTAACAGTGTTCCACTTGTGTCGCGATAGAGCATGCGTAAGTTCGAGAACTTCTCCAGTGGCCTGTAAGGTTCGAACATTCCATGTTCCGATGGTAGTGTCATTTCCTGCAATTTTCAATTGCTTTCTTCCTGTTGCTGACTTTTCGCTCCCACCCACGGGTTCAGTAGCGCGGTCGTTGTTATCCCGGGCCTCGACCCATCCACGGGTTCAGTAGCCCCGTCGTTGTTTAACAAGATTTAACAAGATTTGCCATCCAAGCCAAAGGCCCAGATGGCAAGTGGACAAGGAAGCCATTGGCTTATCGAGAGTCCAACAATGTTCACCTACTTATAACCCGCCCTCCTGATATATGTGTCAACCTTGTTTTTAAACATATTCACGCTGCTAGCAGTTACACAATCTGTAGACAATTTGTTCCATTCATTTATTGTCCTCTGTGAGAACGAGTGCTTCCTGATGTCCAATCTACATTGATCCTTTACTAATTTTACCTCATGTCCTCTAGTTCTGCTATCCTTCTTGAGTGAGAAAAACATATTTCTATCAATAATTTCATACCCATTCAATATCTTAAAAACTTCAATCTGATCTCCTCTTAACCTCCTTGTCTCTAGAGTTGTTAAACCACATTCTTTCAGGCGTTCTTCATAACTAAGGTCTCTCAGTTCTGGAATCATTTTAGTTGCTCTCCTTTGTATGCGTTCAAGCGTATCTATATCCTTCTTACGATATGGTCTCCATGCTTGTATACAGTATTCTAAATGAGGTCTAACTATTGCTTTATAAAGAGGTATAATTAACTTTTTTCCCTTGTATGTTATGTTTCTTCTAATCAATCCAAGAATTTGATTACCCTTTGAAGCTGCAATACCACACTGCTCTGAAACTTTCATATCAGCGCTTATTGTAACTCCTAAGTAAATCCCACGTCTATCCACTTAGTGATTTCTTCCAAAAAACATAACATATTTGTTAAGCATGACCTTGCTTTAAGGAATCCATGTTGAGATGAATTTAATAATTTATGCTTAACGAGGAAGTCCACCATATGGTCTTTAATTAACCTTTCTAATAATTTACAAATCACTGACGTTAAACTCACTGGTCTGTAATTCTCTGACTTATTTCTCGAACCCTAAATAATGGTATGATGTTTGCTTCTTTCCATTCAAACGGAACAACTCCCTCTTTTAATGACAAGTTGAATACTCTTGCAAGTGGTATACTGATTTGATCTACTGTTTCCATTAGTAATTTTGGAGGAATCCCATCCACTCCCGGTGATTTGTTATCCTTCATTGCCCTTATTTTCTTAGCTACCAATTCTGGAGTTACAACTAACGGTCCTAAATATTCAGATTTAGCCCCCTGAAATTTAGCATCAGCAACTGGTAATGAACTAATATCTTCCTTGGTAAACACTGAACTGAAGTAACCATTTAGGTCTTCCGCCATTAAAAACCCCTGTGATATTATATTTCCAGCACTGTCTTCTAGAGGTCCAACCTTGTCTTGTACGTTTTGTTTACTCCTGACATATGCATAAAAACTCTTGCTGTCATTTTTTATGTTACATGCCAGTTTTTGCTCATAGCTTCTTTTAGATTGTCTGATTTCAGTTGTAGCTGCATTAAGTGCCTCTTTGTATTTTGCATAGTCTTCTTCCTTTCTGGTACGCCTATAAACCCTCCACATAGTTTGTTTTAGCATTATTTTTCTAATAGCCTCTTTTGACAAATGTTTCTTTCTACACCGTTTTCCTTGTTTTCGGAAGGGAACAAATTTATCGATGATACTCTCAATTTCATATTTAAGAATGTTCCAGCATTCAATTGCGGTCTTATTCATCAGCATGTTATTCCAATCTAGCTGTGCTAAGTATTTTCTCATATCTTTGTAGTTACCTTTGTGGAAGTTTCTCTTGTACGTTTTCTTATTTTTACTTTCTGATTTTACATTGATGTCAAAATGTATTTGATTATGGTCACTATTACCCAATGGTTCAAATATTTTTACATTGTCCACTAATTCTTTTTGTGATGACAAAACTATATCTAATACATTTTCTCCCCTGGTTGGTTCTAGTACGTGCTGAGTAAGAAAGCTATCCTGGATTAAACATAGAAATTGTTGATCCTCAATCCCTGTGCTCTCTAGAGAATTCCATTGTATGTGTCCATGGTTAAAATCTCCCATTATGATACATACCCCTTTACTAACTTCCTTTATAGCGTTTTTTATTTTTGTGTTGTCCTCTTCGTTTATGTTTGGACTTCGGTAAACTAATCCAATAGTTAATTTTGAATTTCCTGAAACAATTTTGCACCAAACAGCTTCATCGCAATCTGCTTCCCTTTCTAGTTTTATTTCATAAGCCTGAATAGATTCTTTAACATATAAAATAACTCCCCCGCCCCTTCTTCCTATTCGATCTTTCCTAAACATTACGTATCCTGTCAGTCCTAATTCAGCATCTGTAATATCTATGTTGGCCCATGATTCAGTTATACCAATTATGTGAGGGTCAATATCTTCTACCATAATGTTTAATTCGTTTTTCTTATTTACTATGCTCCTTGCATTTAAACATACGCATATATAACCTCCCACTCCCTTCTCCTTCCCTCCT
>OY759263.1:46165010-46170010 GCA_963662155.1 Lamellibrachia columna | reverse complement strand
TGCTGTGGTTTGTTCTGCTGTTTTGCTGCGACAGTAGTTTCTGCTGCGTCAGTTTCTGCGGTGTTTAGTTCTGCTGTGTCGGGTTTTGCTGTGACATTATTGTCTGCTGTTTCTGCTGTGTCGGGTGTGAAACTAAAGATTACGTGTTGTTCACGTTAAACCACATCCATAAATGCTAAATGAGTCCAAGTGATGATGTATCTGACGGCGACACTTTCACCTGTAGGAGCAACGCACTCAAAGTGGACATTTACTTCAAGGAACTCGACTATGAACAGATAGTGACGTCTCCGTCGTACGAGGTAAATATACACAACGCCATTTGCTAGATTTGCCTTAAATAAAGTAACGTGCATATACGCATGTGTGAACGCAAGCACGCAGGCACGCACGCACGCACGCACGCACGCACGCACGCACGCACGCACGCAGGCATGCACGCAATAATGCACACACATATTCAGAACATTCTTTGTTATGCCATATCTGACACGCTGTAACACTAATTATAACGCGGCACTATTCCTGGTGACGTAACAGCCGTCATTGAGGGAAGTCGCTTGGAATAATCTGCAATGGCAATCTAGGTCCCATATGTTCACCTCTCGTGTCCTGTCCGCAGGTTGAGAACTTGCTCGCGGATCTGGGCGGTCAGGCCGGACTCTGGCTCGGAGTCTCAGTCATCGCCTTCTTCGAGTTCTTCGAGTTGCTGTATGACGTCATCACTATCGCAGTTGTTCATCTAATAAACATGTGCCGCTTGAATCGCGAGAGGACATCGCCGGTGGAGCCAATGTGACGCTCGCGTGGAGTCGTACAATGACAACGTGTAGTTATGTGACAATCGATCCGCCTTGTGTAAAATTACTGTATAAACATATGTATCGCCGAAATAAGCTGATAGTTGGACGTGTTGGATGATCGCCCATCATACTGATCTAATTACAAATATTGTTGTATCTTTGACAACGATCATATTATCATCGACATGTGTGCTTCACCTCAATAACTTTGATTGGTATTGAGTATCTGCCAGGACTGGCTACAAATACTGACACGTCATATATGTGAATATAATTGAGTGAATAACAGTACAACGGGTACAGGCAACAGCGCGTAACGTCAAGACAATCACATTCTGATCATTTAGTGTTCTGATATTACCCAGCAAATATTATTTGGAATAGGAACACGACCATTCACTATTAGCCAATGTCGTTTGTTACTATCAGTACCACGTACTGCCGTAGCAATTATGTGTTGAGTTTTAAATGGGGACACATCCTAGGCCGAGGCCTTGTGCAACCGACCTGTAAAACCGACACTAAGATCCTAAACAGTCGTTGGTCGGGGCGCTGTATACGTTGTCTCTGGCGTACGTATTCGTGCAACCACCATTTCAATGTATGTCGAAAGCACATAGCCACGCTGCAATTATTGCGAGAGAGCAGTTCTTTCGTTGAACCCCGATCACTGTATATTGCCAGGTACTCGTTGATATAGCTGAGTGAACCGAGGCAATTTCATATGAACGAAATGTGTCCAGCTTTTCACGGTAGTAGGTGGATTGTAAGCCTGGTCGTCTCAGTTGAGAGGGCGCTTCTACACTGTTCTATCGCATCCCACTATATTGCAGTAATTCGCTCGCAGCACAACACAGCACATCACAGCATAGCCCAACCCAGCACAGCACAGCCCAGTCCAGCCAAGCCAAGCCCAGCCCAGCCCAGCCCAGCCCAGCCCAGCACAGCCCAGCCCAGCACTGCACAGCACAGAACAGCGCAACCATCAATTACGATGTCCGAGCTGGAGTGTGTTATTTGTAATTTATTTTTCACATTTAACTTCTTTTTTGTAACGCATAACATGTCGCTTCCCCAAACACTATGTACCATTACTCAAGTATCAAAACTAGTCTTTAAGCCGTGTCCTATGAAGTATTTCAAATGGTGTCACACACTCCAGTGGTTTATCATGTTCTAAATATAATGTTATTCAACACACTTTTCCCTGAACCTTTCTATTTTCTGCACAAACAATTGATTGGGCTGTCACACTCAATTTTCAATATGTCGTCACTTTGCTGTCTCCTGTGGAACGTACGTTATTCTCAAAAAGCTACACGTGTGGGAACTAGCAGTGCCCAACACTACAGTGTTGACATTATGGGAGTGATTGATATAATGACACGTGGTGTTTGCTATGACATTACATTTTGAAATATTATGTTTTAGTAAGTTGTTCCTATCAGTATGGGTTCCTGTCGAACCAGCAATAAAATATTATAAGAACTCTATAACACACTGCGTCATGGCTGTCAGACTACAATAGTATCTCCTTTTGAGTAACATAGGACCATTCGTCGAGCAACCAGTTACCATAGATGTGTTCTTGTAGATGCTTAACTATTATTTTTTTCGAAAGATTCCTTGTACAACCACTTTTCTTTAGTGGAATTTGACATTGTTGGTGAGCCTTGGGGAAAAATTTACTGCGTAGCGTAGCTTCAAACGAAAACGAACGTTATTTTGTTCCTATACACATTTTTTAAGGAAACAGTATCCACAATTGTATGCACTTGGAATTGAGAGATTTATTGAAAAATCTTAGGAGTTTACCAAGTTAAATGACGATGTGTAGAATCTGGACATCAAATGTAATTTGTGCCAGTGGTGAAATTGTTACTTAAATTACATTCACTATGTGGCGCCACTGGTGGGGAGTTTGGAATTGGATAGCATTTGTGCACACGAGAAACGTACACACAATCCACTGATAATTGCGATAAAACACCTGTATCATGTCATACTGTTGTATTGTGATATCACGTCCCGCAATCTTCTTGGGAGTAAGATATTATTTACTACTTCGTGCGAAAATTATATATCTGCTGTTTTGTCCAGTGATTGGTTGTTAGCTTTAAGTTGGTTGGTTGCTCTCTTGGTTTCGGCTTTTGCGGCTCCTTTTTGGACGGCCGTACGCCATGCGCTGCTATCCTACGCCATCTCCTCACTGTGCCTCTTGTTTGATATCGGCGGCGTTGAGGTGTCGCTTTGTGCTATCCATGTAGCGTAAGTGTGGTCTTCCAACATTTCGCTTTGCCCGCCATAGCTCGCCGTACAGAACTGTCTTAGGCAGTCGGTCGTCATTCATCCGTACAACGTGGCCGGTCCAGGTAAGTTGCCGGCTTAGAAGCATTGCCTCGATGCTCGGCATATCGGCACGTTACAGTACTTCATTGTTGGTCACCCTGTCTGACCACCTGTTTCCCAGGATGGCTCGTAAGTGGCGTAGGTGTACCTGTGACAATCGCTGAATATGACGTCTATACAGCGTGAATGTCTCTGAAGACCTTGCATTTTTACAAGCTTGATATTGTGTTTGTTCCATAATCGTTCGCGTAGTCGTCCGAACGCGGCAGAGGCCGTCAGAATTCGAGCTGACGGTTCTTTGTCGAGGCTGCAGTCGTTTGCGATGGTGCTCCCAAGGTATTTAAAGGTGGTAGCGAGGTTAAGTGGCGTACCATTGAGTAAGATTGTCGGTGCTGTGTACGGTGTCCCGGGAGCGGGTTGATGCAAGACATCAGTTTTTTTAACATTGATAGAGTGTCCAAAAGATGCAAAAGCGGCGGCAAACCTGTCAAGCATCGTTTGCAGATCAACATCAGAAGGTGACACAAAGCATGTATCGTCAGCGTTTGAAAGATCCCGAGCGCACAGTTGTCGTCTTAGCTTTGAGGAGGGGCACATTGAAAATCCTTCCTTCGGAGTGCGTTGTTGTGTAAACGCCTTTGATGGTGTAACGATTTGAAACTTCAAGCATTGCAACCAAGAAGAGAGTAAACAGTGTCGGCGCTAGGACGCAGCCTTGTTTAACTCCGTGTGCGGCAGGAAATGCATGTGTTTACGTATATAATCGTATTAAACTTGTTTTGGTATAACCAGTGATTTACGTGTATCCAATTGTAACCGCATAACACTACAGTTGGTTTTGAGCATAGCCGCAGCACGTCTAAATAATAATGAAAATCAGTGTCTGAAACAATGAAACGTACGTAACATAGTGATTTGTGCATGCTTACGTCACACATAGTTGTGTGTTTTTCACGCACCCGGCAAGGTCCTCCACAAAAACGTTGTACCAGGCCCCCACATTGTTATTCCGGCACTGGACAATGGATATGTTAAGTGGCCTGCAACTTCATTGTTGAAATGAATGCCTAGACGCCACTGAAGAGGTTTGCAAACACTGCAATATTAAATAATGATAAATAATTAATTGTGATTAATTAAGTTGAGCATGTTAAATGCGTCTTTGATTATTTTCCAGTTATTTGAATTAGGAAATGTAACATGAGTAATACATTTTAGACGCCACGCTGCGCCTGGCAAGTGCTCAAGTCAATGTTTGTTTTGATAAACGGCAGGCTCCATGTGTCAGTTATTCAACCATTTTAATTAAGAAGTGTGTGTGTGTGTGTGTGTGTGTGTGTGTGTGTGTGTGTGTGTGAGAGAGAGAGAGAGAGAGAGAGAGAGAGCGAGAGAGAGAGAGAGACAGAGAGACAGACAGACATACATACAGAGAGAGAGAGAGGGAGAGAGAGAGAGAGAGAGAGAGAGAGAGAGAGAGAGACAGACAGAGAGACAGAGAGACAGAGAGACAGATAGAGAGAGGGATATATATATATATATATATATATATATATATATATATATATATATATATATATATATATATATATATATATATATATATGTACATATATATGTAGAAAGAGAGAAAGAGAGAGAGAAAGATAGAGGAAGAGAGAGAGAGAGAGGGAGATAGACATAGAGAGAGAGAGGGATAGAGAGACAGACAGACAGGGAGAGACAGAGAGATACAGAGAGAGAGAGAGACATAGAGAGAGAGAGGAGAGAGAGAGAAAGAGAGAGAGAGAGAGAGAGAGAGAGAGAGAGAGAGAGAGAGAGACAGAGACAGAGACAGAAACAGAGAGAGGC
>OY759263.1:46150010-46162510 GCA_963662155.1 Lamellibrachia columna | reverse complement strand
CTCTGGTGTATCTAGGACCATCTTGGGTAATATAATAACTCATGCCCATAGTATATTCGGGTCATGCTCATATTTCCAACGCTCAATGTAATATGAGCTATTTTGAGAAAATTTTTCCTCGTCCTCATAGAAAAAGTTAACAATCCACGTGTGCAATAATGTCCCCAGCAATAGTCTTTTTTATTCCAACAAACAATAATATGGTGTTAATGTTCAAAGTTTCAATGTTCCATTCAGTGAGCATGGGAGAAAGTGAGTATGTGAGTGTGTGAGCGCGTGGGCGCGTGGGCGCGTGAGGGCGCGAGCGTCCGATGGTGCCAACTTGTGAGCAGTTGACCTTGTGTGTTTGTTTGTGCCCGAGCGTGAATGTGTGTGTGTGTGTGTGTGTGTGTGTGTGTGTGTGTGTGTGTGTGTGTGTGTGTGTGTGTGTGTGTGTGTGTGTGTGCGGGCGCGCGTGCATTAAGAGAAAGCCATTGTGGCATACCCGGATGAAATTAATGAGTACATACTTCATTAGTCAGGTGACTGTCACGTGGGGCGAAACGCGCAATAACTTGTTATATTGTAGTACCGTTCCAGGTCATGTCTGGTAAACTACATTGTTCTAGCCGTACTGTTACATCGTGGCCACACAATGCCATTCACTGTGTGTGGTTGTTCCTTGCGAGACCGAATGGCCTTTTCATTAAGATTAATTGTTAGAGAACACAAATAAGAGGATTACAATCCAATTTACAGAGAAACATCACACCATTAAACAGCATACCTACACGTATGAGAGAATTACGATCTGCTGCGCTAAAGTATGTGTCATTAATGTGGGCTTGCACACGTTATTTCCATTAGTCGTCATTAGCCGTTGCTACGAAGCCAACTTAAACGTTAACGTTAAACCTTGAACCGAATCGTAGTATTGGCACGTTAATTTTCGGACACGTTACGTTAACTTAAAACAAAACAAAAGTCATGGTTTGCCTTTTGACAATGTACCTAAAAGAGTCAACAAACACTAAACACAACTACAACCAAGAATTTCACACTTGTAGTTTTCTCAGAATTTGTGGCGGGTGATTCTGCCCAAACCTCTATTTTCTTGGCGACTGACATGTTTATTGGGCGACATGTTTATTTGACGTCTGGTGAGACGCATTAAGTACCTTCGACCGAAATCGAAGGACGATCGGAAGCAATGCCAACTAGCTGCTAAGTCAGAACGGGATGAGTTTAGTAAACAAAGGCCAACATATTTTGCTGCGTTTATAGCCAGAGAACATGGTCATATATCACTGGCAAATGTAGGACTAGGCGTTTACAAATATATTTTAATTAGGTGAGCGAATGTTGCTAGACTACTGGCACTACTGGTGTAGGGATATTTAACAGTATGGCGCGGGCCATGAAATTAAGATGCTTTGTGTTGAACAAGGTTTTCTCAGTAAACAACTGGCGTGATGTCCTTTATTGTAGTTGCAAACGGTTCTTCTTAGTAACGGTATTACACGAGGGATGAAAGGATATCTGCAGTGGTTAGCGCTCAAACGTGCGTGCGAAGCGAGTTCACGATCAATTGTAACTGAGAGCGCATTTGGCCGGTTTTAGAATGCTATTTTCTACTTCGAATAGTTATGGAAATTGCCATCGTTTACCTGATATCTGCGATTTCATTGTCACATATTTACAAGTGTCACATATTTACAAGTGTCACATAAATTATCTTTATATCATACTAACATGGCACAAAATGCGAAGGATACATAAATGTAATTTAACAAAACATTTTGTTCAGGTAAAGTAGATTATTCCATCGTATTCTCTAGCCAAATGAACATTCCGGTTCTCTATGCGTGTCAGTCAGGAATATAGGTTTATATGACAATCTAAGTAATTTTCTGTCACTAAGAAAATCAGCACCAGTGAAGGAAGAATTGAAAATGTGTTAAAACGTATTCAGACGTGTACTTGTTCAGTGAAATCCAGTTCATGGTTTAACAATTCTAGTGTATGTACCAAGAGACAAATCCGGGATCAAAGCATGACTTAACACTGGCAGCGTGAAAACAAACTTTCTGGTAATTTCTACGATTGACTTTGTCGGTTTTTTTTGCGAACTGATAATAACATCAAAACAATTAGTCGCACTTGAAGCATTACTCACCGTAGGTTTAATCTCATCTCAGTGCATTGGGTGTTCACTCACTCGTGCCATTTGTACAGTCATCTAAACAACTATAATTACTTAGATTGTTATTTATAATATATATATATATATATATATATATATATATATATATATATATATATATATATATATATATATATATATATATCCCTCTTTCTCTCTCTCTCTCTCTCTTTCTCTGTCTCTCTCTCTCTCTCTCTCCATATCTCTCTCTCCCTACCCCCTCTCTCTCTCTAACAAAACTTAATTTTATTATGTATGCCGACGACACCACCTTATTTAGCACCATCAAAATCAAATCCTTTAATGGCATTATACCAAACAAAAGCACTGTATCTGCAGTCAACGATGAACTCCTAAAAATACGGAATGGCTTAATATTAATAAATTATCATAACAAATCTAAATATATGACCTTTCAAATGCCTAATCAAATTAAATACACATTTTCGCTCAACATAAATAATATAAACATAGGACGAGTGGATGAATAACACGCTTAAGGACTGACTTTATATACAAACATAAATTGAAAAAAAAACACTCTGACAATAATTATATCAAACAAGTTTTCTAAAATTGTCGGCATTTTAAACAGATTAAAGCTACCACTAGAAATAAAAATTCTTTTATATAATACATTACTATTATATCATAGTAACTATTGTATCCAAGCTAGCAAAATGATGAAAATTTAAAACAAAGCTATGCGAATTTTAAACTTAAGCAAATACAATTAATGTGCAGAACTACTTAAAAATTATATTTTAAAAATAGATGATTTATTAAAATTACATGAACTTAAATTATATTGTAAATACATGCATCAAGACTTACCTGCTTACTTATTAAACTGGAAAATGACACAAAATATACACAATCATGACTTTGGGAGTACAACTTATATAATGTGTTCATATATTCAGAACTAAACATGAATTTGCCAAAAGTTGTCATAGATATAGCTTGCCACATGATATTAATAATACCCCAAAATAGTTACAGAGAAGTTAGGAACTCACAGTTTGCGAGGTTTTGAAAATGATAAAAAATATTTATTACAAAAATATGAAGATAAGGTTCAATACTAAAATATTTTACTTGCTATAAAAATCAACTTAATCTGTAATACATATATAAATGCATGTAAATGTATTTATTACAATTGATATTACATATTATCACACATATTTCAATATATACATTCGAATATTCATGCAAGCTCTTTCTTCTTCTACACACATGCACTGTCATAACCTTTTGTATAAATGAGTTAGTTAATTATATTTCATTAGTGGCTCTTATGAGGGAGGAGTCACTAACTCATTGTTAAGTTATAATGTGATCATATTTTTTATATGAACATATTAATGCATGACCTAGTTCTATCACTCAATGTTATTTGTAAACTTAGTCAAAATAAACTTTCTTGTTCTTATGAGTGGTGTTTTGTAGAGTGCACGGTAATGCTATGTAGAGTGCACTGTTATGCTATGTAGAGTGCACGCTGATGCTGAGTACAGTGCACGGTGATGCTACGTGAAGTGCACAGTGATGCTATGTACAGTGCATGGTGATGCTATATAGAGTGCACGGTTATGCAGTGTAGAGTGCACCGCGATGCTGAGTACAGTGCAAGGTGATGCTGAGTACAGTGCATGGTGATGCTTTGTAGAGTGCACGGTGATGCTATAAACAGTGTACGGTGATGCTATACAGAGTGGACGGTTATGCAATGTAGAATGCACCGTGATGCTGAGTAGAGTGCACGGTGATGCTATGAATAGTGCACGGTGATGCAATGTAGAGTGCACGGTGATTTTACGTAGAGTGCACGGTGATGCTATATGGAGTGCACTGTGATTAAACGTAGAATGCACGGCGAGGCTTTGAACAGTGCACTGCGATGCTCTGTAGAGTGCACGGTGATTATACGTAGAGTTCACGGTGATGCTCTGAAGAGTGCACGGTGATTATACGTAGAGTGCACGGTGATGCTATGTAGAGCGCAAGGTGATTATACGTAGAGTTCACGGTGATGCTCTGAAGAGTGCACGGTGAATGTACGTAGAGTCCACGATGTTGCTATGAACAGTGCACGGTGATGTTACGTAGAGTCCACGATGTTGCTATGAACAGTGCACGGTGATGTTATGTATAGTGATTATACGTACAGTGCGCTGTAGTGGTATGTAGAGAGCACAGTGATGCTTTGTAGGTGGGGTGCAGCGTGACCGGAAGTGTGGTGCACGGTGATGTCATGGGTGGTGGGTGAATGGTGGTGCTAAATAGGACGCAAAGTGTTAATAAATAATAATAAATATAAACTTTATTTATACACCATCTAATCCGGGTATAATGCCCCGTTCACTCGTGTTTAGAGAAAGGTACACATAAGCACCTATAAAATTGCACATACAGAAAAAAGTAAATGACCGATTGGACAATGAAAGTTTACAAAGCAAAATCCTATGTAATATATATATATATATATATATATATATATAATCTTTTCATTGTTCTTATTCTGATTCTCAGAATGACTGACGACGCTGTAGCAGCTGACAAAAAGGTCAGTGATGTTAGAAAGAAGACTACCCCGTCGATGTGGATGATGATGAAAGATAAAGCCATGGAGACGGGCGTGCAAGGGGTGCCGAACATCGGACGCGCTCGGCATCTGGTTCGGAAAGTTTTCTGGATCCTCGTTGTTTTCGGGGGAACGGGTTAGTTTTCTTTGCAATGATTGCAATGTTATCGTTTCAACAGGCCTTGTTGCTCGTCAGGTTTGTTCAGTGCAAAAACGTTTTGGTAATTGTCCGTCGGTTGTTATGCATATCACAAGATTGTCATCAAAGCTCAAATAATTGTCGAGGGCATATCTTTTTTCTACATATATGTGTATTCAGGCCTTACGAGATATGTGACGATATTTTTTTAAATGCAATTATTATTCTCGGTGAGAAGAAATACTTTCTTACATCCATAAGATATACTTTGTTCTTTTACTACCGCTACATCGTGTCCTTCGGTTGTTCGACCTTCCTTTGTTTTGAAAAGAAATACTTTTATTCATAATGTTGTAACCATAACATATTAAAAGTATTATGCATTTATCTGCCCTCCTCTTCTACCGTATCTGCGATCAAACCACAACAATTTAGGAGTTTATCATAAATAAGGACAGCCAGGTTCGGAATAAGCCATAACGTTGACATGTTGATGTTGTGTGCAGTGCTGATGACGTGGCAGGTCACCACTGCCGTTATAAAGTATTACACTTACCCCGTGAAGACACAGATGCTTTATCAGAACGCAGGCGAACTCGTGTTTCCTGCCGTCACTATATGCAACCTGAATCCCCTCCGCGAGGGGGCGCTGTTGCACGCGGGCGATACCTTGGCTGGTTTCAAAAAGGTAGGTGCAGACTCGGGCGCACGCGCGCGCACACACATACGTACATATATACAGACGTACGTACATACATACATACATAGATACATACATACATACATACATACATACATACATACATACATACATACATACATATATACATACATACCTGCATGCATGCATACATACATACATACATACATACATACATACATACATACATACATATATGCATGCATACATTCATACATATATACATGCATACATGCATATGTACAAACATCCATACATATACACATAAATACATACATAGACACATACATACATCCATGCATATATACACTTATATATGCATATATACACATATACATAAACATAAATACATATACACATATTATTTGAACGTGGTTTCAGAAATCCTCGTCATTCAGTAAAACTGACAAGCCTCCGTCGTTCAACGACTGGACAGGAGAGCCGGACTACGAGAAAGAGACCGACGAGTTTTCCGCAATGCAATCCTACTTGACGCTGTCGGCCCAACTGACACCCGACCAGCGACGCGACATCGGCCACCAACTCAACACGATGTTGTTGTCCTGCACGTGGAATGGACTGAAGTGTTCGCCAAAGTACGTTTGATACCAATTAAAGGTCACCTTGTTCGATATAAAAATATCGGATATGTTAGTAATTAACACGTTTCTTGTTCTGCAAGCTTTTATTTCATAACGGTACATGTGCATGCATGCGCATGCAGTGTATCTCCTACTTCGACCAGTAGCTGTTAGTTAACCAAAACTGTGTGACCTCGCTCTGCTAATATCCAGCCGAAAGGTATCAGACTAATATTAACGAGTGCACGATCACAGCTCAAGGAAGAGCTGCTGTTTGCTAATCCTATCTAGTTATCCTTTTAGTACAGCTTCTAGTACCTGTCTTCATTGTAGTCTACCTAGCTGTCATGCTTATGCTATTTATGCAATTACGTATTGGTGACATTACACTGTGTTATGTTTTATTCTTTATATGTAGTCATATAGCACATAATGGTAGATTAGTCGTAACCGGTGCTGACACCTAGTGTTATATGGTTTCCCTAGAAACTTCACCATGTTCAGCAATCATCTCTACGGCAACTGCTTCACGTTCAACGCGGATAACACCAACAAGACACTGGTACTCAGTAAGCCTGGACCCGTGTACGGTGAGTTCTTCACAAGTAGTATAACATCGTTATAACCATCGTCCGCTGCGAAATCTTTACGTTCTATAATCGATCTATGGAAGAACATCTACCGTGAAACTTACATCTTTAGTTGTACATTCCGCTGGGGCTTCCCGGTTTTCTCTTAGTTGGATCTACAAATAAATGACATATCTTTCATAAATTTAAATACAGCATTAATACGATTATAAAAGACCCGACTTATTCGTTTCTAGTTATACCTTTTTGCACACGCACGCATATGCACGCTCACACACGCACGCACGCACGCACGCACGCACGCATGCACGCAAGCACGCACGCAAATACTTTTATTTTCTTTTGACGAGGCACGTCTCTTAACATCTTGCGTCAATCAGAATAGTGTGTGTTATACCATAAACGACACACAAAGTATTTTTTGCGTCCTTTTTCTATATTCTCACTTTTCTCGATGCCAAATGCTTTTTCTCTTGTCTACTATTCTTTCTATAATTATCTACACACGTTTCCCATCTCGTCAGACAACATAATCAGTGTGTTCTGTCAAACGCATCCATCTTGACTGTAATGTTTCTTTTAGTACACAAAATACACCTAAACTTGTATTCTCCTTCAATGGAAAGGGTAGTTTACCAAAGTGATCTGCTCAACGTATTAAAAACAGCATAAACAATAACGTCGCACGGAGGACGCACCAGTTATACGGCCCAACGCATATGATTATAATGTTAGACGTACATTGCTAAACTGTTGTTGATAATCGTGTGTTTATTTGAGTTAAAACCGACTAGCCGTGCAATACACGCTGGTCCGCAACTCAACAAAACTCGAGTTGCGTGTTGATTTGGTCGGCGAAACATTTGTTGAACCGAAAATTAAATGGCAATAATGTTGTAAAATGTGCGATCACACAGACACGGGACTCGCATCAAACGTTCAGCTTGTACGCTTAGCATTAGACTACGAACACTAGTTCGACAGTTGGACCAAGTGAAATTAACTTTTGCAATGTTCTGGTCAGCCTCAGCATAATGATATGAAACTAATATCGACAGTTCGTCTGTACCAATTCCACGTGTGTTGTGACGAGACAGGTCTCAGCCTCGAGATGTACATTGAGCAGGACCAGTACATCCCTTCTATATCTGACGCCGCTGGTATCCGCGTCATCGTCCACAACCAGACCGATATGCCTTTCCCGGAGGACGCCGGCTTCAGTGTCACTCCCGGACACAAAACATCGGTCGCCTTGAGCAAGGTGGGTAATGCTAACTAAATACAAACAGTAGGACGGAATGCCTCGAAAACAAAGACCCAAACACATTACACGCGTAAACGAATGTCTTAGTAAGATTAGAAACATGTATACACCGTGGCCTCACGTCATGTAGCCACCTCGCGTAGCCACCTCGTGTAGCCACCTCGTGTAGCCACCTCGTGTAGCCACCTCATGTAGCCACCTCGTGTAGCCACCTCATGTAGCCACCTCGTGTAGCCACCTCATGTAGTCACCTCGTATAGCCACTGGTCATTATCATATTTAACGAGATTTAACATAATTGCCATCCAATGTCAAGTGGACAAGGAAGCCATTGGCCTATCGAGAATCCAACAACTTCTTTTTAGCTATGTGTAACCTGCCCTTCTTTGTTATATTTAATCTACACTGTACCTTTACTAATGTTATTTCGTATCCTCTAGTTCTTTTTTGTTTCTTAAACGCGTGTATACAATTATTCCCCGTGAGGGTTATAAACTGCTTCATGCATAGGTATAATGAGCTCTTTTTCCAATGCAAGACTTTGATTACCATTTGAAGCTGCAATGGCACGCTGCCTTTTGCCTGCAATATCACACTTCATTTTCTTTGTTGCTGTAAGCTCCCATTTTATAGTTTACATCAGAGTTCCGGTGTCCTGTGTTTAAGCATTTACTTTTCCAAAAGTTAATAGGATAGTAAAATAACACAGTAAAGGTCGTAATACTGATTTCCAATTTGAAACTAATAAACATTATCTACTGTCAGTCAGCCATTTTTCTATTCAGTTGACTATGCGAGCCCCGATATCATGGGATTTTAATTTAAACAGTGGTGTTTGGTGTGGAATTTTTACCGGAAGCTTTATGGAAGCAAATCAAAGTAGATCATACCTACTGGTGATCCCTCATCTACCCACTTAATGATTTCTTTAAAAGAGACATCACAAAGCTTACTTGTGTACCGTCGATCTTGCAGGTGGACGTCATCCGGGTTACTCCTCCACACGGTAGTTGCGTTGACATGGACAGCACGCAGAGCAAGCAGGTGAACGCCTTCCACGGCGAGATATCAACCATTAGCTACAGCGCTTCCGTGAGTATAGGTGAACATTCAATTACGTATAGCTTGTCTAGAGAGTTCCGATCACGTTGGCCGTCCACTTTTTTCTATATTGCATTGCAATCTTTCCAAAACTAACCGATGTCATGACAATCGGTTAGTTTTCGAGATTTTGCGTTATAGACATATTTTGGAATTCCGGGGTTACATTTGTATACATGTATAATGTTATACTTTGTGTTGTGTGAGTGGTCAATTCTTCTCAGCGGATTGCTCTGAAATGTTAGCACATTTATTTTCTCGATAAACATTATCTGTTTTAGCCCATATGCATGGTTGTGTGAAAATTGTTATCATATCATCATATAATTTTACTGAGAAATATCTTCTTACTATGTGCACTTGTGGGACCATTGATGATAAATAACTGATTTATCGCCCATCGTTGCTAATTTCGTCTACCTGAAACCGTCAACGATACCTGTGTCTAGCGTTGTGCCTATGTGACCGTGAACCGCGTTCGGAAGCGCATGGTCACGCTCAATCGAACTTAACTGTACCCATGGCGGCCGTTACGATGGACGGCGCTGACCTAGATAACGATGGAACTGGTCATTCTACGTCTACGAACTGCAGTTCAACGGGCCGGCGACAGTGTGTTGCTGAAGTGCAAAGCGATGACCACTTGCAAGTTATACGCAATGGCATATTATGCCTACCTCTTCAACAAAATGGACGTCATGATGCACGACACTTTAGTAAAGTTATATGTCGACCATTTACCATCTACGGAGATTGAAGTGGCCAAGCAGGTCCTATCCGAGTGTGATGTCGGCAAGAAACTCGGGCTGCGACAGGGCCGTCGTCGGCAAGGCCAACACAAACAGGAAAACAACGTTGAAGATATGCTGCTGGATTTGCACAAGTCACCGAGGGTTTGCAATTGTTTGCGATGACTGATGTCCTCCTTGCTGGCACCTGTTATCAACAGCGTAGATTTCGGACACATTCTGTCTGAATTTCGTGCTATGAGGGCGGATATGCGGAGAGACATGACAAGTCGACGGTTTTTGATCCAGTGACATGGCCGCAGCCGAAGCCGAAGCTCACGGCATGTCAGCCACTCCACGTCCAACTGCCGCCAATGAGATCGACACTAGTCAACAGCAGGAACGGTACCAGGCGGTGATCGGGACGCGGAAAGGCAAATAAGAAATCAAAGTGAATAGTGGACGATATCTGTCCGTTTTTATCTCACTCCTAGAGCCTACTGTTACCGCCGATGACCTGTATACATCAAGTCTGTGCGATGTGTGTAAAGCTAAAAAAGAAAACATGAAAGTTATGCGTCATTAACATCGATGTAATATGCAATAACGCATTTAAGTTTTATAACGCGGACAACTGGCCAGCTGATATTTCTATGAAATGGGAATATCTTCCTTGATTTTTGCAGAGAATATTCGTTGGCTACATGTGATCAGGATAATCTGCCGGTAGACACATATACGTACGTTAGCTCTGCCTGGGGAAATACATCATGGTTAGACCATGTTGTAGGCACAGCTGACGCTAAGGATTGCATAACTAACATGTCAGTACTCTATGATTGTATTCAGCAGTGTGAAAGACAGCCGTTGTGATAAAGTTCACTTTGATTGCGTTACTTACAACTCTGGAATGACCATCGAAGCAGGCGAAGTGAATGTTATTAATGAATTATCATGAAATAAGTCACCAGGTCTGGATGGATTTACTACAGACATATCAAGTTCGCGGATTCACAACTCGTGATACTATTATATATATTTGTGTCCTCTATCGTGGTGCATGGTATATACAAAAGCAATCACAGTGTATGTTATTGTACCGGTTATCAAAGATAAAAGTAGACGTGTAAACGAAAAGGGCAATTACAGGCCAGTGTGCCTCTCGAACATATGTTCCAAGATAATATATACTGTGTTAATCAACAAAATGGATACATACTTGCAAACTACGCCACATCAGCTTGGGTTTAAGCCCAATAATGGAACGGAGCTACGTGTGTTTGCATTTAAGGAACTATTAAGGTTTTACACTAAACACGGTTCTGCTACATGTCGCTTTTCTTGATGTATCAAAAATATTTGATCGAGTCAATCGACATATGCTTTCAACGAAGCTAGAACAAAGCCATGTACCGAAATATATTTTAAGAGTACACAACAATGAGTTCCATAACCAATGTGTGTGTGTGTGTGTGTGTGTGTGTGTGTGTGTGTGTGTGTGTGTGTGTGTGTGTGTGTGTGTGTGTGTGTGTGTGTGTGTGTGTGTGTGTGTGTGTGTGTGTGTGTGTGTGTGTGTGTGTGTGTGTGTGTGTGTGTGTGTGTGTGTGTGTCCGATGGGGATCTACCTACTCGGACTTCTTCTCTGTGGGCAACGGTGTTAGGTAAGGTGGGAAGTTATTTCCTTTACTTTTTACTTTGACTCTAGAAATGCAAATATTACTAGGACAATTTTCTTAGGAGGAAAGAAGTTAAACTTTACCACCTCATGTAAATACCTTGGACATGTAATTTGTAAGGACTTATCGAATGAGGCCGACATTCAAGCCAATGTGAGACTTATGTGTGCTACGAGTAACGTGTTGCATCAAACGTTTCATTTTTGCTCTACTGCTATATAGAATACGCTTTTCACGGCCTACTTCAGTAATATTTACATGTGTACTTTATGGGTCAATTGTAGAAAAGAAAATTGTCAGCAATTTGTTTTTGCTTATAACAACTCCTACAGGATGTTGAACAGACTGTCTATGAGATATAGCACTAGCCACATGTTGAACAGACTGTCTATGAGATGTAGCACTAGCCACATGTTCGCTACGGCTAATGTCAACTCGTGTAAATGTGTCACCAGAAATGCTATATTTAACTTAATGACTAGGATTGTCTAATCATTGAATCTCATTAAACAGAACATTGCAATTAGCGACATGCCTTGTACGTCGAAATTGCGACATCAATGGATCTTAGCTTTGCATAATTATTAAATATACTGTCTTTATCTATGTATTTATTATTTTTATATGAACATGCTGATTGATTGTCTGGCATAAACCACACACACACACACACACACACACACACACACACACACACACACACACACACACACACACACACACACACACACACACACACACACACACACACACACACACACACACACACACACACACACACACACACACAC
Source organism: Lamellibrachia columna (assembly GCA_963662155.1). NCBI lineage: Eukaryota > Metazoa > Annelida > Polychaeta > Sabellida > Siboglinidae > Lamellibrachia > Lamellibrachia columna. The sequence continues at coordinate 46,150,171 of OY759263.1, read as the reverse complement.
ACACACACACACACACACACACACACACACACACACACACACACACACACACACACACACACCCACACACACACACACACACACACACACACAAGCACAAGCACACGCACACGCACACGCACACGCACACGCACACGCACACGCACACACACACACACACA
>OY759263.1:46115010-46147510 GCA_963662155.1 Lamellibrachia columna | reverse complement strand
GTTGAGTTCTGCTCTGTCAGTTTCTGCGGTGTTGTTTTCTACTTTGTCAGTTTCTGCGGTGTTGTGTTCTGCTCTGTCAGTTTCTGCGGTGTTGTTTTCTGCTCTGTCACTTTCTACGGTGTTGTGTTCTGCTCTGTCACTTTCTGCGGTGTCAGGTTCTGTTATTTCATCAGATGTTGTGGCGGGTTCTAGTGTTGTTGGTTATGCTGTGTCCGGAGTTGCTGTGACAGTAGTTTCTGATGTGTAAGTTTAGGCGGTGTTGAGTTTTGCTGTGTCGGTTGCTGCTGTGACAGTAATTTGTGGTGTGCTAGATTCTGCTCTGTCAGGTTCTGCTGTGACAGTAGTATCCGCTGTGTCAGGTGACAGTTTCTGCTGTGTCGGGTGTGAAACTAAAGATTAGGCGTTGTTCACGTTAAACCACATCCATAAATGTGAAATGAATCCAAGCGATGATGAATCTGATGACGACACTTTCTCCTGTAGGAGCAACGCACTCAAATTGGAAATTTACTTCAAGGAACTCGACTATCAACAGATAGTGACGTCTCCTTCGTACGAGGTAAGTGTACCCGTCGCCATTTGCGAGATGTGCCTTAAATAAAGTTACGCGCATATAAAGCAAGCAGGCACCCTGGCACGCACGCACGCCCGCACGCACGCACACACATGCACACACATATTCATAACATTCTTTGTTATGCCATATCTGACACGTCGTAACACTAATTATAACGCGGCACTATTCCTGGTGACGTACCAGCCGTCATTGAGGGAAGTCGCTTGGAATAATCTGCAATGTCAATCTAGGTCCCATATGTTCACCTCTCGTGTCCTGTCCGCAGGTTGCGGACTTGCTCGCGGATCTGGGTGGTCAGGCCGGACTCTGGCTTGGAGTCTCAGTCATCGCCTTCTTCGAGTTCTTTGAGTTGCTCTATGACGTCGTCTCTGTCGCCGTTGTTCGTCAAATAAGCCTGTGCTGCCCGAATCGCGGGAGGACATCACCGGTGGAGCCATTTTGACGCTCGCGTGGAGTCCCGTCGCACAATGACAATGTGTAGTTATGTGACAGTCGAACCGCCTTGTGTAAAATCATTTAATAAACAATGGACGATGGAAGTGAATACGTCAATATATGTGATGAAATAAGCTTATGGTTGGAAGTACTGGCCGATCGCACATCATACTGACATATATTTTCTTACCTATGACCACGATTATATTATTATCGATATGTGTGCTTCACCTTAACAACATTGATTTGTATTGGGTATCTGCCAGGACTGGCTACAAATATTGACACGTCTTATATGTGAATATAGTAAATATTATTTGAGTGAATAAAACCGGGCATAGGCAACAGCGCTTAACGTCAAGACAGTCAAATTCTGATCATTAAGTAATATTCTGATACCCAGCAAATCTCATTTGGAATAGGAAAACGACTATTCACTATGTCGTTTGTTACTGTCAGTACCACATACTGTCATAGCAATTGTGTGTTGAGTTTCAAATGGGGACACACCCTAGGCTGAGGCCTTGTGCAACCGACCTGTAAAACCGACACTAAGATCCTAAACAGTCATTGGTCGGGGTGCTGTATACGTTGTCTCTGGCGTACCATCAATTATGATGGCCGAGTTGGAGTGGGCTAGTTGTAATTTACTGTTCACATTTAACTTCTTCTTTGTAACGCATAACATGTCTACGCTTCCCCTAAACACTGTGTTCCATTACTCAAGTATCAAGACTAGTCTATAAGCCGTGTCCTAAGTATTTCAAATGGTGTCACACACTCCAGTGGTTTATCGTGTTCTATATATCATGTTATTCAACACATTTGTCCCTGAACCTTTCTATTTTATGCAAACAGTTAATTAGGCTGTTACACTTAATTTTTCGTCGTCACTTTGCCATATCCTATGGAACGTGCGTTAGTCTCCAAAGTCTATACGTGTGGGAACTAGCTGTGCCCAACACTACAGTGATGACATCATGGGAGTGATTGATATGATGACATATTGTGTTTGCTATGACATATAACTTGACATTATTACGTAGGATTTAACTTCTTTAATCATGCTTACTGCAAATTAACAATTTGTGTTATATACATATATTACCGTGTGTATTTAGTCACAAGGAATATGTATCGAAATTTATACACTCAAATAAACCATTAACACATGAAATACAATGACATTGACAATGACTTTCACATAAAACATGGATCCACAATTTCCCTGTATTGTAAACATATCTTCGGCAATATATATATATATATATATAAGTAGTAAGCGGAGGTTTCTGAGACCTCAAATTGCATGCAAAGTCGCGTGACCCAGACATCAAAGGAACATCAAAGGCAAACCACCCTAATATCGCCCACCGCTAATGAGTGCGCGCAGCCAATCAGAGAGCGTCAGAGCGCCCCCTGGCGGTGGTAGCCGAGCGTGCGTGACGTAAGCGCCCCCTAGCGACTGGAGGAGGAACGAACATGGACCTAGTTACGTCTAATATCGCCCACCGCTAATGAGTGCGCGCAGCCAATCGTTAACATAGTAAGGAGACGAACACAATCGTACGGTGCACACGTATTTTATTGAATACAACAAAGCGGCAGCAGTACAAACGATACAACGAGCTGGGTATGACGAAGATGAAGATGAAGTGGAGGCGACTTGCGAATGGTGACCATCGCGCCAGAGGTCGCGAACTTACGGGTGTCTCCACCGCGCCAGAGGTTCGAGGGCGAGCTTACGGGTGGAGCGACCACCGCGCCAGAGGCTCAGTATGATACGTTATAGTACGGTATACCCTTTTTTTGTAGCAGCCTAATCCAATCGAACACGCGACAATCGTTAGCGACCAGATCGGTGTGGAAAGCGTTGACGAAAGTTCTCATAGGAGCGCCGTTACAACGAAGCATGATATAAGTGACGCAATATTGTCCGCAAACGTTAGACACACCACTCTGAAGTCTCTTGCTATTATGAGTCCACTCGGAACAGTGTTTGTTCAAGAAGGTGCGGAACGCCGCGTGGCGAGGCGGCAGACCGTACGAACAGAAGTATTCGCCGCGCCCGTCGGAGGACAGGTACAGCGCTATCCAATGTTCGCCCGGTTCGTCGCCGTCGTCGGTGTTGCACACGAAGGCGATCGGCAAAGCGTCAATTGTTGCAGGCAGTCCATCTCGGGGTACGACGCCGCCAAAGACGGACGCGGTGTTCGGATCCATCGCCAGTAGACGGGCGATCTGCAGGGTGTCCATCTCAGTAGTCGTAGATGACGTTGCGGTTCTTGTCTATTTCCAGCACGGACTCGAATTCGGCGTAGGCGACGACGTTCACGGTGGTCCGAAGCGCTTCTCGGAAATGAAATTCTAAGCGCAGGTTGCCCTTTTGTACCAGATTAAAGCAGGGACCGTCGCACTGGTCGGGGGTAAGGTCGAAACAGAAGAAGGTGTAGCCGTCTCGGTACTCGTCGCGAGTCAGACCGTTCCCCTCGTCCTGCCATATCTTGCTGGTCGAGGTGAACATGCTCGCGTAGCTCCTGGCGAAGAGGTTTTCAGCGAAGTTGGGCTGGAAGGGTTTGGCGGGTATCTGACGACCGTCCACGTACACGGAGACGAAGCTGATGGCGTTGTTCTTGGCGTGAAATGGGTTTGTGGCGTACGTGCCGTTGTAGCCGTCGTTGTCGATGCAGCACAGTACGAGACGTTTCGGCAGGGAGCCGAGGAACAGGTTCTCGTGGGTGTGCGACAGAGCGCCCGTGGGAATGGAGTACACCTTGCATTCGACGGGTCGTAACGCATACTTGACCGTGGTCCGATCGAGAGCCATGATGTGAGCCTTCTGCACGGCTGGATTGATGGTGGCCTTCTTCACGAACAAGGACGCGTTGACGACGACTATCTTGTACTCGTTCGCTCCACCGGCTATCAGCGCAAACGCGGGCGTGCTGCGCACCAGTCGCAACTTGACGTCGACACCGTTGATCAGGAATTTATCCTGGAGAAACATATCCACGTGGAGACGACCTATCATGTCGACCACGCGACTGCCGGCTATGTAGTCTCGTCGAGTCACGAACCCGGGGTTAGGATCGGGTCCGGCGGCTAGCTCGGAGGCATGCATGCGACTAGCCTTGTCCTTGTACCACAGCTGATTCGTCAGCTGCGTCGACTTGGCATCGAATCCGTAACTCAGCAGCGTCTCTATGTAGGATCGATACGGGTACGAGTTGGAGGCCGAAGAGGTCACGAGCGTGTCGTTCAGAGAGAGGTCGATGTGGCTGAACAGCGAATGCAAGAAGTTGTTCACCGGTCCCACGGGTTCGCCCGCGTCGATAGCGTTACCGTCGGCTCGCGTCACCTTCACCTGCAAGTGGAGCATCGTGTTGGCGAGATCTATGTAATCGTCTCCCGATCCGGGGATGAAGAATTCGATCGGTCCTCCAGAGTCCAGAGAGGCCGTGGGTTGATGTTCCACCACATGACTGTCGGCGATGCAGTTCTGAGTGGGGGGTACGGTAAAGAGATCCAGCTCGGTCTTGACTCCCTCGCACGACTGTCTATGCACGAACGCCATTTCTGTTGTCGAATATGTCGGCCACGCGTTTCTGGGACGTCTGTTTCTTGCGGCGTCTCTTTACTGCAGTGACGGTCGGCCTTGCGGCCGCTCGTTTTATACGTTTACCAGGGGGGTTCCGAATACTGCTGAGCACGGCATCGGTGACGCGTCGTTTGGCAGCCTTTTTTATGTTCTGTCCCGATAAGACGTCGTCGGCTATGCGAACGCCGGTCTTCAACGCTCCCTTGCCCAACGCCACGGCACCTCTCTTGAAGAGCGGCATGACGCTGCGCAACAGACTGCCGAACAGACTGCCCAGTCCGTGACCTCGCTGGTATGGCGCACCGGCGAAGTAGGGCAGCGAACCGCCAGCCTGGCGTGCGTAATAATCGTTGTAATTCATCAGAACAGTCTGGACCTGCGTCGACGAAAATGAAGCGTCACCGTCACTCTACCGTATTCGAATGGCACGTGCCGACCCATGTCGTCCCTTATATCCACCTCGATCGAATCGAAGTGCGAGTACAACAGAGGCACGTAGTGCACGTTAGTGAAACGAGCGGACACCCTGGCACCGTTACGTCCGCTAATCGGAATGGGTCGCAACAGAGGTGCGAGAGTGTCACCCACTATGCGAGACTCCACGATGTTCGTGTAGACGTATAGGGTGTCGAACCCCTGTGTCAAGTTCACCACATCTTCGGCCTCGAAGTGGAAGGGATACGACGAGTCGGAAGGGCGGGAGTCCATGGTGGTGGAGGATGACGCCGTAACCGAGTCGCTGGCTACGGGTTTACGGAATCCTAACATGGACGCCGTCGTGGGGTGCGGTAAGGTGAACAGGGTGTTCGCTGTCATGTGTAACGTCATTTTCTGAGTGACGGAACTATCGCTCATTTGCGCCTGCGTAGTCGACGTCCTCAGAGTGTACAGTCCCTTGTTGACGTGATACATCAATGTTAACGGATCGTCGTAAAACCCACACGACAACTTCGTACGTCGGTACGTGTGCGGAGCATCGACCGGGTTGAGGAATAACCAGGCATCGTTCTCTGTGACGTTGTACCAAGTGTGCGGATACTGGACTTCAGCCAATCCACACTCCCACTCGCCGGTAAGATCTATGCGTTGAGGTAAGTGCGTGACGTAATGGGTCAAGGTGTTGTCGGGGTGCATCTCCATGGAAGCGTTGCTGGGTAGCGTCATGTAGAAATCAGTCGCCATTGCGTCTCAACGTGGGATTGGGCAGTAGGTAACCCAACGAACTACTCAACAGAGCCGTCCACAGATTAGAATCGCCGCGACCTGTCGTCAGGTTGTAAATGCTGATCAGAATGACCGTGTACAGGACGACGACCTGACACAGAAACACGATCTCCTCTTTGGGACACGCGGTACCGAAAATATGCCAGGGAGTGCTGTCTGGCTCGTTCGGTGCAGCGTCAGTACAATCCGCGTCCTGCTCCTCCTCGTCTATGGTGGTGAGGCAAGGCGGTGGTGGTGGTGGTGGTGTCGCGTCGTGTGTCATGTCCCGAATGCAGTGTCGTCATGTGCGCGGCTAGGCTTTATAGTTGACGAGTCCCTTGGCATCGATCCAGCTGTTGAAGTAGGAGCCATAGCCGAACCATTTCACCAAAGCTTCCTTACGTTTACCAACCGTACGGCGTTTCAGTACCGCTTCAACACGGTACACCTTATCAAAGGGTACCGTCACCTTCTGCAGCTCCAGTTCGTAGAAGGTACCCTCCAGCACTTCGCCGAGATCGTCCCGCAAGCGATACACGGGTGGGTCGGAGGGGTGAACCTCGTGTACCGTGAACAACTCTTCGCTCCAGTTCGTCTCGTAGCCCTTTTCGAACGTGCGTTTGTACTTGCTGACACGCACGCGATCCGACACGCGCAACTTGGGCACGCCCTTACCATCGTGACCGTACAGACGTTGCCACACCTGTTCTTGGTTCTGTGCATTCACCTGTGACGGCGCCATACCGATCATGCGGTGGCGGGCATTGTTATACGATCGCATCAAGTCCGGAAGGATGTCGACGTACCGCCACGACTGGTGTTTCGTGAAGTAGCGCCACATGCGCGTCTTCAACGTTCGGTTGAACCGTTCCACGACGGCTGCCTTCGTCTCCGCGTTGTGCGTGTAGAAGTAATGGATGTCGTAACGCTTCAATAGCGCCTGAACGGATTTGTTCCGAAATTCTCTGCCTTGATCCGTCTGCAAGGTCAGGGGGCAAACGTCGACGAACTTGGATTGCAGCGCTTTTACCAACGACGCCGCGGACTTGTTCTTCATGGGAACACACCAGGCCACTTTCGAGAAGACGTCGATCATCGTGAGGAGAAAGGCCATACCGTCGTTGACGTCTTTGACCTTCGTCATGTCTACGAGATCGGCCTGCCACTGCTGATGCATACCACCCACGATGACTTGTCGTCTCTTGAAATGACGTCTCGCTGGTTTGTGTAAGGTGTAGGCGTCCTGTGCCGACAACCATGCCTTGACGGTCTTCTGTGGCAGGCGCGTGACGCGTCGCAAGCCATCGACGCCGCCATAACTGCCTACCTTCGTGGGATCGAAGTAGACCTCGCTCAAGGAGCGTTCTCCCCTCTGAGCCATCAAAAGAGGTGGAGGATCGATGTGTTGACGGGGGCGGTGCCGTTGACTCCGGAGTCCCACTGTTGACGAATGACGAGGAGCACGCCGACGTGTATTAGGACACACACTATGGCACCCACAATGACAGCGGTGGAACAACAACGGTCTAGCGGAGTAACCATAGTCGGAATAACACCTGTTGTATAAGAATGCCGGCTGCAACGTCTCCCAGCACGGTAAGTCCTTCGAACAATAGCGCAGCGACGATGGATCGTACGTGTCCTGTGGATCGATGAGCATGACTGCTACGGATACGCGTCGTACCACCTTATACGGTTTTCCATCCAGCCAATGACGACGAAGCCTTGCGCGATGCGGGGGGAGGGTGGGTGGGTGGACGAGGATTGGTCCATTCGTCGAGCGTGGGGGGTTCGAATAACGCCTGTTGCATAAAACTTTGGAGTATACCGTGAGCCATCATGTAAAGTCCACTGATAAATATCGCACCGACGATGGAACGGTAAACGAGGTCCTGTGGATCGGGCGACATGACGAACACTGTGCTACGGACACGCATCGTACCATCCTATAGGTTGTCCCAACCAGCCAATGACGTCAAAGCCTTGCGTCTTTCGGGGGGTGGGGTGGGCATGGTATGTTCCATTCGACGACTCTGACGGGCGAGGGGTGTCCAACTTAGCGATCTTCGTGCACTACCTGATGCAGCACGCGGAGTAGGACTGGATCGACGAGAGGGAGTGATCGATGGCTCCGGACGTATGTAGGCTCTTCTGGCGACGTTACCGACCAACGTCATGGGTAGGTTGATGGCACGGAGTTGTCGTGCGAATGGCTGCCAACCCGTCGGAGCGGTCTTACTCTTACGCAACAGGTCGTTAACGAGATCCACCACGTTACTTCCGACAACCGGCACGCCCTCGTGTATCAGTTCACCGCGAGCGGTCCACGTGATGTCTTTCTTGAGATGCTCCATCAAACGGCTGGCTTTGGCCTGCATGGTCCTGGGTACGGTGGCCAAGACGGTGGCCTCCAGTCCGCTAATAGGAGCGCGGACTGCACCCTCCGACCCCGACTCCGACGCCACCTCCGACTCGTTCACCGTGACCACGCGTAGCGGTTCCTTGATGCGTTTAGTGGCCAAGACGTTGTACCGCTGCAACACCTGATTATACAGGGTCACCTTGGTCCCGTCGTCTAGGTCATTTCTATCTAGGATGGTCTTCATCTCGTCATCGAGGGCTTGCACCTTCTTGCCTAAGGTGTCGGTCGCGGGTGGGGGTGGGGGTGACCGAAGCGTGTCCAACAGGCGCGGGTCCACCAAGGCCATCTTGCGTGCGTGTTCCATGTATCTACCGTTGGGTCAGCACCTGTTGGAGCAAGGGTATCAAGACCGAACTTGCCAACGGTGCTAGGAAGGCCGATAGGAAACCGCCGCTCTGTCCCGCGCCAACCTGCGGTTGCAGCAAGATGCGTCTTCTTCTGGCAGCGAGCGTTCGTCTATTAGCCAACTCGCGTAACTTCGCCTTGTATTTATGCAATCGTCGCCTCTGTAAAGCGGTCAATGGAATGTTCTTTGTTAGTATGTTGTAGGCACACTCGGCTAGTGCACACAGCAGTTCGGCGTCGGCGTTGGCGATTATGGCCTTTTTAATTTTGTTGTTCTTGACTCTGGCCAGAGCCTGTATGCACACGATGTGTCTCTTCACCAGGGCAGACATGATGCGAATGAAGAGACTATCCACACACTCGGTCGTTTATACCTTCGGCAGGTACACGTACTGAACACCGTCGTCTGGAAAGATGGCCGTGCGCAGACGCATGTCCTCGGGCGTGTCCTGTTTGAGATCGACCAATAGATAACCGTACGGTACCGCCGTGGCGTCTTTAAACGTCTCTTGCACGAACTTGCCGCGTCCCGGATACATCTGCCGCGCCAAGGTCGCCATCTGCGATGCGTCACGTGGATTCTTGAACACCACCATGTACTGCGAATTCAGACTGATGGTGCGACTCTCTTTGTTTTTAGGGAACAGGTTCTGTACGAGATACAGCACGGACGTGTTCCTGTGGTGACTTTGTTTAGTGAACAAGGTCGTGACCCGTTCGTCCGTTTCTGCCATGAGATCGTCTATGACGATGAGGTTCCTCGTTGTCGGATCGAACATGGCCGCCGTCGGTAACCCTTCCTCGAATCGCACGTGACCCAAGTTCGTCGTTGCGTAAGCCTCTTGCCATTCTCCGTAACACCACGTTATTTGTTCGGGCGGTGGATCGATCATCGCAGCGGCGTGACGCAACATACGCGTCACGAAAGTACTCTTGCCGCACCCCGTCGGTCCGGCGACGATGCACGTGAAGGGGTGTTTCCATCGTGCATCCATGATTGCGTATGAAACGTGTGCAGCGTGCATCGCCTTTTCTACACGTCCACCGGACCCGTGGTCACCCCATCCTCGTGCACCACGCGTTTGGCGTAAAAGAAGGTGAGTGCATCCCGTGCCTGCACGTACGTCATCACGGTAGATTTATGCACCCGGAAACCACGGTTCGATCCACCTCCGCTCCGACGATTGGTGAGCACCGCCAGGAACGCGTCCTTGTCGATGGTGTTGTGCCGTTTGCTCAGTCCTTTGGTGCTGTACTTGTCGGTGGCTCCGAAACAATAGTACGTCTTGCTACACAACCCCACGAACCCGGCACCGGACCACTCGACCTTGAACAGACCCGGTGTCCTCTTGTCGAACGCTCGTCGCGCCTTACAGCACGCCTCGTCTCCGACCCACGGTCGATTGGCGAGACGACAGCGCACGTAGTCGTTCCGATGGTCGTCGCAACATTCGGACGGGAGCCATTCGGAACGATGTCGGAAATAATGTTCTCGTAGTTTCGGGGTCACGAGGTCGTCGACGGACTCGCCGGCCAAGGCTAAATAGGCACTATCTGTATCCATCTCGCAGTACTCGAACAGAGGGCGCTCCACGTATCTGATGATGAAGTCGTAATAGAACTGCAACATGCGCATCTTGGCGTACTGCAGAACGAAGAATCCCACGTGTACGGGTAGGGTGTACTTGACGGTTTTCTTGTTCAACTCTATCTCGTACGCATCGTCGACGACGATCTCGAGTTGTCGGAACCGTTTATCGTTGACCAGGAGCGATGCCGCCTTCTCCGTGCAGTAGCTGACGTCACGATGTCGGTCAACGTTGGTGATGGTCTTTCCGTAGCCCGAGTTCCCCAGCAACTTCATGGTGTCCGCGATGATGGTCTTGTCTTGGTGAACGTCGCCCTCGCGTCGGGCCTTGGACACTGCATCGCCGAACCGCCGGAAACACGGAATTGGATCGTATTCGATGACCTGGTACACGTGCAGTACCTCGAGACCGTGGTCCAGATACCATCGCAGCAGTGGCGTTGCGAGCAGTATCTTATCGCCGCAATAACTACCCACGAGCATGCGTCGCGGAGTCTTCATGATGTCGTGTTCTTCGGCGTATCGGCGCATGAACGGCCCGAGATCCTCGCGTATTAGACTGATGTTCTTGAACACGGGCTGCATCTCGGCAAAGTGCGCGCGCAATTCTTCCGGTACGCGTATGTCGCACTCGATCATGCCGAACACGGTTCCTGCACGTAATCCGTTCAGGATCTGTTGTGACGTCATCGTCCATCGCACGTGTCGACGTCGGGGAAATGCTGCATCCACACACTTGCGTACGGCCGGGGTTCGTCTCATCTCTTTCCACTCGCATTCCCACAACTCGACGACTGTGACAAAGTGTCGTAAGTAGGCGGTGGTCTTTCGGGTCGCGGCGAGCAGTTCCGCCATTGGTCTCCCGTTGACGGCGTTCACCTCGTCACGGTTGCACGAGCAACCGTGAAAAAAGCACCCTTGGAACTGATAAGCCGTCTTCGTCTCGCTGCACCATCCGTCCACCCGATGTTTGCCTATTCTCTTCTCTCGTCCGTTGATCTGATGCCGTATGGAACGTCCCGTGCGTTCGGATTCCCACGTCAACCATTCTCCAGCCATCTGTCCGTACAGCTGCGCCGATTCGGGGCGGAAGTCCTTCTCTGCTCGTCGTCGCGTGTACCATCCCATAGGCATGTCTTGCATGAGCGACCACAGGTACAGTGCGTTCGCATCGTATCCGACGATCGCTCGACAAGGACGAGCCGCCTCTCCGTACTCGTTCTGACGTAGCGTGGTGACCCCTTTCTCGTGATAGCGATGAAAGATGATCGAAGGCCCGCCTACAATGTTCGCTTTGACGAGGTCGTGCAGGTCTTTATTCTTCTCGTTGAAGATGGTAAAGTAGGTCTTCTCTGGAAGGTCGTTGAACAGGTACAGCAGGGTCAGACCAGGTACGCTGATACCTTGCTTGAACATGTCTATTCCCCGTTGTCGATAGAACGCGAACTGTCTGTCGATGGCCTGTAGAAAGGGAACCACGTCCCTGTTGTTGTACCAGACGAGAAAGTCCCGCAACGTCGTCATGCCATTGACGCGCCAGGCCTCCTGACAACCGGCGTAATCCTCGTCTGAAATACCTTCGTTCTTCAGTCGACTGAAGAAGGCCTCTTTCGGTGGAAGTGCGGTGTCGTCGAGTCTCTCCAGACGGTCCATGTACTCGTACGGGAAATGACCTTTCGTCACCTCGCATCCGTACGCTTTCAGATACTTGTCGTAGCTGAACCCGGGGGCTATGTAGTTGATCATGTCTAGGAATTTCAGCTGATCCGTCGAAAGACACATGAAAGTGTTGTTGCGTTTGATGACGAACATTGCCCCGACGCCGTCGTTCTCTTCTGTCTTGTTGCCCTCTTGCTCCCTCTCGTCCTCGTCCTCGGCTTCGTCTTGTTCCACGGTCTATGAAGTCGTCAGGAAGTACGGTATGAGGAACTGTTTGATGGCATTGAGATCATACTTCCCCGAATTGAACCCGATGACAGGTAACTGCCGCATCCATCCATACAGTTGTCCCATCAGCGTTTTGTACGGATTGGTTGCCGGTCGAGCTTTCTTCTTCTCGGTGGTCTCTCGTGCAGCTGCCTCCCGTGCAGCTGCCTCCCGTGCGTCCCATTTCGTCAGCTCTTCTGCTAGTTGGTCCAACACATGATCGTATGAGTCTTTGATCTTGTCGTACGCAGCCTCGCTCATCGATTGCAGGATAGTCATCATGGTGCTCACCAACTTGTTGGTGTCTCCGTCCGTGACGATGCATGTCACCTGTTCGTGTCCGGGTACGTTGGATGCCACGCTGACGCTCAGCGGGACGTGACGCGCAACCCAGTGAACCTGGGCACTGTCAGACGGAAGGTGTTCGGTGTCGAACCAACACTCGAAGTCGAAGGTGGCTCGGTACGGATAGTACTGCAACGCTTCGGCCACTCGGATGTTCTCGTCTGCCAGACGTTCGAACACCGATGGAGTCGAATGGTACACGCCACCAGGATAGACTCGGCGCACACCCCCCGTACACGTGCTCTCGTGGTTGCGTAGATGCCATGCGTCTTTCCACAAAGAGTCACCGCACTTCCGACATCTGTACGAGTGACAATACATGCGTCTATCCTGGATGAGGGAAAAATGTGTCCCGTGAAGATTGAGGTAGAGTGTGTCAGGGTACTTACGTACCGAGCGACGAACGAGTTCTGCAGTTGGCTCTCCATCTTCTCCATCCGGTTTTACGAGACTGTACACGCACACATTCGTTTGGAACGTGGTCTCGACACGATAGAGGTCGTCCATCGTGACCCCGGCAAATGCTTTCATGGGTACGCCGTCTTGGACGTAAGTCTCGTACAGCGTCTTCACAGCTGGTTCCAATCGACGACTTTCACATCCACGATGCAGGGCCAGACATCGGAAGAGACACAGGTTGTCACTGTACCTCTTGGCATGAATGGGCTCCTTTTCCAATCCGATGACGGCTTTGTTCTTCTTGATGTACATTGGAAGGTCGGTCATTCCTACACATCCTATCGGGTGATCGATGATGCGATTGACGAAAAATGTGACATTGGTCACGAGTTCGCACACCCACGCCGAATCCGGTCTTTGATTGATGGCCCATTGCAAGACGTCGGTTTCTCGGATGCGTTCGAGGAACTTATCAAAGTCCTTGCTGTTGGTGATGAGACTGGGCTCGTCCAGGTAGCGTCCACAGCAGTTGCACGAGGGATGGTAGTACTTGTATTGACCCGTGTTCTTGTTCCTCAGAATGAACCCGTAACTGAGGTTAATCTTGAAAGCGTTGGTCTGTTCCTGGAACACGTTCTTCAACTTCGTCTCTAGAACGGTCGTGTCTAGCGTCGTTAATCTGTAATCGTACCTGCACTGGAGAGGACCTCTCGTTACACGTGTCCGTATGGTCGACCAGTGCGCTCGTACGACATCTAACAGTTCCGTCGACAGGTTGTCGGCGAAGGGGAGTCGAGCAGGTGGGTCTATGGGGTCTGCATCAGTAACGAGTGGATGGTGGGGTGTGGTGGCTTCCCTGATTGATCTCTTCGGCGATGGTGGCTTCGTGACGTCGTCGTCGGTACATGCTTTTCGTGCGTGGATGGTCAGGTTATGGAGTCTAGTGAACTTCTTTCCACATTTCGCACATGTGTACACTGTGGTCTGTTTTCTATTACTTCTACTGCTACTGCTGCTGCTGCTACTGCTAAGACGACATACGGACCTCACATGTTGTTGCAGATCGTCCCATCTCTCAAACGTTGCATCGCATTTACACGAATATTTCGTTCGCTTTGCCTGGTCGCTAGGTGGCACCTCTATTGGTTGCGCCGCCGCATACGTGTGTTCGTTCACTGTTGCATGACTCGCTAGGTGTCGTTTTAGCGCTGCATAAGTATCGAGCACAAGTCCGCAGTGACGACATTGGTGACGTTTCATGGCGCTCTACGTATCTACAACTGAGAGGCAGCGGTCCTTAGTACAGCTATATAGTACGTGTGGTAGTGGTGGTGGTGGTGGTGGTGGTGGTGGTGGTGGTGGCTGTGGTGGTGGCTGTGGTGGTGGTTGGTGCATGGTGAAGGGTGTATGACCTAAGGTGTGATCCTGTGGTATTGGCTACTGTGTGTCCACTATCGATGGCTACGGGTTCTCTTTCCACTATGTAGACCGTGGCAACACCACTGACAACACGTTTCATTCATTGTATGACGTTTTATTGAGTATATAGACATATACATAATATACATATACATATACATATATACACGGTTAGACTTATATAATTACTATGACGACTTTAAGGTTTGTGGGAATGTTACATCCGCGACAGTGACCTCTAGCTTACGATCGGTTATGGATACGCCAGTGGCTAGTTCCATGGTTATTAACTTGTGGGCTTTTACACCACGACAGAGGTTACGTACAATGATGATGATGAATACTATATAAGTCTGTAGGTATATATATATATATATATAGACATTACTCTATGTCATGCAACTACAAGCATACAATAAAAGAGAGAGAGAGCGACTACTGTTATTCCGTTGCAAACGGTGCTTCTTAAAATGCGGGGGTTTCAACCATAAAATCAATAATTCCCTGTAATAAACTATGTAATGCGCGTGTCCTCTCGGCTCGTGCTAGTACGGGTGCCTCCTCCTCTTTCACCTCCTCCTTCACCTCCTCCTCCTACATAAAGAAATAGACCTATTGTTCATCGTGTGTCGATATGATATATTCTATTAGTAGCACTATTAATTGACGGCTTGCTCGCCTACGCGCTTCAATCGGTAGCATAGGTACGTCATCATCATCCTACAGAACAAATTAAAAGATACTAATATTCCACTCCATATTACGTAATACAACAACAACTACTACCTACTAACTCGGTTATGTTTACTAATAATAATATTGTGTTGACGACGTCATATACGTGGCGTTCAATACTCTAGATCGCTTCCGAATGCTGGCTGGGAGTACGGGTGCCTCGTCGTCGTACACTTCATTCTACATAACAACAACAATAATACAACTACTACTACTACTACTACTGTTCATCACATACTACTGTTCATCACATACTACTGTTCACCGTGGTTGACGGATAGCACAACGCACGTATTTCTTTATTATTTCTTGGTACTGTGCCGACAGCATCGTGACAGCCAGTGATCGGCATACGTCCACAGTTACCTCTTCCACCGTCGATGGGGCGGATATCCGCCACTGGTGAGCTATTAAATATGCTATGTGTGTTTGCATTGCGAGAACACACACCTTTCTCGGATCTTCTTCTTCTGTGGTCGACGTCGACGGCTTCGGGTCCTCGATGGTTGTTGTCGTCGTCGTCGTCGACGGCTTCGGGTCTTCGACGGTCGACGGCTTCGGGTCCTCGACGGTCGACGGCTTCGGGTCCTCGACGGTCGACGTCGACTGAGTGATCATCATCGGGTGTGTTTTAGTGTTTTGATCCGGTATCCGGATGTGTTCGCCGTCTCCTGTCACAACGACGGTTTCATCCGGGAATACATACAGTCTCGGTATTGTCATGTCTTCGTGTGTGCTTTGTGTCAGTGGTGGTGGCGATGCAGGACTAAATGTAAAATTGTCATCGTTCTCTTTCTCGTGAGCGGGGGATGAGGCGATAGCATCCTCGTCGACGTCATCGTAGTAATGAGGGGGGGTGTTGAGGATGGAATAATCGACGACAGTCGAGTCAGAGTCAGAGTCAGACAACGACTCCACAGGTCCCCACGGTAGCTCCGCCAACGCCTCCTGTTTTGCTGGTGGCGCTGAGACGATAGCATCCTCATCCTCTTCATGATGGTAATGAGGGCGGGTTCTGGTGATAACTACACACTCCGACTCCGACTCCGACTCCGACGAGGATTGATAGAGCGGTCCCCACGGTAGCTCCAACGCCTCCTGGTTTGGTGGTGGCGAGTCGCAGCGGTACTTCACCACCACCGCTCTGGTGTCGCCATCTGCTGGGGCTGTTCTCTGTCTTTTCCGCGATGGCGTCACCTCGTCCTCGTCATCGGCGTCGTACAGGTCCGTCAGCTGTCGTTTGTACGCTCTCTGCAGCTGCGTCAGACCCATCTATTGAACAGAAAGAACTAGTCACATTCGGCATATTCATCCGCGTCGCCCTGTATATCGTTGTATCTTTCGTACATACTCTTTCTAACCAATTCTGTCACTTGGTTACGCCATGTCATATTCCCACACGTTGCGATGACATCTATAGATAACCACCGCAAGACGTGCATGACCATGCTGGCCGATGGTACGTAACGATCCTTATCGTCATTTAAATTCATTATGCGTTCCACCTCGTCACTGGCATATCGCACGCTGGCGACCTCTAGTGTCTTATAGAAAATATTTTCATTCGTCATGGCTTCGGCTCGATCCCGTATCCTATCTAAACCACTCACCGTGGCCTCCATATCATCGCTACTGCTACTGCTAATGCTAATGCTATCCTCCCCCTCGTCATCTGATATTTTAATTAATGATGGCGGTGAACAGCTGTCCGCAGAGGAGGAGAATAGTATCTCCGAACTATTAGCATGTAACCATTCCATTACCTTAGAGTGGCTCTCAACGTCGATGACGTCACTACTGCTTCCGGTAGCAACTGCAGTAGCTACAGCAGCGACGGTAGCGCCAGCCTGTCAACAGAATGATTCACACTGTTACTACTTCCAAGTCTGACACCGTGTAATTTACATACTGTCCCGCCTCGCGTTTCCGAATGGTCACCATGACTTGGGCCCCCCGCAAAATGTCCAGTGCTGCATACCGCTCGGCATCTGTCTTCATGGTCATGTATTCGTTAGCCGTGAATCCCAACACCTGGACAGCCTTGGCATTAAATAGCGTTGCCCACACTTCACTGCCGATGGCGTCTTGTAGGAGGATACGCATAGCGAACTGATACACTACACCACGCTGCCATCGATGGATAAGACACACAAAGCCATTGTTTTCGGGACTCACACGTTTGTTACACTGCTGACATGATGGATATACTATATATTTATCTTGAACGGCACATTGTACTATGGTTAACGGCCGTCTAAATATATAGGTACCGTTACATACCTCCTTCTCGAGTTGGCTGACTGACATCATCTCGGTTTGTTGAGCGGCCATTTTCGTTCTCTGCTGATGCTGGTAGTAAGTATAGACGTGTGCTGTGGATCGGAGTGCGGTTGTGTGCCTCGTTCACTCTGCGTCGGGTTTATATACACCTCCCACTGTCTATGGCGCGCTTTCTTATCACCAACCCTTGGTCGAGCGCGTGATGCTGCTGCTCGATGTGTGCTATCTCGCTGTACTCTGTTCATCGGTCTTGTGATCGTCTGGCGGGAGTATTGCGCAATCGAATGACCTCGCGTACTCGCATTAATATATGCCCTAGCATGTTCTGACCGGCTTGACCACTGTATGTCAGTGCGCCCCAGTATCCTTCCCGACTCCTGACCCATTCATTCAGCTGGGAATACCCAGTGTCTACCAGTCGTTTACGTAGGGTTGGATCGCGATATTTAACAGCAACTAACGCATACATTAGTGAATATCGTTGTTGGTTCCATTCAGCGCGTAACTGTTCCTTTTCTCGTATGCTCTTGCTGAGATGTTTCGCCTGTAGACCCGTGCGCGTGGACAGCATTTTTTCTGCAGTCTGCATGTCGCCATGATGCATGCATTTCCGCCATTGGTAGGCACTTTCGACACTGGTAAATTGTCTATTCCACACGTGTATCCTGCACGCGTAGAAATTGGACAGAAAATGTCTGCCACCTCTAAACTTTATAGGATGGTTCATGGTGACTTTATGACGTTAAAATGTACAGTTACTTTCTTAACTACACGCCGTTCTAGCACTGTCGAGTACATAACCCCCCACTTTTTCCTTGCGTGATGGATGCCCGGTGTCGGTAGGCTGACAGTTGCCGGCCGCTTATCTGTTTTCTGATTAGTGTGGTATTGTTCCGAGGCTGACGTCAGTTGTCTGGCTTATTTCTAGCATGCTATATAAGTCGGCTGAGATCGTCGTGTCGTCATCACAACCGCCATTGCATTCGACGTCGACAACCTTCATTCACCATGCCTGTACTGCAAGTCCGAGATTTTGCCAATTTGTTGGTCATTTTGGAGGTGCTTCCTCTAATGCGTAGTGTGTGAGTATGTCTTTTATTTATTTATTTATTTATTTATTAATATTATACTTTCATAGCTCTACATAGTTCTACATAGCTCATACCTGTTTTTCAATTTACATACTGTTCTATCGTTCCTGTGTATACATGTCTCGCTAAGTGTTCGTCGGGTCCACGTTCCAAGTTCCATATGTTGTGGCTTGCCGAGCGATAACGTCTGCCAGTCGATCGGTTTCGTATTACCTATCTCTCTCGTTGCTTGGTTACGTCTGTTATATATAGATGCCTATGCATGTTCTCACTCTGATTGTATCCTTTACTTACAGCATAGCTCGCTTTTACTGGGCATGCGTGCTGATGGAGCTGATGGATGTGAGCGTACAGCGCCGGAGATGTCAAGCAGCCGTGATCTTTCGGGAACAACTACACGACGCCGATCTCTTCACCGCATTCGCCGAGCATGCCAGCCGTTGGCGCCATGTCATGTCGGACATCTGTTTCCACTACGGCCCTGGATTTCGTGCTCCCTCGACCACGCAGGAGTCGTGGGACGATGAAGTCGACCTCGCCGACGACTATGACGCCGATTTCCGTGCCGCTTTCCGTGCCCATATGACGCACTGGGAGATTGTGATGAACGAATTACGCCTAATACACGCCCCATCTCCCACACCTATTCTCTGTCACCTTCACCGAGGCCCAATTCATCATGCATCACTGTTCCGTCGCCGTCGATCTGTGTCTCTCCGAATATCGTTAGCACGCAAAATGACTGCTCGTTGCGTGCGCCAATCACTATTGCACGCATTCAACACCACTCCTTGAACACTTATATCCACGAACATTTATTATTCTTCTTCTTCTTATTATTATTATTATATCTACTATAGTTTTCTTTATATTGTACTTGTGATTTTTCATGTATTAAATTTTGCATCAACTTATATTCACGTCTTGTATTGCATTCTTGTTCCAACTGCGTGTTGGCATATTATATTTTACACATAGTCCATTTTCGTCCTGCTACATTTTATTTAACGAACGGTCCGATTTCCGTCGTCCAGCGGTTATATTGTAGCCATGCTTGTCGGCTACTTATTAACTATTACACATTCGTCTTATCTTTATCGGTTTTAATTTTATCACGTCTTATGTTCACTCCATATAACCGGCTATAACACGCCTCGGTCCCACATCAATGTCGTCACTGCAACATAGTTGCTGTTTATCACTTATTAGCTCAGCTAACTTGCTACATTGTACAGATTAGCGTCCTTTGATCTCGCGCTATGGCTCACAGCTGGATAAACGCTTCGGCTTACAGTTAACTCCAGTCGTTCGGACGTCCAGTTGACATTAGCTAGCCACTCGGACTGGTCACTCCGTCAGGGTCGAGGTCACGGTCACGTGGGTGGGTGGGTGGGTGGGTGGGTGGGTGGGTGGGTGGGTGGGTGGGTGGGTGGGTGGGTGGTGGGTGGGTGATATTACGTGTATTTTCTTTGTTCCTATGTCCACCATCGTTGACTACTGGTCAATGCTCGTTCCTCCTCCAGTCGCTAGGGGGCGCTTACGTCACGCACGCTCGGCTACCACCGCCAGGGGGCGCTCTGACGCTCTCTGATTGGCTGCGCGCACTCATTAGCGGTGGGCGATATTAGGGTGGTTTGCCTTTGATGTTCCTTTGATGTCTGGGTCACGTGACTTTGCATGCAATTTGAGGTCTCAGAAACCTCCGCTTACTACTTATATATATATATATATATATATATATATATATATATATGCTACAAGATCATTCGTTTATCATTGGTGTGATTTAACCAAGTTCAGTATTATAATGTGCCTTCAGTGCAGAGATCGGTCACCACTATGAGTACATTTTAAAGTATTACACTTAAATAGTCAATATAAATTGGAGCAAGTTATCAAATGAACATTAGTACTTTCATCTACATAACTCGCAAAAATTACCGAAGAAATACATATAAAGTGTTTTAAACCTAAATATGGGAGGATACATTATTGTGTGTTTACCTTCTAGGTGATTTAATCACATCGACTATTCATAGAATATAAGAGTGGAATCACTTACAGTTATCATGTATCATTAGTTTACTAATTGTATACACATTTTCGATTATTTCATTCATGTGTTTATTGATGGTCGAGCGCCCTGAATATCGTCACGGTGTATGGAGTGGTATAATACGTGTATATATAATACATACAATATTAATTAAGTTATTGATTAATTTACCTACTCCCACTTAAAACAACACTTCATTTGTAGCGACAACATTCTTCTGTGCCTTTTCATTCATTCAGAAGATCTCCGCAGCAGATCTGTGAGTGCTTGTCATATGACTTGTTGCCGCATGTAGTACGGCTTACTGCATTACTTATGCCTGTAAACATTCGGATCGCATACATCAGTGCCTAACTCCTGCTAGGCAACGCATCGCCTCGGCTCGGGTCAGCACAGTTTTAAGGATGTATCTATGACCTCATGTTTTTCTATGGAAAAACGTACTATTAAAATGTTAAAACGACGCAAGCACGCACGAGCACACAATGCACCTTGTATGGTATACAATTGACCATAAAAACAAATATTTCGCAAGATATCCATCCAAATCCAAGGCAGTAAACTTTATATGACAAAAAAGCCATTGGCGAAAGACCAACAATCGTTCATCTACACATTTGGCGTAGAAAGCAAATTATGCATTCACCATTGAGAAATATTCAAGTAGTACATTCGCAGTAAGTCATACTACTGACATGATAGCTAATCTATAGTATAATATGTACAATGTGAAAGTTTTCTTTAAAAAAACATGCCTCATTGTACACGTAACAAGCCAACAACGTGCACATTGCCAGAAAGATGCTGATATGCCTGCAAACTGTAGGATACGTAAATTATCTCATAGACATACGAACTCACATACATTCATATACATGCATTCAAGAAACTGTATACACTACATCTTCTAGGTGGATGTCGTCTTCTAGCAAACGTAGCATCGCGAATTAGATTAGTTGATGTATGTTCGCTAATGCAACGTTTAGCTGAAACGGTCAACGCATTTGTATGTAGTCAACAATCGTAAAATCAACACTAACGTGATTTCGTCTGTCTTCAAACATTGCAACAAAGGCAAATATATTTTGGGAAAGTGTCACTTTTATACGACGAACGCTACCACAAATATAGTCTTGCGAATAAGGGACAGCGCCAGATTTGTACGCGACTTATGCTTGCCAAATATTAGTTTAATTTAAGCCAATGTCAAAACTAGCATGAACTGGTAGAGTGATACTTTAAAAAAATGAACACTCTGAACTTTGAGATCACTGTGATGGCAATGTTGTGATATTTCAAGAGTTTCATAGTTATTGTTTGTTTATATGGCGACATTTTGATGGGATCGTAACGCATTGCACTAAACATCACACTGTGCGCATGCGTTCTTTACGGCTACGTGTGTCATTGTAATAATATAAATAAACATGTTTTGTGCGTTGGATAATTATATATTTATTTATCGACCTAACGTCAACAATTGTCGGTTAGAGCAGCGTTATTCACACATTCAACTATTTCAATCAACTACCTCTAAGGCTACACGATGGCGCCACCCGTCAATTACAGTTCAATACCGTTTTCCTGGCAATTCGCTATTCCGTGATACTATCGCAATACTATCGCGATAGTTAGGAAACCATCGCAATGGTATTACTATAGTTATACAACTACGCGATACTGTCGCAATAGTAAAATTATACGCGATAGCAGCTCCTACTATTAAACAGTTTGGAACCTTCGCCACTTGCAGGCAACTCATCAAGTGTGGCTTAAGCTGCACTACTGTACTGATAGAGTTCAGTGCAGGGGAGACTGTGCTAAGTGATCACGATGAATATCTTAGCAGACCAATATATACTACACATGTGTACTTTTATTTAAAGTTCAATAAGTTGGATTGAATTATTTTAATTTTAAAATATCACTGGAGCTGCATCTTATGTAGTTCTCTATTTATTGTCGTTATATTTACAATAACTTGTTAATATGTGCTTTACACAAGGCTCAAAATGTTAGAGCTTCTGTTGTGTTGACAAAATAAGCTTTACTGCAGCATGAAACGATAATTGTGTAACAACAACGAACTGTACAACTCTTTGTCATTTACTTGTTTTCCAAATACATTGAAGATTTCGTTAGAGTGATACACATACCTGCATGTGCATGGGATTACTGGAGCCAGCACGTCACACATAGCGAGCTTTTAACAAGATTTGCTATCCAAGCCAAAGGCCCAGATGGCAAGTGGACAAGGAAGCCATTGGCTTATCGAGAGTCCAACAATGTTCATCTACTTATAACCCGCCCTCCTGAGATATGTGTCAACCTTGTTTTTAAACATATTCACGCTGCTAGCAGTTACACAATCTGTAGACAATTTGTTCCATTCATTTATTGTCCTCTGTGAGAACGAGTGCTTCCTGATGTCCAATCTACATTGATCCTTTACTAATTTTACCTCATGTCCTCTAGTTCTGCTATCCTTCTTGAGTGAGAAAAACATATTTCTATCAATATTTTCATACCCATTCAATATCTTAAAAACTTCAATCTGATCTCCTCTTAACCTCCTTGTCTCTAGAGTTGTTAAACCACATTCTTTCAGGCGTTCTTCATAACTAAGGTCTCTCAGTTCTGGAATCATTTTAGTTGCTCTCCTTTGTATGCGTTCAAGCGTATCTATATCTTTCTTACGATATGGTCTCCATGCTTGTATACAGTATTCTAAATGAGGTCTAACTATTGCTTTATAAAGAGGTATAATTAACTTTTTTCCCTTGTATGTTATGTTTCTTCTAATCAATCCAAGAATTTGATTACCCTTTGAAGCTGCAATACCACACTGCTCTGAAACTTTCATATCAGCGCTTATTGTAACTCCTAAGTCCTTTTCTTTTACAGTAGTACCCAGAACAGTATCTCCCATTTTATAGTTTACATTCAAGTTCCTATGTCCTGTATGTAGGCATTTACATTTCCCAAAATTGAACAACATCTGCCATTTCTCAGACCATTTCACTAATCTGTCTAGATCGTTTTGTAAATGTTGTTTATCACCATCAGTATTAACCTTTCTAAACAGTTTTGTGTCATCCGCAAATTTCAGTACGTTACTTGTTATACTGTCGTCCAAGTCATTGATATAAATTAAGAATAATATAGGTCCTAATACTGATCCTTGAGGTACCCCACTCAAAACCGATTTCCAATTTGAAACTTCTCCATCTACTACAACTCGTTGTCTTCTGTCAGTCAGCCATTGTTCTATCCAGTCAGTTATGCTGTCCCCGATACCATGGGCTTTTAATTTAAGTAGTAATCTTTGATGTGGCACTTTGTCAAAAGCTTTCTGAAAATCTAAGTAGATAATATCTACTGGCGATCCCACGTCTATCCACTTAGTGATTTCTTCCAAAAAACATAACATATTTGTTAAGCATGACCTCGCTTTAAGGAATCCATGTTGAGATGAATTTAATAATTTATGCTTAACGAGGAATTCCACCATATGGTATTTAATTAACCTTTCTAATAATTTACAAATCACTGACGTTAAACTCACTGGTCTGTAATTCTCTGACTTATTTCTTGAACCCTTTTTAAATAATGGTATGATGTTTGCTTCTTTCCATTCAAACGGAATAACTCCCTCTTTTAATGACAAGTTGAATACTCTTGCAAGTGGTATACTGATTTGTTCTACTGTTTCCATTAGTAATTTTGGAGGAATCCCATCCACTCCCGGTGATTTGTTATCTTTCATTGCCTTTATTTTCTTAGCTACCAATTCTGGAGTTACAACTAACGGACCTAAATAGTCAGATTTAGCTGTATGGTAATGGGAGATAGACATATATATCGGAAGCTAAAAGGAAAGTTACTTAGGTTATGCGTAACACCAGCCTACCTATACAGAATAGAGACCATGGGAAAACAACAAGAGAAACTGCAAATTTGCGAGAATAGTTGGGTGAGAAGAATTGTGGGAGTGAAAAGAATAGACAACGAAGAATGGAGGCGCTGAGGTAGGAAGTTGGCGTGAAAGAGATCCTCGCGACGAAGCTGGAGAGTAACCGGTTAACATTGGCTGGACACGTGGACAGAATGGAAGGGGAACGGTTGACGAAGAGTGGATGGTATAAGGAGAAGAAGAAGACGGAGACTGAGATGGGAGGACTGTGTGAAGAGAGATTTGGTGGGAGTTGGAGGGGAGTGGAGAATGAGAGCGAGGTATAGGGGAGTGGAGAATGAGAGCGAGGTATAGGGGGAGTGGAGAATGAGAGCGAGGTATAGGGGGAGTGGAGAATGAGAGCGAGGTATAGGGGGAGTGGAGAATGAGAGCGAGGTATAGGGGGAGTGGAGAATGAGAGCGAGGTATAGGGGGAGTGGAGAATGAGAGCGAGGTATAGGGGGAGTGGAGAATGAGAGCGAGGTATAGGGGGAGTGGAGAATGAGAGCGAGGTATAGGGAAGTGGAGAATGAGAGCGAGGTATAGGGGGAGTGGAGAATGAGAGCGAGGTATAGGGGGAGTGTAGAATGAGAGCGAGGTATAGGGGGAGTGGAGAATGAGAGCGAGGTATAGGGGGAGTGGAGAATGAGAGCGAGGTATAGGGGGAGTGGAGAATGAGAGCGAGGTATAGGGGGAGTGGAGAATGAGAGCGAGGTATAGGGAAGTGGAGAATGAGAGCGAGGTATAGGGGAGTGGAGAATGAGAGCGAGGTATAGGGGGAGTGGAGAATGAGAGCGAGGTATAGGGGGAGTGGAGAATGAGAGCGAGGTATAGGGGGAGTGGAGAATGAGAGCGAGGTATAGGGGAGTGGAGAATGAGAGCGAGGTATAGGGGGAGTGGAGAATGAGAGCGAGGTATAGGGGGAGTGGAGAATGAGAGCGAGGTACAGGGGAGTGGAGAATGAGAGCGAGGTATAGGGGGAGTGGAGAATGAGAGCGAGGTATAGGGGGAGTGGAGAATGAGAGCGAGGTATAGGGGAGTGGAGAATGGGAGCGAGGTATAGGGGGAGTGTAGAATGAGAGCGAGGTATAGGGGGAGTGGAGAATGAGAGCGAGGTATATGGGGAGTGGAGAATGAGAGCGAGGTATAGGGGGAGTGAAGAATGAGAGCGAGGTATAGGGGGAGTGGAGAATGAGAGCGAGGTATAGGGGGAGTGGAGAATGAGAGCGAAGTATAGGGGAGTGCATAATGAGAGCGAGGTATAGGGGGAGTGGAGAATGAGAGCGAGGTATAGGGGAGTGGAGAATGAGAGCGAGGTATAGGGGGAGTGGAGAATGAGAGCGAGGTACAGGGGGAGTGGAGAATGAGAGCGAGGTATAGGGGGAGTGGAGAATGAAAGCGAGGTATAGGGGAGTGGAGAATGAGAGCGAGGTATTGGGGAGTGGAGAATGAGAGCGAGGTATAGGGGGAGTGGAGAATGAGAGCGAGGTATAGGGGGAGTGGAGAATGAGACGATGTATAGGGGAGTGGAGAATGGGAGCGAGGTATAGGGGAGTGGAGAATGAGAGCGAGGTATAGGGGGAGTGGAGAATGAGAGCGAGGTATAGGGGGAGTGTAGAATGAGAGCGAGGTATAGGGGGAGTGGAGATTGAGAGCGAGGTATAGGGGGAGTGGAGAATGAGAGCGAGGTATAGGGGGAGTGGAGAATGAGAGCGAAGTATAGGGGAGTGGAGAATGAGAGCGAGGTATAGGGGGAGTGGAGAATGAGAGCGCGGTATAGGGGGAGTGGAGAATGAGAGCGAGGTATAGGGGGAGTGGAGAAAGAGAGCGAAGTATAGGGGAGTGGAGAATGAGAGCGAGGTATAGGGGGAGTGGAGAATGAGAGCGAGGTATAGGGGAGTGGAGAATGAGAGCGAGGTATAGGGGAGTGGAGAATGAGAGCGAGGTATAGGGGGAGTGGAGAATGAGAGCGAGGTATAGGGGGAGTGGAGAATGAGAGCGAGGTATAGGGGGAGTGGAGAATGAGAGCGAGGTATAGGGGAGTGGAGAATGAGAGCGAGGTATAGGGGAGTGGAGAATGAGAGCGAGGTATAGGGGGAGTGGAGACAGTTGGTGGAGATGGGGCAGTGAAAGGGGTCAATGACGAAGAAGAAGGGAAACAAAAATCAAAGACCGGTATCGGTGCCAGCCTCACCCCGGACTTCAGGGATAAAGAGGAGAGTAACAACTATATGTAGAGTTGCTAAATAAAATCACAGAGGGAAGGACACGTTTCGCAGACCACTGCTACAGGAGTGAAAATGAACCAACGTTGTGATTGATACAGTTACACATCTTTGCTCCTGTGAATATCTATGTTGAACAGGTGTCTTGCAATGCATGGGCCACCAAAACATTATCTATAAGATAAGATAAGATACGTTTTATTACCAAGTAGTAAGTACAAGGAATTTGTAGTATTGTGGCGTTAGCACAAACATACACTCATGCACCCAATAACACACGGACTAAACATTACATATCACCAATCGTAATACTAAAAACAGTTGAAACAAGCGAGAGTTATATAATAGATTAAAAAAAAAAAACCGACATTGCAACTACCTGCCAGAGGCATTACATTTATGACGGCTCTCCGTTTAAAAATCTCAGTGCTTGAGGATAGAAACTATTGTTGAATCTCGTCGTTTTAGTTTTTATGCAACGATAGCGCTTACTGGAGGGAAGGAGTTCAAAGAGATGGTTCGCTGGATGACATGCGTCTTGTACAATACGCTTGGATTTACGCAAACTGCGAGATAGATAAAGAGACCTGATGGACGGCATATTTAACCCGATTAGTTTAGAAGCGTTCTTGACGACTGATTCAATTTGAATAATTTCATCTTGGCTGGCGCGACCAAACCAGACAGTAATAGAAAATGGCAAGACACTTTCAATAACTGCGCGGTAGAAACGTGTTAATATTGCTTGAGATAAGCCGAATCGTTTGAGGTGTGTAAGGAAGTACATACGTTTTTGTGCTTGTTTAATGATGTCAATCGAGTTGTTACACCTGGAGAGATCTTTTGAAATAGTCGAACCCAAAAGTCGGCTTGTAAGCCGTAAATGAAAGGGGGTGGATGAGTGTTTTCTTTTTGCGAAAATCAATGATCATTTCCTTAGTTTTGGCTACGTTTAGTACCAGGTTGTTGTTCTTACACCAGCCAGCTGTACCAGTCTTTGAACTTCATCTCTATACACAGACTCGCTAGCATTGTTGACACAGCCAATTACAGTGGTGTCATCCGAGAACTTAACAACGCGAACAGATTGGTGACCAGATACACAGTCGTTTGTAAAGAGAGTGAAAAGGAAAGGAGAAAGCACGCAGCCTTGTGGGGCACCAGTGTTAATAATAACAGGTTTGGAGAGAGAGTTTTGACAGCGAAAGTTTGAGGCCTGTGAAAACGAAAGTTGAGAGTCCAGTGACAGATGGCAGGATGCACATTCAGAGATACAAGTTTATCAAACAACTTCAGAGGAATTATGGTGTTAAAGGCCGAGCTAAATTCCACGAAAAGAATCCTCGCATAAGTACTCGGTTGTTCCAGGTGCTTCATAACATAATGTAAACCTAAGGCAACTGCATCGTCCGCAGATCTGTTAGTTTGATAAGCAAACTGGTGAGGATCCAATAGACCGGCCGTGGAAGATTTCAGATAACGGAGCATGATATGTTCAAAAACTTTCATCGCAACTGAGGTAAGTGCGACTGGACGGTAATCGTTCATGGTATATACTTTAGCCTACTTGGGAATAGGTATAATCACAGATCACAGTTTAAAAGACGTTGGAACTATGCACTGTTGTAAAGATGAATTATAGATGTCAGCGAATTCTGGAGCAAGCTGATCGGCGCAATTCTTGCATGTATATGATGAGATGTTGTCAGGACCCGAAGCCTTGCGCGTACTCAGTCGCTTGAACAATGTCCGCATGTCAGCAACGTTAACGGTGAAAGGCGGCGACAGAGAAGTGTCTGTGGGTAGAGGGCACTGTTCCGACGATGTGTTTAACTTGTCAAATCTGCTGTAGAAGTCGTTTAGTTGGTCGGGGAAGGACGTGTCGGCGTTGTAAATGACTGAAGCGCTTGGTTTATACTGTACAATTTGACGTAACCCTTGCCATACAGATCTGGTGTTGTTGGAAGCAAATTGGTTTTCAAGTTTGTGTTTGTGTTTGTACTTGGCCGAACTAATCGCCTTGCGCGCTGCGTACTTGGTTCTCCGAAACTCTGCCCTGTTGCCGCTAATGAACGCTGAGTTTTTCATGGCTAGTTTCTGTTTAATGTCCCTGGTAAACTATGGTTTGTCGTTGCCATATACTCGAACTAACTTACTCTCGTAGCAGATTTCTTCACACCAGCTGATGTAGGCAGTATCTGTGTCAGTGTACGCGTCAAGGTCAGGGCAGGAATCTTTAAACATGTGCCAGTCCGTGCTGTCAAGGCAAGCTTTCAAAGCAATCGTCCAGTCAGCAGTCCTCTTTCTCACTGTCTTGGTGATCGGTTTTATTGTTTTTAACTTCTGACGGTATGTAGGAATCGATACCACTGTAGCGTTTTCTGACTCACCAAACGGAGCCCTGGTGGTGGCCCGGTAAGCGTCCTTGAACATGGTGTAGCATTGGTCCAGAGTTTTATTGTTACGAGTGGAACAATTAACATGATGTTTGTATCGGGGTAGAACTTTCTTCCGATTAGTGTGATTGAAGTCACCCAGGATGATGATGACACTATCAGGGCTAAGCAGAGTGTGGCCCGGTGGGGTAACGGCAGCGTCAGGTGTCAATGGGTCAAGCCATGTCTCAGTAAAGCACAACATGGAAGAGTCCTTGAATTCACGTTTGAAAGACAATATGTGGAACAGTTCGTCCGTTTTGTTCTTGAGCGAACGCACGTTAGCGAGAACAATAGCAGGAAGTTGTGGTATAGAGCCGCGCCAACGAAACCTGCACAGTGCACCGCCTCGTCTGCCCCGTTTGCGAGCGCGATGAAGCGTGGCGTGGTGGATTTCAGAAGTAGGTCAAGTATAATTGATGACGGGTAAACATTCTTATAGGCAAAATTAGGTCGATAATCCTTATGCATTGAATCCAGAATATTCACCAAATGTTCACGCTCATACAATGCAAGGCAGCTGTACTAGCCGCCAAAACAGCAAGTGAAATCCCACAAACAATCACGCATCGCCACAACGTGTCGCCATACACCAGCGCCATCTTGTTGTTGATGAAATGTCGACGTTTCTGTTATGTCCATGAGTGTAAATACAACATGTTGTAACATATATTTAGGACACCAGCAGAATAATCGCTTGGGGAATTCGAAGAAATAAAGAGTTGTTTACAAATATGTCATATTTAAATATTGAATCAGGCGCTCATGTAATATTTATTAAAATGTATCATCACTTTTTGTCCAGAAATTGAACAAAGTATAAGTTCCTTTTAACAAAATAGAAAAAGGCGCCGTAGGACATTAGTCGGAATATGTGTGTAAATTGGCGAGGAGCTTATTGCCGAAAAATATCCAATATGTTTTGAAGTGTTGCCTGCTTACTACTTGAACGAAATAAGGGATATCTACTTGACAATTGTTACTAATATATGCAAACAGTAAACTGGAAATTGACCCGGCAGTTGATACACATTCTGCATCGTTCTTGACCCAAGTAAGTTAAATAGGAAAAGGTCCTCATGACCTGCCATCGATATATAGGATAACAGGCATCTTTTTGTTTGAGCCGTTATATCGTGTTGACCTTTCGCGTGTTGGCGTCCTCCGATAATCTTCCAATACAACTGATAGCATTCGACAAATGCGCTTTGATGTGAAATGAAAGAAAACTGTTCTCCCGTACCTACGACCATTATTGATGTCACTATCACGGAAGGTCTGCAGGCCGAAGTCTACCTCGTATATTAATTATACCATGACATCAGCCCTATGATAATAGGTGTCCATCGACGTACCTTTCCAGTTATGTGTGCAGCCAAATACAATACATGTTGTTCATGTTGTTGTTCACGCGTCCGTTGGCATATACGTATGCGTTTGTCGTCACACAGTTCTACGTTTGTCGTCACACAGTTCTACGTTTGTCGTCACACAGTTCTACGTTTGTTGTCACACAGTTCTACGTTTCATCACTTTTGTAGGGCCCCTGCTTTATCATCAATAGGCTACGTGTATGGAAACTGACGGTGAAGATCTTTAAAACGATGACAGTTTGAAAGTGATTTATATAATGACACCTGGGCTTTAACTTTTACTTGCTAAGGAAATAAATGTTCTTACGATATGACCAGCATGATTGTGTCCAATATTACAAATGCGGCCTAACTATCGCTTTGTACAGGGGTACAGTTAGCTGTTTCTCCTTATATGTGATAGTTCTCCTAACAAGCCCTATAATTTGATTACCCTCTGAAGCAGCAATCACACATTGCCCCGAAGCTTTCATGTCGGCTCTAAGTGTTACTCCTTTTCTTGTGTGGTTCTTCCTAGTATAGCAGCCCCCATTTTATATTCATCGTCCATGTTACCATATCCTATGTGTATGTTCTTCCTAGTATAGCAGCCCCCATTTTATATTCATCGTCCATGTTACCATATCCTATGTGTATGTTCTTCCTAGTATAGCAGCCCCCATTTTATATTCATCGTCCGTGTTACCATATCCTATGTGTATGTTCTTCCTAGTATAGCAGCCCCCATTTTATATTCATCGTCCATGTTACCATATCCTATGTGTATGTTCTTCCTAGTATAGCAGCCCCCATTTTATATTCATCGTCCATGTTACCATATCCTATGTGTATGTTCTTCCTAGTATAGCAGCCCCCATTTTATATTCATCGTCCATGTTACCATATCCTATGTGTATGTTCTTCCTAGTATAGCAGCCCCCATTTTATATTCATCGTCCATGTTACCATATCCTATGTGTATGTTCTTCCTAGTATAGCAGCCCCCATTTTATATTCATCGTCCATGTTACCATATCCTATGTGTATGTTCTTCCTAGTATAGCAGCCCCCATTTCATATTCATCGTCCATGTTACCATATCCTATGTGTATGTTCTTCCTAGTATAGCAGCCCCCATTTTATATTCATCGTCCATGTTACCATATCCTATGTGTATGCATTTTCACTTCCCAAATTTGAATAACATTTGCCATTATTCATATCAGTTAACCAATTTAATCTAGATCATCATGTTAACTGTGTTTATTTATATCATAGTTAATCTTTCTGAATACTTTTGTGTCATCTGCAAATTTCAGTACTTTGCTAGATTAATTAATGTTTTTTCAAGGAATCCCATGTGGTTTCTAACAATAAATTGTTGCAAACTTTACAAGCGAAGTTGCATTTCCTCACTATGTCACAAAAAACTTCGATACACAATATCCCTCTATTGTAATTAACGTTTAATTAACTTTTCTAATAATTGCATACAACTGATGCTAAACTCACTGATCTGTGATTTTCTGACTTGTTCCCCGATTCAGTATTAAATAACGGTGTAATGCTTGCTTCTTTCCATTTTGAACTATTCCCTCTTCTAATGACGTTGGTAAAACACGTTTGTAAATTGTGCACTATTTTTTTCTACAATTGCCTTAAGCAGTTTTGGTGGTATCCCATAAACTCCAGGAGATTTATTATCTTTCATTTTCTTAATTTTCGTTGTTATAATTTCAGGAGGGCGTTCACAATTGTCGACATTTACATATTCGAACAAAGCGTACTAAAGGGATAGGAGGTCAAGGTCTGCGTAGTAATTGTTTTAATGTTGGTCGCGTGCGAACTATGACCACCGTTGCGTCATGCAGCGCCGCGCGGTGAACTGCTACGGAACTAGTCCGACATAGTGGAAATTCACAATTTTGTGTAAAGCAATTATCAATACGCCACCATGGAGTTGTTCTAAAAACATAAAGCCTTAACGTAGTTATCGGAGATAAATGTGTGTAAACATATCTTGAATGTTACTAGTGTATACATGCACTGCGTCGTAACATTATTACATCAATCTCAACAGTTATGAACATTATAAAGTTCTAAATCAGGGAGGAGAG
>OY759263.1:46107510-46110010 GCA_963662155.1 Lamellibrachia columna | reverse complement strand
TTCCTGAAATGTGGCACAAGCGGGATATGAACATGAAGAGATCAATGCTGCAATACAAGACAGGACAACAACGGGGAAAATTGTGATTCAATGAACCCACCAGACACAAACAAGTAAGTAAACAATGTATGGAAATACAGCCACTAGAAGTCCACTATGTGGTTCTTCCTCATAGTTCCCTTTACAAAGGGATCAGGCCGACTAGTTCTTGTAAAAAAAATGCGTATTTTTATTCAAGTTTTTATTCAAGAATTGAAGTTGGTCGTTAAATCTGGTAAGGCTGCGGATATCCAAAACGATAAACACTTTGCGGGGGCAAGGCAAACTATGGGCGTGACTTCTATCCTTTCGCCAATCACGTGACAAAGTTATTAGATTTTACCAAACGCGAAATTCGTTTTCAGCGTTTTCAGCATTTTGAATTTTCGTCAATCGATGTTTCACGAAACAAACATGTCTCCAGACCTTTATTATAAGTGAATAGAGAATAACATGAGACCGATTTTATTGGAGAAAAAAAACATGTTAAATATACTTTGACCTTTATCTGTTTAATTTGACTATTTCGGGACGAATGGCCTATCATGATTACGTTGCATGCGGAGGGGAGCGTAAATGTTACAAGTGTTAATGATATACCTGTAAAATTGATCCTCGAATGCCCGACCCAGATCTACTTTGTCCAAAATTATATTTGTTAAATGGTGAAGTCAAGGTATTAAAATATGTGACGCGCCACGCCAAAACCAGGCGCTTGCCGCTAGATTTAGTTCGGCGCAGGAGCCTAAAACGCATGCCGTACCTTCGAATTGTCAAAACAGGGTTAACGACGGAATCGATCAGCGAAATTATCCATCTTTCCATAAATCCATTTATATATGCAGAAAGATTGTTCAAACTAGTAATATTTAGCACTTTATTGAAGCCCCTGATTAGCGTCGCGGTTGAGAAGTCTGAAACAAAGCCATTTTTACGCGTTTTTGATCGACTGTCTTCGCTCGCTTACAAGCGGGAAACCCCACATGTTATACATGGTTGGAAAGCTTATGACGTCAGCTACACGTGCGATTGGGAATCTCTTACTTTAGACCAATGGAACAGCTCCTATTATACATAATTTATCTAGCAACAAAGTGCTGTTGTTGCTATGGACGT
Source organism: Lamellibrachia columna (assembly GCA_963662155.1). Taxonomy (NCBI): domain Eukaryota; kingdom Metazoa; phylum Annelida; class Polychaeta; order Sabellida; family Siboglinidae; genus Lamellibrachia; species Lamellibrachia columna. Next base: position 46,108,855 of record OY759263.1, on the reverse strand, counting down.
TGCGAAACGCTCGCTGATTAGTCGAAAACGTAAGCGCGCATGAGCAATCGGCTTGTTTACACATTCCTTTCGTCTTTGTTCGCCAGTTTCGCCCGCTGTTTTCGTCTTCCATTCGTTAAAAAATTGCACTATGGCATCGAAAGAAGCTTATTTAGCTACCGAGTTGGATCGTGCGAGGGGAGCAATCTTGAGGACAGCAGTTTAGCTGCCGTGATTGAAAATTACTTCGAAGGCCGCGTCGAGCCCGTGGAAGTCGCCTCGGCATGGGCAGGGCCAGGGGAAGACCACAGTGTCATTGAGCCTGCACTGGTTGGCTCAGCGCCAGCGGGAGCGGACTTTCCAAATTGGGAAAACTGACATTGTGTAGTGTTATATATGTAATGTGTAAATAATGTTTTATTTTCAGGGATTTACTTTAGGGGTTCGGCTCCCAGTGCTCGCGCGCGGTAGTCTCCGGGAATACCAAACCTGGTAGTAAATGAGGTGGCATTCAATAAATATTACGTTTTTCCACTTTATACTTCTGTATCTTCTTTATACACATCTACTGGAGGAATATACAAAATTTCATTCCATTTGGAGCATTATAAGTGCATGGTTGCTATGGAAGAAGCAATTTTTCAATGCCGTTTTTTAAAGCTGATTTTCTCAAAACTGTTATTCCAAGAACGTGAACACTAAAAGTGTAATATCTCTTAAAATTGTCGACAAGAGCCTGGTTTTGGCGTGTGGCGTCACATAGAGTTCATACTATATACAGCAGGTACACTTATTTCACGATACAACCCATTATACCTCTAAGCACTCCTGGATAGTTTGAAGTACAGCGCTTCTGTGCATATGTCAATTTGTTGGAGCTCATAACTAGGAAAATATCCATTAAGCTTTTGAAACGGTGACTGCTTAGGACGTCAACAATTCGAAGGAGCTCTACTTGACATTTGCTATTATTACATGTAAACTAGCATAAGTTGATTGGACGTTGAACAGGCTGTTGAGACACGGCTGATCGTTCTTGATCGAAATAAACTAATCAGGAAGAGGTCGCCATGACTTGCGATCGATGTAGAGTATCATCTTATCTTTTGACCCGCTATGTCGTGGACTTTCGACGGCCGGCGTCCTCTGATAAGTTGCAAATACACACGTGGTAGCATTCGGCCAATGAACTTCGACGTGACATGAGATAACAATAATACTAATTAATGAACGGATGCCGAATTGTTGTGTGAAAATAAAACACATTTGGTCAAAGGGTTGAATAATTATTAATCTAATATTACTCGTATTCACGAACATCCGAGTTCCATGACATTGAATGCGTCTAAGTGCTGACGTTGTTTGA
>OY759263.1:46075010-46102510 GCA_963662155.1 Lamellibrachia columna | reverse complement strand
TGTATGTATGTATGTATGAATGTATGTATGTATGTATATATGTATGTATGTGTGTATGTATGCATGTATGTATGTATGTATGTATGTATGTATGTATGTATGTATGTATGTATGTATGTATGTATGTATGTATGTATGTATGTATGTATGTATGTATGTATGTATGTATGTATGTAGGTATATATGTGTGTATGTGTGTATGGGTGTATGCGTGTATGCGTGTATGCATGTATGCATGTATGCATGTATGCACGTATGTACGTATGTCCGTCCGTACGTACGTACGTACGTATGTATGTATGTGTGTTCCCTCATATCTCCGTAAGTTTCGCATGTATGCGGCTGACATTTTGTAGGCGCACCTGGGAACCCACGGGGATGTTTGCTACATTAAACAAATAAAAATTTCTCCCGGGGTGCTTCGCGAGTTCCCATTGTGAGGCTGCACAATGTTCGTTGAATAAGATTACGTGTCGTTGCATATCTGAACCGTAGATTGGCTGACATAATTTGAATAAAATGTAAAAAAGTCCACAAATGCTCGCGATATATATATATATATATATATATATATATATATATATATATATATATATTATATATATATAATGTGGAATATTATATATATATATACATATGTTTTTACATATTACATATATATATATATATATATAAATTATATATAAAATTAATTAAAGTATACATATATATATACATATATATACATATATATATATATATATATATATATATATATATATATATATATATATATATATATATATATATATATATATTCCAACCCATGCTCGATCGCGATTGAAATTATTCAAACGTCATATCGACCGATTTTTCCGGTTTAAGCGTTATCGATGGTAATGTGTATAATAATGTCTGATTTAGGTTGGGCGAACGATGCTGTAGATACGCTGTACATACACATTGTCTACCAAATGGTGTTAAGAGATCCACCGGAGGCGCCACTGGTCATTTCTGGTATAATGTTCTAACAAAAATGTGAATTTGATTTTGTAAAAATATACTAAATTTAGATTCAACTTGGTCCAAGACAGTGATAAAACCACGAAATCAGGAATACCTTTATAAAGATGAATTATTTGCTATACACTATCAGAATTCATTCGTGTGTAATGTTCTTACTTGTTTATAAAGCCATTGTTTAATGATGTAGGTTTCATTTCAAAGGAACCTGTCAATGCAGTAAGTTGTAACTACTAACCAGTTAAACACTACTATTAGGATGATTGTTACGATCGGGTTGAATTTTTCTAGGCTATTTGTAGGATTGCTACGATCGGACGGTATTTTGAAAGCTGCTTGGAAAATTGTTACGACCGGAAGACGCAGTTTGGAGGATTGTAGAAAGAATATACAACATGATTACAGCGTTTTGGTTGGATGCTGTATATATATATATATATATATATATATATATATATATATATATATATATATATATATATATATATATATATATATATATATATATATATATAGCTTTGTCACTGCATGTGGGATTAATACAATCGCCGATGCTGTTATGTGCCACGACTTGGAGGTGTTGGCACAAATTCCCCGACAGTGGCGCCACTCAGCATATCATCAGTGCCACAACTTGATTATAAATTCAAAATGGACAGTGCGGAGTGGTATATTGGCTGAGCAACGCGATTGTTGTTTACGCCTTGTTACGTCATTGCAATTGTGCATTTGAATATACGTAATATAGTAGTTTCAAACAAAAACGAACGTTGTTTTCTTACTATGCACATTTTCAACGCAAACACAATCCACATTTGTATGCAACTGAAATTGAGAGATATAGAAATGACGATGTGCAGAATCTGCACATCAATTATAAGTTGTGGCAGTGGTGAAATCTGGAGTGACTTACATTACATTCACTATGTGGCGCCACTAGTGGGGAGTTGCAATGCTCCCTAAGAATTGATACGAAAGGTCGGCGTTACAAACGCTACGTGTACCAGGACACGTGCTACGACCTGACTACGTTGTCAAAAGGTATGCGACTGGACGGCGTTTCCGAACGAATTAATTGGTAATTAATCAAGACAACAAGTACGTGATTTCGATATAAAATCTATTGAATTCAACGAATTCAGACGCAGTACTCGTTTCCTAGGGATTTCGTGAATAGATTCCATCGTTCCTGATAATTGATATGGTTTCCTGCAAACTTTCGTTTACTTTCCCGCACCATTATTCTTCCATCTCTGTTTTTATTATAGCGACCGAGCCTGGTCGCAACAGGAATCTCCTTAACTCATATTGGTAACACATTTAGTCAAGAAATTGCATTTACCATAAATAATGATGGGCAACATAAATACGTATTGTAGTGTATTGTTTTGGAGAGCATCATAAGATAGCAACATGATGTACACACATCAATGGTTGTCTTAATTTCCTGGCGTCCCGCATTACAAGAATCATGCTCTTCGGCATCAAATAATTTTTCGAATAATCCGGGTTCAACAAACCCAAATTAATAGCTAAAATGTAATAACCCTGGACACATACGGCAGAGACACACATGAAGATAGCTTTATTTGAGGTAGTTCATTTATAATTTTAGCGATACAAACGAAATGATGCAAATCCGCTAAGTGTATTGTTTCTTGTTTTCTATCGGACTTTCGGTCGAGGGGACTGGGGTTCAAAACCACCTGCAGCCTTTTCGAAACTTAGGCAATTTCGTTCACCCCACTTTGCCTATGTACTTCGAAAGAAACACCAACAGTCATTGGTCCCTACTATCTGGTGTCTATGCCAGCAGAAGTAAACTATCCCACACAAGGGGTAAATGTGTTACCTGCTGTGGACTGCATCTCCCATGAGCCACTGCAGAAATGTCCATGACGCGGACCATCAATTCTGCTAACTACCTCGCAAGATGATACTATTGAATGGAACATCCAAACTAAAAAACTAATAAAAGCAAATTTTTAAATAATTCTAGTTTGTAACGTTTTTATGACGACCTTTACAGAATTGTATGCGCATGCACGCACGCACGCACGCACGCACGCACGCACGCACGCACGCACGCACGCACGCACGCACGCACGCACGCACGCACGCACGCACGCACGCACGCACGCACGCACGCACGCGAGCAAGCACGCACGTGCGCACACACACACATATATATATATATATATATATATATATATATATATATATATATATATATATATATATATATATATATATATATATATATATATATATATATATAAACATCCCGGCATGTGTTAAATATAAGTTAAGCGTAGAAGATGTGAGGTAGATGTTTAGTTTGGATCACATGCTCTACGGTTGGTTGTTCATCGGCTGTGATGAGTTCTTGTAATTGCGTATATAATTAACGGTAACGAATATCTTGCATTGAGTCTGTTAACATGACAGTAAATATTCCACCACGAGACAGTGGCTCACCCAAGCGTGGAACTGTTGCATAACTTTACAGAATTCCAGTATGCAGCAAGATGTGCCATGTCCACTTCCCCACCTTACAAGTTTCTTGTAGCGTCAACCACGTTTACACTGTCATCGTCGCTATGCATCGTATGTGTGGACGTTTATGCTGTTTCTACGAATCGTGCGTCACCGGATGGATGAGGCACTTGTCATGGAACTGAATAACAAATTCATGGCAGCATTTCTCCTCTGCAGTGTCGTACAACCTGTAGCCACAGCAACTCTCCATCCTCGTCTCTTGCGGATACACCTAGTCGACGCAACAAAGCTCTCTCCTGCAGTTGAATTCCCCGTCAGCGCATCTTCCTTTGGGGACAGTAAACGCCACGAAATGTTGAGCGTGCGTGGGGGCATGCATGCGTGCGTGCCATAGCGTAGGTTAGTGTTTGTTTGCTAAGAGGAAGATTAATCACAACAGTCATCTCAATACCACTTTAAGAAATAAGTGAATACGATCACTAAGCTACCTTTTAGTTGCACATCACATGTGCTTCTATAATTGCAATTGAAATACGTATATGGTTTGACTCATGTCAGTGTCTTACCTCCCCCAAAAATGAATCCTTCGACGAATGCAGAACTCGCCACCGACGTGCCTAGAACCAGAACTACGCCAATGCGCCTGGTAAACATAACAAAACAGCAATATGGAGTGTATATATCGATGCGGGTAATAATTTTATCCATTATACAAAAGTAGACTGAGGCTGCACATAGCTTTTATTCACCACACGGCCGCATTTTATATATTCGTCCACCATTATAAAGTCAGAATATATTTGCAAACCAAACGTAAATAATAACGGGGAAGCTAATGTCGCTTGTTCAAACAAACATTCAATATGCGAGTACCCTCAATGGCGTAGATAAGTGTTATGTCCTCTATTCCATAGTGACCGGATAAATAAAGCTGAAGTTTGTAGTTTACATAGAACGTCGTTGTAAATAAGTTCGCACCGTTGATGTCGACACGTCCTATCATTGGGGTAACCCTATGACAGAACATGCGACACATTGACGACACGTATTCCTCGCACATACCTTTGACAAGCCATCGTCGAGCCAACGGACATGAACTCGTTAGGTTCAGTGTAGGTATTTGTGCAACTACGATAATTCAACAACAACGGTAAAGGGTAAAGGAATTCCAGTCTAATAACACGCAATAGAAAAACTAGCATTATTATATTCCTACGTCAAGAATGATTTACAGTGCTATATCAAGAAAGATTTACAATCCGGTCTAAACTGATTTGCACTCCTATCTAGAATGAGTTACAATCCTACATCAAGAATAATATACAGTCCTACATCTAGAAAGATTTAACCCCGGGTTTTTAAGAATTAGCTTGTAAAACAAAACAATAATAATCCACATCTAAAATACACATACATGTGAAACGAACACAACGCAACTATGCTGATGCTAATGTAATCACATTGTTGTTTAATACTTAACAGCAAAAGTGAAATAGTACTTAGCGAGGCGATACAGCTACAGCCCAAGTATAACGAACATTTCCATGAAAAATTTGGAAATTTCTACTTCCATCGATAGGGATAGTCGCAGGAAGATGAAGGAATTGAGAGAAGAGACACCTAAAGATGAAAGTAGCCGGAAGCAGAATGAGATGGGTAGGACATTTGCAAAGAATGGGTGAAGACAGATTGTCAAAAAGAGCATGCACAACAGAAAAGGGTGGCAAAAGAAAAAGAGGAAGACTACAGCTGCGATGGAAAGACTGTGTCAAACGAGATCTTGAAAGGGCAGGTACGAACGGCCAAAAGTGGAAGACCACCGCAGGAGACAGAGGGAAATGGAGAACATTAACAAAGAAAGTGGAAGAAGCAATCAAGTGACTTGGACCCCACCCCGCAAGGGAGCAAGGGGAAGAATAAGAAGGATAGTCGCATAGTAACAATCCCTTATCATGGACTGTTTAGTCTCATGATTTATCTAACATGTAAATGTACGTTTACAGTCTGAATGGAAAGTCGACAGTCAAACTGTCATTCTGTCAACCTACTTAATGGCTCTGCTGAGAAAGTCAGCGCCCACATTTTCTTTACCGGGGATGGCCTCAATTTTGAATTGATACGGTTGTAACTTCAACGATCATCGGATTAACCTCGGATTGGTTAATCGGGTTGTTCTTAGGAAAGCCAATGGTTGATGGTCAGTTTGGATAACGAATATCCGCCCATATAGGTAAGTCGTAAACTTTTCCAGGGCCCAACCAATTGCGAAACATTTTCTTTCCACTATGGCATATGCCGCTTGAGTAGGGTTCAACTTCTTACTGGCATACGATAGAGGAAAGTGTTTTCGGTCATACTCTTTGAGAAGTACTGCACCTATACCCTTGTCTGATGCATATGTTCTGAGAACAAAAGATCGATAAAAATCGGACAGTTTTAGAATTGGCAAGCTGCACAACATAGCTTTCAATTCTTTGAACGCTCGGTCGGCGGCTTCCGGCCACACTACCTTGGTGTGTTGCCATTTCTTTCTTAAATTCGTTAAAGGGGGTGCAATTGTCGCACAATTAGGAATACATTTCCTGTAGTATCCGGAAAGTCCCAGGAATGACCTAACCCGGTAACGGTCTGACGAACTTGTGCTTCTTGCACACATTCTACCTTATCAGCTTGGGTCATAAGTGGCTCCCTCTCCTACCTTATGGCCAATAAAGCGTCCCAAACAATACTTTGATGGTTTAACCGTAATTCCAGCAGACATGAGACGCTTAAATACTTCACGACGTATGGCTAGGTCCTCTGGCCACGTCTGTGTGTGCACAACAATGTCATCCACATAGTTGTCCACTCCGGATAACCCATTCAAAAGTATAATGCGTCCGTAAGATGCTCCGGCGTTGACCAGTCCAAATGGCATTCGGCGAAACGGGAATAGCCCAGACTAGAGAAAGGACTAGAAAGGACTAGAGAAAGCAGTCTTCTTTATATCCTATATTCTTTATATCCTAGGCATGCATAACAATCTGACAGTAACCTTTGCTACAATCAGGTTTATTAAAAACATGGTCTTTAGACAAAGCGATAAACAGTGCTTCAGGATTAGGCATAGGCTCAAAAGTGGTAGCTCGGTTTAGCTGACGGAAGTCTACCAATGGACACATTTTTCCATATGTTTTCTTAACCAACAACAGAGGCAAACATTTCCGAGGTTTCAACGGTTCGATCTCTCCTAGTTTGAGCATCTTATCTACCCCCGTAACTACGTCCGATACTTTGGCGAAAGGAATCGGATAAGACTTAACCCGAATAGGCTTAGTCGTGTTTAACGTGATAGTATGTTCGACAAGCTTAGTGCATCCAGGGTTCTCAAGAAAATCTCTTAGAATTCTTCGATCAAACCAACCGGCTGTTTAGTTTGAGAAGAAGCGAGTTCAGGTGAAAGGGATACTTGCTTAATGGTCTCTCCCGGTTTCCCTAGCAGTAGCTCTATCTCTAAGGAAGAATCATCAGGAGGATCTAAGATAGCCGCAGTAGACACTACTTAATGGTCTCTTCCGGTTTCCCTAGCAGTAACTCTATATCTAAGGAAGAATCATCAGGAGGATCTAAGATAGCCGCAGTAGACACTACTTAATGGTCTCTTCCGGTTTCCCTAGCAGTAACTCTATATCTAAGGAAGAATCATCAGGAGGATCTAAGATAGCCGCAGTAGACACTACTTAATGGTCTCTCCCGGTTTCCCTAGCAGTAACTCTATCTCTAAGGAAGAATCATCAGGAGGATCTAAGATAACCGCAGTAGGTATTACTTACTCCGTTGTTGACCTGGAAACATATTTCTTTAACACGTTCAGATGGAAGATCTTAGTGTTGTTTCCAACCTGGATTCGATGATCGGTTAACCCGACCTTCTCGACTACCTCGTAAGGTCCTTTCCATTGCATAAGCAATTGTTGTAATCAGTGGGCAACATAACTCGTACCTGGTCACGTTTGTTGAGAGGTCGCATACGAACCTTCTTATCGAAATGACGTTTGTTGTGCAACTGCGAAATTTCTAGATTATCTCTAACTGCTTTACACATATCCTCTATCCTGTTTCTAAGCTCGAAAACAAACTGATATGTTTGTCGAGTGCCGCTATCGGTGCTTTCACTAGACCACAACTCTTTCAGACTGGCCACAGGTCCCCTAACTGTCCTGCTATACAACAATTCGAAGGGAGAAAACCTCGTGCTCTCTTGAGGAGTTTCTCTATAGGCGAAGAGAAGAGGTTCCAAATAACGATCCCAATCGCGGGTTCGCTCCGTACACATTCTTACCAACATGTTCTTTAAAGTGGTGTTGAACCTTTTTACTAGCCCATTGGACATGGGTTGATACGGAGTAGAATGCACCTGGTGTATAGACGTTAATCTAGCCAATTCACTCATGACACTAGAGACAAACTGAGGACCATTATCAATGAGAACCTCATTTGGGAAACCGGACATAGTAAATATGGATAGAAGGGTTTCAGCGACAACCTCGGTAGTAGTAGATGACAAAGGAATTGCTTCGGGGTTCCGGGTAGCGCAGTCAACTAAGGTAAGGATACATCGGTTTCGCCTATCAGTAAGTGGCGATAATGGGCCTATCAAGTCAATTCGACCTTATTGGAAATGACATCGATCATAGGCATCAACTGAACTGGGGCCACCTTAACGCTTCATCGGATTACCATGTTCTGGCAAATGCCACAAGATTGACAAAATCGGGTGATATCGCCGAAAATGCTGGGCCATCAGAAATTCCTGCACATTCTATCGGAAGTAATTCTTACACTTAAGTGACCTGCCAGAATAGTCCCATTGCCTAGTAGCGTAATTTGCTTTCTGAAATCTCGGGGAACTCTTCCTTTGTTTTCTCTCTCTGAAATCGTCGATAAAATATACCCCCATTCATGAAATACGGGTTCTTCATCGGATCACTACTTGAGGTTTGTTTTGTTTTATCAAAGAAAACTTTCAAAGGATCTTCCCCTTGAGCTATTTTGAAAGAATCTGTTGTCACCTTAACGTTACATACATCAGAAATTTCAAGCGGCCGAATCTTTCGCTCTTGTCTCACTGCTTCAGTTCTGGTTACAACTGCGCAAGTTATTTCCGTCTCTTTGATAGGACCCAGGTCTTCACTTGTCACATATTTACAAGGATTACCCTCATCTCTGTCTGTCGTAACCTTTTCCCATACTTCAGGGTGTACCCTGGAACATTTCCGATAATCACATCACAAATAGGATTAATGGTACATGATACCTCTACCTCTCCAGAGAAGATAGGTGACACTATCTTACATCTAGCTATGGGCACTGTGATAGCGGAGAGATTTATCGTTACTGAGATTCGCTTATCTCCCGTGAGTTGATCATCCCTAACAATATCACGTCTCACAACTATTCCGCTACATAATGTGTCCCGTAAAATACTGCTCGGTGTTTCTCCAACACATCCTTGCATAATCGGCTGATTAGAAGGAATGTGATCACACACATTACCAACGACAGGGAAACTACATCCACATTTTAGAATAGCCTGATTACTACAGTTATGATTGGGATTATTTACAGCTAGACAGGCATTCCCCGCAATGTTCTTAGGAATCCATGGTCTTTGATTCAAAGAAGGTCGTGGTTTACCCGTGGGACAATTTCTAGCTATGTATCCAACCTTGTCACACAAATAACTCCTTGCTGGTTCACGCAAAGTACATGAGAAAGAAGGGGATGGCATTGGATCTCGATCCTTACTCTGTACTGCCTGTCTATGAACTGAAGTCATCTTAATCCAATCTCTAATCCCAACGGCAGAACGGGAAGTAATTAGTACATCTGCAAGTGGCTGTTCACGGGGACAAGAATGAAGAAATTGATCTCGTAAGATAAACTGTTTCAACTTATCATAGGAATTATCGATCCAAGATAAATGTATCAATTGATCAAAAAAATTCTACAATCGAGGTAAACACTGCGAAGCTGTCTTGCCAGGATCCTGCTTGCTGTTGTAACATTTCTTCCTGAAATCTTCCTCGGTCAAGGAAAACTTAACCAACACAGTTTATCTCAATCATTCATCTCATCGCTAGGTATACGACAATACACTTCAAGTGCTCGGCCTGTTAACATACTACTCAAACCAAGTGCAAAATCATCTCGATTCCACCGAGCACTTTCAGCGTAACGTTCGAATCGTAAAAGAACATCTACTCACTATGTACTTTCCAATTTCAGCTTTTCGCCGATTGTCATTAGAGTTTGGAAATCGATATCGGAAATCTAAATATGACTACGCAATCTAGGTATATGAATGATTCTGCCAGAACACTACACGAATCTTATGTAAACAAACTATAGCTATCAAAATAGCCTTATAATAAAGGATAACAACCTTAAGCGTCTTAATAAGTAAATAATACCTATATAAAAAAATCACAACTCACGAGTTTATAAATACAGTAAACTAGGTCGTCTAAGGACCGTCCTGTGGTTGACAATGAACCACTTAATTAAACATTAATACTTCGGCCGACAAGGGACCGTAAAGTGGCCGATTATGGACCACCTTTCTCTGTGTGCAACCTCGGCCGACTTGGTACCTCAAATTTGGCCGTCTAGGGACTACCTGTGGCTGACAAGGAACCAACTACGACTGTGCGAAAACAACCCAGCCGACAAGGGACCGTATCGTGGCAGATCATCGGACCAACAAAATATGCATCACCCGCGTACATCTACTGGACAACTGGAAAGAACAAAACTACGATCGTCACCGTTTTCTGTCAGTCTTGCAGTCTTCAGTAATTAAGCATAACGATGAATAAATAATTTATTCCACTTCGTTATGATAACTCTTTAAAAAGAGTTTCACCGTTGCAATAAATAATATATTATTAAAATGGCTTTACCTTAGTTGGGTTATCTTTGCCTAGCCTCGCCTCGCCTCGCCTCGCCTCGCCTCGCCTCGCCTCGCCTCGCCTCGCCCTACGTTAATAGTTTAAAACAATGTTGGTGTTGAATTATTTATACTTGACAAATACTACACAGTGTCACCGCTCCACGCAATCCCGGACAAGCCCCCAGATGTCACATATTTAAGTTTGGCGGGGTAATATGCGGCGAGCCAATGGACATGAACTCGTTAGACTCAGTGTGGGTATTTCTGCAACTACGATAATTCAACAATAACGCTAAAGGGTAAAAGAATTCCCGTCTAATAACACACAATAGAAAAACTAGTATTATTACAATCCCACGTCAAGAAAGATTTACAATCCTATCTAGAATGATTTACTATACTATCTAGTAGTATCTACAATCCTACATCAATAATTATATACAGTTAAACATCTAGAAAGAATTACGTGTTCATCGAGTGCTGACTTGCGTTCGACATGCTCGGCGAAAGCGGTCTTGCGTACGGCGCGCTCGGCGAGAGTTGTCTTGCGTACGGCGCGCTCGGCGAAAGTTGTCTTGCGTACGGCGTGCTCGGCGAGTGCTGTCTTGCGTGGCAGCTGGCAGTGCGGCTGTCAACGGTAAATTGGTAGCGGCTAGCGAGTGTGGACGGCGGCGGAAGTTAGCGTCTATGGCTCAGCGACTCTTTGTCGCCGGTGCGTCGCATCCTCCAACATCCGCGAACCGTAGGGCGAGTAGAGTTATTCCGAGAGGAACCATATACGTTCTTAGATGTTACTTGCAACCTGACTGTCACATGGCTGGAGTTCTTCTGCTCTTTCAACGCCCGTAACTATTTTGTACTTCCACTCTCACCAATCACAGCCGTCGTCTCACAACGGATTAACCAATTATGTTGGTACATACAAGAGCCCGTAGACCATAGAAAGGCTTGATTGCCTATACAAATTACAAGTTAACTTTTAAATAGTTATGCAATGTTTGTACTAAAACATCCCTGTATCAACCATTCAAATCACAAGATATCCTAAAAAAAATTATATCATAGGATTCCCTACAATACACACATTACGATGGTATACATCAAAATGCATCTGCTACCAGATTTATTACAGAAAACCACTTTGAACATTCCTCGACTGTATCTAAAATGATTCGTTCCTCACCATAATTAGGTTATAAAACAATGATAAACAATACCAGAAGACAACTAATTTTCCCACGATATGATAACGTTTCGTTGATCTGTTAATTAGAACAAATCAATTTCCGATCTCTAGATTAGCCACCGGTCGCTATTCGGCGCCACTAGCACGACTCTTACTCACCAAAATATCAATCGCTAGTTGACTAAAGTAAACAAGCTAATTATGCACAACTTCACACGATCTCCGATCTGTGACAACATCGAAGCAAAATTAAAACGTATATAGGGGAACTTATAGTGTGATTATATCAACGTTGCATTATGAATTTTCGTAAGTTCCTTCGAGAGAATACAACAACACACCACAAATTGGTTTACGAATATGTTTGATAGGATTGTTTAAGTTTTGTGCGTAACACATGTTGTTAGCAATGTGACCTGATTATTCGTAAGTTGTGAGAGAGTACGAAGAAACCAACAACAACGTGATGTCGTCTTCGGTGTGCTTCTGTCTGTAACAACGACTAATGTTCAGACAAGTTATCAGTCGAGAGCGACCGTCGTATTTCCACCATGTGAAAAGCATCTCTTACATAAGGTAATGAATTGCTACAAGAAACGTGCCTAGTTTCACATCACGCTGTCATTTAATTATCGCTCACCGTCGACGTGTTTAACGTGGGTAGTTTGGAGTGTAATCCGCGTCGAAATAAGTTTGTTTACTTGTTGAACTACGACTAATGTCACGAACAGTATTTTGAAAACAGTTGAAATCAAGTGTTGTGTTCACCGTGTTGTCATAAAAGAATTGAAACATGAGCCATTAATTACAGTTATATGTACAGTTATATCGTCCTTCGGATATTTCTTAATCTAGCTAGCGTACATACGTATGTTTGTATGCTATGCTATGCTATGCTATGCCACTCTTCCTAGATGATTTGCATCTCGGTTGCAAAAGAGAGGTTCAGCTAAGACACCACTGTCGGGTTGTTTCAGTTTTAGTTTTTAGAAATTCTCCCCGCTATTACCCTTGCTGTGAACAATCGAATTACCCTTTGTAGTCATTGTGTACAATTGGTCGCAATGCCACGAGAACAATTGCGTACAATAGTTGACAACGTCATGCGTCTTATCGTCGAATATATCAAGTTGCGTAATTGTATAATTTCTGTTTTTTATTCAGAATACTATTTCCTGTTTCTGTTTTACTAGTTAAACATTTCAAGCATAAAGGATGCGTCGGCCTTTGCTAGAGCCGACCAATAGTACGTAATCTGTTTGCTCGTGCATGTCGTGTCCACGTGGACGACGTGGTTTTTATATCTTAGAGAATGATGCATACTAATTACGCAAGGACCGGAGTATTACCCGATATAGGTGTTTACACTAATACTTGAGGAGTGGTTTCTTAGTTGGCTAGACCAGGAGACGGTGATTGGTGAACTAGTGTCATGTGTTATCTCCGAAACAAGGAGTATAAAAAGAGACTGGTTACACATGTGAGGAATCTCGGCGGGCAGGCATGTCAGGGTGAAAGTGAATTGACACAGAAGGGTCGCATAGCCCAGAGTGGGTGCCCCGATGTCAGACGAAGTACACGTGTGAGTCAACCACGTGTAAGGTATAACTTTGAGCGAGGAGGTAGAAGTGTATACGCTCTACTAAAGTTAAAAAGTAACGTGTGAGACTTGGAAACATTACTGAAACATAGCCGAGATACACAGAAAATATCGAGACAACGTCAAAACCCCTCTAGCGAGACGACAACCCTGTTTCGAAGAAAGACGGTCACGACAAACGTAGTAGTACGCGTGAACGAATCGTGCGCGGCATGACGGCCGAAGCCATATGCTAGAATGACAGCAAACAACAGAATCGTCTCCGTGCGACGTTCGCCGAACGACGGCCGTAACTGTAAAGCAGAGCAACAGCAGACAACCAAATCGTGTCTGCATGAAGTAGCGGCAAGAAGACCGTATACGGCCACATCAGAAGGAGAAACGTGAGTGCACAGCGACCGGTCATCGTGCGCCTGGGGCAGAATGAACGGTTCGTGATAACGTAGATAAGGGACTGAACTGTTATCCAGGCATGTAAAGTTAGTTACGATGCCTATTTGTTGTTATTTCTCAGGGTGAATCCGATTCTGTAGTAATCGGATTTATTTTCCAACAATAATTACATAGACACAGGAGTTTACTTGTTGGCTTGTACATTACTGAGTAGCTATCGTATATTTAATGTTTATTTTCCTTCATTTGTCTTTGTTGCTTTGTTAATTTGTTCAACCACCATTCACGAGCGTTGAATTACAGACACGGGGCATCCCAACTGGACCCGAGCCAATCTAGTGAGCGCAGACCCCGCCAATCCGTGACGGTAATGCAAAGGCAACCCGTCGCTAAACGTGTAACTGCCAGTACTACATCGCCATTTCAAGATTTGTATTCCAAGAAGCCATCAATATTTTGACTGGCCTCACCAAGTATCAAGGCATAAATGGATTTTTCTGTGATACCTTGTTTAAATATTGTTATCGTGACAGTCTAACTACCAAGTAATCCGGTCGGAAGGATGGACATTTTTGCTAGCCTTGACAATCATCCGTCGACCGAGTGTTTCTAGAACAATGGTATATCCATAACAGCCGAGGATGTTTAAAAAATCATAATGTCAACAAAGAATACATCGTAACATCAATCAAGTTTTCTGCTATTTAACATAAATCACAAAGCTAACGTTTGATAATCGTATTACAATTCAATCTACAAATCGTTGAGCAATACACTCAACTGTAATGCTAAGCTTCAACTAACAGTTTGGGACGACGTTAAGATGTAGCCTTCTGCGTTCCACACGGCAGCACAACATCATAACTTGTATTCTCGTAACTTAAGGCAAGGTTCAAAGAACGCCTCCTATCGGAATAGTTACCTGTCAATCACACCCATGCTTGATGAGACACTCCCTGAACAGCCGTCCACAACCAACTAGGAGGTAGTAGTAACAGTGAGTTTAAATATCGAGATCACCATTTCTGTGTCCACGACAAGTTTTTTCATTTGTCTGTGTGGGATCTTTTACTTCCCCCAGCATAGACACCGGATAAAAGGGACCAACTAAAGTAAGTATCTTATCCGAAAGACACAGGAAAAGTGATTGAAAGAAATTTGCCAAGTTTCGAAACGGCCCCTGGTCATTTCGACCGATACTCCGACGCACCACCACATGTCATCCTGCAGTACAATAGACGTTACCAACTTTAGTGCCGCCATACAGCGGACAAGATAAAACTAATACATGTCGAATTTTTTCTACAGTACTGAATAATTATGAAGACTACGTTATTTTGACGCCGGCTCTCAACCTTCTCTTAAATGGAATGTGCAAACATTTGCATTGGCCAGCCGACCGTATTACGGGACATTGCAGCAATGAGAGTGCTAGTATTTATAAAATATCAGCTCGTCAAAAATAACACCCAAAAAAACGAATTACTATCGTGATCTTTCGTATGTTAATATTTTCGAAAATACACGATATGGCGATGATATATAATATGCTAAGTTTGCGACATATAAATAGAAACTGGCTTACGTCGGTTATTGGCAGAACAATCAATCTTAACAGGTGAAGGTGAAATATAATGTTTTTCATCGGATGATTGATTGGTATATCAAATTACCGAATAATGCAACTTCTGATGTTATATATATCACAGCAAAACGATTAAGACACGAATTTGTACTTTGATATCGAACATTTCAGATAACAGGGGCATTTTAATTATTCGAACCCCCAACTAGCTACGTATTAGATAACCAAAGAAAGTCGTTGTATAATTTCTTTTAATAACGTGCATTGTTGATTTAACTTTGAAATGTAAAAATAACACTACTGGGGCATTTTTATGTTGCAACCCCCGAAAACTAGCAGTGATTACATATTAATTTTATTTATTTTTATATGTTATTCAGGATTTTTTAATAAAGTGATACATTGTATGCCAAGCATTAGTATTCAAAAAGTAGTGTAATGACCAATTTATATTATTTTATTTTCTATTGTACTTTCTTTTTGCCTTTGTTATCTTTTTAAATATTATTTTATGTGTTTATGTCCACACTCGTGAACGGGGCATTAGCCCCGGATTTGATGGTGTTAACATAAAAGTATTACTATTATTATTATTATTATTATTAAACTAGCTCATGCATCCGTTAACCAATCAAAAGCATAGTAAATTTCGTTTAAATAACGTGCTACGTGCTACGTGCCGTTCAATAATTACTCACGCTGAAGGACAAGTTCAACATTCAACTCAAAAGGTCAACGAAAACGAATCACATATCAGATCACCCTGTAGCAACACATTTAGTGGCGCCACACAGCTGCCAAAATAATACAATTCGCACTACTTAGTGCTCAATACTTTTGTCGACTACATTCTAGGTAATATACTAGCATTATATTGTTGTACTACATACAAGTCAATTAGTGGTTTTATTGTACGAAATGTTTTCCGACTAAAACTTATTCCTTATATATATATATATATATATATATATATATATATATATATATATATATATATATATATATATATATATATATAAGGAATAAGTTTTAGTGGGAAAACATTTCGTACAATAAAACCACTAATATATATATATATATATATATATATATATATATATATATATATATATATATATATATATATATATATATATATATATATATCGTATTATAATTCAAACGATATTAGTTCAATTATTCAATCGTGTCCTCATGTGAGTAAGTTGGCAGAATTGACTAAGCCCTGTCACGGACGCTTCTGTCGTGACTCAGGTGACTGATAGATGGAGTGCACAGTAGGTTACACGTTCACCTCTTCAATACCCAGTGTACTTAACCTGCATGTTACATGTGAAGAAGGTCGGCGGACAGATTATGACCAACAATGGTCAGTACAGGAAGCATAGACCCTCACGTTCGTGTTAATGTAACAACGAGATAATTCACAGTCGCTCATCCAGTCAGCCCTCTCCAATCTAATTGTGCCTCATTTTTTGTATACTCCAAATATTACATCAATCGAGGCCTAATTGTCTTTGTACTAGTCATATATAACGTAATGCAATAATAGTTAGCTACATCGTTACTTGCACGCATATCTGTCTAAAAATACTGATGTATGCATGCATGTACGTATGTATGTATGTCTGCGTCCGTGCGTGCGTACACGTGCGTGCGTACACGTGCCTGCGTACACGTGCATGTGTGTATGATGCTGGTAGGACAGAATTCATTATAGAAATAGTATCTAGTTATGTACTCAAACATCAAGTCGTCCATTTTAAAGTGCACGCGGGGTTACACGTGTTGTTGTACACGTGCCGATGTACACATAACGTTAATCTGGCACTGGTCCAAATTTGAGACTGTGAATATAAACCGGTCGCACTGGACTGACCTCAATGAAAAATTACGGCCTCTGCTGTACTCATCGGTCATCAAAGAAGACATCATGTAAGTATATCGTATGTTTGTACATTAGCCAAACAGGTTGATAGTCTAAGCCCAATAATGGTACACCATGTGATCATTGTCATCGTAAACTCGTGTTATATAGTATATTATATAGTTGTTCTAACACACTGATCAGACCCACTGTCTGTTAATGATAGAACCACATATTTTAAATATAGCTTGACCTTTATTTGTTATTTTGAGCAAATGTAGCGTTTACATTGCACGTATATGTCATATTCGCCCCGTAAATGTATGGGTGACCCTGATAAACCGTATCATCAGGAATTGGAAGTTGTTGCCAGGTGTTCGTGAATGTATTAAATGCCAATGTTGATAATCTTAAGCATGTAGTTGTCAGATTATATTATAAAAACGTTGGAGTTAATTAAAACACAACGTCAAACTGTTGACATGCATCAATGTTTGCCACTTTGAATTTAGAGCCTAGGAAAATGACATTTTAAATACACATAACTACATATGACCTGGCAATTCACATACATTCCAAGCTAATTAATTAAGGAGTCTGCTTTGGAGTACGTCACAATCTGCTTAGACTATATGAGTATCTGATCTTTATATTTCTTTCAATCTTAAAGCACAATTAAAATAATGAATATTTTGTTTACCTTTGTCTTATTTTATGAAGCAATTGAATATGTGGACAATGCTTCGTGCACAGTACTTGTGGCACCCTCTGTGTTGGAAAAATATGCCCCTAATGTGAACTTGTAACGCACCCTGGAGTTTGTTTGGGAAAACATGAAACCAGAGTAAACGTGGTGTCCTGGAATCGAGTAAGAAAATATATTCCCGCGTGAACTTGTGGCGTCCCCTGTAGTCTGTATTGGGAAACAATTAACTCCCCTTGTGAAAAACTGGCTACATGCATGGATCAGACTATATGACTATATCCTATGGAAGCATGCATCCATACATGCGTGCGTGGATTAATGTTGAATAACAAAGAGTTAATATTACTGTATTCCATTTTCCAGGCAGTTTGGTATATTCCTGGCGTTGGGCAGTTTTCTGTTGAGTTTCGTTGTCGTCGACACCTTCATTTGGAAGAAAGCAGGTACTTAACACTACCATGTGTGTCTGGCAGTGACCGCTTGGAACGCTTACTGTACCATCAACTAGGGTGACTTTCGCCCGCTGGAGTTACTTTGGCCCAGAAAAAGGGTTGTAAAGACGTCTGGGACCTCAGCATGCGTTCCATTAAACAAAATGGTGGTTTTACTATAAAGCTACATTCCATTTATTAGCGATTTTGAGAATTTGGATTAAAAATTGTTATATCAACATTAAACACAAAATTTCGAATATTTATATATATTAATATATATATATATATATATATATATATATATATATATATATATATATATATATATATATATATATATATATATATATATCTATATATCTATATATATATATATAGACACGTGCATGGATGCATGCACATGCTGGATCGTGCGCTTGCATGAAAACACACACACACACACACACACACACACACACACACACACACACACACACACACACACACACACACACACACACACACACACACACACACACACACACACACACACACACACACACACACACACACACACACACACACACACACACACACACACACACACACACACACACACACACACACACACACACACACTGAAACAGTTATCTATCCATTGTAATGAATTGTAGTACCAGTAGCGTGTTCTTCGGTCCAGTGCTTCGACGTTTCATGTAGCTGTTGTTTTCTTTAGAACCTGAACTAAAGCCGTGCGGATTCAACGGATACGACCCATTGACGCAGATCTGCTGCGTCGACCAGGCGTACGACGTGAAGAAAGGTACAGAAGAATGCTGCGATTACAAAGTGTTCGACGCTGCCACTGAACAATGCTGCTACAAGATGATTATCATGAAAAATGAGCGGTGTTTCAAGTCGGTGCCTCCCATCACGGAAGAGTAGTAGTTGACGGAACAGTCTACTGTAAACGTGTGTAGTTTAATTATTGGCAGTATTTAAAAACATTATTTCGGGGTGGCGCTCGGAAATAATTGTACAGTATTGGGAGCTGGAAATTAAATGTTACGTGGGAATGGAATTTCGAATCTGAAACAGAAATGTATAAATTCAGGTTCACATCTTATGCGTCGTCCTTTGCAATGTGAATTGTCAGTTGGAGATTTCACGTGTTTGCTTTCATTTTAATTAAGTAATTTGTTTTATAATGTTACGAATGTGTTACATCCAATACGTCTTACAATGCGCCAAAGCACGAAAATTGAGTTGAAAACCAGTTTTGTACTGTCATCTGGTGGACAGTGATGGTGGTAAAGGCCAACATGCAATTATTGTAAATATGTATATGTCGGGTCACTAGCTTGACAAGTAATTATTTATTCTAGTGACCCATCCTCAATTTATTTCCATTTTGACATCACCTGTATGCGTATATGACTGAATAAATAAGAATTATTATGATGTTTACCATTGTAAGTGTAGTTGGCCTTTATAGATTGCTTTGTTTAGTATGTGGTCTGATTTTCCATTGCTCACAGCAATGTCTGGTTAGCAGTCAAATATGTTTTCAAAATCCACAAATAATATGCGACAACTGAACTGGTATTCCTTCGATCAGTAGGTTGTCAGCTTTACTCACTTCAGGTCTGCAGCCGACCTATTCTCTACGTTGGCTTTCTTCAAACATAGTTACTGTTATTGTTGGTATGATTTAATTTGTATATATAATAATAGTAATACCAACAATAATACTAACAATGTTTGAAGAAAGCCAACTTAGTTAATAGGTTGGCCGTATATATATATATATATATATATATATATATATATATATATATATATATATATATATACATATATATATATATATATATATATATATATATATATATATATATAAATATATATTTATATATATATATATATATATATATATATACATATATATATATATATATATATATATATATATTTATATATATATATATATATATATAAAACAATTTATATATATATATATATACATATATATATATATATATATATATATATATATATATACATACATATATTTATATATATATATATATATATATATATATATATATATATATATATATATATATAAAAAACGATTTATATATATATATATATATATATATATATAAAACAATTTATATATATATATATATATATATATATATATATATATATATATATATATATATATATATATATATATATATATATAATTATATATATATATATTTCTATATATATATATACTAATTAAGTCATACCAACAATAATTGTAATTATCTTTGAAGGTAGAAAATATGCAGATTTGAAGCTAATTATATAATTATTATATATATATATATATATATATATATATATATATATAAATATATATATATATATATATATATATATATATATATATATATATATATATATAAATATATATATATATATATATATATATATATATATATATAAATATATTGCGCATTGGAAAGAGCGAACATAGAATAGTAGTAGAGTATGGTAATGTTCGGAGTTTATACTCGTGGTGGCGTCAAGTGCGAGCATTGATGACTACATTCGGATGTCTACGCACACACTTTGTGTGGACTACTATTAGGGACTCTAGCCCAAGTATACGTTCTGCGATTTGGGAATTGGATGAAGCTAAAGTACCATTCCTTGTCCTTGACTAAGTCCTTCTCTTCTGTGGCAAGGACATCCTCTCTGATGGCTCGGAATACTCCGCCTCAATTCTTGATACGATCGTACCAATATAATTCCATATAATGAATTCTTCCAGCTGTGGGTTGTAATTTTGTTGAATAAAACGTAAATAGCCACTACTGTTATGGTCGCGTCTTGTGATAACATATTTAGACCATAAATTATTCTTTTATATTTAGACATATATACTTGGAAAAGGTGATGATGACTATAATTGTTCGTGGGATAACAAATTATTGAGCAAGGCTTGTTAATTTAATATTACTAAATCTTGATAAATATCTAAATCGTTGCTAAACCGCATTAATGTGTCAAACATTTGTTTGACTTCTTTAGACCGTATCACTGCTAGCTATTCGTCGTCTTTAAATCATATATATTTTGTGTCTTCCGCAGTCGGTGTAATGGGACTGAAGTACAGGAGTTTAATACACACACATAGCTCACTGCACTCCATGTGTGTAAACGTGCTGTAATTCGTAAAACAGTTGACAAAGTCTATACACAGTCTGACAGTTGTAGAATCACGCCATGGAGGATGGCGTGATATTACTTTGATGAGACGACTAGCAGATGAATTGTACAGTGACATATAATCAGGGAGAGCAATTGTGAATAACTTCCATATTATATTCCTCTGGACAACTAGATAATGAAGACAACGATGGTGAAGATGGTGATTTATGTTTATTCTCTTTTAACAACACACCACAATATAAACAACTCCATGTTTAATCGTGTCAATACATGCACACATATAATTTGAAATTGAGATACAGCACAGGGTCAATTCCTAATTTACCAAAGTGTAACTGTGAGATTATGCAAAACATTCTTATAAATACACATCATTTTGTGGTTGCTCCAATGTACAAAAGATAAACCGGTATAACCGTTGTAAAAGTTCATTTTAAATAAAACCGATCACCACAATTACATATCGAACAAATACTAGCGGATCCGTTTCACGTTTCCCGACTGTGAGGAGTTCGTTCTTGTAATTGCGTGTTCATTTACCGGTAAATGAACGCATTATGCATTTGGTCAGCTAATTATGACGATAAGTGTTTCTAACGTCAGTAAGTATTCCAAACGTAGAACACGTTTGCAGCATGAATTATGTGCCATGTCCACATGTAGTCAGATCATATGTATTACATGCGACAATAAGTATTCCAAATGTAGAATATATGTTTAACATGACATGTTTGCAGCAAGATGTACCATGTCTACAGAACACCCCGCATTACTGGAATCTTGCAACGTTTATTACCTTTACACTATCGTCATTTTAACACGCCTTAGTTTTCTGTTGGTGCTGGTGTTGGTGTTGGTGCTGGTGTTGGGGCCGCCTCGTGTTTCACTGGATCGTGGAGACAGTTGTCATCCAGTTGAATAACAAAATTGTTGCAGCATTTTTCAATGGTGGTGTCGAGCACCTTGTATCCGCAGCAGCATTCGTTCCACGTCTTCCGCTCATACAGCTGGTCGACGCAACAGATGTGTGTCCCCATGTCGAAGTCCTGGCCAGCGCACTTCCCGTTCTTATAGTTTTCTGGAATCCATGAAATATATCAATTTACTGAATTGAACAGAAGGCGTGATACCACTATTGTTAATGTAAGTACAAATAATGCCATATAATAATATATCAGGTTGGAGAAGATACAATAAACGTAGATAAACTGTAGATGGAAAGGGGCCGTGGTGTGTCATTTCATTAAGATAAATTATAGGATGCGTCAATGTAGTGACTGCAATATATATTCAATATATATTAAGAATATGCCACTTTTAAGACGTGGATGAGTGGCTTAGTTGTAATAAGATCATTACAACTCTGTTACAATATATATTTCGAATACGTGACAATTATCCATCGCTACTGCGGCAGGAAAATGTTTGGCTTACCATAGAATTAACTGAGAAACAAATAGCTCACCGATGGATTAAATGGAATGCATAACGATTTGTAACAGCTAATCGATGTTCATACGCTTTTACGGACCAAGAATCCCTCTGCACTTGTGTGCCCTTTTTGTACTTACAGTTACATATATTTTTACTTGTGTTAATGTCATACCTTTGCCCCACAAAGAGAAACCATCGACGAGCACACAACCCGCCACAACAGTGCCTAGTGCCAGAAGTACGCCGACGTGCCTAGGGAACAACATATCAACAATTATATTTTCAACGCGTTCAGGTTGTCTAAGAAACTGACATAAAAACGTGTTAAATTATTTTTCATAATTCGCACACTATGCACAATTCTTAGTCAGACATTGCAACTGAGAAGCAATATACACAATAACAGAAACAAAATGCGAATCAACTTAATTATGTAAATATGGGATTGCTTTTGGCAGAATATTGTTTTTAAATTTGCATTGAACAAACAATACTTTTTTGACCACCCGACCACAAATCAGAATCGTTAGTTTTGACAGGCCCACAAGTATTAGCAAACATAATGATTACATTGAAAATATCAGTCTAAATTAAGCAATTCTGAGAATAATCATAAAGACAGCTTTGGTAGAACTTTGTTAACGAAACGTCAATACTTACATGATGTCTTCTTTGGTATATTTGAAGCAACGAAGGTATGTGTCTATCGAATGCGACTAACTAATGTTTGCTAATTGAGTGCGACACGTGTCATATATATAGAGTAATATGTTCTAAGTAGGAACGTGACTCGTTCGACCTCTTGCTGATATTTACTTTAATGTTCGCTCGTGGCTGACGTGCGTGCCATGTGGAATTTGGAGTGTCATGCGCTAGTCTGTCTTAGGACGTCTTTGTCTTGATGATATATCAATGGCTACTTAATTAAACTTTCAGACATAGCAGGAGTCTCTCTGTCTTGGGGTGCTAACTGTGTGTATGGGGTAAACATTATTTCTTCAAACAACCATGCACATGGACTAAAAAGTTAAGTTTAATGGCAAAACGTTTTTTCTCATGAGTAGGTCAAAGTGAAAATTTCATATATATATATATATATATATATATATATATATATATATATATATATATATATATATATATATATATATATATATATATATATATATATATATATATATATATATATATATATATATATATATATATATATATATATATATATATATATATATATATATATATATATATATATATATATATATATATATATATATATATATATATATATATATATATATATGTATATATATATATATGTATATATATATATATATTTATATATATATCATATATATATATATTTATATATATATCACACACACATATATATATATATATATATATATATATATATATATATATATATATATATTTTGAAGAAATGTTTAGCTCATCTCTCTCGACGTGCGCTAAAAAAAATTACGCATTGGTTGTTTTTTTGCGTATCTAACGTGCACTCAGACGCTCTCTTCAGCTTCACCAATAACCATACTACGTGATAGCAATGTGTACGCGTGGACATTGTGCTTGCAAGTCATGGTTACTCATCCAAAACGCACGTTAGCGTTTCAGAATTCGTCAGCTGTGTAAGTATTTGCAGACAAATAAAATTGTACAAGAACAGAACATTACGGTGTTTTGTTTTACAAAAAATCTTAAAGGAAATGTCCCTATTAAAATAAATTGAAACGGTTTGTTACATTTCGTTATCACACATACTTTGTTACATTTCGTTATCACACATACTCAGAACCAGATAGAAACTGATATTAAGACACAGTCACGTGTTGGGGTAAAAATCAACAAATAATCAGATTGTAAGAATACATAAAAGAAGGTATTGACTAAACATTCGCGATCAGACATCGATAGTCGGATTGATTAATTGAACATGTATAATTTTACTGAATCAAACAGCTAATCTTAATTATTATTGTTTTACATTATCATGTAATGCCAAATATAAACTGCCACTTTTATGGGAACAATATTCTGTATGCAGAATACGTGTTTGTTTGCATAGGGCAATTGTTTTTTCTATTAATCATAATACATTACTGTAACCCTTGAGTCTGTTTAACACTGATGATTCAAAACCATCAATTGGGTTAAAATGCATGATTCATCAAGATCAAGGTGTTATCTAATAGAAATATCAGGTCTTTATTGACGCTTTTGAAAAGGTGTCATACTTTGCATATGTTGACATAAATATCCCCAGCTGCTCTGAAATGGTGAAAATGACACATGTGTATGCAGTGGGACGTTTTAGTGAAGTACTAATGTCTTGAATTCTTTGTCATATTTGCCCATTTTGTTTCTAAGTGGATGTTTTAATGATCACACGGAACACTGGGGCAAAAACAGTTTTGGTTTACGAATGCGAAGGGCAGCTGTTAAAATAATTAACGTAGCTACGCACTTCACTAAACACAATTTTATGATACACGTATAACCAAACGTATATCGCATGTAAATAAACCAAATGATTGTACGTGTGCGTCTTAGCTAACTTCGTTCACGCTAATATGCAAGATAAGGACAACAATACAAAAATAAAAGTAAATGTGACAACATCATTACTCCGCTAACATTTCCTTTTAGCATTTGTCCTGTTTATCAACACGTTCATCAATTGTTTTGCCTTAACATCAGATGTACGAAACTATTTCTTGTTTCAGGATATGTTTGGTGTAGTATATATATATATATATATATATATATATATATATATATATATATATATATATATATATATATATATATATATATATATATATATATATATAATCAGAAACTGATGAAAATGCATATGCAATATCATAGGAATCCAGTATTAACGTAACTGTGCAGTGTGTAGTGTGCAGTGGTATATTGCATTAAACATTCTACCAGATTCAACAGAAACCGCATAATTACACATCAAGCTGACGCGTTCTGCAAATGTCAACACAATGTAGCAATGTCCTACATAGGTATAGCACCATTTTGACTAAGTAGAACATTACATCATTGATTAATAGTATATATGTTTGTTGGATTTTTGCGTAAGCGGGTCGTGCAGTTTTAATTATGTTGTACTAAATGTTTATGTTATATATAAACTCGTAATTTGATTAATCATATTAATGATTTTACTAATTAGACATGTACAATTTAACTTGTTTATGTATGTGCATGGTTTATGGTAATTATTAATTCCGAATTTCACAATACTTATTCACAGGCACGTATTTGCTGATTAACCATGAATTGCAAACACAGAATGCACACATAGATATTCCCACCACGTGGTACTTTTGAAGTGAGTCACGTGTTTGACATTGACCCTGTTGGAGAGCTGGTGTCAATAACTGTAGACCGCTTTGTTTGATCACGATTAGTAACACGTGTCGATTGTTTCCACGACGGCCCGTGCAGTGTGGCACACAGATTATGCAACCAGCCACTCCCAAGAACGTTTCCTGACAAACAGGTTCAGATTAACTTAATTCAAGAGAGACTATTACTTTAATCAAACGTACGTAGATAAAACAAAGTGCAGATAAAACATAGTAACACGTTTTGTTTTAGAGTTATTTTTAACGAGCTGATATTTTATAAATATTAATACACCCATTATTGCAAAATCCCGTATCCCGTAAAATAGACTTTAAGTTAGCCGATAACAAAGGTTGCACATTCCGTTTAAGAAAATATGGAGCGTCAATGTTAAAATAAGGTACGGAGTCTTCATAAGTGAGGATTTTAGAAAAAAAAATTCGGCATGTATTAATTTTAATTTACCCTGTACGCTGTATTGCGGCACTGATATGGGTAATGCCCATTTTGCTTCAGGATGAGGTGTGGTAGATTGTCCGACTGTCGGTCGAGAGGACCAGGGTCCACCTGCTGCCGCATCGAAACTTCGCCAATTTCGTTTCGCACACTTAGACTGTGTCTTTAGGAAAAGACACTAACAGCCGTTGGTCTCCTCTATCTGGTGTATGTGCCAGGGGATGTCAAATATCATACAAATGGAAATCGAAAAAAAAACTTAACATGAACTCAGTGTGCCTCACAGAACTGGCCATCTCGATCTCTAAACTCATAACTACTACCTCCTAGTTTGGCTGTGGACGGCAGAATAGGAAGTGTCCCAGTATAGAAATTGGCCAACTTGGGATACCTGCAATAAGTAAGGGTTGTGACATAGAAACGACGATGATACGATTAAGTGTGCTAAAATGTATTCAACATTTAAGGTGTATCTGGATGGCTAATATAACTTGGGTAAACAGTTGAATGTAACCGTAAGTAAATGCACGGCACCAAGCAACACATGCTCGGTCGTGTCCAACAATATTCCAACGCTAGCTTTGTGATTTATGTTAAATAGCAGTAAACTCCACCGATGTTACGGTGTATTCCTTGTTGACATTATGAATGTTTAAATATGGTCGGTTGCAATGGATACGTAATTATTCTCCAAACACCCTGTCGACGGATGATTAATTGTGAAAATAATAAAGCAAAAATAACCATCCTTCGGACGGGGTAACTTGGCAGTTCGTAGGTGACAGTTACGAAAACAATATTAAAAAGTTATGACATA
>OY759263.1:46044938-46074810 GCA_963662155.1 Lamellibrachia columna | reverse complement strand
AACATTTTAAAAAAATTCTAGAAAACATGTTTCACCTCAGGTTAGACGATTTTATTGAACTTAATGAAATATTGAATAAAGGTCAGTATGGCTTTAGAAAAAAAAACAGATCAACTTCCATGGACTTGTGTGGTATACATGATGTTGTATATAACTGATTAAGCAGTTACCTTGAAAAAAGTAACAATTTTATTTTATAATTTCAAGTCTAAGTCTTTTTCAAGCTCCTTGATGTCTGTATTGTTTTTGTATGGTGTCTAGGTTGTATTTTCTTATGTCTTCTTTCGCTTTCTTTTTGATGGTCTTGCATATCTCTATGCACTCTATGCAGTCCCTAGCGGTGTTCTTTACCATTTCTCTACGTTTATCATTAGTGCTCTTGTCGGAGTTGATAATTTAGATTGTCCCGTTTGGTGTTTTGTTTGGCTATGCTTGTCGCCGTCTGTTGGATCGTTTCTGTCATGTTTTCATTTAGAGTGTCGATATCATCCAGTTCTTGTAGAGCAGTGAACCTGTTTTTCAGTTCGAATTGGAATTCGTTCTTTTTAATTCCAATTTCTCCAGTGTCGGCTTTAGCAGCTTCTTCCTTTCTGCTTTCGTGTCTAATTTGATGTTGCTTATCAACATTCTATGGTCGCTTCCAATGTTTATGCGGTTTATGACTCTTGCATCTGCGATCACGTTCGGCTTGTCAGTCATGATGTAGTCAATTTCTTCTTACCTTTTTTCCATCCGGGCTTCTCCATGTCCATCTCCTCTCAATTTTCTTCTGGAATAGTGTATTCATGATCTTGTAGTCCTTTGATTGTGTCCACTTTATTAAGGTATCACCTCGTTCATTCCTCTGTCCCAGGCCGAAAGGGTTTTACCGTAATAAACGTTAAGTATGTGTCACACACTGAAGCCAAGAGGAACTCATACAAGCTAACAGTGCCGGTATGCGAGTTCGATAAATTGTTTGACCACAGTGTCTGGTCTGAATGACCCTAATGGCAAGAAACTTCAGATTGTACCCTAAACCATTACAGTACGGTATTAGACAAATTAATTGACGAACTATCTATACCATGGCATTCTCTGAAATGTCGCGATAACATTTCCTCGTAGGGTACCTCATTGTAAAGGTATCCAGGTATTTCATTATTCAGTATTGGAGTGTTGTATAAGTGCGTATCGGGACACCATGCCATATACGTTAAAACAATGTAAGTCTAACATAATAGCGGGTTGAATGAGCACGTTATGCCATACAGAGAAGCCTCAATTTTCTGGCATAATGTTTGGAAAGATTGTGACTCTAATCGCAATGCTGTTATTGCTGTTGTCATGAGTAGATGACGCTCAAGATATCACAGAGATGTTCGTTTTGTTAAACACAATATACATAATGCTAAAAAAGAAAGTATGGCTAATGGTAAACACAATAAGACAAATATTATCTTACCCAACCTGGTTGATGATGTAACAGGGGATGAAAATATATATAAATGTTTGCTACTAAATATGACGAATTATATAATTCAGTAGCTTAAAATGAAGATGTTACATTGTTACAAAATATACATAGTCAAATAGATGCACAATGTAATGACTGTGAAAATATTATTATTTTAGAGGACATCGTGAATGGTATTAGCCAGATAAAAGTAACAAATGTGATAGATATTTTTTGGTTTATACTGATCACTTTATCCGTGCTCCTTACAAACTACATGTACTCCTCTCTCTGTTATTCACGGCAATGATGTATCACGGGTATAACCCGGATGGTTTTAATAAAGCCACAATCCAACTAAAAAACAATAGCAAATCAGCTAATGACACTAATAATTATCGAGTAATTGCTCTTTGTAGCCCCAAACTATTTGATTGGGTTATCATGTCGAAAATACTGATGTTTCAAAACAAGTGATTTACAGGTTGGTGTTAAGGCTCAGAGCTGCACAGTTAAATGTACTTTTGCACTAATGGAGACTGTTAAAAATGTCCAACATAATAAATATGATGTGTTAGATGCTACAAAAACATTTGATAAAGTACATTATGACAAACTGATGGCTAGAGGAATCAATCCCTTGCTAATCAGATGTTTGCTTTATATGTACACTAATCAACACGTGAACGTCTCGTGGAACAATTCCATGTCAGATTATTTCTCCCCTACCAATGGAGTGAAGCAGGGTGGGGTTTTGTCTCCTATTTTATTTTCAATATAATAATATTTGGATGAACTGTTAACAAGACTCAGCATGTCTGGATTTTGCTGTGTGATAGTTCATAAGTATTATGGTGCTATTGGCGTTGCATATGCTATATCTTTAATAGCTCCATCAATATATGCCTTGAACAAAATATGTGATATCAATCTGAAATGTGCATCCGAATATGATCTAAAATTTAACCCGTCAAAATGCCAACTTATTAGATATGGCAGTCGTCCTTATTCCCCATTTTACTTTTACTTACACCAGTGAAATATAGTAAAAAAAGGTTTATATAGGCCTCACTATTGGTCCTAGCATGCACCGAACTATGGTTAAAGATATGTGTCATGATTTCATATGGCGCTTAAATTAATTATCTGCTAACTTTGGGTTTTGTAATATAAGTACAACACATTAATTATTTATGTCGTACTCTATTTCTGTCTATGGTGTATGTCTCTGGAACTTGCAAGATAAATATACAGATGAGTTTTATACGACATGCCGCAAGGATATGAGGAAACGTTTTTATCTACATGGTTGAACTCATTGTAATATCTGCCGCGTTTAGTGGAATGTCTCCGGATTCAAATTCAGGTTATGAATCGAATGGTGCATGTTATGCAGAGTTGCTTAAAACGCACTAACACCAGTTTAAACATGCTCTCTCATCTAGCTTTTCACTTTAGTGGTTCACATATGTCTAAAAGTTTCAATTACATATTTTCACAATTCAAACTTGATGCCACGACATTCTGTAATACGACAACAAAGTTTTGTATAATCTCATGCAAAACCACTATCAAGAAGGGCTGGGTGAGAAACTACTAAACAGAGTTTCATTTACAAAAGATGTGTAGTACAATATAGATAATGCGTCTAGCACTTCTTTTTCAACCAAAGACGAGTTGCTCACACTGCTCTCTGTTTTATGTACCCAGTAAACATTGTTTTAACTTATTTGTACACATTGTAGTACGAATAAATATATTATTATACCGATTGAACTGTATAATTTAACAAAATGTATCAACTGCGTTTGTGTTGTTTTATGTTACGTCAAATAATTAGGTAGTTTGCTGGCAATAAGCTTAGCGGTTTTCCATGTTACGTCAAATAATTAGGTAGTTTGCTGGCAATAAGCTTAGCGGTTTCCATGTTACGTCAAATAATTAGGTAGTTTGCTGGCAATAAGCTTAGCGGTTTTCCATGTTACGTCAAATAATTAGGTAGTTTGCTGGCAATAAGCTTAGCGGTTTCCATGTTGTTGACATTCGTCGGGCTGTTACTTCAATGCATGGAGTTGTACCAAATCAAAATTGCTATACTTGGAAGCTACGTAAGTTATGTCAGCTCTCTGAACATATCCACCCATATATCTACAATAAATACGTCCTCTGGTCACATAAAGCTTGGCGACACCAAATGTGCAGGTTAAGGAATTTCGGGTTATATCCAACCAGTCATTTTCATATTGTATACCTACTATATGGCATATGTAGTAGACACAATGTAGTAATACAGAAGTGAGTCCGATGCTGGTGAACATATATTTACATTGGCAAATGGAGATGACCTGACCCTCTTTTTGGACATGTGAATAGAATATGGTAAATGTTAAGGTTTCAGTTTAAGGCATATAAGTAAAACCGTCTTTTTAATTCGCTAGCATATTCGACTAAATTCAGAATAACTGAGTTGTGTTTGGGTAACAACGTCTACACGTATTGCCATTTTTTTTACAACATAACAAAAACAACAATACGTTACGGACATTATGCGTGCGTTGTTAGCCAAGCACATCTCACTTATTCTAAGTTTCATCCAATAAGAACACATGTCGTGTCGGCGTAATTTCCTGGGAATACGTATCAAACAATCAAGACTGACAGAGAAAGCTTCACAACCAGCTGTGGTAAAATAGTTTATGTATGGGACAGTCACCGCCACCCAGGTTCACATAAGAGTGGCATGAATGCCATGGCATTCACGGTATATATTACCAAAAGGTACTCATTATACATACTATTCTGAAAAATCCTGAAACCAGAAATATCTTCGTGCAATTTGTCGACACATTGGACAAGGGCGGCATTAATATGTTGAAATGAACTGTTAGCGATGTAATTGCGTTGTCATATTTACTTTTCTTCCTTTTTATTCTTGGTTGTCTTTATCTTGCATATTAGTTTTGAATGTTAAATTTAGCTATTATTTAATTAGATTAATAGCACATTAAAAAAAATTTCTGCATGGTTCTGAAAACGTTTGATAAAGAATTATGCGAATACAATAAACATCTCACTAAACGTAACGTAGCAAATCTTTGTAATTGCCTTTAATAGGGACAGTTACATCAATCATTTTTGCTTCAAACGGAACCCCTTAATGTTATGGCCGTGTACATGTTTACTTGTCATTGCTTCGACAGCTGGTTAATCCGGAAATACATATTACACGTTCAAAAGCATGTGTTTTTGCTGAGAAACCATGACTTGCAAGCGCAATCTGCGTGCGTTCACATTTCTATCACGTAGTATTGTTATTGGCGCGACTCGCAGTCATAATGTTTATGAAGCTGAAGAGTGTCTGAAAAAATCAAGGTTAGATCAACACAATTACACGTGTTGAATTCCGTCCACGATGATTGCCATCCAAATAGATCAGTGTGCCAATTATCAACGCGCGTCACGAGAGACAAGCTAAACATTTCTTCAAACAATATTAAATTCCGGCTGTAAACTTCATTTTCTCAAACTGCCACATGAAATCACCCATTTCTCCCCCCGTCACACCAACCACATACACACACACGCCCACGCGCAAACACACACATATGTGTGTATATATATATATATATATATATATATATATATATATATATATATATATATATATATATATATATATATATATATATATATATATATATATATATATATATATATATGTGTGTGTAAACTTAGATCCAAATATTTGCTATAAAAGTAATTTCATTAAAATAAAATAAATTAGAATAACGTGTCAACAAATAGTTAGATATTGGATAAAAAAATCTTGGTATGTCTGAAACTTTAATTAAGTAGCCATTGAAAAGACAAAGACGTTCTAAGAAAGAATCGCGCATGACACTCCAAATTGCACACGACAAGCACGTCGACAACGAACGCTAACTAAAGTAAATATCAGTGAGAGGCCGAACATGACACATTCCTACTTAGAAAATATTAGTATATATATGATACATATCGCAGTGAATTAACAAACATTACCTAGTCGAATACGATAGATACATACCTTCACTGCTGCCAACAGCGATATACCAAGGAAGACATCATGTAAGTATTGACGTTTCGTTACTATTTCAGTGTGCAACCTGCAAGCTATCTTGATGAATATTATCATAATTGCTTAATTGAGACTGCTATTCTTTGTTCATATAATTATGTAGCTTGTCAATACTTGTTGGCTTGTCAAAGACGGACGATTCCGGTTTGTGGGCGGGTGGTGAAAACATGTATTGCTTTTGCATTGCTACTTCTAAAACAATGTTTGCCTTTGACAGCATTCAGTTGACACGCATGCTTGTTCCTGTAATTATTTATATTGTTTCTCAATAGCAATGTCTGTGAAGTTTGGTTAGTGTGCGAGTTGTGAAGAATCATTAAATACGTTTTGATGTAAGTTTATTTCATTAACAATGTTGCTTATTTGTTTCCCAGGCACGTCGGCGTACTTCTGGTTCTATGCACGGTGGTGACGGGTTGTGTGCTCGTGGATGGGTTCTTTCTATGGGGCAAAGGTATGGCATTAACACAAGTATATGTAATTGTAAGTATAAAAAGTGTGTGCAACCGCATTTGTAACATGGGACCGATCTCTAGTGTGGTAGAATATTGAGTGTTTGTGATTCTGGTTCCGTAAAACGGTATGAACATCGATTATGATTGGTTAACTGACACGGAGCTAGTTGGTGTTTCGCATAATCAAACTGCCTAAATTATCTGAAGTTATTAATCTTAGGGAACATCGAAATGAACAATGTTATACCTTGCGGTTTAATAGGTCTTGCCCTGGTATATTTACTGCCGGAAATTGTACGAATGAATTTAAAAGAAAAATATATCATCCGATAAAAAGCCCAATCACTTTCAACTGTAAACATTAATTGGACTGTCATAACTGCCGCCATATGATCTCTCTATATATGTCGTAAAACTGGCAAGTTTTGTTTCATCACTAAATCGTGTATTTCCAAAAATAGTTATAGAACGATAGAAACACGTTTTGTATGAGTATTATTTTCAGCCAACCGAAATATTATATATGTAATAATAAATTCAGTGGGCATCGCCCCTTAACATAATCGTTCAGTTGACTAATACAAATCATTGTATATTCCATTAACGTGTCGGTCGGTGACATATTTGTTTTTTCAATTACTTCTATGGCAAACCTTACATTTTATTGCCGGCCTTGTCACTGTAGCGTTGGAAAATTTTCACGTTCTCGATATGTATTGTAACACTTTTCTTATTATATTATTGCAACTAAACTTAAAACATCTTAAAAAGTTAGATTATATATATATATATATATATATATATTATATATATAAATATATATATATATATGACTAAATGTAGTTAAACTGTAAATAAAAAGGGCCGTGGTGTGGTATTACATTAGCATAAATTATAGGGTGTACGTATGTAGTGATTGTAATATATATATATATATATATATATATATATATATATATATATATATATATATATTTATATATATATATATATATATATATATATATATATATATATATATATATATTATATATATAAATATATATATATATATATATATATATATATATATATATATATATATTACAATCACTACATACGTACACCCTATAATTTATGCTAATGTAATACCACACCACGGCCCTTTTTATTTACAGTTTAACTACATTTAGTGTATCTTGTCTAACCTGGTATGTTGTTATATGCTATCGTTCTTGTGTACATTAACAATTCATATATGTAGTGATATCAAGCATTCTATTCAAATGTGAATATTGTATACTTCATGGATTCCAGAGAACTATGCGAAGGTGAAGTGCGCCGGCCAGGACTTCGACATTGGGACACACATATGTTGCGTCGACCAGCAGTACGAGCGGAAGACGTGGAACGAATGCTGCTGCGGATACAAAGTGTTCGACACTACCATTGAAAAATGCTGCAACAATTTCGTTATTCAACTGGCTGACAAATGTCTCCACAACCCGGTGAAACACGAGGCGGACCCAATAGCAGCACCAGCACCAACACCAGCACCAGCACCAACACCAGCACCAGCACCAGCACCAGCACCAGCACCAGCACCAGCAGACACGTAAGAGGTGTTAAAACGACAATAGTGCAAACGTAATGAACGATACTAGGCTCCTTCGTTGTAATGCTGGTGTTGTTATGAGGACATATCACATGACGCATGCGGCAAACGTGTTCTACGAGTGGAATATTGATTGACCCTTGGAATACTTATTTTCATATTAGCTGAATAAATGCATAATGCGTTCGTTACCGGTATATTTACGCGCATTTACAAGAACGAACTATTCACAGCCGGGAAACGTGTCTTCAACGTCATGGGAGCGGATCTGTTAGTATTTGGTCCATATGTAATTATGACGATCGATTTTTATTTAAAATAACAGTTATTCCTTATTCTAATTTGTACATAGGAGCACCCACAACAAGAATGTGTATTTATAAGACTGTTTTGCATAATCTCCATAATCTCACAGTTACACTTTGATCAATTACACTGTGCCTGTATCTCAATTTCAAATTATGTGTATGCATGTATTGTCACGATTAAACATGGAATGACACATGTAGTTGTTTATGTTGTGGTGGGTTTTTAAAAAGGTTTGCTCACAATTGGTCTCCCAGATTATCAGTCAATGTACAGTGAATTCATCTGCTAGTCGTATCAATGTAAAACACGACACTCCTCCGTGGCGTGGTTCTACACTTTCAGACTGTGTACAGACATTGAATGTCAGCTTGTTTACACATATGACGTGCAGTGAGTTGTTTGTATGTATTTCAGTTCCATTATTACTCAACTTTTCCAAGTATATATGTCTAAATATAAAATGATAACGTGTGTTCTAAATATGTTATCACAAGACGGCAACACGACAATAATAGTTATGTTCTGTTCTGCTCAGCTTATTACTACCCACGGCTGGATGATCTTCCACGCATGTCTGCACTTGTTTTCATTTGATGGCGTTGTGCTTCCTGATTTAATTTCCCCTGTATCTATGTTGCTTTCTTCTTCTTCTTACAAATGATATTGATGCGCATTGTATTTCACTGCTCACCTAGTCCAAAAGAGGACACATCAGTAAAAGATAGGAAGAGGAAACATACAAACAAAACATATGTCAATTAGTAGATCACCGAAAGAAAATTATGTGTAGTAACCAAATAGATTGGACACATGACGAAAACTATACCAGAAAATCAAATAGTGTACCACCCTTCTACGAAGGACGCAACACCATATATAAAAATGGGAAAGCAGTAATAGAAACACTGCTTGAAGAAAGCCAACATAGCGAATAGAATGGCTTCAGACCTGAAGTGTAAAAAGCTGACCACTTACATGTTCTCAACCGCCGACAGGTTCAATTTAATGAAACAATGTCTAACCTCTCTGATGTCATAACAAGCGGTCCTCAAGGCTCTATTATGGGACCACTCTTCTTCAATGTTGTCATGGAAAACATGTACTTCAACACTACAACAAACATCGCTGTGGACATGTACGCTGACGACTCCACCATCACTGCTACAGAAAAGTCCAGTCAGTCAAGCACAGCCTAAGCAACGATCTTGATGAAACATCTGATTGGTGTGACGAAAACAGAATGGTCATCAATGGGGAGAAAACAGAATGGTCATCAATGGGGAGAAAACAGAATGGTCATCAATGGGGAGAAAACAGAATGGTCATCAATGGGGAGAAAACAAAGATCACAATTATTACAACTCGACAAAAATGGCGGTACCTTGACATAGGTGATCCCGATGTATGGATCACGGGAGATCAGCTGCAACTTGTACAGTACTCTGGTTCAAAATAGTCCGTTTCCTTACATGGAAGCAACACGTTCAAAATATACACCGCATGATTGCTGGCTACCTCGCACTTCTCAGCCGAATAAAGAAATACTTCCCGCTTCAAACAAGGAAAACATTTTATAACTGCTATATTCTAAAACACATGGATCACTGCAGCAGAATCTGGGGCAGTGCACCTTCATCAGAGCGTATTCGCAAACTACAGAAACGTGCTGCCAGAATCATCACATACTCTGAATACAGAGCAGAAAGTGCCCAACTCATGAATCAACTATATTGGCTACCATTACCAGTTTGTGTAAAGTACAGCAAGCACAACTTGTTTACAAGTCAGTAAAATGACTCGTCCCGTAATACATGTGTGAGATGTTTCAGCCAGTCTCAAGTGTCTCTAATCGAAGCACTCTGTCTCACAAAAAGAGACCTGTACATACCACAAGCAAGAACTCAAATATTCAATACTTCAATTACCGTCACCGGTCCGAAGATATGGAACAATCTTAACCTAGCACTAAAACAATGCAGTTCTGTACATGCTTCTAAAGGAGCATAAACACCATAAAAACATTTTACTTGACTTTTAGTTAACCTTTTGTTTTTATGCATTTTATTCATCGACGTTTTTTACGTTCTAATCGACTTATCTGATTTTTATATTTTAAATGAATATTGAATTTGTTTACCCTTTACTAGTTGTTCACAACATTATTTAGTGTTTTAGGCTCTACCGTATTCACACACACACACACACACACACACACACACACACACACACACACACACACACACACACACACACACACACACACACACACACACACACACACACACACACACACACACACACACACACACACACACACACACACACACACACACAACACACACACACACACTCACACAAACACACACACACACACCCACACATAATAGTTATTTTTGTACATTTTATAAGGTTTAACGTGGACAAAAAAGGTTAATTATTATTCTTATTATTATTATTTCCAGATGTGCAGAGTCTCTTACTTTAGGAAGGAGGTCTGTTTTGCTTCTTTTAAAGTAACCTCCTCTTTGAATGTTCCGTGTGAACTCCTTAATGTCATCTCCAGCAGGATAATTTTCATCCTCCTAAATCTTTAATTTGGAACTGCTGCATTTTGTTATAAAATGTTGTTTTAAACACGATGATGTGCAGTTAATAAGTGTTGCTTGTTATGCTCAATTTGTTGTGGATGTTTCGCCGTAATACAAATCATGCAATTACTTAATGTATTTAATCTGCAAACTGAACGTCTGGTATACTGGTCTCGTTGCGCCTAACGGACGATCAGACAACGAATAGTAGGCGGTTTCTCACACTCCCCAACAGTGGCGCCACCAAGCATATCACCACTGTCACAATTTGCTTATAACAAATGGACAGTTGTGTATTGTAATGGATTGGTGGGCTGGGAAACGTCATTGTTATTTATGATTTGTTATGTCATTTTAAATGTGCACTTGAGTGCGTAACATAGTTTCAAATAAAAACGAACCTTATTGTGTTTGTAGACACATTTTCAATACAGACAGTATCCACAACTGTGTGTAACTGAAAATTAGCGATTTCTTTACAACAAATAGGAGTTTGCTAAATAAAAAAAAAAATTGCACAATCTGCACATTAAATTTAAGTTGGTGAAATGGTGAGTTTTGCCATTGGTGGGGAGTTTGACAGTTTCTGTTGTGTCCGCTATTTCCTACCAGGCACCATATAATATCACAACATGTACATTCCGCACTTTTTAATATATTTAGATGTAACACAACACAAATTAATTGGTCAGAACGAAATCATGACGACACCCTTATACTCGTTTCCCGGTGCAAATGTTTGATTTGCTGTATAGTTATAGCCTAGTGGTGAATGCGGGAACTGATCGAAGCTGCAGCTGAAGTTCATCTGCCAAATAAACGCACACCTTTGTTAAATT
The DNA here is from genome assembly GCA_963662155.1 of Lamellibrachia columna. Classification (NCBI taxonomy): domain Eukaryota; kingdom Metazoa; phylum Annelida; class Polychaeta; order Sabellida; family Siboglinidae; genus Lamellibrachia; species Lamellibrachia columna. The sequence continues at coordinate 46,063,473 of OY759263.1, read as the reverse complement.
TTATATCATTATAAAGAAAACTATATCACCGTTTTTTATACTAAAAAAAGTGTACTTGTATCCAAATAAAAGGCATAGGCATATGTTATAACGGGCGCGAATCATGCTTAGTTCGGCTTGGAACTGTTTTAATACTATTATTCATCCTTTATGCATTGAGGAATAAACATAGAATATATTTTAGTGTTGTTTAAACACATATAAATTTCGGTTTGAGAAATAAAATTACATTTTGCCTTTCGTTTCTTCGCACAACGTGCTAATTAAGCCGTGCATATTTTGTGCTTCTTATAAATAAAACCTAAATACACTTCCGTGACGGTTTACATACGGCATGGTGTCGATTTTATACAGATATGACTAGAAAATGCAGAGAGAATTCGCGATTGCTTCGATGTAAACACACTTAGCGCAGAGCACGGTATTTGAACGCAGCATCACACGACACGATCTGGCAAATCATTGAGGGATATTTCATCTGTTCGTTAGCTGAGACGCCGGAGTTGGCCATGCTTATAGTCGGGATTACTCGGACACCTTCGGAGCTAAGTAAACGACCCCTCTATGGACATATGAAAAACGTTTCTTAATTATCATCATACAACCTGTCGTATTTAGCGATAGGACAAACAGTGATCTATTTAGGGGCGGTGTTTGGGCCATGATAAAATTTGTTGATTTTTTTCTTATATAACCTTCCGTTTTTGATATCCTAGGTATGTCACTGATAACAAACATTCTCGGGTTATACACGTCAATAAACACTATTGGCCGTCCACGACGGACTCATCCCGTCCATCTTACAGAGCGACGAGCCTCTACATTAGTCCTTGCCGCAAGAGGATTTAAACGTCGATCCTCTCCGTGGAAACCCCGACACTTCTAAACAGTTCGACTCGCCCCGTGTGTACACATTGAATACTTCAACAATGCGTCCTGAAGTGCTATATTGACAGTGACGCTTGTTTGTGTTGACAGGAATGATCGAAGTCCGTCGTTCCTCTGTACTGGATTTGGGTTGCAGTGCAACTGTCCCGCACGAACACATGCGTACACCCATTTAGCATGGCTGCTTTCAGCGAAGAGGATGTCGTTACTGCTAGTGTTTTCTTCTTAAATTGCGTTGACGAATTTGATGACCATAAGTGCGAGTCGGACAGTGACATATCTCTAGAGACCGCTACTGCCGTGGTTTATGAGTGATTGTGCTTTTAATTGATCTGTTTATCTATCAGTATGTTATGTCTCTAAAAACATAGGTTGCAAGATGGCAAGGATAAGCGACATTGAGAAATAATAAATAATGAAAAATTTAAATTTATATATTGGCCCGTTTACGTTGCTGCCATTACCGTTACATTACTGTTTGTAATTAGGTGAGGAATACAATCATCGTATGCAAACTGCAACATTTTGTTATGTACATTTAACATTTATTACGAGAAACCGTTATATGAATCGTTAGCTTAGGCATAGGTAAACACTCTGCGACATACATTTGTGGATTATTCTGTTTACTTGCTTAATACAAACACACCAGAGCACAATTTAAAACATAATATGTATTGTAAGTCAACAGATCCAAAAGTTTATTTAAGTACCTATACATTCAAATGCGACAATTCGCATGACATTACAAATACAGGACAAGTCAAACAGTGATAACTTTCAATGCATTTGATGAAGTAGATTATTTATTTATATTTCAAAGAATCACCAAAGGGTATTATGCATTTTCACTAAGACTGTTTCCGCGAATACTTGTTACAATATAATCTTGTTGGAAGCCGTTCCAATGAACGTAGTACTAAAACATTGATCCGAAAGCAATGTATGTCATTTGAAATTAAGGTTACATGTAAAGTCACAATTTACAACGACACAACATTGAACTATTTACAACACTCACTTAATGTTACAGTTACGTTTATAGTAGCTCCTATGCACAATTGTTATATACATACATTTATATACATACATTTATATATATATATATATATATATACACAAATAAATATTATATATATATATATATATATATATATATATATATATATATATATATATATATATATATATATATATATATATATATATATATATATATATATATATAAAGATAGATGGATACATTTGTAAGCTAACACGAAACAGTTGTTCATCCAAGCATAAACGATATGTTTAACATAGCTGCTTTCCAAGCTGTAGCTTTACCACTTCCATATAATATTCCATTCCTGTTTTACAGTGACGGAGTCTGACATTATGTTCACTATATTTCTGACTGCAATAATGTCCCTCAAGCGTTCGATGCACATCTATGATTCGTTGGATTGCAACGGATTTGCGTGACACTTGTCTTGGAACTCAATAACAAATCCGTGGCAGCATTTTTCTACGACGGTGTCAAGCAACTTATAGCCACAGCAGCTCTCGGTCCCCGTCTCCCGTGGATACAGCTGGTCGACGCAACACAGCTCTCTCCTGAAGTCAAATTCCATGCCGTCGCACTTTCCCATGATAGGTTCCTTGCCACCGTTCACTGAATGAGGAAGCCAGGTGTTATGCATGTGTTGAAAATAATAAATAAGCAATGATATATACAAATAATTTATACAGATAACCACCAATCTCTGTCTTTTTCTCTTTTTCCTCTCTCTGTTAATATACAGATAACCATTAATATCTACATATAACCATTATTCTATCTCTTTTTCTATTTCTGTATGTCTGTCTAAATGTCTCTCTGTCTCTCTGTCTGTCTGTCTCTCTCTCTGTTTCGTTCTCTCTATCTCATACATACATACATACATACACACACACATACATACATACATACATACATACATACATACATACATACATACATACATACACACACGCACACATACAACTTTGTTTTTGATATTATGAGTTATATCAAATACTTACATATGTCCCACAGCACAGATCCGTCGACGGACATGAAGCTTGCAACCAACATGCCCAATACCAGAAATGTACCGATATGCCTGGAGAATCGAAAAGATTGATTGATTGGTTCAAATATATTTGATAGCAAACATTACCGAATTATTGATCATCTTTCATCTGCATAAAGTATCAGTGTATTGCAAAACAAATTACAAAAAACAATGTAATACCGCAATTTTTTATTCAGATTGATCAAATAATAAATCGAGTATTATGAGACTGTAAATACACTTACTTCGCCAATCTAGGAAAACATATAACACATAACAAAGGGAATATATATATAATTTGATCGTATTCACCGAAATATTGCTTTTATATTACGCTATCGCTCGAATCGACGTAATTTAGCAAAGCCAACCACGTCACCATCGACATATTCCTAAGTGTTGAACTTGTAACGATAAACAAACACTTACATTATGTCTACTTCGGTATGCCGCAGTCGGATTCTTCTCTTAAGGTATCAGCAGTTCTAAGATCACCTTACTTTGTTATTTGGTGCGAGCGGCGTTCTTTATATATGACAATTTTGTTTTCAGAGACGTGTCATCTCTGACCTCGTGCAGGTATGCAGTTTGCTCATCGCTCAAAGGAAACGTGTCTGTCACGTGATATTTGAAGTTGTCTGCGATCTCAGTGTTTAGATTTGCTCTATCACGATGACACATCATAATTGGCTAGTGCTCACGAATATGATGCCAATAATACGCCACATTCCACCACTGTCTATGTTATGCAATAATGAAATATATATATATATATATATATATATATATATATATGTATATATATATATAAATATATGTGTATACATATATATATATATATATATATACATATATATATATATATATATATATATATATATATATATATATATATATATATATACACATATATATGTATATATATATATATATATATATGTATATATATATATATATATATATATATATATATATATATATATGTATATGTATATGTATAAATATATATATATATAATATATATAAATATATATATATATATATATACATATATACACACACACATATATATATATATATATATATATATTATATATATATATATATATATATATATTGGTTGCAAGTGAAGGTTACATCATAAATGTATGTTTGATTAATGAACAAACCGTCAATTTGAATAATCAATTAGTTTCTGTTTTAATTAGTTTTGTTTTATGTAAGAACCATGCGCGATGTCTCTCCCAGTATTTGTTTATATTAATTACTAATTCCAAGTAGTACAATACATGCGCACGTACACGTTTAATGCTGATTGACCATGAATTGCAAACAGACTGTAGACACGTGCATATTTCCACTACATTTGATGTGATTCACATGTTTAAATGTTGACAAAGGCCTACTGCCAATCACTGTGGACTGTTATTGTTTGATCATGATCAGACACGTAATTTGTTGCTGATTCATAATGAGTTGCACATGCACAATACACATTTACATATTCTCACGACGTATTAACGTGTAATGTGAGTCATATTTTTAATATTAACACAGGAAAACATGTTTGTGATACCAACAGTGCAGATTATGGAATTACGGGATACCGTTTTTATTTGTTACTGTATTTTATGCATAATTATATTTTATGTGCATGTATACTTGCTTGTATATGGGTTTATTTACCTGAAATAAAAGTAATCGTATTCGTTCTTTAACAATTAACAATTATTTGGGTTTTTTTAAGTTGTTTTACGATAGGCATATAAACACCTTGATAATTAAATCAGTTATGAAATGCATTTGCCCCGTTCAAGAAATTTAGGAAGAATCTATTTTATCAAATGTCAAATGTTGTTGTGCATTGCACGCACTTACGGTGTTTGAAACGTTTGACCACCCGTAGGTAAATGTTCCTCATAATGGAAGAGCATATACATCTTACAAAAATAAAGCATGATGGAGTTAACATTCTGGTTCCAACACGTTTACAGTTATTAAGTGTTGTGGCCGGACACCATTAATACCATTACTAATTATATGTACGCCTTGGTAAGTAGTGGGTATTAGTTGCTACTGTGTCGAATAAAAAGCATTCCATTCTTAGTGTGTCGGAGCTGCTGAACCAGCATACCAGATTCAACATGCCTTAAGGTTGAAACATCAACTCAGGACAATCAATAGCATCCACATCATATTTAGCTTCTTGTTAGGTTAATGTTGTAATGTATGACTTGAATCAAGCATAAACATTCAACTTCTTTTTGTGCTTCATCATTACTCTCATTGGATAAATTCTACTAATTGCAATTAAACGTAATGTAATACACTTTTTTAATTGACTTTAATAAGGCATTTCCTTAAAGCATTTTTGTGAAACAAAAACACTGTTATATCCGTGTACACGTTTACTTGTCATTTCTTCCGCAGCTGACTAATTCTGAAAATGCATTCTAGGCGTTCGTAACATGTGTTTTTGCCATGAGTTACAAGCGCAATCTCCATGAGTACACATTTCTTTCACGTAGGATTGTTATTGATGCGACTCGTCGGCATAATGTGTGTCTGAAAAAATACGTGCGTGCGTGCGTGCGTGCGTACGTACGTGTGTGTGTGTTTGTGCGCGCGCAAAGATAGAGTGAACGAGAGAGTAATACAAACAGACATACAGACAGACAGCCAGACAGACAAACAAACATACCGAAACATAGACAGATGCAGATAGAGACATATGCCTCATGCCTACGTCACTATCATTCGCAAGTTGTTTTAGGCATTATTTGAGAACTAGTTAATTTTATTTGAGCAAAACACGTGTTTCAATGTAACGTCATCATCATCAATGTTAATATAAATATTATTAGATTTTTCACCTTTAAGAAAATACCAAAGTCTGATCAGTAAATAAAAAAAGAGTGACAGAGAGAGAGAGAGAGAGAGAGAGAGAGAGAGAGAGAGAGAGAGAGAGAGAGAGAGAGTGAGAGAGAGAGAGAGAGGGGGGAAGGGAGAGACAGATAGACAGGCAGACAGACAGACAGAAAGAAGACAGAGAGTGACATATATAGACAGAGACAGAGGCCCTATGCCTAGGTCGGTATCGATGGCTTTTTGTTCTGCACAGTAATTGAGAACCAATTGTGTTTTAACAAAAACGTGTTTCAATTAAAATGTCATCGTCATAATTGTTAATAGATCTTATAACGTTTAAAACATTATTAAAGTCTGGGCAATAAATACATATCCACAAAAACGATATGTGGTAAAATGTAAACTTGGACCAAATGTTTGCAATAAAAGCAGTTTCATTAACATAAAATAGAATGACGTCCCAAACAATGAACATATAATTATTGTTTAAAAAATCCACCTACGCCTGAAAGTATAATTGAACAGCCATTGATCAGACAAAGACGTTCTAAGAAAGAATCGCTCATGACACTCCAAATTGCATACCACAAATTTGTCGACCACGAGCGATACTTAAAGTAAATATCAGCAAGAGGTCGAACAAGACACGTTCCTACTTAGAAAATATTACTATATATATTGTGCATGTCGCAAAGAATTAGCAAACATTGGCTAGTCTCATTCGATAGACACATACCTTCACTGCTGCAAACGGCGATATACGAAGCAAGACACCATGTAAGTATTGACATTTCTTTAACATTTCAATGTTTTACCAAAGCTGCCTTGATGAATATTATCAGAATTGCTTAATTGAGACTGCTATTCTTTGTTCATATAATTATTTAGTTTGTCAATACTTGTTGGCCTGTCAAAGGCGTACGATTCCGGTTTGTTGGCGGGTGGTGAAAATATGTATTGTTTTTTCAGTTACTTCTAAAACAATGTTTGCCTTTGACAGCATTAAGTTGACCCACATTCTTGTTCCTGTAATTATTTATGTTGTTTCTCACTTGCAATGTCTGTGAATTGCGGTTAGTGTACGAGTTGTGTCGAATCACTAAATACGTTTTGATATCAGTTTATGTTACAACCTGAACGTATTGAAAGTGTTGTTTATTTGTTTCCCAGGCACGTCGGCGTACTTCTGGCACTAGGCACGGTGGTGGCGGGCTGTGTAGTCGTCGATGGCTTCTTTCTATGGGACAAAGGTATGGCATTTACACCAATTAAAGTATATGTAATGTAAATACAAAAAGGGCATACACGCGCTTATGCAACATGGGGCCGACCTCTAATGTGGTGGCATATTGAGTGTTTCTGTTGAGCGATTCTGTTTAAAAGCGCATGATTATCATTGGCTAACCGTCTTCTTGTAAGTTACCACTGTTATTCTTTGCGGTTTATTTGTTGTTGTCTTGTTGCCGGAAATTGAATGAATGAATTTAACATACAAATACACCATCCGATAAAAAAGCCCGTTGTAATTCATTTTCAACGGTAAACATTAATTGGTCTGTCAATAACTGCCACAATGTGATCTCTATATATATATATATATATATATATATGTCGTATATATGCTTTGGTATGTTTTGTGTCATCACCAAATCGTGGATTTTCGGAAATATTTATAGAACAATAGTAACACGCTCTGTATGAATATTAGTTTCAACCAACGGCGATATTACATATATTAGTAAATTAAGTGGCGCACTGTCTCCTAAAACATTCACTCAGTTAACTAATACAAATCGTTGTGATTTCCTTTATTGTGTCGGTGATATATTTTTTTGTAGTTAATTATAGGGCAAACCTTGCATTTCCTTGCAGGCCTTGTCACTTTAGCGATGGAAAATTGTCACGTTCTCGATATATGTATTGTAACACTATTATAGTTATTTTATTACAACTAAGCCACTCATCCATCTTAGACACGGCAAATTCTTAATATATATTGGATATTTCTTGCTATCACTAAATTTACACATCCTATAATTTATGTTAATGTAATGCCACACCTCGGCCATTTTTCGTGTTCAGTTTAACTATGTTTAATATGTCTTCTCCAGCATGGTATAATATTATATGCCATTGTTCTTATTTACATTAGCAATTCGTATATACACTGGTACCAAAGCCTTCTGTTCAATTGAGTAAATTGGTATATTGCATGGATTCCAGAGAACTATGCGAAGGTGAAATGCGCCGGCCAGGACTTCGACATGGGGACACACATCTGTTGCGTCGACCAGCTGTACGAGCGGAAGACGTGGAACGAATGCTGCTGCGGATACAAGGTGCTCGACACCGCCATTGAAAAATGCTGCAACAATTTTGTTATTCAACTGGCTGACAAATGTCTCCACGATCCAGTGAAACACGAGGCGGACCCAATACCAGAACCAACAGACATGTAAGGAGTGTCAAGACGACGACAGTGTAAACGTAATGAACGTCACAAGGCTCCATCGGTGTAATGGGGGCAGGGGGGATATGTGGACATGGTACATTTCCTCATCGCTTAGCCTGCACGTGTCCAATATAGAATTACTAATAACATATGGCAGCTAAGGAACACACATGCTGCAAATGTGTTTTATATTTCGAATATTTATCGACCTTTGGAATTGTATTGTCATATTCGCTGACTAAATGCATAATGCGTTCATAACCGGCAGTTATACACGCTATTACGAGAACGAACTCCTCACAGTCGTGAAATGAGTCTTCAACGTCACGGAAGTGGATCCGTTAGTGTTTGTTCCATATGTAATCATGGCGATCGGCTGTTGTTTAAAATGAACTTTTACAACAGTTATGCCAGATTATCATTTGTACATAGGAGCCCCCACACAATGAATGTGTATTTATAAGACTGTTTTGCATAATCTCACAACTACACTTTTGTAAATTAGGAATTGATATTGTGCCTGTATCTCAATTTCAAATTAGTTGTGTGCATGTATTAAACATGGAATGCCACATGAAGTTGTTTATGTTGTGGTGTGTTGTTGCTGTTATTCACAGTTGCTTTCCCAAATTATATATCGATGTACAACGGATTCCTCTGCTGTCGTCTTATCAAAATAATAGCCAATCCTCCTCGGCGTGAATCTACAACTGTCAGATTGTGTAAGGATTTTGGATGTCACTTTTCGCACATGACGTGCAGTGAGTCCTGGGTGCAAATTTACACCCCTGTATTTCACGATACATGAACAATATTGGGGAAATGTTTACAAAATATACATCTTCATCAACATATGTAAGCTTTTTACTTAGGGTAATGTATTCTAGAAAAAAGATAGAACATGAAATATTTATAGGCACCCTGAATAATAGTATATAGTACCTTGTCTGGGTATTTGTTTTTGGGTCCATTTAGTGAGCATTTTGATATTGCCATCAATTCAATATATTAAATACTGTTTTTACTGAGTTGTGTGTAAATACTCTCATTATTCGAAATCCGCTGCCACACCCCGAGAGATGGAGCATATGTTGCACCAACATTGTGCCTTGTATTGGGTGATTGCGATGGAAATATTTCATAAAGTATCGTGTGCAACATCGATTAAAATTGTGTATTGTCACACAGCAAATGAACTTGTATTTTGCTCGCAAAATAGCATTGTTTACTGTTACGATATAACGGTTTCTCATAATAACTGCTACATATACATAGCACAAAGTTGCTGTTGCTTATGATGGCTTTATTCATTGCCTAATTACAAATAACAGTCAGTAATATAAATGGGCCAATCCAAGAAAGTTTCTTTCAGTTATTTATTAATTCTCATCGCTGTTAATCCTTGTCATCGTGCAACTTGTGTTTCAAATAAATATGTCATAAATGACAGTTGTAACTGTCTCGAGAAATACCACTGTCACACTCCCACTCGTGATAATAAAAATTTTCAACACAACTTTAGAAGAAAACACTAGCATTAATGATATCCTCTTCACTGACAGCATAGCCATATTACATACGTGTATGCATTTGCTCCTGCCCACCAGTGACGCCACCCACCATTTCATCAACCTACATTAGATGTGCTGATTCTGCACAGTCTTATTTTATTTGGTAAACTCCTGATTGTTCTCAAGGACTGGCTCAATTTCAATTGCAAGCAGTTGTGCCTGTATTGAAAATGTGTAAAGAACTCAATAAGGTTCATTTTTGTTTGAAACTATGCTCATTTGCAATGACGTAACAAGTCATAGCCAACAATAAAGTTGCCCAGCCCACCACTCCAAAACTGTCCATTTTGAATTGATTGTCAAGTGGTGATATTCTGAGTGGCGCTGAGTGGCTTCACTGTTGGAGAGTATGGGAAATGCCTGCCGTTCGTAGTCTGGTTGTCCGCTAGGAACAACCAGATCAGAGAACAGACGTGCAGTGTGCTGGTTAAATTAATTAATTAATGTATTACTTGCCCCCCCCCCCTAATTTGAATGAAACATTCACCGCAAGAATATAAAAAAACAATAATTATTAACTGTTCCTTATCATGTTTGAAAACAATAATTTTGTAAAAAAAAAATACAGAAGTTCCAATTTAAAAGAATTACAAGGATGGAAATTCTCCTGCTGGATGTAACATTAAGCAGAAGAGAATTGTGGGGGGGGGGGTAATCCATCTGCGCATGCCACTATTTCCTAAGTATTAGCTGGGGCGACGGGGGAGGAGAAGGTTGATTTCATGTGGCGGTTGATAAAAATAAATTTATAGTCGGAATTTAATATTTGTTGGAAGAAATGTTTAGCTCGTCTCTCCCTACGTGCACTAAGACTTGGCACACTGAGTGCCATACTGAGTGCCACGCTGAGTGCCACACTGAGTGCCACACTGAGTGCCACGCTGAGTGCCACGCTAGACAAGGCATCGTGGATGGAAATCAACACGTGTAGTTGTGTTGATCTAACCTGACTGGTTTCATACGCTGTCTTCAAATGTGTAAACATTATGACTGCGAGTCGCACCTATGCCAATACTACTTGATAGCAATGTGTACGCGTGGACATTGTGCTCGTTCATGGTTACTCACAAAACGCACGTATGTGTTTCATAATTCGTCAGCTGTGTAAGCATTGACAGAGAAGAAACATTGCACACGAACAAAACAGTATGGAGTTTTCTTTTTTTAAATGCTTATAGGAAATATCCTCATTAAAGTCAATTAAAAACCGTTTGCTACATTATGTTTAGTTAGATGTTTATTGTATTCGCATATTTCATTATCACACATACGCAGAACCAGATAGAAACTGGGTAAATGGTAACCATCTACAAATAATCATATTGGAACTAATACATAAAAACATTGACTAAACATTCGTGATCAGACATCGATAATTATACTTCGGATTGATTCATTGAACACCTAAGTTTTTTTTCCTTAATCTAACAAACTGAATTATTATTATTTTCCATTTTTCCATTTTTTGCGTTTTAATGTCAAGTTAACTGCCACTTTTATGCGAACAATGTTCTGTATAAAGAATACGTGTCTGTGTGCATATGGCGAACGTGTTTTCGATTAATCATACCACATTACAGTAACATTTATTGCTGTCGAACACTGATGATTCAAAACCTTCAATTGGGCTAAAATGCACGATTCATCAAGATCAAGTTGTTCTCTAAAAGAAATGAACACAACGTTCACGCATTCCTTCTACAGAAGCCGACATTATATATAACGTTATATATATATATTCTAATAGAGATGATGAACACAACGTTCATGCATTCCTTCTACAGAAGCCGACATTATCTATCTTATAATTATTGGCACCTTAAGTCCTACATGAAATAAGATGCATGTGACAGTTCTAATCCGCATAGTTTTTAACCGAAATGTTTAGCATCACGTGTGGTCTTAAGTGACGCTTTTGAGTCACATTTTGAATATGTTTATTTAAATAATCACAGCTGCTCTGAAATGATAAGAATGACACAAGTGTATGACCTGGAAAGTCTTATCGAAGTACTAATGTACCGCGTATGTGTTTATATCTTTGTCAGATTTCTTCAAAGTAGATGCCTTTATGATAACACTGAACATGTAAAAATAACATCATAACAAAAGCAGTATGGGTTCACGAATGTGAAGAGCAGCTGTTAAAATAATTAATGTAACCAGGCACTTCACTAGACACACCTTTACGATACACGTATGACTAAATCAATGTCGCCCGTGCATAAAACAACTGGTGATTTGCCTATGTATGTGCGTGGTCTATGCTAATTATTAATTCGGAATGTCACAATACTTATTCACATGCACGTAGTTGCTGATTAACCATGTATTGCAAACACACATTGCACACATACATATTTCCATGACGTCGTATTTTGCCGTGAGTCACGTGTTTGACATTACCCATTTGGAGAGCTGGAGTCAATAACTGTAGACTGCCTTGTTTGATCACGAATAGTAACACGTGTGGATTTCTTCCACGACGGCCCGTGCAGTGCAAAACATAGTAACACGTTTGTCTGAGTGTTATTTTAACGAGCCGTTATTTTATAATTCTAATAGACTCATCGCTGCAGTGTCCCGTAAGACAATCGTTCGGTTAGCTAATGAAAACGGTTGCACATACCGATTAAGAAATGATCGAGTATCAACGTTAAAATAAGCTAGCCTTCATAATTATTCATTATTTAGAATAACTAAATTCGGCATATATTAGGTTTACCGTCTGTTGCATAAAGTGGGTAACTCTTGTTTTGGTGCAGGGCGAGATGAAGTGGAGCGTCGGACTGTCGATCGGTCGAGGGGACCAGGGTTGAAGTCCACGTGCTGCCGTTTTGAAACTTAGCCAATTTCGTTGACCACACATTACCAGTGTCTTTCAGAGAATACATTAAAGGTCAGGGGAAGTAAAACATCTCACACGGAGAAATGGAAGAAATTTGTCATGGACTGAGGGCGCGTCCCAGAGCTGGTGATCTTGATCTCTAAACTCACTACTACTATCTCATAGTTTGATCGTGGACGGCAGTTTATGAAGTGTCCCTTAATAGCGAATAAACCTTAAATCAAGGCCTCGTAGTTTCGCGGCCAACTTGGGGTACTTGCAATAAATACGGTTTGTGGTTTAGAAACTATACGTTTCAGTCTGCTGAAATGTGTTCATACTTTAAGGCATACGTGGATGGCTAAAGAGATTTCGGTAAACATTTACATGTAACCGTAAGTAAATGTACCGCACCAAACAACACGTGATCGGTCGTTTCCGAAAATATTCCAACTTCGAATCAATCGATGTTTTCATTATGACGTTAGCTTTATGATTTATATGTAAATTCCACTGTTATTACGGTGTATTCCTTGTTGAAATTATGACTGTTTAAATATTTTCAACGTATGTACGCAATTGTTCGCATGTCGTTGCGGACTATTGTGCGTAATAACTAAAAAGGGTAATTCGATTGTTTCTAGTAAGGGCAGTTGAATTTCGGAAAAAACTGTGATGAACACCTGAAAGTTTGGCGATCGAGATGAAAAGCGTCTAGGAGGACGAGCAGGACATACAAACATACATATATACACTAGCTGGATTATACTAACACATCTAACAGAACGCACACATATATAATACACTTTTGTTTAACACCCTCAACTTGTCAATACAATCGTTCGGTAATGATATGTATCCCTCCGAAGGACGATATAACAATATATACAAATGGAATAATTGGCTCCTGTTTCATGTATCATAGCAACACGGTGAACACAACACTTGTCCAAAATTGGTTTTAAAAAACAGTGCGTGACATTCGTCATAGCTTCTCAACTAAACAGGCATATTTAGAGGCGGATCTACGTGCGCCTCGCACAATGACACGTTCTTTTATTGTTGACTAATTCTGACTTGCACATTATATGCAAATACAATGTACATTAAATATATCACGACACTAGAGTTCTCAGAAAGAATTGTGAAGAGCCCTCCAAGCGGGCCTCGTCAAACACGTAGATAGCGAGCGGTTAGTAAATGGAAGCGCGTGGTGGAACTGGGCACTTGTAGTAATATATTACCATATATAAGAGATGCTTTTCACATTGTGGAAATAAGACGGTCGCAATCGACATATTACTTGTCTAAATAATCATCGTTGTTACATACAGAACATCAGCGAAGAAGACATCATGTAAGTGTTGGTTTCTCCTTACTGTCTCTCAACTAATCACGTCATAGAGCTAACAACATGTTTTGCACACAGAAATGAAACAACAAATGCAATCAAAAAGTGCTTAGGATTTTCATAAACCAAACTGTGTTGTGTCGTGTTGTTGTGTGTTCTCTTGACGGAACGAATGAATTTACATATATTACATTCTACGTTAATGTTGATATGAGTCATAGGTTCCGTCCATACCTTACCTTTGACTTATGGGATGGCATGACAAATATACGTGCTTCTAATAGCACATGATAATGAAAACGAGGAGTATGTTTCGTCAATGTGTCGCATGTTCTGTCAGGGGGTTACCCCGATGATAGGACATGACGACATCAAAGCGGCGAACATATTTACAACGACGTACTATGTAAACTACAAAACAAATTTATCCGGTCACTTCAATGGAGTAGAGGACTTAATACTTATCTACGCCATTAAGGGTACTCACCTCCTGAGTGTTTGTTTGAAAAAGCGACATTAGCTTCCTCATTATTAATCAGTTTGTTTTGCAAACATATTCCCGTTTTACAACGGTTGGCGAACATAGGAAATGCGGCAGGGTGGTGACTAAATGTTATGTGCAGCCTAGTTTTGTATAATTTGGTATAAGATGATGACTCGCATCAATATATACACCCCATGAACAATGTTGTTGTTTTATTTTGTTTACCAGGCACATTGGCGTAGTTCTGGTTCTAGGCACATGGGTGGCAAGTTCTGCATTTGTCGACGGGTTCACTCTGTGGGGAGGTATGACAGTGTTATAAGTCAAAATATATACGGATTCAATTGTTATTATAGAAAGGCATGTGATATTCAACTGAATGGTGCTAAATTGATCGAATTTGCTTATCCTATAAAGTGAAATAGAGAATACTAGTGTGGTCAATCTTCCTGTTAATTGCCACACAGTAACTTCTTGCACGCACACACGCAGGCACGCACGCACGCACGCACGCACGCACACACGCACCTACATACACCGACATGATCTTACGTATATGTGTGGATGACAATACGTAGACGCGCAAATAGCAGCACATATTATTAATGGACAATGAATATTTATCACGACCAATCTCGTATTTCTTCTGTTGACCTGTCTGCATTGTTTTGAGTCTCATTGTAAAACGTCCTTGATATCTAGTCGTTTATTTTTCAGACGTATGTAAATGTAGATAACTATCTCGTGTTTATCGTTTGACTCTATCTACAGTAACTTTTGATTCGTTCATCATATCTTGACTTTCTTCTACAGGTAACGATGACACTGTCCCGAAAGGAAGATGCGCCGGCAAGGAATTCAACTTCAGGAGAGAGCTCTGTTGTGGCGACCAGCTGTATCCTCGGGAGACGGGGACCGAGAGCTGCTGTGGTTATAAGTTGCTTGACACTGTCGAAGAAAAATGCTGCCTCGGATTTGTTATTCAGTTCCATGACAAGTGTCTCATCCATCCGGTGAAGCACGACTCGTAGAAACAGTACAACGGTAACGGTGTAAATATAATTTACGTTACAAGACTCTTCCGTGGAGGGAGAGTGGACTTGTTGCATTTTGCTGCATACTGGACTTTTGTCATGCGTCAGTTCAACGCATGTGTGAACTACTCTCGTTGTCACGTTCACTGATTCAATGCGTGCAAGATATTCGTTATCGATATTTTTACACGCAATTACAAGAATTCATCATAGCCATTGAAACATAAGTAACCACAGAGGCTACACACCATCCTTGGTATGAACATCAACATCAGTTGCCCTACAACATGTCTAAACACATTGCTAGTCTAATCTACCATATATAGAAATATCCTGTGATCAGATCACATGCTCCAAAGTAGACATTTATCACCAATCGTCTACGCTTGACTGTACGTATATTTCACGCATGACGGAATATTTATATCTGCTAATTAATATCGCACACGCCATTGTTGTTTATTGTACATAAGGAATGTCGATGGTATCTGTAATCTGAACTATGCATTACGTGTTTACAACGTTTGCTTACATTCCGTGGAATGATATTCAACCGGAATGTTGTTTCATTATAATGCATTATTGAGGATATAAATAAATAAATAATAAATATATATATATATATATATATATATATATATATATATATATATATATATATATATATATATATATATATATATATATATATATATATATATATATTCATATACATATATATATATATATATATATATATATATATATATATATATATATATATATACATATATATATATATATATATATATATATATATATATATATATATATATATATATATATATATTATTGTCTATAAAATACAATAACATGCTAAATATTGTGTATGTGATCTTTGAAAAATAAATCACTGATTACTGTAACATTATTTGTCTTATCTTGTCCAGTGTGTTTAATGTCGGGCTGTACGCGCACTCCTCTATGCGGACAATCATCAGGCTCACCCAGTTGCATGTGCGTCTTTGCCATTGTCATATCAACATGTCCCTGAAGGTGGCAGCACGCAATGTACTGACAAAGTCATCATCATAATTACACACGATGAATGATGAAACTCTAATTGAAAAATGGGATAATGTTTACAACACGAGACCAGTCAAATTCCAGCAGCTGATGAAGAGATATGTGAAATATAAAAGCAACACAATCAAAATAATCATGCTACAGGAAGTGGTGAAATATAGGAATAGAGAAACATTCTGCAAAAGCAATAGTGAGGATACTCCCACAATTCCACCGTACGAGGACACCAGGCACCTCAGAGTTTAGACCTACGCAGGAAATTGGCAGGTCAACTACAATGAAAATATCCCATTCTGCGATAGCAGCGTACACTGATTTTAAACATCTCCAGAAGGATTTCATAAAATAGGATGCGCACAAGGTCCAGGTCGCTACAGCCAACTCGTCCAGCGTAATCTTCTACATTGCCGGATATTTCAATTCAAAACTCGGGCTTCGTTAAAAAGATGAAACATTCATGGGCAGACACTCCAGTGGACGAAGAAATATGAACGGGACAGCTCTCGCACAATTCTTGGAAGCGCACAATATGTTTGTGTGTAACACAACATTCTCACATTCCGTACGATACGAAACCACGTATCAGCACAAACGCACGAACCCAATAACCGGACGTAAAGTCGTCATATATAATATGATCGACTTCATCGTTTGCCGTCAATCACATAAATCGCTGCTGTTCAATGCGCGGTCGTACGCTGCAAATGTGGTAGACAGCGACCACAGGCTTGTCATCAGTCACATCAGACTTAGCCGAGTGTTTGGCCTGTGGGGACGGAAAAATATCAACTTTGTCCACCTCAAGGCGCTATCTCGTCAAAAGCCTTTCAAACGCAGACGCAGCAAGTAACTACAAATTCCACCTCAAGTCACGCATGAACGAGGTAAACGCAAACTCCAAAACAACAGATACCGCACAAAATATGAACACGTATCCATCACATATAGGAAAAAAGAGTTCTATCAATCTTGCTTCCTATTTGAAACCTCCCATTCATCTACTACTCCTTGTATTTTTGCAGTCAATCCCCGTTTCTTGGAATAGAAAACGCAACACACATCGAAACACACAAAGCGTTGGAACAAAAACGTTACCGTCTGCAGCATTTCATCCGACGAAAACACGTGCATCTGTCAAACTGGACCAGTTAGCAGATGAAGTCGAACGAATTCATGACGGTGCTAAGATGTATAGATTTGTCCGGCTTCTATATAACAAGTTGTACCAGCAATCCACAATACATGACGACCAATGATGAGCAGTTATAGACCCGGTAGATTTGGGAAAGCTTGTGCCTGACTTATTATACCACACACAATGGAATGGACTCGGTCGTGAAAGCCATCGGCAAGGCAGTTTCATCACCACCTACCTGATCAAGGCAGTTTCATCACCACCTACCTGATCAAACTAAAGAGAAGATGCTACGCCTCCGAATAGACAACGCAACATACATCCATACATCGAAACACGCAACACGTTGAAACACGAACGTAACCGTCTGCAGCATTTCATCCGATGAAAAACACTTGAAAATGCATTTGTCAAACTGGACCAGTTTGACAAATATCGCAAGCTGTACAAGCAACCCACAAGACACGACGACCAATGGTGAGCAGTTATAGATCCGGTAGAATTGGGAAAGCTTGTGCCTGACTTATTCAGTGACCAGTTCCTAGGAAATATACCATGGAATGTCAGCATTCATCGGTGAACATCGCCCTCTAGAACATCCGATCACCGACGCAGAAGTAGAACGCCCATTGAACCGCCTTAGCAACAGCCGAGCTAATGGAAGAGACGAGTTACCGGGCGAACTACTAAAATGCGGATCCGAAATACTTACGAAACCTAAAGCAGACATATTCAACCGTGCATTAACTGAACAGCAAACACTATCACAGCTCTCAAAATCTGGA
>OY759263.1:46041253-46044738 GCA_963662155.1 Lamellibrachia columna | reverse complement strand
ATGACACCATTGACGTGTAAAATAAGTAGATATTAGGATGAACTATGTATCATGTAATGAATGTTTACTCGTTAGGATACCCAACAGACGCTTTTTGTCATCGTTAGCCAATCTGTGAAGTTGTATGGCAGGTTATGTACAATATAAAAACACTCCCCTGAAAGAAAAGATTACCTGTTACTACGTTGAGTGAATGCGTACACACACTCGCTGTGTCGCAAACATTGTGTGAAGAATAAGTAGTAGTTTTATATTAAATATGTTAGCATATGACTTGACTTATTAAATATTCAAAGTTAGAGGGTAATCTTCAAATGTATATGTATTTTACTTTGGTAGGTTAATTTTCACAGCCCATGATAATTCCGCACTAATCACTTTGTGGCCGGTCGCTTTTTATAAATCTTTAACTTATATATAAACAAACACTCCGTGACCTACATTTGTGGGTTATTCTGTTTATTTGTTTAATACAAGCACACAAATGCACAATTGACAACATAAAATGTATTGTAAGTCAACAAATCAATAAGCTTAGTGACGTACCTTTACGTAGAAATGTGACAATTCGCAAACATTACAAACAGGAGAAGTTAGACAGTGATGACTTGCTTTGCATACGATGACGTAAATGATTTATTAACATTTAAAAAAAATCACCGAGGAGTATTATGCATATTCACAAACACTGTTTCCGCGAATACATGTGATAACACAATCTTGTTGGAAGCCGTTCTATTGAAATTACGATTACGTCTTCCAATTTACAATAATACAACGTTGAACTATTTACAACACTCACTTACGTGTACTGTTATGTACATTGACAGTAGCTCATATGTACAATTGATATATATATATATATATATAAACCCATATACATATGTATGCCAACACGAAAAAGTTATTAATCCAAGCATAAACGATATGTTTAGCATTAACTGCTTTCCATGCTGTGCCACGTCCACATATTATTCCATTCTTGTTTTACAGTGATGGAATGTGATATAATGTTCATTATATTCTGACTGCGACAATGTTCCCCACACGTTCGATGCACATCTATGATTCGTTGGATTTCAACGGATTGGCGTGACACTTTTCATGGAACTGAATAACAAATCCGTGGCAGCATTTTTCTTCGACGGTATCGAGCAACTTATAGCCACAGCAGCTCTCGGTCCCCGTCTCCCGAGGATACAGCTGGTCGACACAACATAGCTCTCTCCTGAAGTCAAACTCCATGTCGTCGCACTTTCCCACGATAGGTTCCGAGCCACCGTTCACTGAATGAGGAAGCCAGGTGTTATGCATGTGTTGACAATAATAAATAAGCAATGAAATATACAAATTGTTTATACAGATTTCCATTAATCTCTCTTTTTGTTCTCTGTCTGTTAATATACAGATAACCATTAATCTCTACAGATAACCATTAATCTATCTCTTTTCTATTTCTCTATCTGTCTGTCTGTCTGTCTGTATCTCTCTCTCTCTCTCTCTCTCTCTCTCTCTCTCTCTCTCTCTCTCTCTCTCTCTATTTTGTTCTCTCTATATTTCGTTCTCTCTCCGTCTCTCATACATACATACATGCATGCACACATACCAATTTGTTTATGATATTTATAATGTTATAAGTATGAGTTATATCAAATACTTACATATGTCCCACAGCACAGATCCGTCGACGGACATGAAGCTTGCTACCAACATGCCCAATACCAGAAATGTACCGATATGCCTGGAGAATCGAAAATACATAAAGTGTTTGATTGCCTGGTTTAAATATATTTGATAGCAAACATTAGCGAATTTTTGATCATCTTTCATCTGCATAAAGTATCAGTGTATTGCAATACAAATTACAGAAAACAGTATAATACCGTAATTTTGATTCAGATTGATCAAATTATAAAACGAGTATTATGAGACTGTAAATACACTCACTTCGCCAATTTCGGAAAACATATAAAACATAACAAATGGAATATATCTAATTTGATCGTATTCGCCGAAATGTTGCTTTTATATTACGCTATCGCTCGAATCAACGTAATTTAGCAAAACCAACCACGCCACCATCGACATATTCCTAAGTGGTGAACTTGTAACGATAAACAAACACTTACATTATGTCTGCTTCGGTATGCCGCAGTCGGATTCTTTTTTTAATGAACCAGCAGATCCAAGATCACCTTACTTTGTTATTTGGTGCGATCGGCGTTCTTTATATATGGCAATTTTTTTTTTCAGAGACGTGTCATCTCTGACCTCGTGCAGGTATGTAGTTTTGTTATCGCTCAAAGGAAACGTGTCTGTCATGTGATATTTCAAGTGGTCTGCGATCTGAATGTTTAGAATTGCTGTATCATGATGACACATCATAATTGGTTTGTGTTGACAAGCACGATTCCAATAATAAGCCACATTAGTAAAACAATGGTGTGTTATGCAATATATATATATATATATATATATATATATCTATATATATATATATATATATATATATAATTTCGGGCCATATATATATATATAATATATACATATATACGTATACATATACATATACTTAGATATATATATATAATATATATATATATATATATATATATATATCTAAGTATATGTATATGTATACGTATATATGTATATATATATATATATATATATGGCCCGAATTTATATATATATTATATAGAAATTTCGGGCCATATATATATATATATATACATATATACGTATACATATACATATACTTAGATATATATATATATATATATATATATATATATATATATATATATATATATATATATATATATATATCTAAGTATATGTATATGTATACGTATATATGGATATATATATATATGGCCCGAAATTTGTTAACCCGCACATTTGAGATAAAAAAGCTTAAATATAAGTTCTTCGTTGTAAATTGGTTATGTTTCAATGATACTAGTGTTTCACGGGCAACCGTTTACAAATTATTAGAAATTACTAATTATGTTATGGCTTAAGCGTTGTTTTATGATATCTTATTGTCACATATAATATATATATATATATATATATATATATATATATATATATATATATATATATATATATATATATATATATATATATATATATATATATATATATATATATATATATATATATATATCTCATTTTCACATATTCTGTGAACAACATCATCTCATGACATACCTTGTGCATCACTGTCTTGTTCCTTGTTAATTTTCATGCACCAATATTGTATTTCATGAAAGAGACAATACTTAAACAAAGACGTGCATATGAGTTCTTTAATACCTTAACGTTTTTGCTATAGATGACCACATATATGCTTATACCTAATCTGGTAACAAAATCCTTACCAAAGTTTCCGAAGCCTTAGATTATTGGCCCTAACATAAAATACATCCCTGCTGGAAACAATCACGAAGTCTGCATTGGATCCATAGACGAGTTAGAAA
>OY759263.1:46013753-46036253 GCA_963662155.1 Lamellibrachia columna | reverse complement strand
ATTTGTACATAGGAGCACCCACAAAATAAATGTGTATTTATAAGAATGTTTTGCATAATCTCACAGTTACACTAGTAAATTATGAATTGAAATGTTGCCTGTATATCAATTTCAAATTATATGTGTGCAAGTATTGACATGATTAAACATGGAATTGCACATGCAGTTGTATATGTTGGTTCTCCCTGATTATCTGTCAGTGTACAACGAATTCAACTGCTAGTCGTCTTACTAACTATAACAAGCCACTCCTCCGTGGCGTGGTTCTACAACTGTCATACTGTGTAAGGACATTGAATGTTTTCACACATGACGTGCAGTGACTTCTTTGCGTGTATCACACCCCTGTATTTGTGTGTATCACACCCCTGTATTTCAATCCAATTATTCCGACTGCGGAATACACAGTATATATATAATTTCCACACGAGGAATAGCAAACATGAGTACGGTCTAAAGAAGTCAAACAAGTGTCTGACACATTAATTCAATTTAACTAGGTTTTGTAATAGTTACCAAGATTGAACAATATTTACAGTTAGAAGCCTTGTACTATTACTTGCTCTCCCACGAACAATTATAATTATCAACCATTTACAAAGCATACATGTCTATATATGGTCACTTCTCGCGAAATAAAAGAGTTAAAAAATTATAATGAGGAGCAGTGTATGAATTTCATATGAAGCAGTTGCTTGGCAGCTGGACCAACAATTTTCAAAAGGTTTCTTCCCCTGAACAGTTGCCTGTCCGAACATTTGCTAAACATAACTATAATAACCAATATAGTTGGTCTTCTGTTGGATTTTATTTCCTGTTTACATATCAGTGAACATAAGAGTTTAGAATTTATTAATATACATCAATATCCAAACCCTCAAAAACGGTCGGAACCAACATAGTTAAACCACTCTAGTCGGATTCAATTGCTGGTGCATACTCATTGTAATGTTGTTCTGTCACCACTTTCCGTGTAGTTGTAGAAACAGGAGGAATAGTCAGGGGCAGCCTGTCCTCCGTCGGGCCTGGTCGACTTTTTGTGGTTTCTAGTATTTGTTCTAGTTGTTTCCAACACTCGGCAACGTTCTATTAACTAACTCGTCTGTGTGTTGTGGTTACTACAATTGTTTGGTGTATCGAGGTCTCATTCATTCAACTAACCATTCGTTTTCAGAATATTATTTTTAAGCCAACCTTTACAAGTTGACATGCACCGTTGGTAACTGCCACGGTGCACGTCGTCCTCAATGGTTCTTTTATGTCCCCAATTAATTGAGACTGACCTTCCGAGTCATGAGAGATACACAGTTTCGAAAGTTCAGAGCCAGATTTTTACACCAAACATACCCATGCCAGGTCCGGTCTTGAACTCAGAACACTATCATGTAAAGCGAATGTGTTAACCACTACACTACCGCGCCTGTCTCTGGCTGACGATTCAAGTTTGGTATTTATCAATGGACATTTAGTACGTTGGATATGACAATCAAATTTACACTACGAAAATGCCTTATATTTAATTATACAATTCAATGGTCGCACTATTTGTTTGCACTGTGTTATCTTTATTGGTGGTATCCAAAAGGATGTAGTCTATTAAATGTATAGTCGATAAACCATTAGCATGACAATATCGATCCTGACAAATATGAAAAACATAGTTGAAAACATATGTGTATGTGTTTTGATAGCAACAGTATGTAGTCTATCTGTCATACTCATCAGAAACGAATCGCTTGGATTCGCGAGGCAGAAGTATGTAAAAATCTTAAAAACAATTCATAATATTCGACCATATGATAATTTGTCTAACACATTATGCTATATGCTAGCAAATCAGCATATTTATTAATGCTATGTGCATATCACTACATCTCCACACTGTAGACACGTACACGTGTATCATGGAGAGGTCGGACACGACACGTTTAACTCAAGAAAGGATTACCATATAATTATAACGTCACCCTATGTTAGCACGATGAATTAAGGCAGTCATAGTTTACTGACAACTTCACAGGAGAACCACATTTGTTGCAGACACGAGCGTAGTGAAGAAGACATAATGTAAGTTTTTTTTTCGTTCACAGTTCACTACTGAGGAATAAGTCAGCAGGTATTCGGTGTCACATTAATGTGCAATGTGTGTGTGTGTGTGTGTGTGTGTGTGTGTGTGTGTGTGTGTGTGTGTGTGTGTGTGTGTGTGTGTGTGTGTGTGTGTGTGTGTGTGTGTGTGTGTGTGTGTGTGTGTGTGTGTGTGTGTGTGTGTGTGTGTGCGTGCACACGTGTGCATGCGTGTCAAATTATTAATATCCCCATACCAATGCTTGATACCATTGAGAGTAAAACTAATTTGTGATTTTGTCAAAGAAGAAATACATTTTGAATGAGAACTCCAGCGGCGAGGCTGAGGACAGCAATAAAAACATTTCAATAATAAAGTTATGGGCGTTTATACAATATGATTTGTAAATTATGCTTTATGCTGTCACGTCTGTACACTAACTAACTTAATCAACATCGCCATTAAGGGTACTGGACCACAAATTGGTTATTTGAATAAAAACCAGGGGAATATTCCCATTGAACAACATAACTTAATTAAACTAATAACACAGTGCGGTGCTTTTCTCAATAAAGGTTGAATTTTCAAACGATTGTCTAAAATGCATTCATTTATATCCCCTTGTCGTTTTATTGTACAACTACACATGCAATAAAGTAGCTGTAGCAAGTTGTTAACATGTTGTTATGTTACTTTTCACAGGTATATCATCATAGTTCTGGTACTCTGCACGTTGGTGGCAAGCTCTGTCTTCGTCGATGCGTTCATTTTTAAAGGTATGACATTGGCATAGGCCAGTGCACACAAGCATGTGATCACAGTAAATATATGCAAATCTTTATAGTAAGCAGTTGATCATATGCCGACGCCCATTGCATTATAATAACCGTTGCGAAATTTTACTGCTTCACTCCTACTTAGCAATGCACAAATCACTATATTATGTTTGTGCGCACAAACTAATAACTCAAGTTATCACAAATAAAGTATATTTTTAAAAACAATTCCACAATGGAACGACTTCCTCTACGTAGTTTCAGAGGCAGACTCCTTGGTCAAATTCAGAATTGAACTGTAAAGTGCTCTGAACTTATCATATTAACAACTATTGTATTACTGTATTTCACTTCTTTGCTTACTTCTAGCCACCTGTTTAAGTGTATGTTGTCTATTTACCTACCATTAAAAAGGAATATTGCTCAATATGAAGAAGAGGAAGTCAAAAGTGTGATTTTATTTGTGAATTCCAGTTGACTTATATAATAGTAGCATATGGCATATATTTGTTCTTTTGTATATATTTTAAACATAGGAACATCCTAATATTTGTTTTAAATGTCGATATAATACAATATCATGTCAAGGCTTTTCCATCGAGTATCTACACCGTTTTTTACGTCTTTTCTAACAGGAATCACTGTGTTTTACATCAATGTTGCCATTTATATCAACAATTTATATTTAGATAATCTTTGAGCCATTTTACGAATGCATCACGTTATACGTTCCCTTCCACGTTTCTATTCTGATTGGTTTCTTCTGTTTACTGGATATCGTCATTTGGTCCTTGTCTAATTAGGTACTTCCCTCCCCAGGGCATCATGACCAACCGGCAAATACGTTGAGACAATGCGACGACAAGGAGTTTGACTTCAGGAGAGAGCTCTGTTGTGGCTACCAGCTTTATCCTCGGGAGACGGGGACCGAGAGCTGCTGTGGCTGGAAACTGCTCGACTACACCAAAGAAAAATGCTGCAACGAATTTGTTATTGACAAGCTTGACAAGTGTGACGACAACCCGTTGAAACGCAACCGACCTTAGCCACATCAGTCGTGACAGAACTGCAGTATATGTGAACTTCATTATTTAAAATTTCAATACTTACATCATTTACTAAGTTGCGACAAACACGCATACATAGTAACACATACTAATGAAAATTGCATATATTTCATTCTTGGATATACACAAGTATATTCCATATAATGTCACACAAGAAGATAATGTCGCATAATTATTAAATGTATTTTGAAACAAACTATAAGTATTCAGTTGAAATCAACAAATAAAGCACATATTAATGTTTAATTATGGTGAACGCCAGGACGTCCATAATAAAGTCCTATTCATCAGTTAGCCTAAAATGCCTTTGTTGCTCATACAAGGGACAGTGTTAAAAACTAGCTGAGTCTATGTATATGGTGACTCAAGTCACACAACACCAGTAGTCTTCGTTGAAATTAGTACACAACGCCTTTGTTCCAGTTTGGACACATGTTCTCACTAGTAGACTCACTACATTGATTACGTAGGTAGTTCTGGTCCGAGACCAATAAATGCAATTTGTCAAGGTACTTATAGACAGACAGACAGACAGACAAAATCGTTTATTTATCCATTTGTACATAGTATTACATTAACTGTAATTCCTATTAATTAATATATTTAGTACAACGTGGATTTGGGAGACTCCTATTAAGACTAAAGAAGTCGCTCTCATAGGAGCCACCTTGGTACGTTTTCATTGAATTTATTGTATATTTCCGCTTGTGTAGATTAACGTTAACACGTACAGCTAGATTAATTATTTATTATTGACCATGCGTGCAAGTGTAGCAGTTAACTTCGGTGCATATGCATACATAGCTTTTTATAATATTTTTTTTAGCATAAGATATATATCCCTGTAAGCTGTGTGTGGTCACCTTATCTTTTAATATGTCTGGAGTATTGTTGATGATATGTGGTAAATTATATTTCAGACACTTTTTTGCAAATTCGTGTTGTGTTCTAAATGTGTGTATTTTGTTGTGTTTACGCGTGAAATGATTATGTATATGTGTATTCTGGTTTATCGGCCAGCTTTGTAAGTATGCTGGTAATTGTTTGTGTATGAATTTATAATAAAATCGTAGTATCTGTACTTTAAGTAAGTCTTCAACCTTTATATAATGGTTATACTGATTATGTTATTATTATAATAATGTAAATACTAAAGATATACGATAATTGCTAAACAAAGAAAAACAGTCCTTGACGTTTCTGGTGATACATCATTTGGTGCCTCATACCTCATGCTAATTGCTTTATTTCATAACTTGCTTAACACTGCTCAAGCTTGGCAATTGCCCACTCATTACAGAAATAGCTGAAGTTTAATGGCTAAGTTTTTCTAAGACGGTGACCTTAGGTAATGATTGGTTTAAGCAAGTGTACAAACGTGCACTGACTGTCACAGCTACCTTCTATAATTCTGGAAGGCACATCACAGCAACTTTCCAACTTTGTCCCAGTTAGTCCCTCTTTACCTTAGTATCCCAGCCTCGTCAGCCACGAGACTATTCAGCATTGCTAGGAAAGTCTTCCGCCCTGAGCGATGTTCCCTTAAATACATTACATTCGAACAGCTGATGTGCAATGGGAAATAAGGAAGATAAAGTAGGATGCCAATGCACATCCTTGTTTCAGTGCTTGATCGTGACTTTCCAAGTTTTACCTATAATTATGTTACTTGTTCATGAAATAGATGTATTGTTACGGTTTTCCTCATAAAAAAATATGATGAACTGCTTTTGCATAATCATTTGTTCCTGAATTATATAAAATAGTTAACAAGTTTTATTTTTAAAATATGCTATTACTAATAATTTACTATATCTTACAATATGTCATCATCATCAGCGGTCCCTCGAAACGAGGATGACGTCTGCCAAGTGTTGGTCGTGGGTCGATTGTTGATGTGTCGATATTATTGCATGAGGTTCCGGGTATAAGGAAGATATGCAAGTGTTGAGACATCTCCCTCGCCTTTCTTCTCCGCCTCGTGAAGTAGGCGGTAAGTCTTGAAGCGGGCCGCTGCCTCGTGGATGCTGCGGCGCCAAGTTAGACGGTCGGCAGCCATGGCCTCCCAAGTGTTGATGTTAATATGACCCTTCTACATGTAGTCTTTGGCAGTGTCTTTATATATTGTTTTTGCCCACCACGGGTTCTCAATTCATGAGTCAACTGGGAGAACAGGCCCATTTGCATAATCATTTCCTCGATGCTGGTTATATTGGCTTCAATGAGGACGCTGGCATTGATGCGTCGGTCTTCCCACCGGATGTGAAGCATATTTCTGAGGCAGCGTTGATGGAATGTCTCCAGGTGACATCTGAAAGTAAGCCTCACTCCCGTATAGTAGAGTATGAATACAAAAGTCTTTTTTTAGACCACCACATTCGCCTCTTTCCTGAGGTTGTGGCCATCGAAGACTCGGTGGCGCAGTTTCCTGAAGGACGTACTGGCACAGCAGATACGTTGCTGAATTTCTACCTCGATGGTGGTTTTCTGGGACAATTCACTCCCTAAACACGGGAAGTGTTCAACAACTTCTAGGATTCCTCCGTATACTTTGATTTCGGGTGGTCCTGTATTGATGCCTAGTTTGACCGCAGTATTAGTATAGTTTGACCGCAGTATAGTGATCCCGTCGGACGCGGTTTTCCGGACAGAACAGCCTAGTTTTAGGGCAGATTTCCATATCCTACAATATGTACTTTTAGTCATGTACTCGAACATGTACTCAGCCATCACCAACGTACTCGTACTCAGCCATCACCAACGTACTCGTACTCACATTCATACTCGTACTCACATTCATACTCGTACTCGTGGAAATGTAATCGGACGCAGGTCTGATTATAACATTTACTGTATATAATGACAGCGTCAAATTACAACAAAACTTAGGAAATTATTGACAGTTCTCACATTTGTCTATATAAAAATGAAAGTGAAAGTTAACATGGCTTTCATATTCTCAATATAAGACAATAGTTATACTATAATTCAAGCAGAGAGTTTACAGAAATAACATCATCTCCCTTATCTTCATGGGGCCGCGTGTGCATCCTTTTGTTTGCTTAGCGCAACAGCACTTCACCATTTTGAAAATGGCCACCACGCTCTTCTCCGGGTAATGTAGTGTTGCTCCATCAACGGCAAACAAGGATCTTTTGGCAACTGACAACTTAACTGGTTTCCGGTTAGCAGTTGGATAATTAAAATAATCGAGTAAAGAGGTTTTTGTCCTTGTTCAGCTCAACTGGCTTGTCTCCGGTTTCTCGTTGGATTTACGTTTTGTATTTCCTCAGTGGAATAGTACTAATAGTGGAATAGTGACTAATAGTATATATTACCTTGTCCGGGTTTTGTTTTTGAGTCCATTTAGTGAGCATTTTGATATTCCCAAAAAATTATACATTAAATACTGTTATTACTGAGTTGTGTGTAAGTTCTGTCATTAATGGAAATCCGCTGCCACACCCCTCGAGATGGACCATATATTGCACCAACATGGCGCCTTGTAATGGATGCTTGCGATGCAAATAGAACAGAAAACAGCATATTGTTACAAAGCAAATTAACTTGTATTTTGATTGCAAAATAGCATTATCTACTGTTAAGATATAAAGGTGTCTCATAATAAATGTTACATGTACATATTGTAGCAAACTATAGTAGATGAATACGATTACTTTATTCCTCGCCTAATTACTAATAACTGTAGTACTGTAAATGGGCCAATTTAAGAAAGTTTTTTTTCAGTTATTTATTATTTATTATCGTCGTTTATCCTTGTCGTCGTGCAATTTGTATTTGAGAGACGCAAATCATAAACTACGACAGTAGCGGTTTCGAGAAATGTCATTGGCACACTCGCACTCATGATCATCAAATTCTTTAACACAACTTTAGAAGAAAACACTAGCATTAATGATACTGACAGCATAGCTTTATTAAATAGGTGTATGCATTAGCTTCTGCGGGACAGCTCCACTGTACCGAATCCCAAATCCAGTGCAGATTAATGCCGGAAACAAATACGCCCAATGAGTTCGGTCACTTCTGTCAACACACACAAGCGCCACTGTCAATACCGCACTTCAGGACGCACTGTTAAATTATTTAGTATGTACACATGGGCGAATCGAACTATTAAAGACTGTCGGACTCTCAACATAGAGGATCGGCGTTTAAATCCTCCTGCAGCAACGACTAATGTAGAAACCCGTCATCCCGTCAGACTGGCGAGTCGTCCGTCGTGGATGGCCAAGAATTTTGATTGACGGGTACATCCCGTCGATATGTGATATCACTGGCATATCTCTCAAAGCAGGCCAAGCTTAGTGACCCATTAGTTTACCACATAGTGGCGAAACAGGTTATATACGAACAAATCTAAAATTTAAGCCTTTGCCCAATGCCCCCCACCCCTCCCAAATACGCCACTATGTGTCCTATCGTTAAATACGAACGTTCGAAGCCGAACTAAGAATGGCACGGACAACCCGCGTGGCGGTAGTTGGTTCAGGATGCGGTTAATTTAATTTGGGTACAAGTCAAACTTGTTTAATATCAAACTTGTTTAATATCAGTATAATGTTATACTGATATAAAATTTTAAAAAGTTTATTTGTCGGATGGTTTTACAAAACCAGCAGGCCAAATACGCTGCAGCTTCGATTAGTTCCCGGTTTCGCCGCAATGCCGGTGTATATTAAACATTTGTATCTGAAAAAATATGAGTGTCTTTCGTCGGAGCGTAGTCATTCACAACTGACGCGGGTGTAGCAGAAACTGCCCAACAGTGACACCACCCACCATTTCACCAACCTACATTTGATGTGCAAATTCTGCACATTTTTATTTTATTTGGTAAACTCGTAATTGTTGTCAAGGAATCGCAGTTTCAACTGTATGCAGTTGTGAATAGTGCCTGTATTGAAAATGTGTCTAGGAACACAATACGGTTCGTTTTTGTTTGAAACTATGCTTAATTGCAATGACGTAACAATGAAGTTGCCCAGCCCACCACTCCAAACTGTCCATATTGAATTGATTGTCAAGTGGTGATATTCTGAGTGGCGCTGAGTGGCGTCACTGTTGGGAGTATGAGAAATGCCTGCCGTTCGTTGTCTGGTTGTCCGCTAGGGAAAACCAGATCAGAGAACAGACGTGCAGATTGATGGTTAAATTATTTAATTAATGTATTACTTGCCCCCCAATTTGAATGAAACATTCACCGCAAGAATATAAAAAACAATAATTATTAACTGTTCCTTATCATGTTTGAAAACAATAATTTTGTAAAAAAAAATACAGAGGTTCCAAGTTAAAAGAACTACAAGGATGGAAATTCTCCTGCTGGATATAACATTAAGGAGAGGAGAATTGTGGGAGGGTAATCCATCTGCGCATGCCACTATTTCCTAAGTATTAGCTGGGGCGACGGGGGAGGAGAAGGTTGATTTCATGTGGTGGTTTGAGAAAAAAATAATTTATAGTCGGAATTTAATATTTGTTGGAAGAAATGTTTAGCTCGTCTCTCCCTACGTGCACTAAGACTTGGCACACTGAGTGCCACGCTGAGTGCCACACTGAGTGCCACACTGAATGCCACACTAGACAAGGCATCGTGGATGGAAATCAACACGTGTAATTATGTTGATCTAACCTGACTGGTTTCATACGCTTTCTTCAAATGTGTAAACAGTATGACTGCGAGTCGCACTTATGCCAATACTACTTGATAGCAATGTGTCCGCGTGGACATTGTGCTCGTTCATGGTTACTCAGCAACAACGCACGTATGTGTTTCATAATTCGTCAGCTGTGTAAGTATTGACAGAGAGGAAACATTGCACACGAACAAAACAGTATGGAGTTTTCTTTTTTTAAATGCTTAAAGGAAATATCCCCATTAAAGTCAATTAAAAACCGTTTGCTACATTACGTTTAGTTAGATGTTTATTGTATTCGCATATTTCATTATCACACATACGCAGAACCAGATAGAAATTGGGTAAATGGTAAACATCTACAAATAATCATATTGGAAGGAATACATAAAAACATTGACTAAACATTCGTGATCAGACATCGATAATTATACTTCGGATTGATTCATTGAACACCTAAGTTTTTTTTCTTAATCAAACAACCTTAATTATTGTTGTTTTACATTTTCCTTGCGTTTTAATGTCAAGTTAACTGCTACTTTTATGCGAACAATGTTATGTATAAAGAATACGTGTCTCTGTTCATATGGCTAACGTGTTTTCGATTAATCATACCACATTACAGTAACATTTGTTGCTGTCGAACACTGATGATTCAACACCTACAATTGGGTTAAATGCATGATTCATCAATATCAAGTTGTTCTCTAAAAGAAATGAACACAACGTTCATGCATTCTTTCTACAGAAGCCGACATTATATATAACATTATATATATCACATTTCCCCTTACGTCCTACATGAATGAAGATGCATGTGATAGTTTGAATACGCATAGTTTTTGACCGGAATGCTTAGCATCACAGCTGCTCTGAAATTGTGAGAATGACACAAGTGTATGAAATGGAAAATCTTATCGAAGTACTAATGTAACGCGTATGTGTTTATATCTTTGTCATATTTGCCCATTTTGCTTCAAAGTAGATGCCTTTATGATCACACGGAACATGTAAAAATAACACCATAGCAAAAGACAGTTTGGTTCACGAATGTAAAGTCAAGCTGTTAAAATAATGTTGTAACCACGCACTTCACTAGACAGACCTTTACGATACACGTATGACCAAATCAATGTCGCACGTGCATAAACAACTTTTTATTTGTCTATGTATGTGCGTGGTCTATGCTAATTATTAATTCGGAATTTCACAATACTTATTCACATGCACGTAATTGCTGATTAACCATGTATTGCACACACACACACACACACACACACACACACACACACACACACACACACACACACACACACACACACACACACACACACACACACACACACACACACACACACACACACACACACACACACACACACACACACACACACACAACACACACAAACACACACACACACACACACACACACACACACACACACACACACACACACACACACACACACACACACACACACACACACACACACACACACACACACACACACACACACACACACACATACACACACACACACACACACACACACACACACACACACACACAATGCAAACATATATTTTTTTGCCGTGTTTGACATTGACCCATTTGGAGAACTAGAGTCAATAACTGTAGACTGCCTTGTTTGATCACGAATAGTAACACGTGTAAATTTCTTCCACGACGGCCCGTGCAGTGCAACAAAAACATAGTAACACGTTTTGTCTGAGTGTAATTTTAACGAGCCGCTATTTTATAATACTAACACACTCATCGCTGCAGTGTCCTGTAAGACAGTCGTTCGGTTAGCTAATGAAAACGGTTGCACATTCCGATTAAGAAATGATCGAGTGTCAACATTAAAATAAGTTAGTCTTCATAATTATTCAGTATTTAGAATAACTATATTCGGCATATATTAGGTTTACCGTCTGTTGCATAGCAGTACTAAAGTGGGTAAATCTTGTTTTGGTGCAGGGCGAGATGAAGTGGAGCGTCGGACGGTCGATCGGTCGAGGGGACCAGGGTTGAAGTCCACGTGCTGCCGTTTTGAAACTTGGCCAATTTCGTTCACCACCCATTGCCCATGTCTTTCGGTAAAGACATTAAAGGTCAGGGGATGTAAATGATCTCACACAGAGAAATGAAAGAAACCTGTCATGGACTCAATGTGCTTCACAGAGTTGGTGATCTCGATCTCTAAACTCACTACTACTACCTCGTAGTTTGATTGAGGACGGCAGTTTATGAAGTGTCCCTTAATAGCGAATAAACCTTAAATCAAGGCCTCGTAGTTTCGCGGCCAACTTGGGGTAGTTGCAATAAATACGGTTCATGGTTTAGAAACTATACGTTTCAGTGTGATGAAATGTGTTCATACTTTAAGGTATATATGGATGGCTAAAGAGATTTCGGTAAAATTTACATGTAACCGTAAGTAAATGTACCGCACCAAACAACACGTGATCGGTCGTTTCCGAAAATATTCCAACTTCGAATCGACCGATGTTTTCATTCTGACGTTAGCTTCATGATTTATGTGTAAATTCCACTGACGTTACGGTGTATTCCTTGTTGATATTATGATTGTTTAAATATGTTCAATGTATGCACGCAATTGTTCGCATGTCGTTGCAGACAATTGTGCGTAATAACTAAAAAGGGTAATTCAATTGTTTCTAGTAAGGACAGTTGGATTTCGAAAAAAAAACTGTGATGAACACCTGAAAGTTTGGCGATCGAGATGAAAAGCGTCTAGGAGGAGGACGAGCAGGACATACAAACATACATATATACACTAGCTGGATTATACTAACACATCTAACAGAACGCACACGTAATATAATACAGTTTTGCTTAACACCCTCAACTTGTCAATACAATCGTTCAATAATGATATGTATCCCTCCGAAGTACGATATAACAATATCTACAAATATAATAATTTGCTCCTGTTTCATGCATCATAGCAGCACGGTGAACACAACACTTGTCCAAAATTGGTTTTAAAAAACTGTGCGTGACATTCCTCATAGCTTATCAACTAAACAGGCATATTTAGACGCGGATCTACGTGCGCCTCGCACAATGACACGTTCTTTTATTGTTGACTAATTCTGACTTGCACATTATATGCAAATACAATGTACATTAAATATATCATGACACTAGAGTTCTCAGAAAGAATTCTGAAGAGCACTCCAAGCGGCCCTCGTCAAAAAACACGTCGATAGCGGGCGGTTAGTAAATGGCAGCGCGTGGTGGAACTGGGCACTTGTATTGGTATATTACCATATAAAAGAGATGCTTTTAACATTGTGGAAATAAGACGGTCGCACTAGACATATTACTTGTCTAAAGAATCATCGTTGTTACAGACAGAACACCACCGAAAAAGACGTATAAGTCATGTAAGTGTTGGTTTCTCCTTACTGTCTCTCAACTAATCACGTCATAGAGCTAACAACATGTTTTGCACACAGAAATGAAACAACAAATGCAATCAAAAAGTGCTTAGGATTTCCATAAACCAAATTGTGTTGTGTTGTTTTGTTGTGTATTCTCTTGATGGAACGGAGAACGCTAACCAAAGAAAACACATAATACATTCTACGTTAATGTTGATATGAGTCATAGGTTCCGCCCATGCTTATTTTACCTTACCTTTGACTTATGGGATGGCATGACAAATATACGTGCTTCGTATCACATGATAATGAAAACGAGGAGTATGTTTCGTCAATGTGTCGCATGTTCTGTCAGGGGGTTACCCCGATGATATGACATGACGACATCAAAAGCGGCGAACATATTTACAACGACGTTCTATGTAAACTATAAAACAAATGTATCCGGACACTTCAATGGAGTAGAGGACTTAATACTTATCTACGCCATTAAGGGTACTCGCCTCCTGAGTGTTTGTTTGAAAAAGCGACATTAGCTTCCTCATTATTAATCAGTTTGGTTTGAAAAACATATTCCCGTTTTACAACGGTTGGCGAACGTAGGAAATGCGGCAGGGTGGTGACTAAATGTTATGTGCAGCCTTAGTCTAGTTTTGTATAATTCGGGATAAGATGATGACTCGCAACAATATATACACACCATGAACAATGTTGTTGTTCTATTTTGTTTACCAGGCACATTGGCGTAGTTCTGGTTCTAGGCACATGGGTGGCGAGTTCTGCATTCGTCGACGGTTTCACTCTATGGGGAGGTATGACAGTGTTATAAGTCAAAATATATACATATTCAATTGTTATTATAGAAACGCATGTGATATTCAACTGAATGGTACTGTATTGATCGAATTTGCTTATTATACAGTGAAATTGAGAATACTAGTGTGATCAATCTTCCTATTAATTGCCACACAGTAACTTCTCGCACGCACACAAGCACGCACGAACGCACGCAAGCACGCACGCACGCAAGCACGCACGCACGCAAGCACGCACGCACGCACGCATCTATATACACCGACATGATCTAACGTATATGTGTGGATAACAATACGTAGACGCGCATATAGCAGCACGTATTATTAATGGACAATGAATCTTTACCACGACCAATCTCGTATTTCTTCTGTTGACATGTCTGCATTGTTTTGAGTCTCATTATGAAACGTCCTTGATACCTAGTCGATTATTTTTCAAACGTATGTCAATGTAGATAACTATTTCGGCGACGATCATTGTTTAATTCGTGTTTATCGTTTGACTCTATCTACAGTAACTTTTGATTCGTTCATCATATCTTGACTTTCTTCTACAGGTAACGATGACACTGTCCCGAAAGGAACATGCGCCGGCAAGGAATTCAATTTCAGGAGAGAGCTCTGTTTTGGCGACCAGCTGTATCATCGGGAGACGGGGACAGAGAGCTGCTGTGGATATAAGTTGCCTGACACCGTCGAAGAAAAATGCTGCCTCGGATTTGTCATTCAGTTCCATGACAAGTGTCTCATCCATCCGGTGAAGCACGACTCGTAGAAACAGTACAACGGTAACGGTGTAAATATAATTTACGTTACAAGACTCTTCCGTGGAGGGAGAGTGGACATGTTGCATCTTGTTGCATACTGGACTTTTGTCATGCGTCAGTTCAACGCATGGGTGAACTACTCTCGTTGTCACGTTCACTGATTCAATGCGTTCAAGATATTCGTTATCGATATTTTTTCACGCAATTACAAGAATTCATCACAGCCGTTGAAACATAAGTAATCACAGAGGCTACACACCATCCTTGGTATGAACATCAACATCAGTTGCCCTGCAACATGTGTAAACACATTGGCAATCTAATCTAGCATATCTAGAAATATACTTTGATCAGATCAGATGCTCCAAACTCCTGAATGTACGTATATTTCACGCATGACGGAATATTTATATCTGCTTATTAATATCGCATAGTCCATTTTTATTTATTGTACATATGGAATGTCGATGGTGTGTGTAATATGAACTATGCATTACTTGTTTACAACGTTTGCGTACATTCCGTGGAATAATATCCAACCAGAATGTTGTTTCATTGTAATGCATTATTGAGGATATATATATATATATATATATATATATATATATATATATATATATATATATATATATATATATATATATATATATATATATATATATATAATGCAAAATATTGTGTATGTGTGATCTTTGAAAAATAAATCACTGATCACTGTAACATTATTTGTCTTATCTTGTCCAGTGTGTTTAATGTCGGCTGTACGCGCACTCCTCTATGCGGACAATCATCATACTCACCCAGTGTCATGTGTGTATTTGCCAGTGTCACATCAAC
Source organism: Lamellibrachia columna (assembly GCA_963662155.1). NCBI lineage: Eukaryota > Metazoa > Annelida > Polychaeta > Sabellida > Siboglinidae > Lamellibrachia > Lamellibrachia columna. The sequence continues at coordinate 46,020,855 of OY759263.1, read as the reverse complement.
ATTTCCCTGAAGGTGGCAGCACGCAATGTACTGACAAAGTCATCATCATAATTACACAAGATGAATGATGAAACTGTAATTGAAAAACAGGATAATTTTAACAACACGAAACCAGTCAAATTCCAGCAGCTGAAGAAATATGTGAAATATAAAAGCAACACAATCAAAACAATCATGCTACAGGAAGTGGTGGAATATAGAGAAATAGAGAAACATTCTGCAAAAGCAATATTGAGGAAACTCCCACAATTCCACCGTACGAGGACACCAGGCAACTCAGAGGTGCCAACCTAAATTACAAAGTGCCAACCTAAATTAGAAACGTAATACTGTCACTAAATTCCAGATATTACAAGTTGTGGAAGAAGAAGTAGCAAGATGTTAACGAGAAGTTTATTCTTGGAACCCCAAGGCAGTGCATGATGGAGGCGTACATTAACTTGTCGTATAAAGAGCTGTAGTTACGATGATGGAGTTATTTTTACCCACATGGTGAATGGTCAGTCAGAGGCCAACCAACATGAAACAAATTCCACCGATGACCACCATAACTATTTGAGAAATATCACCGCTGCATCAAATCCGCAAATGCATTTTGAGTATTTGTAGAGGCGACGCTCAAAACTTTACTAACGTCGTAAAATTTCCGGAGACATATTGGAAGCAATGCTTCCTCCGAACTCATAATCGCCTCCTTTAATGTCCATGGCTTAACATCACCAACTAAAAGAAAGCTACTAGCCGAAGATCTTGCCGCATGCAAAGTAGCATTATGCTGCTTGCAGGATACAAAATGCGCCAACGTTTCACACGATTCATGCCGCGGTTACAAACTGACATGCCTACTCACGAATTGTAGACGCTGTGGATTAAGGCTTGCTGTTGCAGATTCCCTGTCAGACAACATATTGCGTTACTGGTCCGTGCCTGACCCAATTACTGTTATCCAAATTCGAATATCCAAAAAGTCTTCACGCTAGTCAATGTATACGCTCCCATTCTGGACAAACAGCTAAAGACGTAGAAGTACAATATTAATTTTTCGATGACTTGGTCCAGGTCGCTACAGCCAACTCGTCCAGCGAAATCTTCTACATTGCCGGATATTTCAATTCAAAACTCGGGCTTCGTTAACAAGATGAAACATTCATGGGCAGACTCTCCAGGGGACGAAGAAATATGAACGGAGCAGCTCTCGCACAATTCTTGGAAGCGCACAACCTGTTTGTGTGTAACACAGCATTCTCACATTCCGTACGATATAAAACCACGTAGCAGCACAAACGCACGAACCTAATAACCGGATGTAAAGTCGTCATATATAATATGATCGACTTCATCGTTTGCCGTCAATCACATAAATCGCTGCTGTTCAACGCGCGGTCGTACGCTGGAAATGTGGTAGACAGCGACCACAGGCTTGTCATCAGCCACGTCAGACTTAGTCGAGTGTTTGGCCTGTGGGGACGGAAAAGATCAACTTTTTGCACCTCAAGGCGCTAATCCGTCAAAAGCCTTTCCAACGCAGACGCAGCAAGAAATTACAAATTCCACCTCACGTCACGCATGCACGAGATAAACGCAAAATCCAAAACAACAGATACAGCACAAAATATGAACACGTATGAAGTGCGTGCCAAACATTGTTCTTTTTGGTCCATCACATATAGAAAAAAGAGTTATATCAATCTTGCCTCCTATTTGAAACCTCCCATTCATCTACTACTCCTTGTGTTTTTGCAGTCAATCCCCGTTACCAAGACCTTTTTTTAAAACCGCGTTCATTGTCTTATCAGTTTACTAAGTCATTGTATCCATTAGAACATAACTACTGACGCATTGACATTGCGTCAAAGAACAAGAACAATTTTGTAGGCATAAACTACTTTACAATGAAACAAAAGTAATGGTTTTAGGCCTATGCACCTTACGTCTTTACTTTCATAACCATTGCAATTATAATTAATAATATCACGCCAATGGTTTACTAGGAAAACCTTGTTGAACTCACAGCACAAAATCGAATGAACTCGGTCGTTAAAGCCATCCGCAAGGCAGTTTCACACCACCTACCTGATCAAACTGGCAAGCTATTTGTCCTGAGATAACCCGAATGTTTCATGAAGAGAAGAAGCTTCGCCTCCGAATAGACAACGCAACATACATCGAAACAAATAACGCGTTGAAACAAGAACGTAACCGTCTGCAGCATTTCATCCGACGAAAAACACTTGAAAATGCATCTGTCAAACTGGACCAGTTAGCAGATGAAGTCGAACGACTTCACGACGGTGGTAAGATGTTTAGGTCTGTCCGGCTCCTATATCGCAAGCTGTACCAGCAACCCACAATACATGACGACCAATGATGAGCAGTTATAGACCCGGTAGATTTGGGAAAGCTTGTGCCTGACTTATTCAGTTACCAGTTCCTAGGAAATAGACCATGGAATGTCAGCATTCACTATCACAGCTCTCAACATCTGGAAAGCTAGTAGGTGCATTGACCAGTCTAAGACCAATAGTACTACTTAATTCCCTAACAGAGGCACTGTCACTAGTAGTACTTGCACGCAGAACAGACAAAGTCGACGCGTTCTTTTCTGGAAGGCAATGTGGAGTTCGACATAGCCGCAGCACTTCAGATGTCGTACATCCACCCACCCACCCACCCATTCACCCACCCACCCACCCACCCACCCACCCACCCACCCACCCACCCACCCACCCACCATCCCACCCACCCACCCACCCACCCACCCACCCACCCACCCACCAAACCACCCACCCACCCACCCACCCACCCACCCACCCAACCACCCAACCACCCAACCACCCAACCACCCAACCACCCAACCATCGAGGTTAGAAGGTAACCTTGAAATATTATATGTATTTTACTTTGGAAGGTTAATTTTCACAGCCCATGATAATTCCGCACTCATCACTTTGTGGCCGGTCGCTTTTTATAAATCTTTAGCTTATACATAAACAAACACTCCGTGACCTACATGTGTGGGTTATTCTGTTTATTTGTTTAATACAAGCACACAAATGCACAGTTTACAACATAATATGAATTGTAAGTCAACAAATCTATAAGCTTAGTGATGTACCTTTACGTACAAATGTGACAATTCGCAAAACATTACAAACAGGAGAAGTTAGACAGTGATGACTTTCTTTGCATATGATGACGTAAATGATTTATTGACATTAAAAAAAATCACCGAAGAGTATTATGCATTTTTACAAACACTGTTTCCGCGAATACTTGTTATTATAACACAATCTTGTTGGAAGCCGTTCTATTGAAATTACGATTACATCTATAGTTGCAATTTCATATTTACAATAATACAATTTGAACTATTTACAACACTCACTTATTTGTACTGTGATGTACATTGACAGTAGCTCATATGTACAATTAATCTATATATAAACCCACATACATCTGTATGCCAACACGAACAAGTTGTTCATCCAAGCATAAACGATATGTTTAACATAGCTGCTTTCCATGCTGTGCCACTTCCACATAATATTCCATTCCTGTTTTACAGTGATGGAGTCTGACATAATGTACGTTATAGTTCTTACTGCAACAATACTCCCCACACGTTCGGCGCACATCTATGATTCGTTGGATTTCAACGGATTTGCGTGACACTTGTCTTGGAACTCAATAACAAATCCGTGGCAGCATTTTTCTTCGACGGTGTCAAGCAACTTATAGCCACAGCAGCTCTCGGTCCCCGTCTCCCGAGGATACAGCTGGTCGACACAACAGAGCTCTCTCCTGAAGTCAAACTCCATGTCGTCGCACTTTCCCACGATAGGTTCCTTGCCACCGTTCACTGAATGAGGAAGCCAGGTGTTATGCATGTGTTGAAAATAATAAATAAGCAATGAAATATACAAATTGTTTATACAGATAACCATTAATCTCTCTCTTTTTTTCTCTCTCTCTCTGCTAATATGCAGATAACCATTAATCTGTACAGATAACCATTAATATATCTCTTTTTCTATTTCTCTCTCTCTCTCTGTCTGTCTGTCTGTCTGTCTGTCTGTATCTCTCTCGCTCTCTCTCTCTCTCTCTCTCTCTCTCTCTCTCTCTCTCTCTCTCTCTCTCTCTCTCTCTCTCTCTCTCTCTCTCTCTCTCTCTATTTTGTTCTCTCTATATTTCGTTCTCTCTATCTCTCATACATACATATATACATTCACACATAATTTTTTATAATTATATTTATAATGATATACGTATGAGTTATTTCAAATACTTACATATGTCCCACAATACAGATCCGTCGACGGACATGAAGCTTGCTAACAACATGCCCAATACGAGAAATGTGCCGATATGCCTGGAAAATCGAAAATACATACTGTGTTTGATTGCCTGGTTCAAATATATTTGATAACACACTTCAGCGAATTATTGATCTTCTTTCATCTGCACAAAGTATTAGTGTATTGCAAAACAAATTTCAAAAAACAATGTAATACCGCAAATTTTGATTCAGATTGATCAAATGATAAATCGAGTATTATGAGAGAGTAAATACACTTACTTCGCCAATCTAGGAAAACATATAACATATTACAAAGGGAATATATATAATTTGATCGTATTCGCCGAAATGTTGCTTTTATATTACGCTATCGCTCGAATCAACGTAATTTAGCAAAACCAGCCACGCCGCCATCGACATATTCATAAGTGGTGAACTTGTAACGATAAACAAACACTCACATTGTGTCTACTTCGGTATGCCGCTGTCGGATTCTTCTCTTAAGGTATCAGCAGATCTAAGATCACCTTACTTTGTTATTTGGTGCGATCGGCGTTCTTTATATATGGCAATTTTATTATCAGAGACGTGTCATCTCTGACCTCGTGCAGGTCTGCTGTTTGCTTATCGCTCAAAGGAAACGTGTCTGTCATGTGATATTTCAAGTGGTCTGCGACCTGAATGTTTAGAATTGCTGTGACATGATGACGCATCATAATTGGTTTGTGTTGACAAGTACGATTCCAATAATAAGCCATATTAGTAAAACCTCTGTGCGTTATGCAATATATATATATTTGGCCAGAAAGTTCTTAACCTGCACATTTGAGTAAAAAAAGCTAAATATTGGTTATGTTAAGCTTTTTTTACTCAAATGTAAAAATTGGTTATGTTTCAATGACACTAGTGTTTCACCGTTTACAAATTATTACAAATTGCAAATTATGTTATGGCTTAAGCGTTGTTTTATGATATCTTATTGTCATATATATATATATATATATATATATATATATATATATATATATATATTTATATATTTATATATATATATATATATATATATATATATATATATATATATATATATATATAAAATATATATATGTATATATATATATATATATATATATATATATATATATATATATAAATATATAAATATATATATATATATATATATATATATATATATATATATATATATATATATATATATATATATATATATATATATATATATATGACAATAAGATATCATAAAACAACGCTTAAGCCATAACATAATTTGCAATTTGTAATAATTTGTAAACGGTGAAACACTAGTGTCATTGAAACATATTCTGTGAACAACATCATCTCATGACATACCTTGTGCATCACTGTCTTGTTCCTTGTTAATTTTCATGCACCAATATTGTATTTCATGAAAGAGACAATACTCAAACAAAGACGTAAATATGAGTTCTTCAATACCTTAACGTCTTTGCTATAGATGACCACATATATGCTTTTACCTAATCTGCTAACAAAATCCTTACCAAAGTTTTCGAATCCGTAGATTATTTGCGTAACATAACATACATCCCTGCTGGAAACAATCACGAAGTCTGCATTGGATCTATAGACGAGTTAGAAATAAAACAAAGAACAAATAAGTGATGCCATAACTGAGATACCCTTACTTATGATAAGCGCGAAATATAATGTGGTTTGGCAAAACTTGAAACAAGGATATTAAGACGGCATCAAATAGAAGTATGGTAAGATATTGAATAATTATGATCATATTGATATTTAAGTATTTTTCAGACCTAAGTAAAATAGAAAACCTAGAAGACATGAAGTAACGAGTAAAGCATAATAGTATATTGCATATCATAAATTGTCAGCATCGTAAAGGAAGATAAACGAATTGAGAAAAGTATTGTCAGATTATGTAAATGCTAGCATTCTGAATTTGCTTAGACATTAAATTGACAAATATCTCACAAGTTACTTCAATGAATAATCGTTGGAATCCCGATAAGCCAACGCATTCCTTATTCATTTGCCACCTGGGATGTGTTGCTTTGGGTGGCAATCTTGTTAAATGTAGCTAATCATGTCAATTCATCAGGTGTGAGGACAGTTTGTAGCTGTCTCCAAGGCTGAACAAAACCATTGCAGTTGGTTGTATCTATTATCAATTGTTTAATACAATAAATACATTATTTTAGTTGTTATCAGGTTGTTATATAGTTCAGTATCCAGTCATTGGGGTTGTTCAAAGCTCGTTACCCTTCACCATACCTGTTCATTCCAACGCCATCTCGACTTCTCTGTGAAGCCTTCAGCTACGTTGTAATTACTACACGAAAACAATTCGTTCATACATCCACTTCTGTCTGAAGCCAGGTACTTCTTAATACAGCTGTTTGAACTGTGGCAACGTGGGACGAACGAAATTGCTAAAGGTTCGAAACGGCAGCAAGAGGATTCGAACCCGGGCTCTCTCGATTGTAAGCCCGGCGTTCTAACCGTATACTATGTACTTATAACAGGCACAACTAATTAAATATATCAACGCATTATATGAGATTTCCCATGTGTGGTTTCCATCACATTCCCACGATATGAATAGGTGTGTGAGCTGAATCCAGGTAATATAGACGATCAAATTTATATGTAACATTTATTATGTATACTTACTTGTTGCCATACCCTGTTGGTGGTGTTGAACATACTCTTAAAAAAGTCAGTAAGTACTTTGTAAAACATTACAACATTTATTACAATTAGATATATGTTGGTTGAATATTTGTG
>OY759263.1:45808753-46011253 GCA_963662155.1 Lamellibrachia columna | reverse complement strand
TTATCAATGATTAACCGACACGGAGCTAGTTGGGGTTTCGTATAATTATAATGCCCACATTATTATTCTGAAGGAACATCTAAATAAACAATGGTATGCTTTGCGGTTTATTATTGCTCTACTATATTTACTGCCGGAAATTGCATGAATGAATTTAACAGACAAATACAACATCCGATGAAAACCCGTTATAATTCACTTTCAACAGTGAACATTTATTGTTATGTCAATAACTGCCGCAAAACGATCTTTCTCTATATTTATATGTCGCAAAACTGGTATGTATGTTTTTTTATTAACAAATCGTGTATATTCGAAAATAACTATTATTTATTATACTAATAAATTCAGTGGGGCACTGTTCCGTAAAACAGTCGTTCAGTTAACTAATATAAATCGTATATGTAGTTGTATCAAGCCTTCTGCTGAACTGAATAAATTGGTATATTTCTTGGATTCCAGAGAACTATGCGAAGGTGAAATGCGCCGGCCAGGTCTTCGACATGGGGAAACATCTGTTGCGTCGACCAGCTGTATGAGCGGAAGACGTGGAACGAATGCTGCTGTGGATACAAGGTGCTCGACACCGCCATTGAAAAATGCTGCAACAATTTCGTTATTCAACTGGCTGACATATGTCTCCACGACCCGGTGAAACACGAGTCGGGCCCAATACCAGCACCAACAGACACGTAAAGCGTGTTAAGACGATAACATTGTAAATGTAATGAACGTTACTAGGATCCTTCGGTGTAATGCTGGTGGGGTTATGTGGACATGGCACATGCCACATGCTGTAAACGTGTTCTATGTTTGGAATACTTATTGACCCTTGGAATATGTATTGTCTTATTTGCTGACTAAATACATGATGCGATCATTGCCGGTTATCGTACACGCAATTACAAGAACGACATATTCACAGCCGGGAAACGTGTCTTTAACGTCACGGAAGCGGATCCGTTAGTATTTGGTCCATATGTAATTTGTGAACTTTTACAACAGTTATACAGGATTATCATTTGTACATAGGAGCACCTACAAAAACGAATGTGTATTTATAAGAATGTTTTGTATAATCTCACAGTTACACTAGTAAATTAGGAATTGAAAGTGTGCCTGTATCTCAATTTCAAATTATATGTGTGCATGTATTGACATGATTAAACATAGAATGGCACGTGCAGTTGTTTACGTTGGTTCTCCCTGATTATCTGTCAGTGTACAACGAATTCATCTGCTAGTCGTCTTACCAACTAATAATAAGCCACTCCTCCGTGGCGTGGTTCTACAACTGTCATACTGTGTATGGACATTGAATGACATAATGTTTTCATACATGACGTGCAGTGACTTCTTTGTGTGTATCACAACCCTGTATTTCAATCCAATTATTCCGACTGCGGAATGCACAGTATATATAGAATTTGCACACGACGAATGGCAAGCAGGAGTACAGTCTAAACAATTCAAACAAGTGTCTGACATATTAATTCAATTTAACTAGGTTTTGTAGTAGTTACCAAGATTTAACAATATTTACAGTTAGAAGCCTTGTACTTTTACTTGCTCTCCCACGAACAATTATAATTATCAACCATTTACAAAGCATACATGTCTATATATGGTCACTTATCGCGAAATAAAAGCGTTAAAAAGTTATACTGAGGAGCAGTGTATTTCATATGAAGCAGTTGCTCGGCAGCTGGACCAACAATTTTCAAAAGGTTTCTTCCCCTGAACAGTTGCCTGTCCGAACATTTGCTAAACATAACTATAATAACCAATATATTTGGTCTTCTGTTGGATTTTATTTCCTGTTTACATATCAATGAACATAAGAGTTTATAATTTATTAATATATATTCCAAACCTTCAAAAACGGTCGAAAGCAACAGAGTTAAACCACTCTAGTCGGATTCAATTGCTGGTGCACCCTCATTGTGATGTTGTTCTGCCACCACTTTCAGTGTAGTTGTAGAAACATGACGAATAGTCAGGGGCAGCCTGTCCTCCATCGGGCCTGGTCGACTTTTTGTGGTTTCTAGTATTTGGTTTTTCCAACACTCGGCAACGTTCTATTAACTGACTCGTCTGTGTGTTGTGGTTACTACAATTGTATGGTGTATCCAGTCGTTTTCCGATCATTATTTTTAAGCCAACCTTTACAAGTTGGCATTAAGGGTGGTAACTGCCACGGTGCATGTCGTCCTCAATGGTTATTTTATGTCCCCAATTAATTGAGACTGACCATCCGAGTCATGAGAGATACACAGTTTCGAAAGTTCAGAGCCAGATTTTTATACCAAACATACCCATGCCGGGTCCGGGTCTTGAACTCAGAACACTATCATGTAAAGCGAATGTGTTAACCACTACACTACTGCGCCTGTCTCTGGCTGACGATTCAAGTTTGGTATTTATCAATGGACATTTAGTACGTTGGATATGACAATCACATTTATACTACGAAAATGCCCTATATTTAATTATACAATTCAATGGTCGCACTATTTGTTTGCACTGTGTTATCTTTATTGGTGGTATCCGAAAGGATGTAGTCTATTAAATGTATAGTCGATAAACCTTTAACATGACAATCTCGATCCTGACAAATATGAAAAACATAGTTGAAAACATTTTTGTAGGTGTTTTGATAGCAACAGTATGTAGTCTATCAGTCATACTCATCAGAAACGTATTGCTTGGATTCGCGAGGCAGAAGTATGTAAAAACCTTAAAAACAATTCATAATATTCGACCATATGATAATTTGTCTAACACATTATGCTATATGCTAACAAATCAGCATATTTATTAATGCTATGTGCATACCACTACATCTCCACACGGTAGACACGTACACGTGTATCATGGAGAGGTCGATCACGACACGTTTAACTCAAGAGAGGATTACCATATAATTATAACGTTACCCTATATTAGCACGATGAATTAAGGCAGTCATAGTTTACTGACAACTTCACAGGAGAACCACGATTGTTGCAGACACGAGCTTAGTGAAGAAGACATAATGTAAGTTTTGGTTTTCGTTCACAGTTCACTACTGAGAAATGAGTCAGCAGGTATTCAGTGTCACATTAATGTGCAATGTATGTGTGTGTGTGTGTGTGTGTGTGTGTGTGTGTGTGTGTGTGTGTGTGTGTGTGTTTGTGTGTGTGTGTGTGTGTGTGTGTGTGTGTGTGTTTGTGTGTGTGTGTGTGTGTGTGTGTGTGTGTGTGTGTGTGTGTGTGTGTGTGTGTGTGTGTGTGTGTGCGTGCATACGTGTGCATGCGTGTCAAATTATTAATATCCCCATACCAATGCTTGATACCGCTGAGGGTAAAACTAAATTGTGATTTTGTCAAAGAAGAAATACATTTTGAATGAGACCTCCAGCGGCCAGGCTGAGGACAGCAATAAAAACATTTCAATAATAAAGTTATGGGCGTTTATACAATATGATTTGTAAATTATGCTTTATGCTGTAACGTCTCTACACTAACTAACTTAATCAACATCGCCATTAAGGGTACTGGATCACAAAATGGTTATTTGAATAAAAACCAGGGGAATATACCCATCGAACAACATAACTTAATTAAACTAATAACACAGTGCGGTGTTTTTCTCAATAAAGGTTGAATTTTCAAACGATTGTCTAAAATGCATTCATTTATATCCCCTTGTCGTTTTATTGTACAGCTACGCCTGCAATAAAGTAGCTGCAGCATGTTGTTAACATATTGTTATTGTTACTTTTCACAGGCATATCATCATAGTTCTGGTACTCTGCACGTTGGTGGCAAGCTCTGTCTTCGTCGATGCGTTCATTTTTAAAGGTATGACATTGGCATAGGCCAGGGCATACAAGCATGTGATCACAATAAATATATGCAACTCTTTATAGTAAGCAGTTGATCATATGCCGACGCCCATTGCATTATAATAACCGTTGCGAATAAATTGAGCATCATATGCTTGTATGCATAATATGCAATGATGTATTCATGTATTTACATATTCATGTATTCAATTATAGTATATATGCAAATATGCATGAATGCATACATGTAGTATCAACGAGCATTGTAATCGGTCGGTTAGTGAATGTTGTGAATTTTACTACTTCACTCCTACTTAGCAATGCACAAATCACTATATTATGTATGTGCGCACCAACTAATAACTCAAGCTATCACAAATAAAGTATCTTTTCAAAAACAATTCCACAATGGAACGACTTCCTCTACGTAGTTTCAGAGGCAGACTCCTTGGTCAAATTCAGAATTGAACTGAAAAGGGCTCTGCACTTACCATATTAACAACTTTTGTATTACTGTATTTCACTTCTTTGCTTACTTCTAGCCACCTGTTTAGGTGTATGTTGTCTATTTACCTACCATTAAAAAGGAATATTGCTCAATATGAAGAAGAGGAAGTCAACAGTGTGATTTTGTTTGTGAATTCCACTTGACTTATATAATAGTAGCATATTGCATATATGTGTTCTTTTGTATATATTTTAAACATAGGAACATCTTTCAATTTTTTTAAAATGTCGATATAAGGCTTTTCCATCGAGTATCTACACCGTTTTTTACGTCTTTTCTAACAGGAATCACTGTGTTTTACATTAATGTTGCCATTGATATGAACAATTTATATTTAGTTAATCTTTGAGCCATTTTACGAATGCATTACGTTATACGTTCCCTTCCACGTTTCTATTCTTATTGGTTTGTTCTGTTTACTGGATATCGTCATTTGGTCTTTGTCTAATTAGGTACTTCCCTCTCCAGGGCATCGTGACCAACCGGAAAATACGTTGAGACAATGCGACGACAAGGAGTTTGACTTCAGGAGAGAGCTCTGTTGTGGCGACCAGCTGTATCCTCGGGAGACGGGGAACGAGGGCTGCTGTGGCTGGAAACTGCTCGACTACACCAAAGAAAAATGTTGCAACGAATTTGTTATTGACAAGCTTGACAAGTGTGACGACATCCCGTTGAAACGTAACCGACCTTAGCCACATCAGTCGTGACAGAGACTGCACTATATATGGACTTCATTATTTGAAATTTCAATACTTACATCATTTACCAAGTTGCGACAAACACGCATACATAGTAACACATACTAATGAAATTTGCTAGAGGTTAAGATAAGTATTGCAACTTTATCTGTAATGTCGCATTTTTCCCCCTTCAAATTGCATATATTTCATTCTTGGATATACACAAGTATATACCATATAATGTCAAATAAGAAGATCATGTCGCATAACTACTAAATGTATTTTGAAATAAACTGTAAATATTCAGTTGAAATCAACAAATAAAGCACATATTAATGTTTAATGATGGTGAATAATAAAGTCCCATTCATCAATTAGCCTAAAATGCCTTTGTTGCTCATACAAGGGACAATGTTAAAAACTAGCTGAGTCTATGTATATGGTGACTCAAGTCACACAACACCAGTAGTCTTCGTTGAAATTACACAACGCCTTTGTTCCAGTTTGAACATATGTTCTCACTAGTAGACTCACTACATAGATTACGTAAGTAGTTCACGTCCGAGTCCAATAAATGCAATTTGTCAAGGTACTTATATAATGGTTATACTGATTATGTTATTATTATAATAATGTAAATACTAAAGATATAAGAGAATTGCTAAACAAAAATAACAGTCCTTGAGGTTTCTGGTGATACATCATTGGTGCCTCATACCTCATGCTAATTGCTTTATTTCATAACTTGCTTAACACTGCTCAAGCTTGGCAATTGCCCACTCATTACAGAAGTAGCTGAAGTTTAATGGCTAGGTTTTTCTAAGACGTTGACCTTAGATAATGATTGGTTTATGCAAGTGTACAACCGTGCACTGACTGTCACAGCGACCTTCTATAATTCTGGAAGGTACATCACAGCAACTTTCCAACTCTGTCCCAGTTAGTCCATCTTTACCTTAGTATCCCAGCCTCGTCAGCCACGAGACTATTCAGCATTGCTGGTAAAGTCTTCCGCCCTGAGCGATGTTCCCTTGAAGACATTATATTCGAACAGCTGATGTTCACTAAGTGCAATGGGAAATAAGGAAAATAAAATGCCAATGAACATCCTTGTTTCAGTGCTTGAACGTGACTTTCCAAGTTTTACCGTACGCTTAATGCTCTATAATTGTGTTACTTTTTCATGAAATATATGTATTTTTACGGTTTTCCTCATAAAAATATGATCAACTGCTTTTGCATAATCATTTATTCCTGAATTATATAAATTAATTAACAAGTTTTATTTAAAAAATATGCTATTACTAATAATTTACTATATCTTACAATATGTCATCATCATCAGCGGTCCCTCGAAACGAGAATGACGTCTGCCAAGGTTTGGTCGTGGTTCGATTGTTGATGTGTCGATATTATTGCATGAGGTTCCGGGTGGAAGGAAGATATGCAGGTGTTGAGACATCTCCCTCTCCTTTCTTATCCGCCTCGTGAAGTAGGCGGTCAGTCTTGAAGCGGGCCGCTGCCTCGTGGATGCTGCGGCGCCAAGTTAGACGGTCGGCAGCCATGGCCTCCCAAGTGTTGATGTTAATATGACCCTTCTTCGTGTAGTCTTTGGCAGTGTCTTTATATATTTTTCTCTGCCCACCACGGGTTCTCAATTCATGAGTCAACTGGGAGAACAGGCCCATTCGGGGGAGGCGGGAGTCTGGCATTCTGACACAGTGGCCAGATTTTGCATAATCATTTCCTCGATACTGGCTGAATTTTTGCCTCGATGGTGGCGTTCTGGGACAGGTCACTCCCTAAATACGGGAAGTGTTTAACAACTTCTAGGATTCCTCCATATACTTTGATTTCGGGTGGTCCTGTATTGATGCCTTGATCGACCGCAGTATATTGATCCCGTCGGACGCGGTTTTCCGGGCAGGAAAGGGTAGAACAGCCTAGTTTTAGGGCAGATTTCCATATCCTACAATATGTACTTTTAGTCATGTACTCGAACTCGTACTCAGCCATCACCAACGTACTCGTACTCAGCCATCACCAACGTACTCATACTCACATTCATACTCGTACTCGTGGAAATGTAATCGGACGCAGGTCTGATTATAACATTTACTGTATATAATGACAGCGTCAAATTACAACAACACTTAAACTAGGAAATTATTGACAGTTCTCACATTTGTCTATATAAAAATTAAAGTGAAACTTAACATGGCTTTCATATTCTCAATTTAAGACAACAGTTATACTATGATTCAAGCAGATAGTTTACATAAATATCATCATATCCCTTATCTTCATGGGGCCGAGTGTGCATCCTTTTGTTTGCTTAGCGCAACAGCACTTCACCATTTTGAAAATGGCCACCACGCTCTTCGCCGGGTAATGTAGTGTTGCTCCATCAACGGCAAACAAGGATCTTTTGGCAACTGACAACTTAACTGGTTTCCGGTTAGGAGTTGGATAATTAAAATAATCGAGTAAAGAGGTTTCTGTCCTCGTTCAGCTCAACTGGCTTGTCTCCGGTTTCTCGTTGGATTTACGTTTTTGTAGCTTGTATTTCCTCAGTGGAATAGTATTAATAGTGGAATAGTGACTAATAGTATATATTACCTTGTCCGGGTATTTGTTTTTGAGTCCATTTAGTGAGCATTTTGATATTCCAAAAAAAAGTATACATTAAATACTGTTATTACTGAGTTGTGTGTAAGTTCTGTCATTAATGGAAATCCGCTGCCACACCCCTCGAGATGGACCATATACCAACATGGCGCCTTGTAATGGATGCTTGCGATGCAAATAGAACAGAAAACTGCATATTGTTACGAAGCAAATGAACTTGTATTTTGAATGCAAAATAGCATTATCTACTGTTAAGATATAAAGGTGTCTCATAATAAATGTTACATGTACATATTGTAGCAAACTATTGTAGATGCATACGATTACTTTATTCCTCGCCTAATTACTAATAACTGTAGTACTGTAAATGGGCCAATTTAAGACAGTTTTTTTCCAGTTATTTATTATTTTTCATCGTCGTTTATCCTTGTCGTCGTGCAATTTGTATTTAAGAGACGTAAATCATAAACTACGAAAGTAGCGGTCTCGAGAAATGTCATTGACACACTCGCACTCATGATCATCAAATTCTTTAACACAACTTTAGAAGAAAACACTAGCATTAATGATACTGACAGCATAGCTTTATTAAATAGGTGTATGCATTAGCTTCTGCGGGACAGCTCCACTGTACCGAATCCCAAATCCAGTGCAGATTAGTGCCGGAAACAAATACGCCCAATGAGTTCGACCACTCCTGTCAACACACACAAGCGCCACTGTCAATACCGCACTTCAGGACGCACTGTTAAATTATTTAGTATGTACACATGGGCGAATCGAACTATTAAAGACTGTCGGACTCTCAACACAGAGGATTGGCGTTTAAATCCTCCTGCAGCAACGACTAATGTAGAAACCCGTCACCCCGTCAGACTGGCGAGTCGTCCGTCGTGGATGGTCAAGAATTTTGATTGACGGGTACATCCCGTCGATATGTGATATCACTGGCATATCTCTCAAAGCAGGCCAAGCTTAGTGACCCATTAGTTTACCACATAGTGGCGCAACAGGTTTTATACGAACAAATCTAAAATTTAAGCCTTTGCCCAATGCCCCCCACCCCCCTCCCCAAATACGCCACTATGTTAAATACGAACGTTCGAAGCCGAACTAAGAATGGCACTGACAACCCGCGTGGTGGTAGTTGGTTCAGGATGCGGTTAATTTAATTTGGGTACAAGTCAAACTAGTTTAATATCAAACTTGTTTAATATCAAACTTGTTTAATATCAGTATAATGTTCTTTATACTGACATAAAACTTAAAAAAGTTTATTTGTCGGTTGATTTTACAAAACCAGCAGGCCAAATACGCTGCAGCTTCGATTAGTTCCCGGTTTCGCCGCAGTGCCGGTGCATATTAAAAATTTGCATCTGAAAAAATATGAGTGTCTTTCGTCGGAGCGTAGTCGTTCACAGCTGACGCGGGTGTAACAGAAACTGCCCAACAGTGACACCACCCACCATTTCACCAACCTACATTTGATGTGCAAATTCTGCACATTTTAATTTTATTTGGTAAACTCGTTTCAATTGCATGCAGTTGTGAATAGTGCCTGTATTGAAAATGTGTCTAGGAACACAATACGGTTCGTTTTTGTTTGAAACTATGCTTATTTGCAATGACGTAACAATGAAGTTGCCCAGCCCACCACTCCAAACTGTCCATTTTGAATTGATTGTCAAGTGATGATATTCTGAGTGGCGCTGAGTGGCGTCACTGTTGGGAGTATGAGAAATGCCTGCCGTTCGTTGTCTGGTTGTCCGCTAGGGAAAACCAGATCAGAGAACAGACGTGCAGATTGATGGTTAAATTATTTAATTAATGTATTACTTGCCCCCCAATTTGAATGAAACATTCACCGCAAGAATATAAAAAACAATAATTATTAACTGTTCCTTATCATGTTTGAAAACAATAATTTTGTAAAAAAAATACAGAGGTTCCAAGTTAAAAGAACTACAAGAATGGAAATTCTCCTGCTGGAGATAACATTAAGGAGAGGAGAATTGTGGGAGGGTAATCCATCTGCGCATGCCACTATTTCCTAAGTATTAGCTGGGGCGACGGGGGAGGAGAAGGTTGATTTCATGTGGCGGTTTGAGAAAAAAAAAATTTATAATCGGAATTTAATATTTGTTGGAAGAAATGTTTAGCTCGTCTCTCCCTACGTGCACTAAGACTTGGCACACTGAGTGCCACGCTGAGTGCCACACTGAGTGCCACACTGAGTGCCAAACTAGACAAGGCATCGTGGATGGAAATCAACACGTGTAATTGTGTTGATCTAACCTGACTGGTTTCATACGCTGTCTTCAAATGTGTAAACATTATGACTGCGAGTCGCACCTACGCCAATACTACTTGACAGAAATGTGTACGCGTGGACATTGTGCTCGTTCATGGTTACTCAGCAACAACGCACGTATGTGTTTCATAATTCGTCAGCTGTGTAAGCATTGACAGAGAGGAAACATTGCACACGAACAAAACAGTATGGAGTTTTCTTTTTTTAAATGCTTAAAGGAAATATCCCCATTAAAGTCAATTAAAAACCGTTTGCTACATTACGTTTAGTTAGATGTTTATTGTATTCGCATATTTCATTATCACACATACGCAGAACCAGATAGAAATTGGGTAAATGGTAAACATCTACAAATAATTATATTGGAAGGAATACATAAAAACATTGACTAAACATTCGTGATCAAACAGCGATAATTATATGTCGGATTGATTCATTGAACACCTAAGTTTTTTTTCTTAATCAAACAACCTTAATTATTGTTGTTTTACATTTTTCCTTGCGTTTTAATGTCAAGTTAACTGCTACTTTTATGCGAACAATGTTATGTATAAACAATACGTGTCTGTGTGCATATGGCTAACGTGTTTTCGATTAATCATACCACATTACAGTAACATTTGTTGCTGTCGAACACTGATGATTCAACACCTTCAATTGGGCTAAAATGCATGATTCATCAATATCAAGTTGTTCTCTAAAAGAAATGAACACAACGTTCATGCATTCTTTCTACAGAAGCCGACATTATATATAACATTATATATATAACATTTCCCCTTACGTCCTACATGAATGAAGATGCATGTGATAGTTTGAATACGCATAGTTTTTGACCGGAATGCTTAGCATCACAGCTGCTCTGAAATTGTGAGAATGACACAAGTGTATGAAATGGAAAATCATATCGAAGTACTAATGTAACGCGTATGTGTTTATATCTTTGTCGGATTTGCCCATTTTGCTTCAAAGTAGATGCCTTTATGATCACACGGAACATGTAAAAATAACACCATAGCAAAAGACAGTTTGGTTCACGAATGTGAAGTCGAGCTGTTAAAATAATGTTGTAACCAGGCACTTCATTAGACAGACCTTTACGATACACGTATGACTAAATCAATGTCGCACGTGCATAAAACAACTGGTGATTTGCCTATGTATGTGCGTGGTCTATGCTAATTATTAATTCGGAATTTCCAATACTTATTCACATGCACGTAATTGCTGATTAACCATGTATTGCACACACACACACACACACACACACACACACACACACACACACACACACACACACACACACACACACACACACACACACACACACACACACACACACACACACACACACACACACACACACACACACACACACACACACACACACACACACACACACACACACACACACACACACACACACACACACACACACAAACACACACACACACACACAAACACACACACACACACACACACACACACACACACACACACACACACACACACACACACACACACACACACACACACACACACACAATGCAAACATATATTTTTTTGCCGTGTTTGACATTGACCCATTTGGAGAACTAGAGTCAATAACTGTAGACTGCCTTGTTTGATCACGAATAGTAACACGTGTAAATTTCTTCCACGACGGCCCGTGCAGTGCAAAAAAACATAGTAACACGTTTTGTCTGAGTGTTATTTTAACGAGCCGCTATTTTATAATACTAACACACTCATCGCTGCAGTGTCCTGTAAGACAGTCGTTCGGTTAGCTAATGAAAACGGTTGCACATTCCGATTAAGAAATGATCGAGTGTCAACATTAAAATAAGTTAGTCTTCATAATTATTCAGTATTTAGAATAACTATATTCGGCATATATTAGGTTTACCGTCTGTTGCATAGCAGTACTAAAGTGGGTAAATCTTGTTTTGGTGCAGGGCGAGATGAAGTGGAGCGTCGGACGGTCGATCGGTCGAGGGGACCAGGGTTGAAGTCCACGTGCTGCCGTTTTGAAACTTGGCCAATTTCGTTCACCACCCATTGCCCATGTCTTTCGGTAAAGACATTAAAGGTCAGGGGATGTAAATGATCTCACACAGAGAAATGAAAGAAACCTGTCATGGACTCAATGTGCTTCACAGAGTTGGTGATCTCGATCTCTAAACTCACTACTACTACCTCGTAGTTTGATTGAGGACGGCAGTTTATGAAGTGTCCCTTAATAGCGAATAAACCTTAAATCAAGGCCTCGTAGTTTCGCGGCCAACTTGGGGTAGTTGCAATAAATACGGTTCATGGTTTAGAAACTATGCGTTTCAGTGTGATGAAATGTGTTCATACTTTAAGGTATATATGGATGGCTAAAGAGATTTCGGTAAAATTTACATGTAACCGTAAGTAAATGTACCGCACCAAACAACACGTGATCGGTCGTTTCCGAAAATATTCCAACTTCGAATCGACCGATGTTTTCATTCTGACGTTAGCATTATGATTTATATATAAATTCCACTGACGTTACGATGTATTCCTTGTTGAAATTATGATTGTTTAAATATGATCAACGTATGTACGCAATTGTTGTACATGTCGTTGCGGACTATGGTGCGTAATGACTAAAAATGGTAATTCGATTGTTTCTAGTAAGGGCAGTTGAATTTAAAAAAAAACTGTGATGAACACCTGAAAGTTTGGAGATCGAGATGAAAAGCGTCTATGAGGAGGAGCAGGACATACAAACATACATATATACACTAGCTGGATTATACTAACACATCTAACAGAACGCACACATATATAATACAGTTTTGTTTAACACCCTCAACTTGTCAATACAATCGTTCAATAATGGTATGTATCCCTCCGAGCAACACGGTGAACACAACACTTGTCCAAAATTGGTTTTAAAAAACTGTGCGTGACATTCCTCATAGCTTATCAACTAAACAGGCATATTTAGACGCGGATCTACGTGCGCCTCGCACAATGACACGTTCTTTTATTGTTGACTAATTCTGACTTGCACATTATATGCAAATACAATGTACATTAAATATATCATGACACTAGAGTTCTCTGAAAGAATTCTGAAGAGCACCCCAAGCGGCCCTCGTCAAAAAACACGTCGATAGCGGGCGGTTAGTAAATGGCAGCGCGTGGTGGAACTGGGCACTTGTAGTGGTATATTACCATATAAAAGAGATGCTTTTAACATTGTGGAAATAAGACGGTCGCACTAGACATATTACTTGTCTAAAGAATCATCGTTGTTACAGACAGAACACCACCGAAAAAGACGTATAAGTCATGTAAGTGTTGGTTCATCCTTACTGTCTCTCAACTAATCACGTCATCGAGCTAACAACATGTTTTGCACACAGAAATGAAACAACAAATCCAATCAAAAAGTGCTTAGGATTTTCATAAACCAAACTGTGTTGTGTCGTGTTGTTGTGTATTCCTTTGATGGAACGGAGAACGCTAACCAAAGAAAACACATAATACATTCTACGTTAATTTTGATATGAGTCAGGTTCCGCCCATGCTAATTTTACCTTACCTTTGACTTATGGGATGGCATAACAAATATACGTGCTTCTGATAATGAAAACGAGGAGTATGTGTCGTTAATGTGTCGCATGTTTTGTCAGGGGGTTACCCCGATGATATGACATGACGACATCAAAAGCGGCGAACATATTTACAACGACGTTCTATGTAAACTATAAAACAAATGTATCCGGACACTTCAATGGAGTAGAGGACTTAATACTTATCTACGCCATTAAGGGTACTCGCCTCCTGAGTGTTTGTTTGAAAAAGCGACATTAGCTTCCTCATTATTAATCAGTTTGGTTTGAAAAACATATTCCCGTTTTACAACGGTTGGCGAACGTAGGAAATGCGGCAGGGTGGTGACTAAATGTTATGTGCAGCCTTAGTCTAGTTTTGTATAATTCGGGATAAGATGATGACTCGCAACAATATATACACACCATGAACAATGGTGTTGTTCTATTTTGTTTACCAGGCACATTGGCGTAGTTCTGGTTCTAGGCACATGGGTGGCGAGTTCTGCATTCGTCGACGGTTTCACTCTATGGGGAGGTATGACAGTGTTATAAGTCAAAATATATACATATTCAATTGTTATTATAGAAACGCATGTGATATTCAACTGAATGGTACTGTATTGATCGAATTTGCTTATTATACAGTGAAATTGAGAATACTAGTGTGATCAATCTTCCTATTAATTGCCACACAGTAACTTCTCGCACGCACACAAGCACGCACGAACGCACGCAAGCACGCACGCACGCAAGCACGCACGCACGCACGCACGCACGCAAGCACGCACGCACGCACGCATCTACATACACCGACATGATCTAACGTATATGTGTGGATAACAATACGTAGACGCGCATATAGCAGCACGTATTATTAATGGACAATGAATCTTTACCACGACCAATCTCGTATTTCTTCTGTTGACATGTCTGCATTGTTTTGAGTCTCATTGTGAAACGTCCTTGATACCTAGTCGATTATTTTTCAAACGTATGTCAATGTAGATAACTATTTCGGCGACGATCATTGTTTAATTCGTGTTTATCGTTTGACTCTATCTACAGTAACTTTTGATTCGTTCATCATATCTTGACTTTCTTCTACAGGTAACGATGACACTGTCCCGAAAGGAACATGCGCCGGCAAGGAATTCAATTTCAGGAGAGAGCTCTGTTTTGGCGACCAGCTGTATCATCGGGAGACGGGGACAGAGAGCTGCTGTGGATATAAGTTGCCTGACACCGTCGAAGAAAAATGTTATGTGCAGCCTCAGTCTAGTTTTGTATAATTTGGTATAAGGTGATGACTCGCATCAATATATACATTCCATGAACAATGTTGTTGTTTTATTTTGTTTACCAGGCACACTGGCGTAGTTCTGGTTCTAGGCATATGGGTGGCGAGTTCTGCATTCGTCGACGGGTTCACTCTATGGGGAGGTATGACAGTGGAATAAGCCAAAACATATACGCATTCAATTGTTATTATAGAAACGCATGTGATATTCAACTGAATGGAACTGTATTGATCGAATGTGCTTATCCTATCAAGTGAAATTGAGAAAACTAGTGTAATCAATCTTCCTGTTAATTGCCACACAGTAACTTCTCGCACGAACACATGCACGCACGCACGCACGCACGCACGCACGCACGCACGCACGCACCTATACACACCGACATGATCTAACATATATGTGTGGATAACAATACGTAGACGCGCACATAGCAGCGCATATTATTAATGGACAATGAATATTTACCACGACCAATCTCGTATGTCTTCTGTTGACCTGTCTGCATTGTTTTGAGTATCATTGTAAAAGTCCTTGATATCTAGTCGTTTATTTTTCAGACGTACGTCAATGTAGATAACTATCTCGTGTTTATCGTTTGACTCTATCTACAGTAACTTTTGATTCATTCATCATATCTTGACTTTCTTCTACAGATGACGATGACACTGTCCCGAAAGGAAGATACGCCGGCAAGGAATTCAACTTCAGGAGAGAGCTCTGTTGTGGCGACCAGCTGTATCCTCGGGAGACGGGGACCGAGAGCTGCTGTGGCTATAAGTTGCTTGACACAGTCGAAGAAAAATGCTGCCTCGGATTTGTTATTCAGTTCCATGACAAGTGTCTCATCCATCCGGTGAAGCACGACTCGTAGAAACAGAACAACTGTAACGGTGTAAATATAATTTACGTTACAAGACTCTTCCGTGGAGGGAGAGTGGACTTGTTGCATCTTGTTGCATACTGGACTTTTGTCATGCGTCAGTTCAACGCATGGGTGAACTACTCTCGTTGTCATGTTCACTGATTCTGTGCGTGCAAGATATTCGTTATCGATATTTTTACACGCAATTACAAGAATTCATCATAGCCGTTGAAACATAAGTAACCACAGAGACTACACACCATCCTTGGTATGAACATCAACATCAATTGCCCTACAACATGTGTAAACACATTGCCAGTCTAATATACCATATCTAGAAATATACTGTGATCAGATCACATGCTCCAAAGTAGACATTTATCACCAATCGTCTACTGTTGACTGTACATATATTTCACGCATGACGGAATAATTATATCTGCTAATTAATATCGCAAACTCCATTGATGTTTATTGTACATAAGGAATGTCGATGGTGTCTGTAATTTGAACTATGCATTACGTGTTTACAACGTTTGCGTACATTCCATGGAATGATATGCAACCAGAATGTTGTTTCATTACAATGCATTATTGAGGGTATATATATATATATATATATATATATATATATATATATATATATATATATATATATATATATATATATATATATATATATATATATATATATATATACATATATTATTGTCTGTAAAATACAATAAAAAGCAAAATATTGTGTATGTGATCTTTGACAAATAATTCACTGATCATTGTAACATGATTTGTCTTATCATGCCCAGTGTGTTTATTGTCGGCTGTACGCGCACTCCTCTGTGCGGACTATGCTAATTATTGCTTTATGGTCATGACTAATCCTTTATTTATCCTTAATAGTTTTGTGTTTATATGTATCCTTTATTAGAGTTAATATAATACGTTTGCAGCCACAACCCTAAGCCTTATTATTTGATGCGTTTATATATTATAATGTCCAAACATTGTTATGTTCCAAAATCCCCTGAATAAGCATTATGTTATGATTTTTCCCATAATTGAATAGATGGAATATAATTGATTTGCTTTTGTTTAAAACATTTTCTCTGGAACATTGTTTGTTCTAAATGTACATATGAAAACGGATGAAGTACATGCCAAACATTGTTCTTTTTGGTCCATCACATATAGGAAAAAAGAGTTCTATCAATCTTGATTCCTATTTGAAATCTCCCATTCATCTACTACACTTTGTTTTTTTTTGCAGTCAATCCCCGTTACCAAAAACTTTTTTAATTTTAAGCCGTGTTCATTGTCTTATCAGTTTACATAGGCATTGTATCCATTAGAACATAACTACTGACGTATTGACATTGCATCAAAGAACAAGAAAGATGTTGTAGGCATAAACTACTTTAAAATGAAACAATGGTTTTGTGCCTATGCACCTTACGCCTTTACTTATTTATAACCATTGCAATTATAATAAAAAATATCACGGCAATGGTTTACTAGGAAAATCTTGTTGAACTCACAGCATCTTTATTTCATGGGCCGCGCAAAACTGTTAGATATCCCTATGTCACCTGTGCCGTAATCTGGCAATATTCGATCGCCAAATGAAAATGTATTTGTAAACATCCACTCCTATACTAGCCGATGGGATTTGTCAACATTGCTTGCGTCCAAATTCAACTTATGTAACATAGTTTGGCCTTTGTGTACTAAACTATTCTGCTTTCCGACATAACATACGGTTTGATTTAGCTTTTCTATCGGTTGTGTGTATAACGGCTGCGCTTAATAAATCACACTTTAGTCTAGATTACGCAATTTCATAAAACTGCGCATTCGCTTATCGATCGCGCTAGCATGATGTTCTTAATTTGAATGTGTGTGTGTGTGTGTGTGTGTGTGTGTGTGTGTGTGTGTGTGTGTGTGTGTGTGTGTGTGTGTGTGTGTGTGTGTGTACATGCGTTATGTGGCCGGATGTATATATATATATATATATATATATATATACATATATATATATATATATTTATATATTTATTTATTCGCAAAACATTAAATTTATATATATATATATATATATATATATATATATATATATATATATATATATATATATATATATATATATATATATATATATATATATATCGATGTCGAGCGTTTATATATATATATATATATATGGCCCGAAAGTGTATATATATATATATATATATATATATATATATATATATATATATATATATATATATATATATATATATATATATATATATATATATATATATAATTATATATATGCATATATATAAACCAAGAAGGTATATTTAAGCTGTTTTACTCAAATTAGCAGGTTAAGGACTTTCGAGCCAAATATATATATATATATATATATATATATTTGGCCCGAAAGTCCTTATCCTGCTAATTTGAGTAAAACAGCTTAAATATATCTTCTTGGTTTGTAAATTCATTATGTTTCAATGAAACTAGCGTTTCACGTTTCACCGTTTACAAACAATTATATTATGGCTTAAAGGTTGTTTTATGATATGTATGTTGAAACTCATTGTACAATCCGTTATGATGGGCTCTGGCCCAATTAGCATCTTCATTTCTCTGCAACGTCAATACTAACGAGAGCTATGGTACACTTTCTGGCGATATTTAAGTGCTTGGTGATTGCGGCTGTAATCCGCTTGATGCGTAATGCATATGTGGCACAGCTTAGAAAGTTAATTTGATAATTCTGTGAAGGTTTGATTTTTCAGTTAAATGTAAACGGAACACACAAGACAGGATAAAAAGGCAAATGTTCGTTATTAAAGCATACTTTTTCTGCGTTTGATGAATAAATACCAATGAACAGTTTTAAGTGAACTTCGGTATGATGTATGGAGGAACCTTTGTTTTGTTTTTGTTATGTCATTCCCGATAGAGCATTGTGAAGTAAACGACGAAATTTGTGTTGTCATTTCAGACGTAATTTTGAGCACATTGTTGGAGAGGAAAAATATTAATAAAAAAGCAAACGCAATTTTTGTATCAAACATTATACGTTTTGTAACATAATGGCTTCAACGTAGCGCAAATGCATACTCGAAAACAAAGTGTATCGAACAAACATGCTTTAACTAGTGGACATGTTAGAATATAAGATTTACTGTTAACCTGTTAAACAATTTGTATAATTGTGTTGTTTTATGACATACAAATGACTAATGGCTATGGTATCTTAACTATTGATTTACAAGATTTGGATTTGCAACATAATTACATGGAATGCGACATATGTTTATAGTCCTACTCTGTTTACATGAATTATGTCATTACTTTTATCCAGTAGCTATTTTAGGAATACATACGCATGGGTTGAAATGCTTAAGCGAAACACTGACATAGCTGTTTTAACATAACATATTCAAAAGGTCTTCCATGGTAACCAGCGAAAATTAGTTGCAAATATACCGAATACAGACATTTCCTTTCTGAGTGTATCAGTGCTGCTAAACCACCGTAACGATTTCAACATGCCCAATGGCTGAACGCAACCTAATGAACTGAAAACAATTGCTGCATAGTTATAATAGCATCCACATTGCATATGGCTCCTGTGGTTAATGTTGTATTATATTATTTGAATCAAGCATAGAACTTCAACTTGTTGTGAGTTTCATCATTGCTCTCACTTCACCGACCATCACCTGCTGCTTGTACACCAATCAGCTCTCCTGAATCCACCCTCTCCAACACATAAGCCTAGTACACCCTCCATACCACCACCAGTCAACCAATAAATTTTGACATGTCTATAAAGGAGGCATTATAGCTGGTAAAGGGCAGATAGGGCAAAGGTCCTATTCTCTTCAGCACTATGCTATCTTGTATAAAAACTGCGAAGACAACACTAACAATATTTAGTTTGATCCCACTTTTAAACATAAATGCGAAGAAAATGGATCACAACGTCCTTGAGGAGAATTTGCCCATGTCGATGGACAACATATTTAACAAGAAGAGAATTTAAAAAAACCAGGAAGAAAACAAATAAGTGACGACGATGATGTTGGCAACATACATGTGTAAGAGGAGCGCTGCGAGGGAAGAAGGACCAGGTCAGGGGAAGAGGTGCTAGACACTTACAAGTTGCAAAACATAAACAAAACATCAATAAAAAAGCAGGTTATTCTGCCTCGAATATGACGAAATTGAAATATTGATTGCTCTTTCAGCAGGTGAATTTCGACAATCATCAGGCTCACTCAGTGGCATGTGTGTCTTTACCAGTGTCACACCATTATGTCTCTCAATGTGGCAGCATGCAATGTACTGCCAAAGTCATCACCATAATTACACACGATGAATGATGAAACTATAATGGAAAAAAAAGGAATAATTTTGACAACACGAGACCAGTCAAATTACAGCAGCTCATGAAGAAAGATGGATGTGAAATATAAAAGCAACACAATCAAAACAATCATGCTACAAGTGGTGGAATATGTGGTGGAATACAGAGATATAGATAAACATTCTGCAAAAGCAAACTCCCACAATTCCACCGTACGAGGACACCAGGCAACTCAGAGGTTAGACCTACGCATACAATTGTCAGGTCAACAACATGGAGAATATAGGTTCAGAATATTATGGACAAGGGACTGGCTGGAGGCTGGCCATGGGAAGAGCCGATGTGAGAGATTAGGATGATCAAACAACGAGAAGAAAGAAAACGTAGTTAAAAGTGACAACATAAGTTAGAAACGTAATACTGACACTATATTCCAGATATTGCAAGTTGTGGAAGAAGAAGTGGCAAGATGTCAACGAGAAGTTTATTCTGGGAAACCCAAGGCACGATGATGGAGTTATTTTTACCCACATGGTGAATGGTCAGTCAGAGGCAAACCAAAATGAGACAAATTCCAACGATGACCACTATAACTATTTGAGAAATAAAAATAAAAAATCCCATTCTGCGAAAGCAGCGTACACTTATTTTAAACATCTCCAGAATGATTACATCAAATAGTAAATCCGCACAAACAATATTCCATTAAAAATGAAATATTATCTTCTATGTCTAAATGTAAGAAGATTAATACTTAAATAATTTCCGTTGAAATGAAAAGTAATGGCATGACCTCTGCCTGTTGACAATGGGAAGAGAAAAAGAAAAACAATCAATCATGTTGTTGTTATTGATTGTCGACGCGTTCCTTTCTGGAAGGCAATGTGGAGATCGACATAGCCGCAGCACTGCAGATGTCGTACATTTGGCTATCGTTGGCTAGCCGCCAAAACACACAACGTTTTCAAAGTTCGTTGCGTGTACTAGGTATCGACATGCCTCGAGCTTTTAACACCATTAAGGGAGATATGCTAATGACAGTTGTTGAGTCTTTCCTCGGCGAATCGGGAACTGCGAATTATCCGAATGCTCCTTGCAGAAACAATTTTAGAACGAGGCAACATTCACATCCAACATTGGTCTACCACAACGAAGCAATATTTCGCCTTTACTCTTAGTGATCTACTTGGAAGCGGCCCTACGTGATCAGGGAAAAAACTTGCCGCAACGCCCTCGAGAAGACACTGGAATGCCATAATATACGGCATAGGCCAACGACGTTGGCTTCATCAGCAATGTCAGCCAATTCATGGACGAAGTACAACGAATCGCTCCTGGTCGCCTGTTAAAATGGTTTCTTAGCATCAAATAAGCCAAAACTGAACGTACCAACATTCAGAGAAGAAGCAACCGCGTTGGAGTGGACATGAGCATGGCACGCAAGCTAGGCTCTCTTCTTGGGAACGTGCAAGACGTGTCACGGAGAAAGCAACTTACGGCTGTGGCTTTCCGGAAGGTGTGGTCTCTCTGTGTCAGACACAACCGTGTATCCCAAGACCTCTGGCAGTGACTGAACCAAATGTGTATAGTCTCGGCGCTCATATACAATATGGGCACGTGAGGACTAACGCCAACGGAATGGGCCAGGTTTAATACACTCCACCTTTGCCAATTGAGACAGGTCATATGCATCAGATACCCTCAGCGAATCTCGAACAACACCCTCTACCGAAAACACGCATGCGGTGGAGTCTGTTTTGACATGTTCTTCGCATGCCACGTGAATCCCCTCAAATATATTCATTAACCAGTATTCCACATCGGCTGACATTGCTGGCTAGCGAGGGCGACCACGTGCAACAGTCCCAACTGCCCTCGACAAAGATATGCATGACTGGATGACTTCGAATGACCGAAGTCAACGAAAGAACATAAGCCAGAATATCTTGAAAGCGGCGCCACTGAACGCATGCACGCACGCACGCACGCACGCACGCACGCACGCACGCACGCACGCACGCACGCACGCACGCACGCACGCACGCACGCACGCACGCACGCACGCAAGCACGCACGCACGCACGCACGCACGCACGCACGCACGCGCGCGCGCGCGCGCGCGCGCGCCCGCCCGCGCGCCCGCCCGCCCGCCCGCCCGCCCGCCCGCCCGCCCGCCCGCCCGCCCGCCCGCCCGCCCGCCCGCCCGCCCGCCCGCCCGCCCGCCCGCCCGCCCGCCCGCCCGCCCGCCCGCCCGCCCGCCCGCCCGCCCGCCCGCCCGCCCGCCCGCCCGCCCGCCCGCCCGCCCGCCCGCCCGCCCGCCCGCCCGCCCGCCCGCCCGCCCGCCCGCCCGCCCGCCCGCCCGCCCGCCCGCCCGCCCGCCCGCCCGCCCGCCCGCCCGCCCGCCCGCCCGCCCGCCCGCCCGCCCGCCCGCCCGCCCGCCCGCCCGCCCGCCCGCCCGCCCGCCCGCCCGCCCGCCCGCCCGCCCGCCCGCCCGCCCGCCCGCCCGCCCGCCCAATGTATTAGCGCATGACTTGAATTATAAGGTTAACTTTGGCTAAAATGTATATATGACGGATTGCACTGACATTGGCGAAAGCCTTTCCACTCATACACATGACACCATTGACGTGTAAAATAAGTAGATATTGAATGTACTATGTATCATGTTATGAATGTTTTACTCGTTAGGGATACCCAACAGACGCTTTGTTGTCATCATTAGTCCATCGGTGAAGTTGCATGGCCGGTTATGTACAATATAAAAGCATTCCTCTGAAAGAAAAGATTACCTATTACTACGTTGAGTGAATGCGTACACACACTCGCTGTGTCGCAAACATTGTGTGAAGAATAAGTAGTAGTTTTGTATAAAATATGTTAGCACATTACTTGGCTTATTAAATATTCAAAGTTAGAGGGTAACCTTGAAAATGTAAATGTATTTTACTTTGGTAGGTTAATTTTCACAGCCCTTGATAATTCCGCACTGATCACTTTGTGGCCAGTCGCTTTTTATAAATCTTTAGCTTATACATAAACAAACACTCCGTGACCTACTTTTGCGGGTTATTCTGTTTATTTGCTTAATACAAACACACAAATGCACAATTGACAGCACAATATGTATTGTAAGTCAACAAATCTATAAGCTTAGTGATGTACCTTTACGTAGAAATGTGACAATTCGCAAAACATTATAAACAGGAGAAGTTAGACAGTGATGACTTTCTTTGCATATGATGACGTAAATTATTTATTTACATTAAAAAAAAATCACCGAGGAATATTATGCATTTTCACAAACACTGTTTCCGCGAATACTTGTTATAACACAATCTTGTTGGAAGCCGTTCTATTGAAATTACGATTACATCTATAGTTGCAATTTCCAATTTACAATAATTACAATAATACAACGTTGAACTATTTACAACACTCACTTATTTGTACAGTTATGTACATTGCCAGTAGCTCATAAGTACAATTGATCTATATATAAACCCATATACATCTGTATGCCAACACGAACAAGTTGTTCATCCAAGCATAAACGATATGTTTAACATAGCTGCTTTCCATGCTGTGCCACTTCCACATAATATTCCATTCCAGTTTTACAGTGATGGAGTCTGATATAATGTTCGTTATATTTCTGACTGCGACAATGTTCCCCACACATTCGACGCACATCTATGATTCGTTGGATTTCAACGGATTGGCGTGACACTTTTCATGGAACTGAATAACAAATCCGTGGCAGCATTTTTCTTCGACGGTGTCAAGCAACTTATAGCCACAGCAGCTCTCGGTCCCCGTCTCCCGATGATACAGCTGGTCGACACAACAGAGCTCTCTCCTGAAGTCAAACTCCATGCCGTCGCACTTTCCCACGATAGGTTCAGTGCCACCAGTCACTGAATGAGGAAGCCAGGTGTTATGCATGTGTTGAAAATAATAAATAAGCAATGAAATATACAAATTGTTTATAAATATAACCATTAATATCTCTCTTTTTCTCTCTCTCTGCTAACATGCAGAAAACCATTAATCTCTTTTTCTATTTCTCTCTCTCTGTCTGTCTGTCTGTCTGTCTGTCTGTCTGTCTCTCTCTCTCTCTCTCTCTCTCTCTCTCTCTCTCTCTCTCTCTCTCTCTCTCTCTCTCAGTGTCTGTCTGCCTGTCTGTATCTCTTTTTATTTTGTTCTCTCTCTATTTTGTTCTCTCTATATTTCGTTCTCTCTATCTCTATTTCATTCTCTCTCTCTCTCATACATACAAACATACATACACACATTCACACATACAATTTTTTTTATTATATTTATAATGATATACGTATGAGTTATTTCAAATACTTACATATGTCCCACAGTACAGATCCGTCGACGGACATGAAGCTTGCAACCAACGTGCCCAATACCAGAAATGTACCGATATGCCTGGTGAATCGAAAAGATATATTGTGTTTGATTGCCTGGTTCAAATATATTTGATAACACACTTTAGCGAATTACTGACCATCTATCATCTGCATAAAGTATCAGTGTATTGCAAATTTGTTTTCCAGAAAACAATGTAATACCGCAAATTTTTATTCAGATTGATCAAATGATAAATCGAATATTATAAGACTGTAAATACACTCACCTCGCCAATTTCGGAAAACATATAACACATAACGAAAACATATAACACATAACAAAGGGAATATATATAATTTGATCGTATTCGCCGAAATGTTGCTTTTATATTACGCTATCGCTCGAATCAACGTAATTTAGCAAAACCAGCCACGCCGTCATCGACATATACCTAAGTGGTGAACTTGTAACGATAAACAAACACTTACATTATGTCTGCTTCGGTATGCCGCAGTCGGATTCTTTTTTAATGTTCCAGCAAATCTAAGATCACCTTACTTTGTTATTTAGTGCGAGCGGCGGTCTTTATATATATGGCAATTTTGTTTTCAGAGACGTGTCGTCTCTGACCTCGTGCAGGTATGTAGTTTTGTTATCGCTCAGAGGAAACGTGTCTGTCATGTGATATTTCAAGTGGTCTGCGATCTGAATGTTTAGAATTGCTGTGTCATGATGACGCATCATAATTGGTTTGTGTTGACAAGTACGATTCCAATAATAAGCCACATTCGTAAAAAATTGTGTGTTATGTAATATATATATATATATATATATATATATATATATATATATGGCCCGAAAGTTCTTAACCTGCACATTTGAGTAAAAAAGCTTAAATATACCTTCTTGGTTTGTAGATTGGTTATGTTTCAATGACACTAGTGTTTCACGGGTAACCGTTTACAAACAATTATGCTATGGCTTAAGCGTTGTTTTATGATATCTTATTGTCACATGTATATCTTATTTTCACATATTCTGTGAACAGCATCATCTCATGACTTACCTTGTGCATAACTGTTTTGTTCCTTGTTAGTTATCATGCACCAATATTGTATTTCATGAAAGAGACAATATGCAAACAAAGATGTAAATATGAGTTCTTCAAAACCTTAACGTCTTTGCTATAGATGACCACATATATGCTTTTACTTAATCTGGTAAAAAAAAACCTTACCAAAGTTTCCGAAGCCGTAGATCATTGGCCTGACATAAAATACATCCCGGCTGGGAACAATCACGAAGTCTGCATTGGATCCATTCACGAGTTAGAAAGAAAACAAAGAAGAACAAATAAGTGATGCCAGAACTGAGATACCCTTACTTATGATAAGCGCCAAATATAATGTGGTTTGACAAAACTTGAGGCAAGGATATTAAGACGGCATCAATTAGAAGTATGGTTAGATATCGAATGAATATGATCATATTGATATTTAAGTATTTTTCACACCTAAGTGAAGTAGAAGACTTAGAAGACATGAAGTAACGAGTAAAGCATAATAGTATATTGCATATCATAAATTGTCAGCATCGTAAAGCAAGATAAAATAATTGAGCAAAGTATTGTCAGATTATGTAAATGCTAGCATTCTGAATTTGCTTAGACATTAAATTGACAAATATCTCACAAGGGCGGGCTACACTTCAATGAAAAATTGGAATCGCGATAAGCCAACGTATTCCTTATTCATTTGCCATCTGGGATGTGTTGCTTTGGGTGGCAATCTTGTTAAATTTAGCTAATCATGTCAATTTATCAGGAGTGAGGACAGTTTGTAGCTGTATCCAAGGCTGGACAAAACCATTGCAGTTGGTTGTATTAATCATCAGTTGTTTAATACAATAAATACAATATTTTAGTCGTTATCACCAACGTATTTATAAAGGCAAGGCTACTTTGTTATATAGTGCAGTATCCAGTCATTGGGGTTGTTCAAAGCTCGTTAACCGTCAACAGACCTGTTCATTCCAAAGCCATCTCGATTTCTCTGGGAAGCATTCAGCTACGTTGTAATTACTACGCAAAGACAATTCGCCAGGTACTTCTTAATACAGCTGTGTGAACTGTGGCAACTTGGGGCGAACGAAATTGCTAAAAGTTCGAAACGGCAGCAAGCGGATTTGAACCCGGGTTCTCTCGATTGCAAACCCGACGTTCTAACCGTATGCTATGTACTTATAATGGGGACAACTAATTAAATATGTCAACGCATTATATGAGATTTCCCATGTGTGGTTTCCATCACATCCCCACGATTTGAATATGTGTGTGAGCTGAATCCAGCTAATATAGACGATCAAATTTACACGTAACATTTATTATGTATACATACTAATTGCCATGCCCTGCTGGTGGTGTTGAACATACTCTTAAAAAAGTCAGTAAGTACTATGTAAACTATTGCAACATTTATTACAATTATATATATGTTGGTTGAATATGTGTGCTAAGATCGGTATTTCATACATATATGTTTTCTTTATAAGCAATCCGTCAATATCATTAATCCATTAGTTACTATTTTATTTAATATTTTTATATGTATTAGTCATGCGCGACGTCTCTCCCAGTATATTATATATATATATATATATATATATATATATATATATATATATATATATATATATATATAATTATTAATTCCAAATTGCACAATGCATGAGCCTGTACACGTTTAATGCTGATTAACCATGAATTGCAAAACGAAATTAGACGCAAGCATATTTCCGCCACGTTTGACGTGATTCACATGTTTAAATATTGACAAAGGCCTAATGCCAATCACTGTAGAATGGTATTATTTGATAATGACAAGACACTTTGTTTGATGCTGATTAACAATGAGTTGCACATGCACAATGCACACTTACATATTTCCACGACGTGGTAGCGTTTAATGTGAGTCATAAGTTTAATACTGACACAAACCTCAGCTTGGCAAAATCAACATTGCAGATTACGAATTTTACTTCAGTGCATGAAGTTGTACCACTTAATTTTTTTTATTTTGTATCTGCGCATATACATATACATCCGTATATTGGCAATATATGTGTCCTCTGGCCACACAAAGCGTGGCGACACCAAATGTCGAAAAGGAATTTCTGGCCATATCCATTGTATACAACACAGTCTTTATTATATATACGTTCATGTAAACATATTAAATAGCATATCTAAACACAATGTAGTAATACAGCATTGAGTACGGTATTGTGATCGAAGCTGGTAAATACCTATTCACATAGGCAAACGGAGAGACAGGAGGGGAGAGAGAGGGGAGAGAGAGAGGGAGAGAGGGAGAAAGAGAGAGAGAGAGAGGGTGAGAGAGAAAGAGAGAGGGAAAGAGAGAGAGAGTGTGTGTGATAGAGAGAGAGAGAGAGAGAGAGAGAGAGGGAGGAAGGGGGAGAGAGAGGGGGGAGAGAGAGTGAGAGAGATATAGAGAAAGAGAGAGCGATAGAGAGAGAGGGGGAAAGAGAGTGAGAGAGAGAGAGAGAGAGAGAGAGAGAGAGAGATAGATACAGACAGAGACAGAGGCCCATGTCCACGTCACTGTCAATTACATTCTGTTCTACTCATTATTTGAGAACGATTTTTTTTTAACAACAAACGTGTTTCAATTACATGTCCTCACCATAAGTGTTCATATAATTCTTATTAGATCTCATAACCTTAAAACAATTAAAAATCTGGATAACAAATACATTTCCACAAAAGAGATAGGTGAAACCATGTAAACTTAAGTCCAAATATTTGCAATAAAAGCAATTTAGTTAAAATAAAATAAATTAGAATAACGTCCCAAAAAATTATTACATATTGGATAAAAAAAGTCCCGATGTGTCTGAACGTATAGTTAAGTAGCCATTGAAAACACACGTGCTATGAAGGAATAGAGCATGACACTCCAAATATGCAGGCGGTCAACATGTCGTCAACGAACGATAACTTAAGTAAATATCAGCGAGAGGTCGAACATGACACGTTCCTACTTAGAAAATATTACTATATATATATGATACATATCGCACTAAATTAGCAACATTTAGGTAGTCGCACTCGATAGACACATATCTGCACTGCTAACAGCGATATACCAAAGAAGACATCATGTAAGTGTTGATGTTTCGTTAACATGTCAATGTGCTACCAAAGCTGTCTTCATAAATGTTATCATAATTACTTAATTTATACTGATATTCTTTGTTTATGTAATTATCTAGTTTGCCAATACTTGTTGGCCTGTCGAAGACAGACGATTCCAATTGGTGGGCGGGTAGTGAAAATATGTATTGTTTTTCATCGCTACTTCTAAAAAAATTACATTTGACAGCATTCAGTTGATCCGCATTCTTGTTCCTGTAATCATTTATATTGTTTCTCAGTTGCAATGTCTGTGAATTGCGGTTAGTGTGCGAGTTGTGAGAATAATTAAATACTTTTAAATAAATGTTGATGTCAGTTTATTTTACATACTGAGCGTATTGATAGTGTTGTTTATTTGTTTCCCAGGCACGTCGGCGTACTTCTGGCACTAGGCACGGTGGTGGCGGGCTGTGTGGTCGTCGATGGCTTCTTTCTATGGAACAAAGGTATGGTATTAATACATGTTAAAGTATATGTAATTGTAAGTACAAAAAAGGCATACAAGAGCATATGCAACATGGGACCGATGTCTAATGTGGTGGAACCTTAACTGTTTCCGTTGAGCGATTCTGGTTCCGTAGATGCGCATGAACATCGATTATCATTGATTAACCGACACGGAGCTAGATGGGGTTTCGTATAATTATAATGCCCACATTATTAATCTGAAGGAACATCTAAATAAACAATGTTATACTTTGCGGTTTATTAATTATTGCTCTACTATATTTACTGCCGGTATTTGCATGAATGAATTTAACAGACAAATACTACATCCGATGAAAACCCGTTATAATTCACTTTCAACGGTGAACATTTATTGTTATGTCAATAACTGCCGCAAAACGATCTTTCTCTCTCTCTATATATATATATGACGCAAAACTGGTATGTATGTTTTGTTTCATCAACAAATCGTGCATTTTCGAAAACAATAATTATTTATTATACTAGTAAATTCAGTGGGGCACTGTTCCGTAAAACAGCCGTTCAGTTAACTAATACAAATCGTACATGTAGTGGTATCAAGCCTTCTGTTCAACTGAGAAAATTGGTATACTTCATGGATTCCAGAGAACTATGCGAAGGTGAAGTGCGCCGGCCAGGACTTCGACATGGGGACACACATCTGTTGCGTCGACCAGCTGTATGAGCGGAAGACGTGGAACGAATGCTGCTGTGGATACAAGGTGTTCGACACCACCTTTGAAAAATGCTGCAACAATTTCGTTATTCAACTGGCTGACAAATGTCTCCACGACCCGGTAAAACACGAGGCGGTCCCAATACCAGCACCAGCAGAAACGCAAAGCGTGTTAAGGCGATAACATTGTAAATGTAATGAACGTTACTAGGATCCTTCGGTGTAATGCTGGTGGGGTTATGTGGACATGGCACATGCCACATGCTGCAAACGTGTTCTATGTTTGGAATACTTATTGACCCTTGGAATACGTATTGTCTTATTTGCTAACTAAATGCATAATGCGGTCATTGCCGGTTATCGTACACGCAATTACAAGAACGACATATTCATAGCCGGGAAACGTGTCTTTAACGTCACGGAAGCGGATCCGTTAGTATTTGGTCCATATGTAATTTATGAACTTTTACAACAGTTATACAGGATTATCATTTGTACATAGGAGCACCCACAAAATAAATGTGTATTTATAAGAATGTTTTGCATAATCTCACAGTTACACTAGTAAATTAGGAATTGAAATGTTGCCTGTATATCAATTTCAAATTATATGTGTGCAAGTATTGACATGATTAAATATTGAATTGCACATGCAGTTGTATATGTTGGTTCTCCCTTATTATATGTCAGTGTACAACGAATTCATCTGCTAGTCGTCTTACCAACTATAACAAACCACTCCTCCGCGGCGTGGTTCTACAACTGTCATACTGTGTAAAGACATTGAATGTTTTCACACATGACGTGCAGTGACTTCTTTGTGTGTATCACACCCCTGTATTTGTGTGCATCACACCCCTGTATTTCAATCCAATTGAAATTTAATTTAATTCCAATTTAATTAACGACACGTTAATTAAATTAAACTAGGTTTTGTAATAGTTACCAAGATTGAACAATATTTACAGTTAGAAACCTTGTACTATTACTTGCTCTTCACACACAATTATCATTATCAACCCTTTACAAAGCATACATATCTATATATGGTCACTTCTCGCGAAATACCAGTAAAAGTGTTCAAAAATTATACCGAGGAGCAGTGCATGACTTTCATATGAAACCATTTTCAAAAGGTTTTTTCCCCTGAAAAGTTGCCTGTCCGAACATTTACTAAAACATAACTATAATAACCAATATATTTGGTCTTCTGTTGGTTTTTGTTTCCTGCATACATATCAGGGAACTTAAGAATGTATAATTTATTAATACACATCAATATCTCATAAACGGTCGGAACCAACATAGTTAAACCACTCAAGTCGGATTCAATTGCTGATGCACACTCATCGTGATGTTGTCCTGTCACCACTGTCCGTGTAGTTGTAGAAACAGGACGAATAGTCAGGGGCAGCCTGTCCTCCATCGGGCCTGGTCGACTTTTTGTGGTTTCTAGCTATTTGTTCTAGTTGTTTCCAACACTCGGCAACGTTCTATTAACTGACTCGTCTGTGTGTTGTGGTTACTACAATTGTTTTGTGTATCGAGGTCTCATTCATTCAACTAACTAGTCGTTTTCAGAACATTATTTTTCAAGCCAACCTTTACAAATTGGTTTTAAGGGTGGTAACTGCCACGGTGCATGTCGTCCTCAATGGTTCTTTTATGTACCCAATTAACTGAGACTGACCATCCGAGTCATAAGAGATACACAGTTTCGAAAGTTCGGAGGCAGATTTTTATACCAAACATACCCATGCCAGGTCCGGGTCTTTAACTGAGAACACTATCATGTAAGGCGGATGTGTTAACCACTACACTACCGCGCCTGTCTCTTCCTGACGATTGAAGTTTGGTATTTATCAATGGACATTTAGTACGTTGGATATGACAATCATTATTAATTATACAATTCAGTGGTAGCACTATTTGTTTGCACTGTGTTATCTTTATTGGTGGTATCCGAAAGGATGTCGTCTATTAAATGTGTAGTCCAGAAACCTTTAGCATGACAATGTCGATCCTGACAAATATGAAAAACATAGTTGAAAAAATTTTTGTAGGTGTTTTGATACCACCAGTATGTTGTCTATCAGTCATACTCATCAGAAACGTATTGCTTGGATTCGCGAGGCAGAAGTAAGTAAAAACCTTAAAAACAAATCATAATATTCGACCATATGATAATTTGGCTAAAACATTATGCTATATGCTAGCAAAACAGCATATTTATTAATTCTATGTGCATATCACTACATCTCCACACGGTAGACACGTACACGTGTATCATGGAGAGGTCGAACACGACACGTTTAATTCAAGAAAGGATTACCATATAATTATAACGTTACCCTATGTTAGCACGATGAATTAAGGCAGTCATAGTTTACTGACAACTTCACAGGAGCACCACGTTTGTTGCAGACACGAGCGTAGTGAAGAAGACATAATGTAAGTTTTTGTTTTCGTTCACTAGTGAGGAATGAGTCAGCAGGTGTTCAGTGTCACATTAATGTGCAATGTGTGTGTGTGTGTGTGTGTGTGTGTGTGTGTGTGTGTGTGTGTGTGTGTGTGTGTGTGTGTGTGTGTGTGTGTGTGTGTGTGTGTGAGTGTGTGTGTGTGTGTGTGTGTGTGTGTGTGCGTGCGTGCGTGCGTGCGTGCGTGCGTGCGTGCGTGCGTGCGTGCGTGCGGGTGCATGCGTGTCAAATGATTAGTATCCCTATACCACTGTTTGATACCATTGACAGTAAAACTAATTTGTGATTTTGTCAAAGAAGAAATACATTTTGAATGAGACCTCCAGCGGCCAGGCTGAGGACAGCGATAAAAACATTTCAATAATAAAGTTATGGGCGTTTATACAATATGGTTTGTAAAGTATGCTTTATGCTGTCACGTCTGTACACTAACTAACTTAATCAACATCGCCATTAAGGGTACTGGACCACAAATTGCTTATTTAAAAAAAAAAACAAGGAATATACACATCGAACAACATAACATAATTAAACTAATCACGCAGTGCTTTGTTTTTCTTAATAAAGTTTCCAATTTTCAAACGATTGTCTAAAATGCATTCATTTATATCCCTTTTTCGTTTTATTGTACAACTATGCTTGCAATAAAGTAGCTACAGCATGTCGTTAACATGTTGTTGTGTTACTTTTCACAGGCATATCATCATAGTTCTGGTTCTCTGCACGTTGGTGGCAAGCTCTGTCTTCGTCGATGCGTTCATTTTTAAAGGTATGACATTGGCATAGGCCAGTGCCCACAAGCATGTAATCACAGTAAATAT
The DNA here is from genome assembly GCA_963662155.1 of Lamellibrachia columna. NCBI lineage: Eukaryota > Metazoa > Annelida > Polychaeta > Sabellida > Siboglinidae > Lamellibrachia > Lamellibrachia columna. The sequence goes on along the minus strand of OY759263.1, from coordinate 45,978,167 downwards.
ACGCAAAATTTTATGGTAAGCAGTTAATCATATGCCGACGCCCATTGCATTATAATAACCGTTGCGAAATTAATTGAGCATCATATGCTTGTATGCATAATATGCAATGATGTATTCATGTATTTACATATTCATGTATTCAACTATAGTATATATGCAAATGTATATGAATGCATACATGTAGTATCAACGAGCATTATAATCGGTCGGTTAGTGATTGTTGTGAATTTTACTGCTTCACTCCTACTTCGCAATGCACAAATCATTATATTATGTATGTGCGCACAAACTAACTCAAGTTATCACAAATAAAGTTTCAAAAACAATTCCACAATGAAACGACTTCCTCTACGTAGTTTCAGAGGCAGACTCCATGGTCAAATTCAGAATTGAACTGAAAAGGCCTCTGCACTTACTATATTAACAACTATTGTATTACAGTATTTCACTTCTTTGCTTACTTCTAGCCACCTGTTTAGGTGTATGTTGTCTATTTACCTACCATTAAAAAGTAATATTGCTCAAAATGAAGAAGAGGAAGTCAAAAGTGAGATTTTGTTTGTGAATTCCACTCGACTTATATAATAGTAACATATGGCATATATTTTTTCTTTTGTATATATTTTAAACATAGGAACATCCCAATATTTGTTATAAATGTCGATATAATGCAGTATCATGTCAAGGCTTTTCCATCGAGTATCTACACCGTTTTTGTACGTCTCTTCTCACAGGAATCACTGTGTTTTACATCAATGTTGCCATTTATATCAACAATTTATATTTAGTTAATCTTTGGGCCGTTTTACGAATGCATTACGTTATACGTTCCCTTCCACGTTTCTATTCTGATTGGTTTCTTCTGTTTACTGGATATCGTCATTTGGTCCTTGTCTAATTAGGTACTTCCCTCTCCAGGGCGTCGTGACCAACCCGAAAATACGTTGAGACAATGCGACGACAAGGAGTTTGACTTCAGGAGAGAGCTCTGTTGTGGCGACCAGCTGTATCCTCGGGAGACGGGGAACGAGGGCTGCTGTGGCTGGAAACTGCTCGACTACACCAAAGAAATATGCTGCAACGAATTTGTTATTGACAAGCTTGACAAGTGTGACGACATCCCGTTGAAACGTAACCGACCTTAGCCACATCAGTCGTGACAGAGACTGCAATATATGTGGACTTCATTATTTGAAATTTCAATACTTACATCATTTACAAAGTTGCGACAAACACGCATACGTAGTAACACATACTAATGAAAATTGCAAGAGGTTAAGATAAGTATTGCAACTTTATCTGCAATGTCGCATTTTTTATTTCAAATTGCATATCTTTCATTCTTGGATATACAAGCATATACAATATAATGTCACATAAGAAGATCATTTCGCTTAATTATTAAATGTATTTTGAAACAAACTGTAAATATTCAGTTGAAATCAACAAATAAGGCACATATTAATGTTTAATGATGGTGAACGCTAGGATGTCCATAATAAAGTCCCATTCATCAGTTAGCCTAAAATGCTTTTGTTGCTCATACAAGGGTCAGTGTTAAAAACTAGCTGAACCTATGTACATGGTGACTCAAGTCACACAGCACCAGTAGTCTTCGTTGAAATTACGCAACGCCTTTGTTCCAGTTTGGACAAATGTTCTCACTAGTAGACTCATTACATTGATTACGTAAGTAGTTCACGTCCGAGTCCAATAAATGCAATTTGTATTGCAAAGCAAATTAACTTTTATTTTGATTGCAAAATAGCATTATCTACTGTTAAGATATAAATGTTTCTCGTAATAAATGTTACATGTACATATCGTAGTAAACTATTGTAGATGCATACGATTATTTTATTCCTCGCTTAATTACTGTAGTAATGTAAATGGGCCAATTTAAGAACGTTTTTTTCTTCAGTTATTTATTATTGCTTATCGTCGTTTATCCTTGTCGTCGTGCAATTTGTATTTGAGAGACGTAAATCATAAACTACGAAAGTAGCGGTTTCGAGAAATATCATTGGCACACTCGCACTCATGATCATCAAATTCTTCAACACAACTTTAGAAGAAAACACTAGCATTAATGATATCCTCTTCACTGACAGCATAGCTTTATTAAATAGGTGTATGCATTTGCTTCTGCGGGACAGCTCCACTGTACCGAATCCCAAATCCAGTGCAGAGGAGAGCCGGAAACAAATACGCCCAGTGAGTTCGATCACTTCTGTCAACACACACAAGCGCCACTGTCAATACCGCACTCCAGGACGCACTGTTAAATTATTTAGTATGTACACATGGGCGAATCGAACTATTAAAGAGTGTCGGACTCTCAACATAGAGGATCGGCGTTTAAATTCCCTTGCGGCAAGGACTAATGTAGAGTCCGTCGTGGACGGCCAAAAATTGTTATTGACGGTACAATATTTGCCCAATGCTCCCCCTTTAAATACACCACTGTATGTGATACCGCTAAATTCGACGGGTTGTATGATGGGCGCCGTATGACGCCCAATATCATTAAGAAACGTTTTTTATTTGTTCATTGTCCATAGAAGGGCCGTTTAATTAGTTCCGAAGATGTCCGAGTAATCCCGACTATAAACAAGATCCTCTCAGTTAACGAAGAGATAACATATCAGTAGTATACGTAAGTTTCTGACCAAGCAAATCCGGTCACCACATGCCTGAAGTACTTCCGGTTGCGCGCGCAGCACACCAGAGCGCCCCCTAGCTGCTGTAGGAGCGCCAAAAACCGTGCTCTGGTGTGCTGCGCGCGCAACCGGAAGCACTTCAGGCACATGGTGACCGGATTTGCTTGGTCAGAAACTTACGTATACTACTCATATCCCTCGATGATATAGCGTGATACGTTTTGATCGCAAATATTGGCTGCTGCGCTCACATAACGTGCTCTGCGCTAAGTGTGTTTTTATTGAGCAAATCTCTGCATTTTCTATTCACATCTGTATAAAAACGACACCATGCCGTCTGAAAACCGTAACGGAAGTGTGGTTAGTGTGTTTGTAAGCAGCACGATATGCGCATAGCTCAATTAGCACGTCGTGCGAGGAAACAAATGACAATATCTAATTTAATTTCTCAAGCGGAAATTCCACTTTACACAAACAACATTGAAAACATATTCTAGGTTTACTCCTCAAATGGACGAATTATAGCATATAAACAGTTCCAAGAACTAAGAGTGATGAGCGCCCGCCACAACATAGGCCTATGCCGTTTATTTAGGTTCAAGTGAAACTTGTTTAATATCAATGAAACGGTGATGCAATGTTCTTGATACTTATATAAAACTTAACTTAGCGGTTGCTTGCCGGATTATTTCCCGTTTTCGCCTCTAGGCGATGACGATTGGGCAAATTTATATTTCTACAGGAAAACGAGTATGAGTGTATCGTCATGATTTCTTTCTGGCCAATTAATTTGTTTCGTGCCACACCTAAGCAGTAGTAAAACGTGCTAAATATACATTTTGTGCTATCACATCGTGTCTTTCTACGGAGTCATGAGAACGTAACGTATGTTACACCAGAATGCCTGTGTGGTCTGGAGACAGTGGCGTTGACAGAACAACAACAACAGAAGCTGCAAGTTTGTGAGAATAACTGGGTTCGTCGAATAACAACGAAGGTGGACAGAAGAAGAATGAACGACCTGAGGAAAGAGGTTGGGATGCAATGAAGCCTAACAGGAAGATTGGTGAGAAGCAGGATGAGATGGGCAGGCCACTTGATAAGAATGTATGCAAGCAGTCTAGCAAAGAGAGCAGAGGTGGATACATTAAAGACGCAGGAAAACGGGAAGGCCATAACTGAGATGAGAGGACTGCGTGAGGAGGGACATGAGAAGATCGGGGGAGGATGAAACATGGAGAGAGGGGGCGGCCGATAGAAAACTATGGAAAGAAAGAACAGAAAGAGTGGCTCGACAATACTTTACCTGACCCTCACCCCTGTACAGCATGGAATAAGGCGGAAGAGCAGATATCTATGTCAATTCCAAGTAACCCGTCATCTTGTAGATAAATGTTGTGCATGCATGAGATATAGCACACCAATACCGCCATATGGACGTTCAACCTGTAGGTGGAGTTGGTCATTCATAGCACTAACACCATAAGCTTTGAAGTCTTTATGAATTGACCGCAATAAAGTAATATCTTTACTGGAGAGCCAGAGCTCTTGTAAAAATATGATAACATATTGTTCACAAAGAAGTAAAATATCGTAAACATATGTTTTTTTATATAGCTTCATTTCGCCGTAATCAGAAAACCTATCTTTTCAAAATGGCCTATCCTCCTTAGCTTCTTGGCACCTCCATCCATCGGTTGACGACTTTTTGTATTGTACATAAGTTACGAGAATGCCTAATCCTTTGGTTTTGTTGCGCCACTGAGCTCGGATTTTCCGAGGATATTGGCGCCAAAAAAGTCTTTTTATTATTATTATTATTAAAATCATGACAATTAAAAGTTATAGTTTTCAAAATGTTATTGATCATTTGATTGAATGTTAATTAAAACAAAGCAATCAGGGTTTTCGTTCTGAGTCTTTAAATGTCCACTCAAAGTAACCACGTACCTTGACACCTGAAGGCCACACCAGATCAAGTAAAAGGTGATGATCACGTGATGGAAATCTAACACAGAAGGACGTGTAAGTGTCAAATTTAGTTCTGCGTGGTTCGCATGACACCGATAAACCAGTCTCTAGGTTCACGTGTGTCACCAGATCTTTCGGTTTCGTAGATATTGCGTGATAAAAATACCCACTTGTTTCCTGGCTTTGGGTGTTGCTCCACGTCTGGTCAGATTTGTCGAGCGGAGCCTGGATACTTTGCCATTCCCTCATATCATGGCAGAGTCGGGCTGGGTAGTGGTCAGCGATGCAGAACGGACACGCTTGTTGTTTGTTTGTCTGTGACCTTTAATCACAGAATCAGCGTAGGTGTCGCGCCTGGCTTGAGTAGTGCCAGACGTCTGAAGGCGGCTGGGGGCGTCCTTACTCTGGCATGGCTTAGGCGGCGTTTTCTCCTGTTGAAGGCGTGCGAGGAGGACCAGGTCGTCATTGTCAATCTCTGGTAGATCTGCGTCTCCGTTGATGTGGAGATCCTCGTTACCGGAAACATCACAGGCAGAATCAGGAGAACGATGCTCTGAAACTGATGGTGGTGCAGTTTCGTGACGTTCTTGACACATAGCGAGTTGTGCATTCAGTCAGGTTTCGTGGGATTCTTGGACTATTGACATGTGTAGGTAGCTTCAGTGACTCCGTGTCCTTCACGAGTGAAGAGACGTCAAAACAGTTCATTGACAGTGGTGGAAGGGAGGATAGTTCCTTGGTGACGTAGCAGGGTGCAGACTGGGGCGGCACCTCAAGGAAAATGTTCAAGATGTCTTGGATGTTATTCAGTTTCTTGTCCTTGCCCTGTCGTTTGAAAAGCCGCGGAGCGTCTCGGTTGAAGAATGCAGCTTGGAATAAAATGTTCTTATCAGTTGCAACGTCGTCATCAGAATAAAAGTCGACAATTAGCTTGACGATCATATCGTACGGAAGTGAATTGACTTTGTCGCATACAAATGTGAGAAGTTTGTTCACGACGATTTTGTCTGTGTCAGTAATATAAATGTTCGCAGTATCAGTAGACTGTGAAGATTGGGACGGTTCGTCGGACGGTGTCGTCATTGTTATTAAGCGTTGCAATACGTTGCCGGGCGTTGTTTACATGGGCGATAGTTGGTGCACTTGCCGGTCAACGTAGAGGCGTGACCGCACAGTAAATCGATTATAAACTGCTATAAAATAAGGACGCGCTATTGCACTACACCCTTTTAAAACGTGATGGCTACAGTGCAAGTATAAAAATTCGTCATTCGATAAATTCTCGCCTAGAAACGGAGCCGGCAAAAATGCAGTGTAGCGGTTTAATTAAAAAGTGCGTATTTAAAAAAAAATCATTGAAAGGATTGACTTTAGTTGTTAGCTATTGTAAAGCTCCAAACAGTGGATGTCCTAAACGGTAAACACTGTGCGAGTCAATGCCGATCATGGGCGTGGCTTAAATCTTCTCGCCGATCACACGACAAAGTTATGACATTTCGCCGAAGGCGAAATTCGTGAGTTTTCAGTTTTTTAATTTTCGCTTAAATACATTTTGAATGCAGAATAAAATAATTTAATAGTGTGTCTGGCGATTTCACAAAAACTACAAAAAAGTTGCACAAACGAGATAGCATGCCGTAGTGGACGCTAGATAGGTTTGAATTTTCACAAAATAATTTGAAATGAGACGAGCTAAAATTTTTGTGAAGTGGCACCTTTAACTGTACCTTATCAGTAACTGTACCTTATCACCTTTGAAAACAATAATGTTGTAACAAAATGCAGCTGTTCTAATTTCAAGAATAAGAAGGATAAACAAATCTACTGCAGGAGATGACATTAAGGAAGGAATATTATGCACAATTAAGGTTCCAATTGTGTCATTTTTTTATAGAAAATGTGTAACTGTTTTAAAGAGGAGATTACTTATGATATAAAATGTAATAAACTTAGCCAAAAAGACCTCCTTCCAAAAGTAATTGTATGCATGTATGTATTTATGTAGGTACGTTCTTATATAAAGCGGTATCCAGTGTTTAGGACTGCTCAAAGCGCTATACACTTCACCCCTGGCAGATCTGTTCATTCCAAGGCCATTTCAACTGCTCTGGGAAGCATTCAGTCAAGCTGCAATTACCGCGCGATGACTGTTCGTTCACATATCCACCACTGTATGTATTGCCAGGCACTCATTTATACAGCTGAGTGAGCATACACACATGCATACATACATACATACATACATACATACATACATACATACATACATACATACATACATACATACATACATACATACATACATGCATACATACATACATACATACATACATACATACATACATACATTACATTACATACACACACATCTGTCTATGAATGTTGATTACACTCATTTATACAGCTGAGTAAACATACACACATACATACATACATACATACATACATACATACACACACACACACACACACACACACACACACACACACACACACACACACACACACACACACACACACACACACACACACACACACACACACACACACACACACACACACACACACACACACACACACACACACACACACACACACACACACACACACACACACACACACACACACACACATCTGTCTATGAATGTTGCTTAATAGCTAAAGACGTAAACATATCAAAATTAATGCCCATGGGGTGGGTGGCTCCCGCTATAATGAGCCATGCTTGTAAATTTGCCTCCATTTTTTGGGGATCCATTAATTGTTTTACGAATTCATGACATTTTTAGAAATACAAAATACAACACTTGGCAGCTGTAATTATGGGGTAACTAACCACAACGTTTGGGTCACCTAAGGCTGGTCGTTATTAATATATATGTGAAAGGAAAAGTTCAATCAAAGGTGGCCGCCATACCGTGGAAAAACTCCTCAAAACAATTAACGGTTATGCTGTTTCCTGGATTCACAATCTCTAATGGATCAGCTCTCTAATAATTGAAACTGTATTGACCAAAATTCGGAGTGTACCAAATGAAATGATGATGTGCAAAATATGCATGTCAAATGTAAGTTGTGGCAGTGGTGAAATCGTGAGTGACTTACATTACATTCACTATGTGGCGCCACTGGTGGAGAGTTTCGATTTCACCTTTATATTTAACAAGATTTGCCATCCAAGCCAAAGGCCCAGATGGCAAGTGGACAAGGAAGCCATTGGCTTATCGAGAGTCCAACAATGTTCATCTACTTATAACCCGCCCTCCTGAGATATGTGTCAACCTTGTTTTTAAACATATTCACGCTGCTAGCAGTTACACAATCTGTAGACAATTTGTTCCATTCATTTATTGTCCTCTGTGAGAACGAGTGCTTCCTGATGTCCAATCTACATTGATCCTTTACTAATTTTACCTCATGTCCTCTAGTTCTGCTATCCTTCTTGAGTGAGAAAAACATATTTCTATCAATATTTTCATACCCATTCAATATCTTAAAAACTTCAATCTGATCTCCTCTTAACCTCCTTGTCTCTAGAGTTGTTAAACCACATTCTTTCAGGCGTTCTTCATAACTAAGGTCTCTCAGTTCCGGAATCATTTTAGTTGCTCTCCTTTGTATGCGTTCAAGCGTATCTATATCTTTCTTACGATATGGTCTCCATGCTTGTATACAGTATTCTAAATGAGGTCTAACTATTGCTTTATAAAGAGGTATAATTAACTTTTTTCCCTTGTATGTTATGTTTCTTCTAATCAATCCAAGAATTTGATTACCCTTTGAAGCTGCAATACCACACTGCTCTGAAACTTTCATATCAGCGCTTATTGTAACTCCTAAGTCCTTTTCTTTTACAGTAGTACCCAGAACAGTATCTCCCATTTTATAGTTTACATTCAAGTTCCTATGTCCTGTATGTAGGCATTTACATTTCCCAAAATTGAACAACATCTGCCATTTCTCAGACCATTTCACTAATCTGTCTAGATCGTTTTGTAAATGTTGTTTATCACCATCAGTATTAACCTTTCTAAACAGTTTTGTGTCATCCGCAAATTTCAGTACGTTACTTGTTATACTGTCGTCCAAGTCATTGATATAAATTAAGAATAATATAGGTCCTAATACTGATCCTTGAGGTACCCCACTCAAAACCGATTTCCAATTTGAAACTTCTCCATCTACTACAACTCGTTGTCTTCTGTCAGTCAGCCATTGTTCTATCCAGTCAGTTATGCTGTCCCCGATACCATGGGCTTTTAATTTAAGTAGTAATCTTTGATGTGGCACTTTGTCAAAAGCTTTCTGAAAATCTAAGTAGATAATATCTACTGGCGATCCCACGTCTATCCACTTAGTGATTTCTTCCAAAAAACATAACATATTTGTTAAGCATGACCTCGCTTTAAGGAATCCATGTTGAGATGAATTTAATAATTTATGCTTAACGAGGAATTCCACCATATGGTCTTTAATTAACCTTTCTAATAATTTACAAATCACTGACGTTAAACTCACTGGTCTGTAATTCTCTGACTTATTTCTCGAACCCTTTTTAAATAATGGTATGATGTTTGCTTCTTTCCATTCAAACGGAACAACTCCCTCTTTTAATGACAAGTTGAATACTCTTGCAAGTGGTATACTGATTTGTTCTACTGTTTCCATTAGTAATTTTGGAGGAATCCCATCCACTCCCGGTGATTTGTTATCTTTCATTGCCTTTATTTTCTTAGCTACCAATTCTGGAGTTACAACTAACGGACCTAAATAGTCAGATTTAGCCCCCTGAAATTTAGCATCAGCAACTGGTAATGAACTAATATCTTCTTTGGTAAACACTGAACTGAAGTAACCATTTAGGTCTTCCGCCATTAAAAACCCCTGTGATATTATATTTCCAGCACTTTTTGTGATGACAAAACTATATCTAATACATTTTCTCCCCTGGTTGGTTCTAGTACGTGCTGAGTAAGAAAGCTATCCTGGATTAAAAATAGAAATTGTTGGTCCTCAATCCCTGTGCTCTCTAGAGAATTCCATTGTATGTGTCCATGGTTAAAATCTCCCATTATGATACATTCCCCTTTACTAACTTCCTTTATAGCGTTTTTTATTTTTGTGTTGTCCTCTTCGTTTATGTTTGGACTTCGGTAAACTAATCCAATAGTTAATTTTGAATTACCTGAAACAATTTTGCACCAAACAGCTTCATCGCAATCTGCTTCCCTTTCTAGTTTTATTTCATATTAGTGGTATGTTATGCACCAGGCGCGCCACAGGTTATTTCGGGTAGGCTCTCTTCTCTGAATTACGGAAGAGGCCCATTTGGATCCTTGCGAGAGTGTTCACACATAACAGAGCCTATTCGTACTCTATTGTCAGTGACTGCTTTACATTTTGACGGAAATGGAAATCATGCAACCAACTCAGATGCGACAGGTTTTTGAAACACTTGTAACACTTTTCTAATAGGATATGAAAGAAACTCTTGGGAATGAACTGGTCCAGTTCGGTGGACTAGTTGCAGACACTCTCACAGACAACCTACAGGATGAAGAAGCGACGTTGTATCAGATGTTGATTAAGATAGATATCAGATATGGTTTCCCCAATGTGGAGGTATTGCTTCGCATATATCTGACTTTGTTTATATTATGAACTATAGGGGAGACAGGTGTTTTTCCAAGTTGAAACTGATCAACTATGAACACCGACCCTCAATAAGCCAGAATAGACAGGTTCACCTGACTATGCTCAGTGTACAATTGGACATAATGTGTCGGATTGATTTGGATTAATCTAAGATTTTGATGGACTTCCGATGATTCGTGTTTTAGAAAGTTCAACATATGTGGAATCATATCTGACTATTCACATAGCAACACTTCTAAAACTGTTGGTGTAAGGTATTCGGATGTCACTCTTTGTTTGCTCAGGAAAACTTATACGGTTTGTATTGTATGCTCAATTTCTTGCATTATTTTATGGTATTTCATTGTATGTTGCAAATCTAGATTGTCACCGTACGCTGTGTTTTCATGTATACATATATATGGAGGTTTGCATGCCGTCGTCGACCACACTCTGTGGATGCTTATGCTCAAACAGTTGATTAGACGCTACGTTATGGGATTAGCCCCACAGTCAATACCACGCGTCTCGTTCTTCGTGCACTCAGTAAGGGTCCCGCAAAACGTTTGTTTTGGACCCCCAACACTGTTGGTTTTGGACCCCCAACACTGTTGATACGATCGATTTTACATCTTGAAATGAACATTTAACGACGTCTTTGAAAAAAAAGGCACTGAAGTGTACGATAAACCCGAAACTTTCTCAGAGGTGCCAATGACGACGATTATGTCATATTAACATCATCATGAAACCAGTAACAATATTTAGCCATATATTTTTACGCTTTAGCCAATATGCAGTTGTCACTATAACAAAAATCTTCAGTCGCGATAACATTTTAATAATTCGTAATAAAACATAATACAAAGCTCGCGCTTAGGTAACACTGATACCAGTTAATCCCACAATGACAATATTCATGATAACAATGTTAGTGTTCAGCCAACTTAGATTTCGCCAAGTTCAAGTACCCTTTCAAGTCATGATCAACAATCAAATCAAGATTATGATCAAACACACTCGTTGCTAATTAATAATAATGATGCAGCACTACAAGTTAAGTTCAGAAGTGCAAATTGGTGTGTAACATTGGATTCCTAAATCACAATTAATGTATACATATGTGTTGTGCTTCCAATGCATCCGTGTAACGTTTGTTGTATACCGCTTGATCTCTGACACACGTTATAAATTACGCATGTGATTTAAATGCAACAATGCGCCTATGAACTGATAGGTTTCGAGCATTCCTCCTCCTTCATGATTATATAAGAATTGTCGCAGCATATTTCCCGGTCGGTGTTGATCAGCTTCCAGCCACAGCAGCCTTCGTCCCCTCTCGACCGTTCGTACACCTGGTTGCCGCAGCATATCTGCTGGCAACTGTTGTACTCTGTGCCATAACATCTTGATGGAGGTTTCTTTGTAGTCGTTTCACCTTGGTGGAAAAGACGAAGCACGAGTGAGGAATATATATATATATATATGTGTGTGTGTGTGTGTGTGTGTGTGTGTGTGTGTGTGTGTGTGTGTGTGTGTGTGTGTGTGTGTGTGTGTGTGTGTGTGTGTGTGTGTGTGTGTGTGTGTGTGTGTGTGTGTGTGTGTGTGTGTGTGTGTGTGTGTGTGTGTGTGTGTGTGTAGCTATACATAAACGGTATTCCGGCTGAGTGTCAAACTGCGAAAGACGTATTTTAAAGGGCACACCAATGGAGTAGTAAATAAAGCAATTCGTCATGTCAACATACTGGTGAGCGTTTGCATTACGAATACGGAGAGTATGTTTACATTGCTATAGAAATCGTGATTTAACCAAATGATTTAACCTACGGGGGCATGCTCTGTTTGGAGGACGAATGTGAGATGTTTGGGAGTGGCAAGGGACGCACCTTAATGACATACCATGTAGGGCAAAAGCACCGACAATACCGCAGTAGACATACAAGAGAATAGGATATTTTAACTTTTTATTTAATCGAACGTTTCATTTAAAACTTTAAACGGTTTACACGAACATTGTACTTGCACTACATGTCACATTCCCGTTCACTAGAAGAAGCGTTGTTGTTGGACGTTTAAATACAGTTACGTGTGTCACGAACTGATTAACATTGGACTATATCGACAAACGTGTCTGCTACTCATATAGGCTTGTATAAAATATATATAATAATAACCATCCCAGAACATTCGCCTTTAATACTGTATGAAATGACAATAACATGTAAATATATATGTCATAAGTAGGTACTTCATTCCAATTCACAACTCATGATAACTCTAAACAAATCAGCGAAACACACACACACACACACACACACACACACACACACACACACACACACACACACACACACACACACACACACACACACACACACACACACACACACACACACACACACACACACAAACACGCACGCACGCACGCACGCACGCACGCACGCACGCACGCACGCACACACACACACACACACACACACACACACACGTATATTCCACGCATGTTGCAAGGTGGGACGTTGTTGAGTTGTCTTTAAATTGTCAAAGCTGACCACACAGTTAAATATTTGCAGCTAAACAACAAAGACAAACACATCATAACACGACACACTTTGAAAATTTAAATTACACTAAAAGATGTAAACACCTCGCACTAGAGCACGTTTCTTTGTTTTGTGTAATGCCACCGTTGTTTAATGCATGACAATAGCTTACGATCTGACAAGAAGAATGCATCGATCAACGAGAAGTTCGCCAGCAATATGCCAACTGCCAAGAAGATGCCAAGTTTCCTGGAAAACGTAATATCGTAATTATGACGCAGCATACACGGTTATCTTACTAACATTATACTATACCATCACGTATTTGTATATATTCGTCTTTGAAAAGCTTTCTAAGAACATTTAAGTGCGCATTTGCTGTCCTCTCGGGATTTTATGAACGCATGTATCCATTGAATCGAGTTGCCTTTGTGAACAACGCATACTATTGTCTTAAATGCAGTTTTCAACATAATCAAATATGGTATTCTCGACATTCTAAGTTACAAAGTTACAATTACAATTTTGTTTTGTAATTGCATACAAAGTTGCAATTACAATTTTGTTTTGTAATTGCATACATTATTTTACAAATAAATGCATTACAATATCGCATTTTTGTAATTGTACTTACTAATATTGCATACTAAAATTTGCGTTTGTTCTTGAAATGATTAATCATAATACCAAGATATATCACACTGATTGTGGTGAGTTTACCAGATTCTATGCATGGTACATTGTATATTATTTCAAAACTATTTTACATAAACAAACGTATGTTTCAGTGTTTTTGACGATGTTCACTTGTAAGCACAAATAGTAAATATAAATAATTATATATCCCTGAACGCAACGTCCAGTCTTCACACGGATAGAATTTACACATTCACAGGTTAACGAGAAATAAACACGTACGTCATAGTTTCGTCTGTCAAAAGCGATCTAAAACGCGTGTTGTCCTCCGAAGATCTAAACCGGCCGTCGTACTACTACCACTACTTTAGAGCAGAGCAGCTTACTCACAGGAATATTTATTCAACCACAGACGTGTTACCGTCGACCTCTAGGCATAACGATAATACAATACAATTGCAATAAGCCTTCGCGTTCTACGATAGAGTGTCGAAACGTGATAACAATACAAATTGTGACACCCACTTTATGAGGTAAAGGGTTTATTTCACGATGGCAATCATGTCACGTTTATCGCCTGATGTTCTGCGGGTCATCAAAATAAGATACACATCCACATCTAAAAAAAAAATTATGTAAGTGAATCCACGATATGTTGTACATTTAACACTTGTACGTTGCTCCTATCTGATTGGTTTGCCCTCAGTCGTTCGTTCAAATGTGTTCAGATTCAAGTGGCTCAGAGGCCAAGTACTATTGTTATCGTTAGTAGTAGTAATGAGAGTACATCCAGGCTGCCCATCACAACCGTCTCAATGGTTATTGACCGCAGCCCTCGTGGGTAGTAGTAATGAGAGTACATCCAGGCTGCCCATCACAACCGTCTCAATGGTTATTGACCGCAGCCCTCGTGGGTAGTAGTAATGAGAGTACATCCAGGCTGCCCAACACAACCGTCTCAATGGTTATTGACCGCAGCCCTCGTGGGTAGTAGTAATGACAGTACATCCAGGCTGCCCAACACAACCGTCTCAATGGTTATTGACCGCAGCCCTCGTGGGTAGTAGTAATGAGAGTACATCCAGGCTGCCCAACACAACCGTCTCAATGGTTATTGACCGCAGCCCTCGTGGGTAGTAGTAATGAGAGTACATCCAGGCTGCCCAACACAACCGTCTCAATGGTTATTGACCGCAGCCCTCGTGGGTAGTAGTAATGAGAGTACATCCAGGCTGCCCATCACAATCGTCTCAATGGTTATTGACCGCAGCCCTCGTGGGTAGTAGTAATGAGAGTACATCCAGGCTGCCCATCACAATCGTCTCAATGGTTATTGACCGCAGCCCTCGTGGGTAGTAGTAATGAGAGTACATCCAGGCTGCCCATCACAACCGTCTCAATGGTTATTGACCGCAGCCCTCGTGGGTAGTAGTAATGACAGTACATCCAGGCTGCCCAACACAACCGTCTCAATTGTTATTGACCGCAGCCCTCGTGGGTAGTAGTAATGAGAGTACATCCAGGCTGCCCAACACAACCGTCTCAATGGTTATTGACCGCAGCCCTCGTGGGTAGTAGTAATGAGAGTACATCCAGGCTGCCCATCACAACCGTCTCAATGGTTATTGACCGCAGCCCTCGTGGGTAGTAGTAATGACAGTACATCCAGGCTGCCCAACACAACCGTCTCAATTGTTATTGACCGCAGCACTCATGGGTAGGTGGATGCTATGTTTAACATATTTGCATTTAATTTGTTTTTCGATTTAATGATTGTGCTACAGCTCTTTATTCAATACCACCGAAACTGCCACGTTGTCTTTATTCAATACCACCGAAACTGCCACGTTGTCTTTATTCAATACCACCGAAACTGCCACGTTGTCTTTATAGTTACTGCAGTGTTAATAAAAATACCGCTGAGTTCATAGTTATACAACAGTTGCTTCTAATAAATAGGAAATTGTTCAATAAAAATCATAAACAATTTTGTTATATACGATTTATGTATGACAATAGAGGCTAATACTATCGCGTGGTGTGGAAATGTACGTTTGCGAGGTATATCTTGATGTGGTGTTTTCCCAGCTGTTACGTGGTGCAAGTATGCTCAGGTGGATGATTTGTTAGCCACGGTGGATAATTTTATCATCGTATTAATTAAAGGAAATCGTTGAAACGTTTAATGCATTAGTAGTGTATTGTGCTTATGCATGCATGGTTAGTGTGCATCATTCAGTAGCAGTTCAATGGGCGCACAGATGGTTAGTAAAACACATTCTTCTTGGGTGTTTCCATTTGTACTTGTCAATAATTGCTTGGACGTCGAGTTTGATGTCCTTGTGTAGATGAAGTAGCACCAATGCATTGAGGCGATCCTGGTGCATGGTGCTTAGCACTACGGTTTTCACTAGTATGAGTGCAGAATTAGCATGTTCCACTCCAGCACGTGTGACCGATATTAGCAACAGCAAGTGAAAAATACGGACACAATTTGGGAACATGGAGCTGGCTATTTGCACTCGCTGTTTCATGAAGATTATAGGGTTTTGCTTCTTCTGACGAATCCCATTTAATTTATGACAGTGCGATATCATCTTGTGCAGAGGCTAGGGAAGGCAGATCTTGGCAACATCATTCGTGTAGGTCGGTTTAGTTAGCATATGTCAGCTTGCCCACATTATTGGATGGGAGCTTCAGGCCAAGCACAGATTTGCCTTTGAGCGCACTGAATTTTATGTCCAATTCTTGGAGAACGTGGTCTAAAAATGGTAGGAATACTAATCGTCGCCTTTATGCTTCTGGTGTGTCTGCCTCCACGTTGTTCCTCGTGGTCTGCCTCCAACTGCGCCTTGGGACCGAGATCACATTCCCGGCAGTGTTGGTCATCTCTTACATCTTGTAGACCTCATTGTGTTTCGCATCTGCATTGTGTGTCCTTTACCACGATGACTTCTTCGTAGGTCCAGAGAACATCCTGCGTAGAACCCTGGAGCAGCTGGCTGAAGTACATGGTGTACTCAGATATGCTGCGATGAATGTAAAGCTTGCGATTGCGCACAGTAAGCCAGAAGCCAAATGAGTAGGCTAAATCAGTCATTGTTTTTTAAATCCATTTCTTGCTCTCGAAGTTGCAGTCAGGAAATCAAGGATGGCTTCATGCATTTCACGAAACTTCTCCAGTATAGTGTGTGTCGCTACACGCATCTGGTAGTTTCATCTTTCCAGCACCAACTTCTTTCACACCTTCACACTTCACGATGTTGACCGTTTCTTTAGATTGCTCTTGTCGTCATTGTCTCTTGGGCGATTATTTGAAGAACACAGCAAGGATTTACAGGGTAGACATCATGTTTTGTATTTCAGGAACATTGCTTGCATAGTGCCAGATTCGTGTTGTGGTGATCGATATACTCTCTAAGTTCTTAGACTAAGTTTGTTATCAGATAAGAGTAAAGCCCCAGATTTGTTTTCAAGCAAAACGGGGGGCGTGCGCCCTTTACGTCCCCCTGGATCCGCGCCTGTAAATATGTTATCTGTATTGTCGGGTGGCATAAGGAAGTTGTCCAACAGTTTTCCTAAGGGGTCGTTCACAATTGTCGATTATTACCTATTCCTACAGAACGTACTAAAGGGGACGGGGTCAAGGCCAGCGTACTAATTTACAAAATGTTGGTCGCACGCAAAAATACCACTGTTGTGTCATGCAACGCCACGCGGCGAACTATAATTGTTTTTTAAATGTCTAATCATTCACTATAATACATCTTGGAGATTCAAAATTTCGTTGAAAAAAATAATCAGTATGACACCTTGGAGTTGCTATAAAAACATAAAGCTTGAACATAGTTATCTGAGATAACTGTTTATGTGTCGTATGTAGAATCCTGCAAAGGGAGACGCCTAGGTGGCAAACCTAGTTTTCCATGCTACTATGTAGCGGTGCAACTGAATAATACGGTAAAAATAAAACTCAGTTGGGGGGGGGGGCCATGGCTCAGTGACAATATCACACGGTCTACAAAATAAAATGATTCCCAAATACAGAAGTATCTGCGTGATGTCTAGCGGTAAGGTTCCAATGAAAGGTGACAATGAAAACATGGCAAGAACACCCGAGAGAATACAAGCTGTAAGGCAAGCGTCACACGACTCGCCTGGGAAGTCAAAAGGGTAAAGGTACGTTCTTATATAACGCGGTATCCAGTCCTTGGGACCGCTCATATCGCTTTATGTAACCAGGTGCTCATTGCAGCACGGTTATATCATACTCTGCCACTTCTCGTGATGTACTAGGGCGCTTTTCTTTTACGTGGCGCTTAATTTCACCGTGACACCGTTCTGTCTTTGGCGGTGCGAGCATAAGAATACTATCCACGAAGTCCTGTTTGGCAAGTGTATTTTACTAAAGTAATCTATGAGATCACGGGGATGATCCAGGGTATGTACCAAACGACGATGTTACAAATGTTGTTGTGCATGTACTGGCCATATATTTATGTTATAATTCGACCTAAATGTTCGTTAATTTGAGTAATTCCGCCGCGTCCCTTATTACCGCTCGTGTCACGTAATCCAGATATGCCTTATATGGTAATGACAGAAATGTAGCTATCTGAGTTTGTTTAATTTGTCAACGCCTGTTAGTAAGTGCACTCTAACACTGACCTTGTATTATGTAAACGTTCTACCAACATTGTTATTGACGGATCATTGAGTAATTGATGCAAATCAGACCAGGTTACAGTTTCGCCCAGTGTATGGAGCGCCGTTGCGGGAATTATCGGATAACATACATTATGCCGATAGTACTGATACCGAGCTGTTGTGTGTATTGTCACATCACGGGTACGTCTAGTTACTTTTAATTACACACACGTGAAAGGGACTTTGCTATTTGTATCGTGTGTGACATCATGCATTGGCAGCAGTATTTAGTTAGAAATAATTGAGTCGGCATGGCGCGAATAATCTTAGTCTAGCAGATGTGAATTGCCAATGGCAACATTGCTAATTTGTGTTAAGTTTGAAGTCGGTTATGAAGTTAGCCAGTTTGCTTGCAGGAAGCCGTACAATGATGTCATGTAAGATAAGTTGGCAGAGATAATGGGGGACAGATAATCTATATCCATTGTCTCTTGACTACGTCTACGGTGTGTGCACGTTCTTGTGAATTGATGGGAAGCGTTGGTCTAAATGACCAAACCCAGATTGCGCAGTTTGTAGCATTAGTGCCATCTGGCGTCTCTTAACATACGTTATAGCCGGTCTATCGATGTTGACTACTGTGGGACCTACGATACATCTGTGTGATATGTCCCACGCGGGATCTCAATGGATGTCTGTTTTTAGGGAGATGCAACTGGCCCAATAGAGAGCCGGGGACTTGGTCGGGTTGTGTTTGTGTTTGGTGTTTAGTGTTTAGTGTTTGGTATTAATTGTATTTAGACATCCCAATCTTGATTCTTGACCACTTAATAAATATTGTAGTCTTCTAACCTCACGAACCTGTTTCGGCCCGTTACATTTACACTTCATCCCCTGGCAGACCTGCTCATCCAAACGCCATATGGGAAGCATTCAGCCACGCGGCAATTACTGTGCTGATTATTCACACTGTACAATGGTGACATTGTGAACTATAACCACATGTCTTAAATTTCCGAACACAATTGTTTAATATGGAATAAATTAAATAATGTCGACAATTACAGTACACAGTAGCCTAGCCCGGGCCTATGTGTAATGAAAAATGTAGCCGCAAAGCCAATGTCATGTTTATATTCGTTGCCCGTGTTAGAGTCATGTGTGATCTACTAAATACAATGTGCCATTAAAAACCGTCGCCAAAGATATTGCTATTCAAAATCATTAATAATTATTTCATCGATTAAGTACAACCAGTTTGTTAGAAAAATTGTTTTTGAATGACATATTTACGATTATCGAACGACGAAAACATGCTTCGCCATGGCACAAAATTGCTACGCTTGGTCGAACGACTTCGCCAAGACACCACTCCACAACATTACTAACTTTCAGAAACCTCAGAGCATGTCAAGACGTAAAAAATCATTTAATATATACACATCACTCGATCCTTGTTCACTTTCCCCGATAATTATTCCTTTATGAAATTGTTTTTTTATTTTGTTTGACCTGTTTTGAAGTGTCATGAAGACTTACGCCGTCTCATGAAACTGGCTCTAGGTGGTGCCACCGTAGGAAGTCACATGACAAGCAGCACATCGCAAAGGACATGTATGCTACTACGAAACTTTAAAATTAATCAAATAACTATCTGTCAAATTATCTGAACACACTATGGTTCACTAAAACACATTTGGGCGATCAAGATGCTAGAACAGACATATTTTATAATCTATGACATGATTTTATGATAAAAACCATCAGACTTTGCACCTTTAAGGAAGGCGCCTTCTCTGAAATCAACCAAACTGCGCATCACAAAGTTACTCAAATGACGGCCTCTTACGGACAACTGCTGCTGTGGATTCGTCATAGAAGATGTTGTTCCGAGTGTGATTTCAAGATTGCGAAACCTGAGGGGTGTGGCTGGAAGTGGGAGGTGTGAGGTGTGAGGTTGGCCTCCAAAATAGGAAGGAGGTGGGCGGTGGGATTTCCAGAAAAGGTGGAAGGTGGGAGATTTGTCCCACAAACAGGTGGGTAATAGGAGGTTGGACCCACTGGCCTAACGGGGGGAGGGGGAGGGGGGGGGACGAAGGGGCAAATGCCCCAAGCGGCACTTTTTGGTGGGCGGCACTTTGGGGAGAATGTTTTTCTTAAGCAATATTCATACATATTTATACGTTGTGGTCTACACACATCGCGGTTATATTACATAAATATTCAAGTATTCATGCTTGAATACGTCAAATGTAATTCAGTTGACATTAGCCAATACTGGTGTACATAACAAAATCACTAGCGACACCTATTCTATTACTGCACTTTTTTTTTTTTGGGGGGCGGCATTTTTTACTCTTGCCCCCAGCGGCACTTGGTCTCGTAACGCTATTGGTTAGACCCCAAAACAGGTGGCATATGGGAGGTTGAGACCCTTGCCACACCCCATCATACCAACCGCCAGAAAGGCAAGGTGTCTGGGTGCCTGTCCACCGCATGTCGCCACTGTCGTAATCATGGCGCCTTCTCAGGCCGGTGTAGGTTGTTGTTCAATAATAAGACAATTTCCCATTCCGGTCCAACAAACTTCACGTAACTCATATATGCAACGCCTTAGCCGTAATTTGTCTATGTGTCAAACGGTCATTTATTAAAGAGCAGGTGCGCGTTACAAACGGTCAATAGGCAATAAAAAAGTCGTCGTCTATGGTTAAACTCAACCATAAAAAATCCATTTGAATTTTAATGCATTTTCGAGACCTGTATTTTCAAAGCATTTACTTTTGAAAAACGCATATAATTTATAATTATTGCATTCATAAACAAATGCCTAGGTTGTATTTTATTCATGGGTAACTAAGTAGGGGAAATGTCTTTAAAACCATCCCTTTGAATCATTGGACTACGTATGTTTTGTATGTATTTGGATCATCTCTCTTTGACATAAAATACTTCAAAAGCTGCGTTTTATCTGCCCGGCATCCAGGATGTAAATACAACACTACGAGAGGCACGAGCAACTAGCCTGAAAACATATTATGTTTTAGGCCGTACAGGAAATGCATCAGATATTTTCTTCAATGCCGATGTCGTCTCCGATGCTGTTGACATAGTATCGTACACGGCTCTCTAAGAACATGAAATATTCACGCAAGGGTACAGTGGGTGTGCAATTTGTCACTTGAATATTGCGCTTCCGCGACGGTGATTCGTTCCAAACTGCGATTTTGTACCAGTATATTTCAAAGTAGATGTAATGATTTTTACAATGTACAACATACAGTTGATGTACTTTTTAATGTTTAAGTAAATTAAGATTAATCGGTAGATATTGTTTTATAATCTTCTTCGAAAAAAAACGTACTACTACAAATCATGACATCGTAAGTGTTGGCCCCATGACATATCAATTAAGATTAATCCCGACCCTAGTTTCAAGTTCGTTAATGATTTGAACCTTTATATGATAGGCTTTAATTTGCGAACTTCACAAATCAAATATATTGGTGTGAAATAAAGTGTGTCTTGCCCGCTTTTTCCGCGTTTTCCGTCCTTTCTTGCCCGCCTTTAGTTTGCCCCATATATATATATATATATATATATATATATATATATATATATATATATATATATATATATATATATATATATATATATATGTCCGTCCTTCACACCGTTGTAGTAGCTGCGCTAAGGTAAGTAACCTTATCTTTGTTAACACAAACTGGCGTGACCCATTGCATTTGTGTGATGAATACACAAATTTAAGAACGTTTTGTAACGTCCATCCATCTCCCATCAGCCCTGATAACGTTGTGAAACGCACCCGACGACACCAGAAACAGTATGCAAATGCCGAAAGACCTCCAAACAACAACTACTCAAACGATATCCAATTGTGTAGTCCGTGTCTGCATTTTAAGTGTTAGCAAATATTTGGTGCTACAACATTAAGCAGGATAAACTCTAGCGACATTATAATATAATTAGCACACTAGTTTGAATGTGTTCTAGGATTATTTCTACTTTGGGCAGTACTACACAAAACAGTCTCTCTCTCTCTCTCTCTCTCTCTCTCTCTCTCTCTCTCTCTCTCTCTCTCTCTCTCTCTCTCTCTCTCTCTCTCTCTCTCTCTCTCTCTCTCTCTCTCTCTCTCTCTCTCTCTCTCTCTCTCTCTCTCTCTCTCTCTCTCTCTCTCTTTCTATATATATATATATATATATATATATATATATTATATATATATATATATATATATATATATATATATATATATATATATATATTAATCACTTGCCCCATGGTAGGTTTTATGTTTGACTAAATAACTAACAATAACGATTGCGTCACAATCAAAAAGTCAACGTTAATTGACATGAATCCAACAGTCTATTGCAACATGTTTCCCGTTTATGAAACGTCTGGAAAACTTCCAAGTTATGTCAAAGGCAGATGTTACAAATATATATTTACAAAACATACGTAGACCAATGCTTCAAAGGGATGTTTTAATGACGTTTACCCTATTTAGTTAGCTACGAATAAAATACAACATAGGAATTTGTTTATGAATAAAAACTACAAATGGTATGCGTATTCAAATGTAAATATTGTGCATTTAAATGCAAGTTTTGAAAATGTATTAATATTCAAATGGATTGTGGAAGGTTGCGTTTAACCATAAACGACATCTTTTTTCTATTGACCGTTTGACACATAGACAAATTACGGCAATCAATTATGCGAAGTCTATTGGACCGGAATAGAGAATTGTCCTATTGTTGAACAACAGCCTACACCGGTCTGAGTGGGCGCCATGATTACGACAGTGGCGCCATGCGGTGGACAGGCACCCAGACAACTGGTCTCGCGGCATGTGGTTTGAGGGGGTGTGGCAGGGGTTTCATCCTACCATATCTCATCTGTTTTTGGGTCCAACCTCCCATCACCCACCTGTTCATGGGATCAATGTTCCACCTCCTACCATTTTGAGAGTCCACCTTCCACCAGTCCCATCTCCTTCCTATTTTGGACGCCAACCTCACACTTCCTACTTCCAGCCACAACCCCTCAAGTTTCGCTATCTTGAACACCACAACAACATTTTCTGTAACAAATCCACAACAGCAACTGAGAAGCCATGACTTGAGTAACGTTTAATGTATAACATATTCAGTTCTCAATAACGTTCTTTTTTCAATACGTGCCTAATTTTATTTTTATGGTTGGCTTTATGGACGTAGTTTCAATCGACAATATAACCTTTGTGTTGATTTCATGATGTCTCGACTACGTGTGAGTATCGTGAGCAGACTGATGTTCAGATGGGTTGATTTCAGAGTAGGCGCCTACCTTAAGCAACACTACCCACGTTTTTGCTAGTAGTGGGATATGTTTAAAAATAGAATTGACGATATCTTTGGAATTAACAGGGAGTGAAGAGTAAAGCGCTTCACACAAGTACATTATCCTCGTTGTAACTGATATAATATATATACCTTGTGTGTATGATTTATTATTATCATCATCAAATATCAACGTCTGATTTTGAACATTTCGATTGTCACTATGCTATTCAAAAACACACATTATTCATGTTACATGTTCTTGGCATGTCACTGGTGACACATTGACTCGTGTGACACAGACGCCTCGTGCTGGTGATGTTGCTGCGCCACCAAGTGTCCCACATCTGGCTGCAGACTTGACCCTGCGAGCCTCAGTACGCTATCCAAGTGTCCGTCTGTTAGTTGCGTTCACGGCTTGGATTTTACGACATTCATCTTCCACTCCCCGTTGCGAGCCTGCGATCAATGAATCGGTTTGCAAACTCCCGAGACAAACTGGAAGAGTTCATTGACTGGTTGTTCTTGTCCCTGGAGTTGGACGTTCAGCAGATTGAGGTGCTCCGTGATGTAGACTAGACATGCAAAATAGCACGTCCATAAGGGGTCTGCGAATGTCCGTACTTCTGCAAGCTTCTTCTCTATGAATACGCCAATATCGTGTCTCATCTCGTACACGTGGCACAGCATGGCAACCCAACCCAGTCAGAGCACTTCGGTGTAGTGCATGAATTTTGGATATTGTGCTTTCATCTCGGCTGGAAGGTGTTGGAACTGCCGGTGATTTAGACCACGAAAGTAGTTCACGGTCTTCACGACGACGTCCATTACACATTTCCCTAGACTTGCCACACAGGGTTTCCTGGTGGATGGTGGAAAGGGCCCTGAAGAGTCTTGCCCTGGCATCTGTGTAGACTTGCCACACAGGCTTTCCTGGTGGATGGTGGAAAGGGCCATGAAGAGTCTTGCCCTGGCACCTGTGTAGACTTGCCACGTAGGTTTTAGTGGTGAATACTGGAATGGACTCTGAAGAGTCTTGCCCTGGCACCTGTGTAGACTTGCCACGTAGGTTTTAGTGGTGGATAGTGGAATGGGCTCTGAAGAGTTTTGCCCTGACAAAGTCTATAGGCGGGATGTACTATTTTTGTGTTTGATATATCCTTGTTGCGGGCGCGGTCCGCATTATGCACAATCTCGCTGTCGATCCGCGGGCCGCATGAAATTGCTCCGTGGGTCGCAGGTTGCCAACCCATGTGCTAGCTCGTTTGTATGTATTTTTTGTGAAATCATTAGACAAACAATTTAATTATTTAGATATTGATCCAGCATTTATTGAAATGAAAGTGGAAACGATGAAAACTCAAGAATTTCGCTCTTGGTGAAGTTTCATAACTTTGTCTCGGCGAGAGGATGGAAGTCACGACCATGATCTGCCTTGACCCTATAAAGTGTTTACGGTCTTGGGATATCCGTTATTTTAGCTTAACGACTACTGTTAATTCTTTCGATGATTTGAGAAAAAAATACGCAAATTAGGACATATTAAGACATCGACGAACCAGATTCGCGATTCGCTTAATCATTTGAGGATGGCGTTCTAAGCGTAGCATCCTCCCGAATGTGAGCGCTGCGATCGGTCAATAACCATTGAGACGGTGGTGCAGCATGGATTTGCGCTCATTATTACCACTGCTACTATTAATAATACCTGGCCTCTGCGCCACTTTAACAAGATTTAACAAGATTTAACAAGATTTGCCATCCAAGCCAAAGGCCCAGATGGCAAGTGGACAAGGAAGCCATTGGCTTATCGAGAGTCCAACAATGTTCACCTACTTATAACCCGCCCTCCTGATATATGTGTCAACCTTGTTTTTAAACATATTCACGCTGCTAGCAGTTACACAATCTGTAGACAGTTTGTTCCATTCATTTATTGTCCTCTGTGAGAACGAGTGCTTCCTGATGTCCAATCTACATTGATCCTTTACTAATTTTACCTCATGTCCTCTAGTTTTGCTATCCTTCTTGAGTGAGAAAAACATATTTCTATCAATATTTTCATACCCATTCAATATCTTAAAAACTTCAATCTGATCTCCTCTTAACCTCCTTGTCTCTAGAGTTGTTAAACCACATTTTTTCAGGCGTTCTTCATAACTAAGGTCTCTAAGTTCTGGAATCATTTTAGTTGCTCTCCTTTGTATGCGTTCAAGCGTATCTATATCCTTCTTACGATATGGTCTCCATGCTTGTATACAGTATTCTAAATGAGGTCTAACTATTGCTTTATAAAGAGGTATCATTAACTTTTTTCCCTTGTATGTTATGTTTCTTCTAATCAATCCAAGAATTTGATTACCCTTTGAAGCTGCAATACCACACTGCTCTGAAACTTTCATATCAGCGCTTATTGTAACCCCTAAGTCCTTTTCTTTTACAGTAGTACCCAGAACAATATCTCCCATTTTATAGTTTACATTCAAGTTCCCATGTCCTGTATGTAGGCATTTACATTTCCCAAAATTGAACAGCATCTGCCATTTCTCAGACCATTTCACTAATCTGTCTAGATCGTTTTGTAAATGTTGTTTATCACCATCAGTATTAACCTTTCTAAACAGTTTTGTGTCGTCCGCAAATTTCAGTACGTTACTTGTTATACTCTCGTCCAAGTCATTGATATAAATTAAGAATAATATAGGTCCTAATACTGATCCTTGAGGTACCCCACTCAAAACCGATTTCCAATTTGAAACTTCGCCATCTACTACAACTCGTTGTCTTCTGTCAGTCAACCATTGTTCTATCCAGTCAGTTATGCTATCCCCGATACCATGGGCTTTTAATTTAAGTAGCAATCTTTGATGTGGCACTTTGTCAAAAGCTTTCTGAAAATCTAAGTAGATAATATCTACTGGCGATCCCACGTCTATCCACTTAGTGATTTCTTCCAAAAAACATAACATATTTGTTAAGCATGACCTCGCTTTAAGGAATCCATGTTGAAATGAATTTAATAATTTATGCTTAACGAGGAAGTCCACCATATGGTCTTTAATTAACCTTTCTAATAATTTACAAATCACTGACGTTAAACTCACTGGTCTGTAATTCTCTGACTTATTTCTCGAACCCTTTTTAAATAATGGTATGATGTTTGCTTCTTTCCATTCAAACGTAACAACTCCCTCTTTTAATGACAAGTTGAATACTCTTGCAAGTGGTATACTGATTTGATCTACTGTTTCCATTAGTAATTTTGGAGGAATCCCATCCACTCCCGGTGATTTGTTATCCTTCATTGCCTTTATTTTCCTAGCTACCAATTCTGGAGTTACAACTAACGGTCCTAAATAGTCAGATTTAGCCCCCTGAAATTTAGCATCAGCAACTGGTAATGAACTAATATCTTCTTTTGTAAACACTGAACTGAAGTAACCATTTAGGTCTTCCGCCATTAAAAACCCCTGTGATATTATATTTCCAGCACTGTCTTCTAGAGGTCCAACCTTGTCTTGTACGTTTTGTTTACTCCTGACATATGCATAAAAACTCTTGCTGTCAGTTTTTATGTTACATGCCAATTTTTGCTCATAGCTTCTTTTAGATTGTCTGATTTCAGTTGTAGCTGCATTAAGTGCCTCTTTGTATTTTGCATAGTCTTCTTCCTTTCTGGTACGCCTATAAACCCTCCACATAGTTTGTTTTAGCATTATTTTTCTAATTGCCTCTTTTGACAAGTGTTTCTTTCTACACCGTTTTCCTTGTTTTTGGAAGGGAACAAATTTATCGATGATACTCTCAATTTCATATTTTAGAATATTCCAACATTCAATTGCAGTCTTATTCATCAGCATGTTATTCCAATCTAGCTGTGCTAAGTATTTTCTCATATCTTTGTAGTTACCTTTGTGGAAGTTTCTCTTGTACGTTTTCTTATTTTTACTTTCTGATTTTACATTGATGTCAAAATGTATTTGATTATGGTCACTATTACCCAATGGTTCAAATATTTTTACATTGTCCACTAATTCTTTTTGTGATGACAAAACTATATATAATACATTTTCTCCCCTGGTTGGTTCTAGTACGTGCTGAGTAAGAAAGCTATCCTGGATTAAACATAGAAATTGTTGATCCTCAATCCCTGTGCTCTCTAGAGAATTCCATTGTATGTGTCCATGGTTAAAATCTCCCATTATGATACATTCCCCTTTACTAACTTCCTTTATAGCGTTTTTTATTTTTGTGTTGTCCTCTTCGTTTATGTTTGGACTGCGGTAAACTAATCCAATAGTTAATTTTGAATTTCCTGAAACAATTTTGCACCAAACAGCTTCATCGCAATCTGCTTCCCTTTCTAGTTTTATTTCATAATTTATTTTCATTTCACTTGAATCTGAACACATCTGAACGAACGACTGAGGGTAAATCAATTAGCTAAGAGCAATGTCCAAAGTTTAAATGTATAACATGTTGTGGATTCACTTCACTTAATTTATTTAATTTAAATGTGGATGTAAACGTGTATGTGATTCTGATTGGCCCATTGAACATCACGGTAAAAGTGTATGTGGTTGTGATCGGCCCATTGAACATCACGGTAAACGTGTATGTGAGTGTGATCGGCCCATTGAACATCACGGTAAACGTGTCTGTGATTGTGATCGGCCCATTGAACATCGCGGTAAACGTGTATGTGATTGTGATCGACCCATTGAACATCACAGTGAACGTGACATGTTTGCCATCGTTAAATAAAGCCTTTACCTCATAACGTGTGTGTCACAAGTTGCATTGACATTAGGGGAAGGTGGGGAATGTCTGCACGCTGGGGCATGTCCGCACACCTCATTATTGACCAAGCCAAGACGAAGGTCGCGAACGTGATAAAAGCTTGTGAAATATGCTGATTAAATTTCAATTGTTAACTCCCAAATTCCGTGCTTGTGAATGTCTGACTCAGCATAGGTGTTGGGGAAAAACAATCGCGTTTACCACGCTGCTTTTGTATAATAATAAGACACATTGTTTTATCTGCATTTAACTTTAGATTGCTGTCAGTCATCCAGTGGAATATATCATGGGGGCAATCATTGAGCTAGTTTAAGGAGCAATTTTTATGCGGGGTGGCCAAGGAAAGTTAAATCTGTGTATCGTCTGCATATAGGTGGTGATCCAAGTTGTGAGTTTTAGTAACTGGGCTGAGTGGAGTAGTTTAAAGAGTAAAAAGTAATGGCCCAAGAACAAAACTCTGAGGAGCAACACATAAAGTGGTATGATGAAGACTAGCCTAGGACTCTGCCAGATATGCCATATCACATTGACAAGCGTTTAATGAGCATATTATGACCAGCAGTATCAAAAGCAGCAGATAAATTGTTGTCACTCTACATGTGTCTATGTTTAGAATAACATCATTGTATACTTTTAAAAGAGCAATACGTGTAGAATAAAACTGTGTGTAAGCCAATTGTAATACATGAGACATGCAATTTGACTCAGTGATACGTTAGACAGCTTGTTGCAACTTTTTCTAGTACCTTGGAAATAAAGCGTTGATTATAATTATGTCTATAACTGTTTAGGTTTTCTTTTGACTTCTTAAGAATTGGATTGACGACATGATCAGGGAAACTCGCCAGAACACGGTGATGCATTTCAAATATTTGTTACTTTATAAAATAATGTATCAAGACATGCTTTCAGCAATGTAGTCGGTAATGGATCAAGATCACAGGATTTATTTGGGGAGGACGTGATTATTTTCCTTGCTTCATCAACTGTGGCAGGTGTAAATGAAGCAAGTAGATAATTTACTTGCTGCTTGTACTGGATATAAAGTATGATCTGGAAAAGCAGACTGGATCAGACTGATTTTGTTCTTGAAATGATTGGAGAACGAGTCACATAAATACTTTATTGAGACATGATTATGTAGTGACGGAGCTGGAACTATGCGTAGAATTTTATTTATGCAATTCCATAGCTGACGTGGATTTTCAGCAATATTTTAGACCTTATTTGTATAATAATCCGATTCGCGGTTAGCCATTTGTGTGCTGCAGCAGTGGTAGAGTTTTGAATAACGTGACCTATCCAAATGGGAGCGTGATTTGAGCCAAATTCGTTCAAGATAACGACGACGCCATTTAGATTATAACATTTCAGGATTCATCGACGGTGGCTTTTGTGACACATATTTGGTGGTTATCGGGGCTTGTTTATTAAATAAAGCCTTGAGTACACGATAGTATTGTCCACACAAGTCGGACAGGTGTCCCTTTGGATCTCTGATAAGGTCGGATTCAAGAATATCAGCCTTGAGGGCATCAATGTCAATCTTATGTATAGGTTTGCAAGACATATTGCGTTTTGATTGTACTAGTTTTCCAGAAAAAAATTACATCAACAATGACTATGGTGCGGTCAGATATGTGATTAGAAAATACTGTTAGCATCTGGATATTGTCATGTGTTGAGCAAGTTATTGCGAGGTTAAACCAGTGGCCATGAATATGCGTAGATAAAGTCACATGTTGTTTTAAGTCAAATGAAGTTAGGATATCATCAAAGATAATGGTTACTGTTTTACGTTTATCCAACTGATGATTAAAATCAAAAAATTTCAAAATCAGAATGTAGAGTTGCCAAAATTTCCAGCAAATTGTGAAATTCGTCAAAGAAGTTGGCTGGTTGTCCTGGAGGTTGATATATGCATACACCATATGCAGATAATGAAGAATCTGAAATTTCAGCACATGTGGATTCAAAAGAAGAAGAATCAGGGATTGAACGTGAATTTACTTTGAAATGGTCCGATAAGATAACAAGTTGCCAATACCACCATCTCTTGAATGTGGTCGATGATGAAAAGTATAACCAGATACATTTTAGCGGTGAAAGCAGCAATGTCATTGTCAGTTGTCTTAGCCCAGTTTCAGTGTATATATATATATATATATATATATATATATATATATATATATATATATATATATATATATATAGTTTAAATTTGGTAATTGGTATTAGCAAACTAATAAATACACCGATTAGCAAGGAGAAATTTTACCTTTCTGGAATACATAGTTTACTATTTATGGCCCATCATACCTTAGGTGCGCCAACATGCCCCACCTTCTCCTACGTGTCGACACTCTATCGTAAAGTGCGAAGGCTTATTGTAATTGAATTGTATTATCGTTATGCCTAGAGTTCGATCGAAACACGTTTCTGGTTGAATAAATATTTCTGTGAGTAAACAGCTCTGCTCTCAAGTTCTGATCATAATACAGCGGCCGTTCGGAGGACCACGTGCTTTGTAGACCGCTGTTGACAGACCAAACTATGACGTACGTGTTTATTTCTCGTTGCTCTGTGAATGTTTAAATGCTTTACGTTGGAAGACTGGACGTTGCGTTTGGGCATATAGAATTGTTTATATTTGCTATTTGTAAAGTGAACATCGTTAACTATTATTTTTTATACTAGTAAATTCAGTGGGGCACTGTTCCGTAAAACAGCCGTTCAGTTAACTAATACAAATCGTACATGTAGTGGTATCAAGCCTTCTGTTCAACTGAGGAAATTTGTATACTTCATGGATTCCAGATAACTATGCGAAGGTGAAGTGCGCCGGCCAGGACTTCGACATGGGGACACACATCTGTTGCGTCGACCAGCTGTACGAGCGGAAGACCTGGAACGAATGCTGCTGTGGATACAAAGTGTTCGACACTACCATTGAAAAATGTTGCAACAATTTCATTATTCAACTGGTTGACAAATGTCTCCACCACCCGGTGAAACACGAGGCGGACCCAATACCAGCACCAACAGACACGTAAAGCGTGTTAAGGCGATAACATTGTAAGTGTACTGAACGTTACTAGGCTCCTTCGGTGTAATGCTGGTGGGGTTATGTGGACATGGCACATGCCACATGCTGTAAACGTGTTCTATGTTTGGAATACTTATTGACCCTTGGAATACGTATTGTCTTATTTGCTAACTAAATGCATAATGCGGTCATTGCCGGTTATCGTACACGCAATTACAAGAACGACATATTCATAGCCGGGAAACGTGTCTTTAACGTCACGGAAGCGGATCCGTTAGTAATTGGTCCATATGTAATTTATGAACTTTTACAACAGTTATACAGGATTATCATTTGTACATAGGAGCACCCACAAAATGAATGTGTATTTATAAGAATGTTTTGCATAATCTCACAGTTACACTAGTAAATTAGGAATTGAAATGTTGCCTGTATATCAATTTCAAATTATATGTGTGCAAGTATTGACATGATTAAACATGGAATTGCACATGCAGTTGTATATGTTGGTTCTCCCTTATTATATGTCAGTGTACAACGAATTCATCTGCTATTCGTCTTACCAACTATAACAAACCACTCCTCCGTGGCGTGGTTCTACAACTGTCATACTTGGTATGGACATTGAATGTTTTCACACGTGAGGTGCAGTGACTTATTTGTGTGTATCACACCCCTGTATTTCAATCCAATTATTCCGACTGCAGAAAACACAGTTTATATAGAATTTGCACACGAGGAATAACAAACAGGAGTACGGTCTAAACAAGTCAAACAAGTGTCTGACACATTAATTCAATTTAACTAGGTTTTGCAATAGTTACCAAGATTGAACAATATTTACAGTTAGAAACCTTCTACTATCACTTGCTCTCCACACACAATTATAATTATCATCCCTTTACAAAGCATACATGTCTGTATATGGTCACTTCTCGCGAAATACCAGTAAAAGTGTTCAAAAATTATACCGAGGAGCAGTGTATGACTTTCATGTGAAACAGTTGCTCGGCAGCTGGACCAACAATTTTCAAAAGGTTTCTTCCCCTGAAAAGTTGCCTGTCCGAACATTTGCTAAAGCATAACTATAATAAACAATAGATTTGGTCTTCTCTTGGTTTTTGTTTCCTGCTTACATATCAGTGAACATAAGAATTTATAATTGATTAATACACATCAAGATCTCAAAAACGGTCGGAACCAACAGAGTTAAACCACTCTAGTCCGATTCAATTGCTGGTGCACACTCATCGTGATGTTGTCCTGTCACCACTGTCCGTGTAGTTGTAGAAACAGGACGAGTAGTCAGGGGCAGCCTGTCCTCCATCGGGCCTGGTCGACTTTTTGTGGTTTCTAGCTATTTGTTCTAGTTGTTTCCAACACTCGGCAACGTTCTGTTAACTGACTCGTCTGTGTGTTGTGGTTACAACAATTTTTTGGTGTATCGAGTTCTCATTCATTCAACAAACCAGTCGTTTTCAGAACATTATTTTCAAGCCAACTTTTACAAATTGGTATTAAGGGTGGTAACTGCCACGGTGCATGTCGTCCTCAATGGTTCTTTTATGTACCCAATTAATTGAGACTGACCATCCGAGTCATGAGAGATACACAGTTTCGAAAGTTCAGAGCCAGGTTTTTACACCAAACATACCCATGCCAGGTCCGGGTCTTGTACTCAGAACACTATCATGTAAGGCGGATGTTATAACCACTACTCTATCGCGCCTGTCTCTTCCTGACGATTGAAGTTTGGTATTTATCAATGGACATTTAGTACGTTGGATATGACAATCATTATTAATTATACAATTCAATGGTAGCACTATTTGTTTGCACTGTGTTATCTTTATTGGTGGTATCCGAAAGGATGTCGTCTATTAAATGTGTAGTCGATAAACCTTTAGCATGACAATCTCGATCCTGACAAATATGAAAAACATAGTTGAAAAACTTTTTGTATGTGTTTTGATAGCACCAGTATGTTGTAAATCAGTCATACTCATCAGAAACATATTGCTTGCATTAGCGAGGCAGAAGTAAATAAAAACCTTAAATCAAATCATAATATTCGACCATATGATAATTTGTCTAAAACATTATGATATATGCTAGCAAAGCAGCATATTTATTAATGCTATGTGCATATCACTACATCTCCACACGATAGACACGTACACGTGTATCATGGAGAGGTCGAACACGACACGTTTAACTCAAGAAAGGATTACCATATAATTATAACGTCACCCTATGTTAGCACGATGAATTAAGGCAGTCATAGTTTACTGACAACTTCACAGGAGAACCACGTTTGTTGCAGACACGAGCGTAGTGAAGAAGACATAATGTAAGTTTTGGTTTTCGTTCACTAGTGAGGAATGAGTCAGCAGGTGTTCAGTGTCACATTAATGTGCAATGTGTGTGTGTGTGTGTGTGTGTGTGTGTGTGTGTGTGTGTGTGTGTGTGTGTGTGTGTGTGTGTGTGTGTGTGTGTGTGTGTGTGTGTGTGTGTGTGTGTGTGCGTGCGCGCGTACGTGTGCATGCGTGTCAAATGATTAGTATCCCCATACCACTGTTTGATATCATTGACAGTAAAATTAAATTGTGATTTTGTCAAAGAAGAAATCAATTTTGAATGAGAACTCCAGCGGCCAGGCTGAGGACAGCAATATAAACATTTCAATAATAAAGTCGTGGGCGTTTATACAATATGATTTGTAAATTATGCTTTATGCTGTCATGTCTGTACACTAACTAACTTAATCAACATCGCCATTAAGGGTACTGGACCACAAATTGATAATTTGAATAAAAACCAAGGAATATATATATATATATATATATATATATATATATATATATATATATATATATATATATATATATATATATATATATATATATATATATATATATATATATATATATATATATATATACCCATCGAACAACATAACATAATTAAACTAATCACAGAGTGCGGTGTTTTTTCTCAATAAAGGTTGAATTTTCAATATATATATATATATATATATATACCCATCGAACAACATAACATAACACACACATATATATATATATATATATATATATATATATATATATATATATATATATATATATATATATATATATATATATATATACCCATCGAACAACATAACATAATTAAACTAATCACACAGTGCGGTGTTTTTTCTCAATAAAGGTTGAATTTTCAAACGATTGTTTAGTTTATATCCCTTCGT
Organism: Lamellibrachia columna; assembly: GCA_963662155.1. Taxonomy (NCBI): domain Eukaryota; kingdom Metazoa; phylum Annelida; class Polychaeta; order Sabellida; family Siboglinidae; genus Lamellibrachia; species Lamellibrachia columna. The sequence goes on along the minus strand of OY759263.1, from coordinate 45,943,635 downwards.
CGTTTTATTGTACAACTACACATGCAATAAAGTAGCTGTAGCAAGTTGTTAACATGTTGTTATGTTACTTTTCACACAGGCATATCATCATAGTTCTGGTATTCTGCACGTTGGTGGCAAGCTCTGTCTTCGTCGATGCGTTCATTTTTAAAGGTATGACAGTGGCATAGGCCAGTGCACACAAGCATGTGATCACAGTAAATATATGCAAATCTTTATGGTAAGCAGTTGATCATATGTCAACGCCCATTGCATTATAATAACCGTTGCGAATAAATTGAGCATCATATGCTTGTATGCATAATATGCAATTATGTATTCATGTATTTACATATTCATGTATTCAACTATAGTATATATGCAAATATGTATGAATGCATACATGTAGTATCAACGAGCATGATAATCGGTAGGTTAGTGATTGTTGTGAATTTTACTGCTTCACTCCTACATAGCAATGCACAAATCACTATATTATGTATGTGCGCACAAACTAACTCGAGTTATCACAAATAAAGTTTCAAAAACAATTCCACAATGGAACGACTTCCTCTACGCAGTTTAGAATTGAACTGAAAATGGCTCTGAACTTACCATATTAACAACTTTTGTATTACTGTATTTCACTTGTTTGCTTACTTCTAGCCACCTGTTTAGGTGTACGCTGTCTGTTTACCTACCATTAAAAAGGAATATTGCTCAATATGAAGAAGAGGAAGCCAAAAGTGTGATTTTGTTTGTGAATTCCACTTGACTTATATGATAGTTGCATATGGCATATATTTTTTTCTTTTGCATATATTTTAAACATAGGAACATCCTAATATTTGTTTTAAATGTCGGTATAATGCAGTATCATGTCAAGGCTTTTCCATCGAGTATCTACACCGTCTTTTTACGTCTCTTCTCACAGGAATCACTGTGTTTTACATTAATGTTGCCAATTGTATCAACAATTTATATTTAGTTAATCTTTGGGCCGTTTTACGAATGCATTACGTTATACGTTCCCTTCCACGTTTCTTTTCTTAATGTTTTCTTCTGTATGCTGGATATCGTTATTTGGTCCTTGTCTAATTAGGTACTTCCCTCTCCAGGGCATCGTGACCCACCGGAAAATACGTTGAGACAATGCGACGGCAAGGAGTTTGACTTCAGGAGAGAGCTCTGTTGTGGCGACCAGCTGTATCCTCGGGAGACGGGGAATGAGAGCTGCTGTGGCTGGAAAATGCTCGACTACACCAAAGAAAAATGCTGCAACGAATTTGTTATTGACAAGCTTGACAAGTGTGACGGCATCCCGTTGAAACGTAACCGACCTTAGCCACATCAGTCGTGACAGAGACTGCACTATATGTGAACTTCATTATTTGAAATTTCAATACTTAAATCATTTACCAAGTTGCGACAAACACGCGTACATAGTAACACATATTAATGAAAATTGCTAGAGTTTAAGTTAAGTATTGCAACTTTATCTGCAAAGTCGCATTTTTTAAATTTCAAATTGCATATCTTTCATTCTTGGATATACAAGTATATACAATATAATGTCACATAAGAAGATCATGTCGCATAATTATTAATTATTGTAACTATTCAGTTAAAATCAACAAATAAAGCACATATTAATGTTTAATGATGGTGAACGCCAGGACGTCCATAATAAAGTCCCATTCATTAGTTAGCCAAAAATGCCTTTGTTGCTCATACGAGGGTCAGTTTTAAAAACTAGCTGAATCTACGTACATGGTGACTCAAGTCACACAGCACCAGTAGTCTTCGTTGAAATTAGTACACAACGCTTTTTTTCCAGTTTGGACAAATGTTCTCACTAGTAGACTCACTACATTGATAACGTAAGTAGTTCAAGTCCGAGACCAATAAATGCAATTTGTATTACAAAGCAAATGAACTTGTATTTTGATTGCAAAATATCATTATCTACTGTTAAGATATAAAGGTTTCTCGTAATAAATGTTACATGTACATATTGTAGCAAACTATTGTAGATGCATACGATTATTATATTTTTTCAGTTATTTATTATTTATCATCGTCTTTTATCCTTGTCGTCGTGCAATTTGTATTTGAGAGACGTAAATCATAAACTACGAAAGTAGCGGTCTCGAGAAATATCATTGACACACTCGCATTCATGATCACCAAATTCTTTAACACAACTTTAGAAGAAAAAACTACCATTAATGATACTGACAGCATAGCTTTATTAAATAGGTGTATGCATTAGCTTCTGCGGGACAGCTCCACTGTACCGAATTCCAAATCCAGTGCAGATTATTGCCGGAAACAAATACGCCCAATGAGTTCGATCACTCCTGTCAACACACACAAGCGCCACTGTCAATACCCCACATCAGGACGCACTGTTAAATTATTTGGTATGTACACATGGGCGAATCGAACTATTAAAGAGTGTCGGGCTCTCAACGTAGAGGATCGGCGTTTAAATTCCCTTGCGGGAAGGACTAATGTAGAGTCCGTCGTGGACGGCCAAGAATTGTGATTGATGGGTACAACATTTGCCCAATGCTCCCCCTTTAAATTCACCACTGTATGTGATACCGCTAAATTCGACGGGTTGTATGATGGGCGCCGTATGACGCCCAAGATAATTAAGAAACGTTTTTTTATTTGTCCATTGTCCATAGAAGGGCCGTTTAATTAGTTCCGAAGATGTCCGAGTAATTCCAACTATAAACAAGATCCTCTCAGCTAACGAAGAGATAACATATCAGTAGTATACGTAAGTTTCTGACCAAGCAAATCCGGTCACCACATGCCTGAAGTACTTCCGGTTGCGCGCGCAGCACACCAGAGCGCCCCCTAGCTGCTGTAGGAGCGCCAAAAACCGTGGTCTGGTGTGCTGCGCGCGCAACCGGAAGTACTTCAGGCACATGTGGACCGGATTTGCTTGGTCAGAAACTTACGTATACTACTCATATCCCTCGATGATATCGCGTGATACGTTTTGATCGCAAATATTGGCTGCTGCGCTCACATAACGTGCTCTGCGCTAAGTGTGTTTTTATTGAGCAGATCTCTGCATTTTCTATTCACATCTGTATAAAAACGACACCATGCCGTCTGAAAACCGTAACGGAAGTGTGGTTAGTGTGTTTGTAAGCAGCACGAAATGCGCATAGCTCAATTAGCACGTCGTGCGAGGAAACAAATGACAATATCTAATTTAATTTCTCAAGCGGAAATTCCACTTTACACAAACAACATTGAAAACATATTCTAGGTTTACTCCTCAAATGGACGAATTATAGCATATAAACAGTTCCAAGAACTAAGAGTGATGAGCGCCCGCCACAACATAGGCCTATGCCGTTTATTTGGGTTCAAGTAAAACTTGTTTAATATCAATGAAACGTTGATGCAATGTTCTTGATACTTATATAAAACTTAACTTAGCGGTTGCTTGCCGGATTATTTCCCGTTTTCGCCTCTAGGCGATGACGATTGGGCAAATTTATATTTCTACAGGAAAACGAGTATGAGTGTATCGTCATGATTTCTTTCTGGCCAATTAATTTGTTTCGTGCCACACCTAAGCAGTAGTAAAACGTGCTAAATATACATTTTGTGCTATCACATCGTATTTTTCTTCGGAGTCATGATAAAGTAACGTATGTAACACCAGAATACCTGTGTGGTAGAGTAGTGGACAGAAGAAGGATGAACGACCTGAGGAAAGAGGTTGGGATGCAATGCAGCCTAACAGGACGATTGGTGAGAAGCAGGATGAGATGGGCAGGCCACTTGATAAGAATGGTTGCAAGCAGTCTAGCAAAGAGAGCAGAGGTGGATACATCAAAGACGCAGGAAAACGGGAAGGCCTTAACTGAGATGGGAGGACTGCGTGAGGAGGGACATGAGAAGATCGGGAGAGGATGAAACATGGAGAGAGGGGGCGGCCGATAGAAAACTATGGAAAGAAAGAACAGAAAGAGTGGCTCGACAATACTTTACCTGACCCTCACCCCTGTACAGCATGGAATAAGGCGGAAGAGCAGATATCTATGTCAATTCTAAGTAACCTGTCATCTTGTAGATAAATGTTGTGCATCCATGAGAAATAGCACACCAATACCGCCATATGGACGTTCAACTTGTAGGTGGAGTTGGTCATTCATAGCACTAACACCATAAGCTTTGAAGTCTTTATGAATTGACCGCAATAAAGTAATATCTTTACTGGAGAGCCAGAGCTCTTGTAAAAATATGATATCATATTGTTCACAAAGAAGTAAAATATCGTAAACAGATGTTTTTAAATCATGACAATTAAAAGTTATAATTTTCAACCTGTTATTGATCATTTGATTGAATGTTAATTAAAAACAAAGCAATCAGGGTTTTCGTTCTGAGTCTTCAAATGTCCACTCAAAGTAACCCCGTACATTGACACCTGAAGGCCACAACTTTGGGTCAAGTAAAAGGTGACGATCACGTGATGGAAATCTAATACATAAGGACGCGTAAGTGTCAAATTTAGTTCTGCGTGGTTCGCATGACACCAATAAACCAGTCTCTAGGTTCACGTGTGTCACCAGATCTTTCGGTTTCGTAGATCTTGCGAGTCGGGTGACAACAATACCCACTTGTTTCCTGGCTTTGGGTGTTGCTCCACGTCTGGTCAGATTTGTCGAGCGGAGCCTGGACACTTTGCCATTTCCGCATATCATGGCGGAGTCGGGCTGGGTAGTGGTCAGCGATGCAGAACGGAAACGCTTGTTGTTTGTTTGTCTGTGACCTTTAATCACAGAATCAGCGTAGGTATCGCGCCTGGCTTGAGTAGTGCCAGATGTCTGAAGGCGGCTAGAGGCGTCTTTACTATGGCATGGCTTAGGCGGCGGTTTCTCCTGTTGAAGGCGTGCGAGGAGGATCAGGTCATCATTGTCGCTCTCTGGTAGATCTACCTCTCCGTTGATGTGGAGATCCTCTTTACCGGAATCATCACAGGCAGAATCAGGAGAACGATGCTCTGAAACTGATGGTGGTGCAGTTTCGTGCCGTTCTTGACACATAGCGAGTTGTGCATTCAGTCAGGTTTCGTGGGATTCTTGGAGTATTGACATATGTAGCTTCAATGATTCCATGTCCTTCACGAGTGAAGATACGTCAAAACAGTTAATTGAATACTTGTAATATAAAATGTAATAAATTTAGCCAAAAAGACCTCCTTCCCAAAGTAATTGTATGTATGAATGTATGTATGTATGTATGTATGTATTTATGTAGGTACGTTCTGATATATAGCGGTATCCAGTGTTTAGGACTGCTCAAAGCGCTATACACTTCACCCCTGGCAGATCTTTTCATTCCAAGACCATTTCAACTTCTCTGGGAAGCATTCAGTCAAGCTGTAATTACTGCTCGAAGACTGTTCGTTCACATATCCACCACTGTCTGTATTGCCAGGCACTCATTTATACAGCTGAGTGAACATACATACATACATACATACATACATACATACATACATACATACATACATAGATACATACACACATCCGTCTATGAATGTTGCTTAATAGTTAAAGACGTAAACATATCAAAATTAATGCCCATGGTGTGTGTGGCTTCTGCTATAATGAGCCATGCTGGTAAATTTGCCTTCCAGTTTTTGGGGATCCATTAATTGTTTTACAAATTCATGACATTTTTACAAAATACAACACTTGGCAGCTGTAATTATGGGGTAACTAACCACAACGTTTGGGTCATCTAAGGCTGGTCGTTATATATATATATATATATATATATATATATATATATATATATATATATATATATATATATATATATATATATATATATATGTGTGTGTGAAAGGAAAGTTCAATCAAAGGTGGCCGCCATACCGTGGGAAAACTCCCCAAAACAATTAACAGTTATGCCGTTTCCTGGATTCACAATATCCAATGGGTCAGCTCTCTAATAATTGAAAATGTATTAGCTAAAATTAGGAGTTTACCAAATGAAATGATGATGTGCAAAATCTGCATGTCAAATGTAAGTTGTGGCAGTGGTGAAATCGTGAGTGACTTATATTACATTCACTATGTGGCGCCACTGGTGGAGAGTTTCATTTCACCTTTATATTAGTGTTTTGTTATGCACCAGGCGCGCCACAGGTTAATTCGGGTAGGCTCTCTTCTCTGAATTACGGAAGAGGCCCAGTTGGGTCATTGAGAGAGTGTTCACATATAATAGAGCCTATTCGTACTCTATTGTCAGTGACTGCTTTGCATTTTGACGGAAATGGAAATCATGCAACCAACACAGATGCGACAGGTTTTTGAAACACTTGTAACACTTTTCTAATAGGATATGAAAGACACTCTAGGGAATGAACTGGTCCAGTTCGGTGGACTAGTTGCAGACACTCCCACACACAACCTACAGGATGAAGAAGCGACGCTGTATCAGATATTGATTAAGGTAGATCTCTGATATGGTTTCCCCAATGTGGAGGCATTGCTTCGCATATATCTGACTTTGTTTATATTATGAAATATAGGGGAGCCAGGTGTTTTCCGACCCTCAATTAGCCAGAACATACAGGTTCACCTGACTATGCTCAGTACGGAATTGGACATAAAGTGTCGGTTTGATTTTGATTAATCTAAGATTTTGATGGACTTAAGATGATTCTTGTTTTAGAAAGTTTAACATATGTGGAATCATATCTGACTATTCACATGGCAACACTTCTAAAACTGTTGGTGTAAGGTATTCGGATGTCACTCTTTGTTTGTTCAGGAAAACTTATACAGTTTCTATTTAATGCTCAATTTCTTGCATTATTTTATGGTATATCATTGTATGTTGCAAATCTAGATTGTCACCGTACACTGTATTTTCATGTATACCTATATATGGAGGTTTGCATGCCGTCGTCGACCACACTCTGTGAATGTTTATGGTCAAACAGTTGATTAGACGCTACGTTATGGGATTAACCCCACTGTCAATACCGCGCGTCTCGTTCTTCGTGCACTCAGTAAGGGTCCCACAAAACGTTTGTTTTGCGCCCCAACATTGTTAATACGAACATTGAATGACGTCTTTGAAAATAAAGGTACTGATGTGTACGACAAACACGAAACCTTCTCAGAGGTGCCAATGACGACGAATATGTCGTATTAACATCCTCATGAAACCAGTAACAATATTCTAATATTTAGCGATAGATTTTTACGCTTTAGCCAATATGCATGTGTAATTATAACAAAAATCATCAGTCGCGATAACATTTTAATAATTCGTAATAAAAAATACAATTATCGCGCTTAGGTAACACTGATACCAGTTAATCCCACAATGACAGTATTCATGATAACAATGTTAATATTTAGCCAACTTAGATTTCGCCAGGTTCAAGTACCCTTTCAAGTCATGATCAACAATCAAATCAAGATTATGATCAAACACACTCGTTGCTAATTAATAATAATGATGCTGCACTACAAGTTAAGTTCAGAAGTGCAAATTGGTGTGTTACATTGGATTCCTAAAGCGCAATTAATGTATACATATGTGTTGTGCATCCAATGCATCCGTGTAACGTTTGCTGTATACCGCTTTATCTCTGACACACGTTATAAATTAAGCAACTGATTTAAATACAACAATGCGCCTATGAACTGATAGGTTTCGAACACTCCTCCTCCTTCATAATTATATAAGAATTGTCGCAGCATATTTCCCTGTCGGTGTTGATCAGCTTCCAGCCACAGCAGCCTTCGTCCCCCCTCGACCGTTCGTACACCTGGTTGCCGCAGCATATCTGGTTGCAACTGTTGTACTCTGTGCCATAACATCTTGATGGAGGTTTCTTCGTTCCTTGGTGGGAAAGACGAAGCACGAGTGAGGAATATATATATATATATATATATATATATATATATATATATATATATATATATATATATATATATATATATATATATATATATATATATATTTATATATATATATATATATTTAACAAGATTTAACAAGATTTGCCATCCAAGCCAAAGGCCCAGATGGCAAGTGGACAAGGAAGCCATTGGCTTATCGAGAGTCCAACAATGTTCATCTACTTATAGCCCGCCCTCCTGAGATATGTGTCAACCTTGTTTTTAAACATATTCACGCTGCTAGCAGTTACACAATCTGTAGACAATTTGTTCCATTCATTTATTGTCCTCTGTGAGAACGAGTGCTTCCTGATGTCCAATCTACATTGATCCTTTACTAATTTTACCTCATGTCCTCTAGTTCTGCTATCCTTCTTGAGTGAGAAAAACATATTTCTATCAATATTTTCATACCCATTCAATATCTTAAAAACTTCAATCTGATCTCCTCTTAACCTCCTTGTCTCTAGAGTTGTTAAACCACATTCTTTCATGCGTTCTTCATAACTAAGGTCTCTCAGTTCTGGAATCATTTTAGTTGCTCTCCTTTGTATGCGTTCAAGCGTATCTATATCCTTCTTACGATATGGTCTCCATATATATATATATATGTGTGTGTGTGTGTGTGTGTGTGTGTGTGTGTGTGTGTGTGTGTGTGTGTGTGTGTGTGTTTGTGTGTGTGTGTGTGTGTGTGTGTGTGTGTGTGTGTGTGTGTGTGTGTGTGTGTGTGTGTGTGTGTGTGTGTGTGTGTGTGTGTGTGTTTCTTTGTTTGTGTTTGTTTGTTTGTTTGTGTGTGTGTGTGCGTGCGTGCGTGCTTGCTTGCGTGCGTGCGTGCGTGTGTGTGTAGCTATACATAAACGGTATTCCGGGTAAGTTTCAAACTGCGAAAGACGTATTTTAAAGGGCACACCAATGGAGTAGCAAATAAAGCAATTCGTCATGTCAACATACTGGTGAGCGTTTGCATTACGAATACGGAGAGTATGTTTACATTGCTATCGAAATTGTGATTTCACCAAATACCTACGTAGGCATGCTCTGTTTGGAGGACGAACGTGAGATGTTTGTGAGTTGCAAAGGGACGCATCTTAATGACATACCACGTAGGGCAAAAGCACCGACAATACCGCAGTAGACATACAAGAGAATAGGACATTTTAACTTTTTATTTAAGGGAACGTTTCATGTAGAATGTTAAACGGTTTACATGCAACACACACACACACACACACACACACACACACACACACACACACACACACACACACACACACACACACACACACACACACACACACACACACACACACACACACACACACACACTCATTCACACACTCACACACATACGCACACACGCACACACGCACACACGCACACACGCACACACGCACGCACGCACGCACGCACACACACACACACACACACACACACACACACACACACACACACACACAAACACAAACACACACACTTACACACACGCACGCACGCACGCACACACACACACACACACTCACACGCACGCACGCACGCACGCACACACACACACACACACACACACACAAACGCACGCACGCACGCACGCACGTGCGCGCGCGCGCGTATATTCCACGCATGTTGCAAGGTGGGACGTTGTGGAGTTGTCTTTAAATTGTCAACGCTGACCACACAGTTAAATATTTGCAACTAAACGACAAAGACAAACACATCATAACACGACACAATTTGAAAATGTATACTACACTAAAATATGTAAACACCTCGCACTAGAGCACGTTTCTTTGTTTTGTGTAATGCCACCGTTGTTCAATGCATGACAATAGCTTACGATCTGACAAGAAGAATGCTTCGATGAACGTGAAGTTCGCCAGCAATATGCCAACTGCCAGGAAGATGCCAAATTTCCTGGAAAACGCAATATCGTAATTATGACGCAGCATACATGGTTATCTTGTTAACAATATGCTATACTATCACGTATTTTATATATTCGTCATTGAAAAGCTTTCTAAAAAAATGTAAGTGCGCAGATGCTGTCCTGTCGAGATTTTATGAACGCATGTATCCATTGAATCGAGGTGTCTGTGTGAACAACGCATAATATATTGTCTTAAATGCAGTATTCAAAATAATCAAATATGGTGTTCTCGACATTCTAAGTTACAAAGTTACAATTACAATTTTGTTTTGTAATTGCAGCATTTTTGTAATTGTACTTACTAATATTGCATACTAAAATTTGCGTTTGTTCTTGAAATGATTAATCATAATACCAAGATACATCACACTGATTGTGGTGAAGTTATCAGATTCTGTGCGTGGTACATTGTATATTATTTCAAAACTATTTTACATAAACAAACGTATGTTTCAGTGTTTTTGACGATGTTCACTTGTAAGCACAAATAGTAAATATAAATATTTATATATCCCTGAACGCAACGCCCAGTCTTCACACGGATAGAATTTACACATTCACAGGTTAACGAGAAATAAACACGTACGTCATAGCTTCGTCTGTCAAAAGCGATCTAAAACGCGTGTTGTCCTCCGAAGATCTAAACCGGCCGTCGTACTACTACCACTACTTAAGAGCAGAGCAGCTTACTCACAGGAATATTTATTCAACCACAGACGTGTTACCGTCGACCTCTAGGCATAACGATAATACAATACAATTGCAATAAGCCTTCGCGTTCTACGATAGAGTGTCGAAACGTGATAACAATACAAATTGTGACACCCACTTTATGAGGTAAAGGGTTTATTTCACGATGGCAATCATGTCACGTTTATCCAGGGTATGTACCAAACGACGATGTTACAATTGTTGTTGTGCATGTACTGGTCATATATTTATGTTATAATTCGACCTAAATGTTCTTTAATTTGAGTAATTCCACCGCGTCCCTTATTACCGCTCGTGTCACGTAAGCCAGATATGCCTTATATGGTAATGACAGAAATGTAGCTATCTGAGTTTGTTTAATTTGTCAACGCCTTTTAGTAAGTGTACTCTAACACTGACCTTGTATTATGTAAACGTGTTACTAACATTGTTATTGACGGATCATTGAGTAATTGATGCAAATCAGACCAGGTTACAGTTTCGCCCAGTGTATGGAGCGCCGTTGCGGGAATTATTGGATAACATACATTATGCCGATAGTACTGATACCGAGCCGTTGTGTGTATTGTCACACCACGGGTACGTCTAGTTACTTTTAATTACACACACGTGAAAGGGACTTTGCTATTTGTATCGTGTGTGACATCATGCATAAGCAGCAGTATTTAGTTAGAAATAATTGAGTCGGCATGGCGCGAATAATCTTAGTCTAGCAGATGTGCATTGCCAATGGCAACATTGCTAATTTGTTTTAAGTTTGAAGTCGGTTATGAAGTTAGCCAGTTTGTTTGCAGGACGCTGTACAATGATGTCATGTAAGATAAGTTGGCAGAGATAATGGGGGACAGATAATCTATATCCATTGTCTCTTGACTTTGTCTACGGTGTGTGCACGTTCTTGTGAGTTGATGGGAAGCGTTGGTATAAATAACCAAACCCAGATTGCACAGGATGTAGCAATAGTGCCATCTGGTGTCTCTTAACATACGTTATAGCCGGTCTATCGATGTTGACTACTGTGGGACCTACGATACATCTGTGTGATATGTCCCATGCGGGATCTCAATGGATATCTGTTTTTAGGGCGATGCAACTGGCCCAATAGAGAGCCGGGGACTTGGTCGGGTTGTGTTTGTGTTTGTGTTTGGTGTTTAGTGTTTAGTGTTTAGTGTTTGGTATTAATTGTATTTAGACATCCCAATCTTGATTCTTGACCACTTAATAAATATTGTAGTTTTCTAACCTCACGAACCTGTTTCGGTCCGTGACATTTACACTTCACCCCCTGGCAGACCTGCTCATCCAAACGCCATATGGGAAGCATTCATCCACGCGGCAATTACTGTGCTGATTATTCACACTGTACAATGGTGAAATTGTGAACTACGTACATCTTTGGGGGTCTTGGGTTGCGTTACAAATCCGGGGCATCTAGCTAGGCATGCAGTATTTGATCATAAGGTCACTTTCTGAGATATTCTGAATTGACAAGATGCCATGACGTGTTGCAAATTCGTGGACATTCAATCTTAGGAAAATAAGCACATGTATACATGTATATTTACACATTGCTGTTCACATAAAAAATACGATATATATATATATATATATATATATATAATAAAAATACGATATATATATATATGTATATATAGAAGCTAGCACTATATATATATATATATATATATATATATATATATATATATATATATATATATAAATAATACATATATCGTAATTTTATTACGTACACACCAATGCGTTAATGTACATGTACGTGTATGCGTGCGTACGTGTGTGGGTTTGTAGGTATGTACGTATACAGGTATGTATGTAGGTATGTATGTATGTATGTATGTATGTATGTATGTATGTATGTATGTATGTATGTATGCATGCATGAATGTATACTTGCATATATGTATATACGTACGTGCGCACGTACGTATGCATGTGTGTACATGCGCATGCAAGTATGTTAAGAGGATAATAGTGTTAGGAATATTCGCTAGATAGTGCCGCTGATTTATCTCAATACCACTCCTGCTAGCGAAACAAAAATCCATTTTGATGTCCGTTGGTACAATTTTCCCATATGTAATTTCGCTTCGCCTATTATTTCTACCCGACATAGCATTTTCAAGTTACTCCACCTCATTTCCCGTTGCCCCGTCGCTAGCATTAATTAAAACACATACCGAGTGATCCATTTTGCTATATGCTACCCCGAGCCTGTTTTAGTGGTTTGCAAATACAATTGGTCTGGTAAATGTTTCCAAAACTTCTTTACAAGAATTCGTGGCAGCAACATACATAAATTGTATTACTTCCCCTGCTACCCTACTTTATTTCACACCAATCTAATTGTTTTGTGAAAGTCGCAAATTAAAGCCTTCACTATAAAGGTTCAAATCACTAATGAACTTGAAATTGGGAACGGGAGTAATTTTAATTGATAACATGTTGTCTGGGCCAACACGTATGATGTCGTGATTTATAGTAGTACTTTTTTCGAGGAAGATTATAAAACAATATATGAGGTGGTCCCTCTACCCAGTAATCTTAATTTATGTAAACATTACAAAGCACATAAACTGTATTTTGTAAAAAAAATCGTTACATCTACTCTGAAGTGTACTGGTATCGCAGTTTGGAACGAACCACCTTCGCGGAAACGCAATATTCAAGTGACAAGCAACACATTTACTGTGCCCTTGCGTGAATATTTCGTGTTCTTAAGGAACCGTGTGCGATACGGTTTCAACAGCACCGGAAACGGCAGCGGCATTGAAGAAAATCACTGAGCCGCCACTAACGTTTGGCGCAAGCAGTGGAGGCGATTTTTATTGCAAGGACGGCACGTGCATGATTACACGTGTGTGTATACGGCTAATGTGTGTGTGCGCGCGCGCGCGCGCGCGCGCGCGCGTGTGTGTGTGTGTTTGTGTGTGTGTGTGTGTGTGTGTGTGTGTGTGTGTGTGTGTGTGTGTGTGTGTGTGTGTGTGTGTGTGTGTGTGTGTGTGTGTGTGTGTGTGTGTGTGTGTGTATGGGTGTGTGTGTGTGTGTGTGTGTGTGTGTGTGTGTGTGTGTGTGTGTGTGTGTGTGTGTGTGTGTGTATGTGTGTGTGTGTGTGTGTGTGTGTGTGTGTGTGTGTGTGTGTGTGTGTGTGTGTGTGTGTGTGTGTGTGTGTGTGTGTGGTGTGTGTGTGTGGTGGGTGGGTGGGTGGGTGTTCGTGTGTTGTTCTGTGGTGTTCCGAGGCACATTTGGACATCTTGTTGCGTGTGCTAGTAGTGTATATGTTTGTTTTTCGATAATATTCAGCTGGGACAATACCTCTGCCTATAATATGCATATCCTAAATTGGTCTCAACCATACATGTTGCAGAGAATTGTTTGGTAGAGGTCATTACACTTATTGGTAGAGGTCATGATACGTATTGGTAGAGGTCATGATACGTTTTGGTAGAGGTCATGGCACTTAGTGGTACAGGTCATGACACTGATTGGTAGAGGTAATGAGACTTCTAAGTGCTAACTTCTATATCCTAAATTGGTCTCAACGATACATGTTGCAGAACACTGCTTGATATAGGTCATGACACATATTGGTAGAGGTCAGGAATAGAAGTTTTTCTTAGTAACAATAAGCATTAACATTAAAATTAAATATATGAATGCTGAAAGTTGTGGGAATACAATTACATAGCAAATGTCTTCTTCCTAGTTGCATTTTCTTGTAATTAATACAAACAAAGAGTGATAGATAAATTGCTATGGTCATATATACCTCCGCTGCTATGGGTCTTTTAACACAAAGAATAGTGGGGCTAAGTTACTATTGTAATATCAAGTAACCTCTATGACGGGGTTAGTTATAAAGTGTGTGTGTCTGTATGTTCGATTTGTTGATGGATCATTCTGATTGGTATTCACGCTGTCGGTTCAAACACATTTGGGTCGTGCATTAATGTGTCCGGGTGGCAGCTAGCTAGGCTGGCAAGATTTGAACATAAAGTGACTTTCTCAAATGTTGTGAGACGGCAAGATTCTTTATAGAGGTGCGCCAGTTTAACAGTTATGACGTGTGACAAATTCTTGGAAATTTAATCTTTGAATTAATTAGTAAGCTGTTCTGAGAAACAAAGGCATTGTCAAGCTTCAGAGCACCTTGCGAAGCGTCAAACTTGGCGATCATTCACAATCGATGCATGATTGGATGTAGTATAGCATAACATGCACGGAGTGTACGGCTTAGGCTTCGTCCAAAGTGCCCGTGTGACGTGATAATATATAGGTCATATGACATCGCTTAGTAATGATTCTTATTTTGATATAATAATAAAATTCACGCCTATTGTAAACATACCAACATCCATCCAAGTACGTCTGTCATTTCTATAGAAACATGTCCTTCGCTTCCGTGCATTTGTGCCAGTTATTGATATGCTCTGATTGGTATCATGCTCTCAGTATTTATATTTTGTTCGTGTCAACTCTTTCGCCAATGACGACGAATGTATCGTGCAATAAATTGTGAAGTTTCTCTGTTCGTGAATTTTTAAAAGTTTGTTTCGTGTCATTAAATTATCATTATGCAACCAGTAAAATATTATAATATTTAAAAGTATATCTTTACGCTTTAGCCAATATGCATTTGTCACTATAACAAACTGTATCAGTCGTGATAACATTTTATTAATTCGCAATAACATAAGAATTAAGCAATGTTCGCGATTAGATAACATTGATATCAATTAATCCCATAATGACAATATCCATTACAACAATGTTAATGTTTGGCCCACTTAGATTTCGCCAAGATCAATAACTCTTTATGTTATGTTCAACACATTGGATTCGAAAAACACAATTAATGCATACATATACTTTGTGCTTCCAATGCATAAATGCTGCATATGTTGTATACCGCATGATCTCTCATACTCGTTATCAATTAAACGTCATTATATCAATACCACTTTGCACCTATGGACTGATTGGTTTCGAGCACTCCTCATTCTTCATAATTATATAGGTATTATTGCAGCATTTCTCCGTGTCGGTGTTGATCAGCTTCCAGGCACAGCAGCCTTCGTCCCCCCTCGACCGTTCGAACACCTGGTTGCCGCAGCATATCTGCTTGCAACTGTTGTACTCTGTGCCATAACATCTTGATGGAGGTTTCTTTGTAGTCGTTTCACCTTGGTGGGAAAGACGACGCACGAGTGAGGCACAAACGAACAAACACACGCTCTTACTATATATATATATATATATATATATATATATATATATATATATATATATATATATATATATATATATATATATATATATATATATATATATATATATATATATATATATATATATATATATATATATATATATGTATTTATATATATATATATATATATATATATATATATATATATATATATTTATATATATAATATATATATATATATATATATATATATATATATATATATATATATATATATATATATATATATATATATATATATATAGTATATATGTATATGTATATGTATATATATATATATATATATATATATATATATATATATATATATATGAAAGATGGTGCCGTTTAAAGGGCATACCCATGGAGTAGCAAACAAAGCAATCCAACATGTCAACATCCTGGTGAGCTTTGCTCTATAAATACGGATATTATATTTACAATGCTATTGAAATCGTGATTTATCCAAGTACCTACGTGGGCATGCTCTCCTTGGAGGACGATGGTGAGATGTTTGGGAGTGGCAAGTGACGGACCTTATTCATATACCAAGTAGCATCGACAGTACCGCAGTAGACATTCAAGAGGATCGGAAATTTGTACTGTTTACTTAATCGAACGGTTCATTTTGAATGATAAACGCTCCACACGAACACTGTACTTACACAATAGTTCACATTGAAGCTAACAAGAAGAATCCTTGCTATTGGACACCTAGCCACAGTTACGTATGTCACTAGGTGATTAACATTGGACTACATCGACATATTTTCCTGCTATTCATATAAAATATAAGTAATATTAATAACCAACCCAGAGCATTCGCCTGTAATGTTGTACGAAATTACAATAACGTGTAAATAAATATGTCGTAAGTAGGTGCTTCATTCCATTTCACAACTCAGGATAACTAAAAACAAATCACATATAGACAAGCGCGTCAGTTTGCGGTAGAGATGGAAGGAATAATAGAAACATGTAGTTTTGTGAACATATTAAATAACGTAGCATTCAGCGAACGTCTTGTTACCCAGTATTCTGAAGCTCTTACAAATATAGCGATGCCACAAATATCCCACTGGAACCAAAACGAAACATATATATGATCCATGCATGTTGCAGGGTAGGGGCGTTGTGAATGTGTATTTAAGTATGAATTGAATTGTTCAAATGCATATGCTCATGAAATACAAAGCTGGCCACACAGTCAAATTCGTGTAGCTGAACAACAAAAGCAAACACGTCATTACACGACACACTTCGAAGATTTATGCTAGACTTAAAGATGTAAACACCCCAAATGGAACACGTTTGTGTTGTGTGTAATGCCACCGTTGTTCAATGAATGACAATAGCTTACGATCTGACAAGAAGAATGCGTCAATGAACGTGAAGTTCGCCAGCAATATGCCAACTGCCAGGAAGATGCCAAGTTTCCTGGAAAACGCAATATCGTAATTATGTGTTTTTACTTATAGGGTCCCCACACAAATCAATTGTTTTTGTTCGTATACATGAAAACGTGGTTATCAGTATTTATTGTCTACAAAGAATTCAAAGGTATATTAAATTGAAACCCTCGCAGTTCCATCACAGCATCACGTACATTGATTTGCATTTACACCAGTATTACGCACACGGACTTAGTGGTCACCTTAACATCCCGATTAAGTTGTACGTATATTAATACAGAGGATAACAACTATTCTGAAAATTGGGAGAATCATTCAAATAGTTATACAAGTGTAACAAATCTCGTGGATATGTCCATTCATTACTCCTCACTGGAGCATACACAGCAACTCACACAACAGTGTATGAGAAAATGTGTTTACGTCACCACTAACATTACATACAACATCCCAGACACAACGGCACAATAGAAATGCCCTGCCAGCCAGGACATGTCTGCTTTTACACCCACCGTCTGTCGCTCTGCTAACTTTAAAATCCCATAAAACACTTCATAACACAGGCGTGACACTTAGCAATCGGCCATTCTTCAAATCCATTCGATTAGCCACCTGAACATCCAACATAGCACCTGTTTTACCAATTTGGCTGCCAATTTCTCCTGTCGAAGTCAATGTTCGACATATAGAACGATAACGTTGTCCGATTTGAGTGATCTCAGTGTGTCTATTTATATGTTTATAAACATGATGAAAGATTAATTATTCTACGTTAAACCCTCGCAGACCAAGTTGATCGATTGGATTTGAAGAATGAGCCATTGAGAATATCCGTGCCAAGTGTCATGGTTGTACGATATTTTTGTCATGCGCTCTACTATACGAGGAGCATAATTTCTAGTGATACTATTACATTTAAATAATTAACAAGAATGTCGCTCATAGCAATTGAAAACACGTCGTAGGTATCGTATGGACAAGGAAGTCACTGGCTCGTAGAGATTCAACAATGCATAAGTTGTCACGTAGTTTTGAACATAATCACAATGCTGTAATTTTCGGTTGGTAGTTTAATCCAACCATTTATCGTCCTCTGGGAACACACATTCTTGCTCGGTTATTTTATTAACATTATATTATACAATCACGTATGTGTATCTATTCGTCTTTGAAGAACGTTCTAAGAACATATAAGTGCGCACAAACTGTCCTGGCTAAATACCGAGATATATTTTGTGAACGATTGTATTTATTGAATCACCGCATACTACAAAGCCTTAAAGGCAGTATTCAATATATTAAGCAGGGCGTGTTCTACATTCTAGGTGGCAAGGTTGCAATTATTTCTATTTTGTTTTGTACTTACATACACTATTTTAGTATGAAATGCATTACAATATCGCATGTTTGCCTTACCACTACTTACTAATATTGCACACTAAAATTTCGGTTTAAGTGTCATTTACTTTATACATTTGTTCGTGAAATTATTGTCATAATACCAAAATGCATAACTAATTGTGGTGAGGTTATCAATGCGCTGTACGTTATATATTATATAAAAACTACTTTTTTAAATACACGGATGTTAGTTTTTGTGTTCTATCTTTTCTTAACGATGTTCACTTTACAAATAGCAAATATAAACAATTCTATATGCCCAAACGCAACGTCCAGTCTTCCAACGTAAAGCATTTAAACATTCACAGAGCAACGAGAAATAAACACGTACGTCATAGTTTAGTCTGTCAACAGCGGTCTACAAAGCACGTGGTCCTCCGAACGGCCGCTGTATTATGATCAGAACTTGAGAGCAGAGCTGCTTACTCACAGGAATATTTATTCAACCAGAAACGTGTTTCGATCGAACTCTAGGCATAACGATAATATAATTCAATTACAATAAGCCTTCGCACTTTACGATAGAGTGTCGACACGTAGGAGAAGGTGGGGCATGTTGGCGCACCTAAGGTATGATGGGCCATAAATATTAAACTATGTATTCCAGAAAGGTAAAATTTATCCTTGCTAATCGGTGTATTTATTAGTTTGCTAATACCAATTACCAAATTTAAACTATATATATATATATATATATATATATATATATATATATATATATATATATATATATATATTATATATATATATATATATATATATATATATATATATATATATATATATATATATATATATATATATATATATATATATATATATATATATATATACACTGAAACTGGGCTAAGACCACTGACAATGACATTGCTGCTTTCACCGCTAAAATGTATCTGGTTATACTTTTCATCATCGACCACATTCAAGAGATGGTGGTATTGGCAACTTGTTATCGGACCATTTCAAAGTAAATTCACGTTCAATCCCTGATTCTTCTTCTTTTGAATCCACATGTGCTGACATTTCAGATTCTTCATTATCTGCATATGGTGTATGCATATATCAACCTCCAGGACAACCAGCCAACTTCTTTGACGAATTTCACAATTTGCTGGAAATTTTGGCAACTCTACATTCTGATTTTGAAATTTTGTGATTTTAATCATCAGTTGGATAAACGTAAAACAGTAACCATTATCTTTGATGATATCCTAACTTCATTTGACTTAAAACAACATGTGACTTTCTCTACGCATAGTCATGGCCACTGGTTTAACCTCGCAATAACATGCTTAACACATGACAATATCCAGATGCTAACAGCATTTTCTAATCACATATCTGACCGCACCATAGTCATTGTTGATGTAATTTTTTTCTGGAAAACTAGTACAATCAAAACGCAATATGTCTTGCAAACCTATACATAAGATTGACATTGATGCCCTCAAGGCTGATATTCTTGAATCCGACCTTATTAGAGATCCAAAGGGACGCCTGTCCGACTTGTGTGGACAATACTATCCTGTACTCAAGGCTTTATTTAATAAACAAGCCCCGATAACCACCAAATATGTGTCACAAAAGCCACAGTCGATGAATCCTGAAATGTTATAATCTAAATGGCGTCGTCGTTATCTTGAACGAATTTGGCTCAAATCACGCTCCCATTTGGATAGGTCACGTTATTCAAAACTCTACCACTGCTGCAGCACACAAATGGCTAACCGCGAATCGGATTATTATACAAATAAGGTCTAAAATATTGCTGAAAATCCACGTCAGCTAAGGAATTGCATAAATAAAATGCTACGCATAGTTCCAGCTCCGTCACTACCTAATCATGTCTCAATAAAGTATTTATGTGACTCGTTCTCCAATCATTTCAAGAACAAAATCAGTCTGATCCAGTCTGCTTTTCCAGATCATACTTTATATCCAGTACAAGCGGCAAGTAAATTATCTACTTGCTTCATTTACACCTGCCACAGTTGATGAAGCAAGGACAATAATCACGTCCTCCCCAAATAAATCCTGTGATCTTGATCCATTACCGACTACATTGCTGAAAGCATATCTTGATACATTATTTTATAAAGTAACAAATATTTGAAATGCATCACCGTGTTCTGGCGAGTTTCCCTGATCATGTCGTCAATCCAATTCTTAAGAAGCCAAAAGCAAACCTAAACAGTTATAGACTTAATTATAATCAAAGCTTTATTTCCAAGGTACTAGAAAAAGTTGCAACAAGCTGTCTAACGTATCACTGAGTCAAATTGCATGTCTCATGTATTACAATCGGCTTACACACAGTTTTATTCTACACGTATTGCTCTTTTAAAAGTATACAATGATGTTATTCTAAACATAGACACATGTAGAGTGACAACAATTTATCTGCTGCTTTTGATACTGCTGGTCATAATATGCTCATTAAACGCTTGTCAATGTGATATGGCATATCTGGCAGAGTCCTAGGCTGGTCTTCATCATACCACTTTATGTGTTGCTCCTCAGGGTTTTGTTCTTGGGCCATTACTTTTTACTCTTTAAACTACTCCACTCAGCCCAGTTACTAAAACTCACAACTTGGATCACCACCTGTAGGCAGACGATACACAGATTTAACTTTCCTTGGCCACCCCGCATACAAATTGCTCCTTGAACTAGCTCAATGATTGCCCCCATGATATATTCCACTGGATGACTGACAGCAATCTAAAGTTAAATGCAGATAAAAAAATGTGTCTTATTATTATACAAAAGCAGCGTGGTAAACGCGATTGTTTTCCCCCAACACCTATGCTGAGTCAGACATTCACAAGCACGGAATTTGGGAGTTAACAATTGACATTTAATCAGCATATTTCACAAGCTTTTATCACGTTCGCGACCTTCGTCTTGGCTTGGTCAATAATGAGGTGTGCGGACATGCCCCAGCGTGCAGACATTCCCCACCTTCCCCTAATGTCAATGCAACTTGTGACACACACGTTATAAGGTAAAGGCTTTATTTAACGATGGCAAACATATCACGTTCACCGCGATGTTCAATGGGCCGATCACAATCACATACACGTTTACCGCGATGTTCAATGGGTCGATCACAATCACATACACGTTTACCGCGATGTTCAATGGGCCGATCACAATCACATACACGTTTACCGCGATGTTCGATGGGCCGATCACAATCACAGACACGTTTACCGTGATGTTCAATGGGTCGATCACACTCACATACACGTTCACCGTGATGTTCAATGGGTCGATCACAATCACATACACGTTCACCGTGATGTTCAATGGGTCGATCACAATCACATACACGTTTACGCGATGTTCAATGGGCCGATCACAATCACATACACGTTTACCGCGATGTTCAATGGGCCGATCACAATCACAGACACGTTTACCGTGATGTTCAATGGGCCGATCACACTCACATACACGTTTACCGTGATGTTCAATGGGCCGATCACAACCACATACACTTTTACCGTGATGTTCAATGGGCCAATCAGAATCACATACACGTTTACATCCACATTTAAATTAAATAAATTAAGTGAAGTGAATCCACGACATGTTATACATTTAAACTTTGGACATTGCTCTTAGCTAATTGATTTGTCCTCAGTCGTTCGTTCAGATGTGTTCAGATTCAAGTGGCGCAGAGGCCAAGTATTATTAATAGTAGCAGTGGTAATAATGAGCGCAAATCCATGCTGCACCACCGTCTCAAAGGTTATTGACCGATCGCAGCGCTCACATGCGGGAGGATGCTACGCTTAGAACGCCATCCTCAAATGATTAAGCGAATCGCGAATCTGGTTCGTCGATGTCTTAATATGTCCTAATTTGCGTATTTTTTTTCAAATCATCGAAAGAATTAACAGTAGTCGTTAGATCTGGTAAAGCTCAAAATAACGGATATCCCAAGACCGTAAACACTTTATAGGATCAAGGCTGATCATGGTCGTGACTTCCATCCTCTCGCCGAGACAAAGTTATGAAATTTCACCAAGAGCGAAATTCTTGAGTTTTCATCGTTTCCACTTTCACTTCAATAAATGCTGGATTAAGATCTAAATAATTAAATTGTTTGTCTAATGATTTCACACAAAAATACATACAAACGAGCTAGCACATGGGTTGGCAACCTGCGACCCGCGGAGCAATTTCATGCGGCCCGCGGATCGACAGCGAGATTGTGCATAATGCCGCCCGCGCCCGAAACAAGGATATGTCAAACACAAAAATAGTATGTCCCGCCTATAGACTTTGTCAGGGCAAGACTCTTCAGAGCCCATTCCACTATCCACCACTAATACCTACGTGGCAAGTCTACACAGGTGTCAGGGCAAGACTCTTCAGAGACCATTCCACTATCCACCACTAAAATCTACGTGGCAAGTCTACACAGGTGCCAGGGCAAGACTCTTCAAAGCCCATTCCAGTATCCACCACTAAAACCTACGTGGCAAGTCTACACAGGTGCCAGGGCAAGACTCTTCAGAGCCCATTCCAGTATCCACCACTAAAACCTACGTGGCAAGTCTACACAAGTGTCAGGGCAAGACTCTGCAGAGCCCATTCCACTATCCACCACTAAAACCTACGTGACAAGTCTACACAGGTGCCAGGGCAAGACTCTTCAGAGCCCATTCCAGTATCCACCACTAAAACCTACGTGGCAAGTCTACACAGGTGCCAGGGCAAGACTCTTCAGAGCCCATTCCACTATCCACCACTAAAACCTACGTGGCAAGTCTACACAGGTGTCAGGGCAAGACACTTCAGAGCCCATTCCAGTATCCACCACTAAAACCTACGTGGCAAGTCTACACAGGTGCCAGGGCAAGACTCTTCAGAGCCCATTCCAGTATCCACCACTAAAACCTACGTGGCAAGTCTACACAGATGCCAGGGCAAGACTTTTCAGGGCCCTTTCCACCAACCACCAGGAAAGCCTGTGTGGTAAGTCTACACAGATGCCAGGGCAAGACTCTTCAGGGCCCTTTCCACCATCCACCAGGAAACCCTGTGTGGCAAGTCTAGGGAAATGTGTAATGGACGTCGTCGTGAAGACCGTGAACTACGTTCGTGGTCTAAATCACCGGCAGTTCCAACACCTTCCAGCCGAGATGAAAGCACAATATCCAAAATTCATGCACTACACCGAAGTGCCCTGACTAGGTTGGGTTGCCATACTTTGCCACGTGTACGAGATGAGACACGATATTGGCGTATTCATAGAGAAGAAGCTTGCAGAAGTACGGACATTCGCAGACCCCTTATGGACGTGCTATTTTGCATGTCTAGTCTACATCACGGAGCACCTCAATCTGCTGAACGTCCAACTCCAGGGACGAGAACAACCAGTCAATGAACTCTTCCAGTTTGTCTCGGGAGTTTGCAAACCGATTCATTGATCGCAGGCTCGCAACGGGGAGTGGAAGATGAATGTCGTAAAATGCAAGCCGTGAACGCAACTAACAGACGGACACTTGGATAGCGTACTGAGGCTCGCAGGGTCAAGTCTGCTGCCAGATGTGGGACACTTGGTGGCGCAGCAACATCACCAGCACGAGGCATCTGTGTCACACGAGTCAATGTGTCACCAGTGACATGCCAAGAACATGTAACATGAATAATGTGTGTTTTTGAATAGCATAGTGACAATCGAAATGTTCAAAATCAGACGTTGATATTTGATGATGATAATAATAAATCATACACAAAAGGTATATATATTATATCAGTTACAACGAGGATAATGTACTTGTGTGAAGCGCTTTACTCTTCACTCCCTGTTAATTCCAAAGATATCTGTCAATTCTATTTTTAAACATATCCCACTACTAGCAAAAACGTGGGTAGTGTTGCTTAAGGTAGGCGCCTACTCTGAAATCAACCCATCTGAGCATCAGTCTGCTCACGATACTCACACGTAGTCGTGACATCATGAAATCAACACAAAGGTTATATTGTCGATTGAAACTACGTCCATAAAGCCAACCATAAATGGTAGGAGGTGGAACATTGATCTCATGGACAGGTGGGTGATGGGAGGTTGGACCCAAAAACAGATGAGATATGGTAGGATGAAACCCCTGCCACACCCCCTCAAACCACATGCCGCGAGACCAGTTGTCTGGGTGCCTGTCCACCGCATGGCGCCACTGTCGTAATCATGGCGCCCACTCAGACCGGTGTAGGCTGTTGTTCAACAATAGGACAATTCTCCATTCCGGTCCAATAGACTTCGCATAATTGATAGCCGTAATTTGTCTATGTGTCAAACGGTCAATAGAAAAAAGATGTCGTTTATGGTTAAACGCAACCTTCCACAATCCATTTGAATATTAATACATTTTCAAAACTTGCATTTAAATGCATAACATTTACATTTGAATACGCATACCATTTGTAGTTTTTATTCATAAACAAATTCCTATGTTGTATTTTATTCGTAGCTAACTAAATAGGGTAAACGTCGTTAAAACATCTCTTTGAAGCATTGGTCTACGTATGTTTTGTAAATATATATTTGTAACATATGAGAGAGAGAGAAGAGAGAGAGAGAGAGAGAGAGAGAGAGAGAGAGAGAGAGAGAGAGAGAGAGAGAGAGAGAGAGTGAGAGAGAGAGAGAGAGAGAGAGAGAGAGAGAGAGAGAGAGAGAGAGAGAGAGAGAGAGAGAGAGAGAGAGACTGTTTTGTGTAGTACTGCCCAAAGTAGAAATAATCCTAGAACACATTCAAACTAGTGTGCTAATTATATTATAATGTCGCTAGAGTTTATCCTGCTTAATTTTGTAGCACCAAATATTTGCTAACATTTAAATGCAGACACGGACTACACAATTGGATATCGTTTGAGTAGTTGTTGTTTGGAGGTCTTTCGGCATTTGCATACTGTTTCTGGTGTCGTCGGGTGCGATTCACAACGTTATCAGGGCTGATGGGAGATGGATGGGACGTTACAAAACGTTCTTAAATTTGTGTATTCATCACAGAAATGGAATGGGTCACGCCAGTTTGTGTTAACAAAGATAAGGTTACTTACATTAGCGCAGCTACTACAACGGTGTGAAGGACGCACACACACACACACACACACACACACACACACACACACACACACACACACACACACACACACACACACACACACACACACACACACACACACACACACACACACACACACACACACACACACACACACACACACACACACACACACACACACACACACACACACACACACACACACACACACACACACACACACACACACACACACACACACACACACACACACACACACACTCTCTCACACACACACACACACACACACACACACACACACACACACACACACACACACACACACACACACACACACACACACACACACACACACACACACACACACACACACACACGCACACGCACACACATATATATATGGGGCAAACTAAAGGTGTGCAAGAAAGGACGGAAAACGCGGAAAAAGCGGGCAAGACCCACTTTATTTCACACCTATCTATTTTATTTGTGAAGGTCGCAAATTAAAGCCTATCCTATAAAGGTTCAAATCATTAACGAACTTGAAACTAGGGTCGGGATTTATCTTAATTTATATGTCATCGGGGCCAACACGTACGATGTCATGATTTGTAGTAGTACGTTTTTTCCCGAAGAAGATTATAAAACAATATCTACCGATTAATCTTAATTTACTTAAACATTAAAAAGTACATCAACTGTATTTTGTACATTGTAAAAATCATTATATCTACTTTGAAATATACTGGTACAAAATCGCAGTTTGGAACGAATCACCGTCGCGGAAGCGCAATATTCAAGTGACAAATTGCACACCCACTGTACCCTTGCGTGAATATTTCATGTTCTTAGAGAGCCGTGTACGATACTATGTCAACAGCATCGGAGACGACATCGGCATTGAAGAAAATCACTGATGCATTTCCTGTACGGCCTGAAAAGTAATATGTTTTCAGACTAGTTGCTCGTGCCTCTCGCAGTGTCATATTTACATCCTGGATGCCGGGCAGATAAAACGCAGCTTTTGAAGTATTAGTTTGCGTAGAGTAACCAGCTTAATTTTATCTGGTGAATCTTTGTTTGGATGTGCGAATCCTCTTATTCAGACACTGGAGTGTTTATTTAGACACACGGAGTGCTTATGGTTTTGTTTTAGCAACTAGTATAGGGGCATATGCCCATAACAATGACTTTTGTTTCCCTGTAATACAGTAGAATACCTCCAAGCGGCCGCACCTCGAAAACGGCCACTGGACACACACCATATCTTTACATCTGTATATCTGACCAGCCCCTCTAACCAGGCCACATCTTAATCAGGTCATTTTATCTCAGTCGTTGGGAAGGTGTCTTTAGAGACGTTCTACCATTAAAAACACGTATTGCTTCGATACATATAAACCATATTGATCTAACTGGTAATTTATATAGAGGGTAACCCCCCCTCAATCGCATATACAGTGATCGCTACCCCGACAAACTACGCTACCCCCGATACAATACGCTACCCCTGACACACTACACTACCCCTGACACACTACGCTACCCCTGACACACTACGCTACCCACGACACAACACGCTACCCAAGACATACTACGCTATTGTGTATAATACGTAACGGAGATGACAACACAGCTATCGTTGAAGAAATAAGGCATCGCCGATTTTTTATCGCCATCGTTCTGTTTGACAAGTAAGACAACAGCTCTGCCAGTGCCGGGCTTCGTATGCCAATAGAATGCATATGCTGCAGTAGCGTGGAGTGATCCACGCTATTGAGAATGCCGCAGTAAGATCGAATAGAACTGTTACTACTTCATTTCGACGATCAAACGCCTGGATGATGTTGTCGTGAATACGGACAAGAGCAGTTTCGATGCTGTTATGGGGGCGATATGCACTCTGGAGTGTGTCGAGAAGTTTGTTTCCGTCGATGTAGCGCCGGAGGTCAGCCGCGACATGCCTCTCCAACAGCTTCGAAACAAAGCTGAGGTTTGAAATTGGGCGGTAGTTCTTAATGTCATTTGCGTCCTGACAAATCTTCTTCAGCAGTGGCGTGACTAGCGCATGTTTCATATCGGATGGCACTGTCGCCGATTCCAGCGATAGATTAATGATGCTAGCTAGAGCCGGATGATAGAGGTGACTGTCGTCGATGTGAATGCTGACAGAGTGCAATGTTCGTGATTGTTGACGATTTGCGGCAGCGGTGGAGGCGCGTCATAGTAATTTAGCGAGAGGTGGATTTTCGCAATATTGTCGAAGTAATATACAAGAAAACGTTCCGCCAAATCCGCGTGCGCCATTGTTCTCGGGAAGCATCCGTCGAAATTTGCGCCCCATTACGTTATTCGCGACTCGGTACGTACCTTTCACGTCACGGGCAGATTTGGATTTTCTGATAGTAAAACGCGGATTTAGCCGTCACTAGTTGTTTTTTGTAGAGGTCTCGCAGAGTCTCTCGCCACCGCCGGTCCGCTCGTCTCTCGCCACAGCCGGTCTGCTCGTCTCTCGCCACCGCCGGTCCGCTCGTCTCTCGTCACCGCCGGTCCACTCGTCTCTCGTCACCGCCGGTCCGATCGTCTCTCGCCACCGCCGCTCCGCTCGTCTCTCGCCACCGCCGGTCCGCTCGTCTCTCGCCACAGCCGGTCTGCTCGTTTCTCGCCACAGCCGGTCCGCTCGTTTCTCGCCACCGCCGGTCCGCTCGTCTCTCGCCACCGCCGGTCCGCTCGTCTCTCGTCACCGCCGGTCCACTCGTCTCTCGTCACCGCCGGTCCGATCGTCTCTCGCCACCGCCGCTTCGCTCGTCTCTCGCCACCGCCGGTCCGCTCGTCTCTCGCCACCGCCGGTCCGCTCGTCTCTCGCCACCGCCGGTCCGCTCGTCTCTCGCCACCGCCGGTCCGATCGTCTCTCGCCACCGCCGGTCCGATCGTCTCTCGCCACCGCCGCTCCGCTCGTCTCTCGCCACCGCCGGTCCGCTCGTCTCTCGCCACCGCCGGTCCGCTCGTCTCTCGCCACCGCCAGTCCGCTCGTCTCTCGCCACCGCCGGTCTGCTCGTCTCTCGCCACCGCCAGTCCGCTCGTCTCTCGCCACCGCCGGTCCGATCGTCTCTCGCCACCGCCGGTCCGATCGTCTCTCGCCACAGACGGTCCGATCGTCTCTCGCTACCGCCGGTCCGCTCGTCTCTCGCCACCGCCGGTCCGCTCGTCTCCCGCCACCGCCGGTCCGCTCGTCTCTCGCCACCGCCAGTCCGCTCGTCTCCCGCCACCGCCGGTCCGCTCGTCTCCCGCCACCGCCGGTCCGCTCGTCTC
Organism: Lamellibrachia columna; assembly: GCA_963662155.1. Lineage (NCBI taxonomy): Eukaryota > Metazoa > Annelida > Polychaeta > Sabellida > Siboglinidae > Lamellibrachia > Lamellibrachia columna. Next base: position 45,914,596 of record OY759263.1, on the reverse strand, counting down.
TCGCCACCGCCGGTCCGCTCGTCGAAGTTGTCGCTTCGCATCTGACAGCTCATTCTTATACCAGGGTGTCTTGGGGCGGATGGCGATGCATGATTATTTATCAATTCTGCGATAGTGCTGTTATATTGGAGAGACAGCCCTTGGGTCGGTTAGCTATCGCGATGTTCTCAGGTCTGCGACAAACTCAGCGTTGTCAATTGCAGCGTATTTCCTGTAGCTGATCTTTTTCTCGGGTGTCTCGGTTTGACCGTGACAAGATCAAACTGGATCACGTGATGGTCGGTTAACAGAGTTTCTCTTGACACAGCAGATACGGTGCAGTCACGCGTGTTTCGTGCTATCACGAGGTTGAGGATGTTACCACCCACATGGTTCGGTTCCTTCACGTGCTGTTGAAAATCAATCTCGCGGAGGTCAGTGAGACCGCGAGCATCGTCGGCACGGTCACCACCGTAGTGAAGTCACCAAGAATGACACATTCAGTCTGCTGCGTGGCAGCACGTCCAACAACACGACTGAATTCTTCGATGAATAATCGGAATGGCGTAGACTTGCGGCTGGATGAAGGTGGACGATATGTCGTGAAGATTCGTACGATCGATTTGACAAAAACTGCTGAGGTCAGCCATGTCACGGGTGAGGTCAGCCATGTCACGGGTGAGGTCAACCATGTCACGGGTGAGGTCAGCCATGTCACGGGTGAGGTCATAGGGAAATATGCTTGCCAAATATGAAAATCTGCAATGTCTTAGTTAAACACAAGAAAAACAAATGGGTAAGTTTTGCAAAACGACTGATGACGCAGGAGTCGTTATCGCAAGAACCAAAAACTATTTAAATTGTACACTGTTTTCGCGATTTTATTGGTAAGCCTCAAATGGAGGGGGAATTACTCTTTTATAAAAAAAGAAGAAGAAAAAGAAGACGACGATGAAGAAGTTGGTTTCCACTTTGATATCTTCCATATTACTATTGTCCTTGTTTTCCGCCTATCAGCGGTCTAGTTAATTATAATATCTACTTATCTTCTATATATATTATACGCATTTAAATAATAACTTCCGGTTGCTGATAAGCACCAATGGAGTAGCAGGTTCACACTAGTCTTGTCGCCTGGAGCAATGGACTAAATCGTATCACCGGCTATTTGGGGGTTTGAATGAGTGGGCCCGTTTGATGTAATTATAGATGACAGTTACAAGGATTGTCATCTCGAAAATTCCTCCGTGTATATTGTGTGTTTGAAATAGTTATGTGATGAGAATAACTTTACTTCCGAAAGTATTTAAAGAATAACTTCCGGGTGATGATAAACGCAATAAGATATATATCATCCAACCGCGAGTGGCTGATCGACGAAAGACCGCAAATTTAGGCTGACGACAAACGCGAAAAGAAGAATAAGCAGATTCCAAACGCTCAATATCAGCAATGGTCTTGATTTAATTTCTCATGTTGTTAAATGTTCACTATAGAACGTACCTAAAGGGAAATGCGCCAAATGAAAGTTTATTTGATAACGTCTAGTCCAGATCATGAAAAAGGGGTGTGCCCAATTTCCCAACAGGACACCAGGAGGTAGCACGTTTTGTTATCCGAATTTCCATGTGTGCGTGCGTTCGTGCGTGCGTGTGAACTACGGTAGAATGTGCATACAACATATAAACCAAATCGCGCTAATCCTTTTAAATTTAATAGCTTGATTATATATGTGAACTATTTCTCATATTCATAGTGGGTTTCTGCAAATTCGTGTGCGAACATCTCCAATGCATCGTAGCAATGAACCCACAGCACAAGCAGCGAAGAGGAAGCGTGGCGTATGTCATATGCGGCGAGCCCTTCACGAACTGTAGACACCTGGAGGTGTGGGTTGTATGTGTCTGGTGTATAATGACAGCAAGCCAGGAGCACGATGCTTTGTCTGCCCCAACAGCGAGTCCGACAGTAACTAAGTGATGCATGTTTGTTGCCTGTTTGGATAAAATAAAGCATACCGCATTTTTTACATTTAGCAATTTTAGTTTGTTTCATTTCAGTATTGGTATTTTATACAATGGCGAACAACTGTTACTGTTATGGGGCAAGACGCCCTTGGGTGTCTTGCCCCATACCAGTACCAGGAGGGGGCGTCTTGTTCCAGGCCTAGGGGAAGACACACCGTCTGGACAATATACTTAATTAAGGAGTACATATAGTTACTCTTGTCAATCTTCACTAATGTGTTGTTATTCCATACTATAGCCACACAATAATCGAATGACGATAGAGACACTACAACATAATAAGTTAATGAATAACTATATACATTTTCCCTAAAGGGGGCTCCTTGCCCTACCCAACCCTAGTATCGCGCATAATGACAGTTGGCAATGTGTCAAGTTGTCATGACCTGGAGCATACTGCACAAATTCAAGAATAAATGTGTCATCTATATGCAGTTAAGCGTGCCGTTCGTGGATGCATGGCTGAGAGTCAAACAAAATATACGGACAGAATACAGAAGTTTCTTGAGAGGTAATTACCATGTCAAAACACTTTCAGCGAGTGTTCACAGTGCATGTTTTCAGTGAATTGAAAGAAGGGCAAAGGTCAGCGGGGGGTTAACGACTGCGAGCTCATTTACCAACAGGGAACAGATACTCGTCATACCTCTTCCTGCATATACGCTACTCGTCACTGGATCTGTCAGCACTGCGAGCGTGCGTGGTCTCACCTCATTCACTCGACACAGACACTATGTCGCGAAACACTTCTGTCTTCGTCGACCACGACTGACAGCCGATGCGTAGCATACGTGCGTGCATGAGTGCGAGTGTACGTTTGTAAGCGTGCGTGCGTGCGTGCGTGCGCGTGCGTGGGTGCGTGCGTGCGTGCGTGCGTGCGTGCGTGCGTGCGTGCGCGCGTGGGTGCTTTGTTATTCCTTCTTTCTGGTTGGGATTCACGTTGACGATTTGAACACGTTTGGTTTGCGCATCACTGTGCTCAGGCGGCAACTAGCTAGTCTTGCGAGAATTGATTTGAAAAAAATTGAGTGCGCAAGTTTAACAACAATTATGTGCAGCAAATTCGCTGAAACTGACTCTTTAAAAATAAGTATGACGTTGTGTCGAACAAAGGCGATGTCAAGCATCAGCGCATTGTGACGCCCGACATTTGGCACTCGGTCAAAAAGCTGTCAGTACCATCATTTCTGCTGGTAACGCCAGTGGGGCTGTACACACCGTTTTTATTAGTAGAGCAAGGCATTCACATGTAAAGGTACGGTCTTACGAACGCGATATCCAGTCCTTAGGATTGTTCAAAGCGTTCAAAGCGCTTTACACTTCTGTTGGAAGCATTCATCCACAATTATTGTGCGAAGACTATTCGTTCACATATCCTCTGTATGTGGCCAGATACTCATACAGCTGAGTGAACTGTGACAATGTGTGGTGAAGAAAACTGACAAAGCTTAGAAACGGCAGCAAGATGATTCGAACCTGCGTTATCTCGATTGGGAGTCCGACGGTCTAACTGCTACGCGCCGCACCAATATTGTTATCATAATAATTATGACGTTCACGCCATGTGTAATTAGTACCCAACATCGTGTGGCTGTCATTTACTCAGAAACAGTTAACTTCGTTTCGGCGTATTTGAAACATTTACTGTTTGGAATTGGTAGTGTACAACGATTGTCATTGTTTAACTGTTACTGGGTTTCGTATAAATAAAATGTCCCAACCCAATTATTTGAATCAAGAATATTCAGTAGGGGTAACTTCTTATTCGCAATGTGTCATTTCAGCCGTCGTAACTCAATATTGCCCGCACGCGATCGAAATCAGCGCCATTACGAACGGCGATCAGTAAATAAAATATGTTTTGGGAAATGATGCATCTACGCACGACGCTGAGCGAAACAGCTGCAACCCCCTCTCTCACGTTTTGAGAGCATCCCTTAGATTGCGCATGGTGTGAAGGCATATGGGGCGCCGTAGCGGACAAAAGGCTGATGACACGGCGAAACCAGTTCAGTTTGCGAGATTGATGGTTGTGTTTGCGCGCTTGGTGGTCAAGACGGCGCAAAATGGTTAAGTCTGCGCGATTGCTGGTTGAAACGAATCCATTCACAGACTCTACCAATCGCAGATTCGTTCCAACAGGTTCGCCGTTTCATCACCCTTCTGTCCGATACGGCGCCTCATAAGGGTGACCGAGTTACTGAGATTGTTCGTTTAACTAAAGTTATGGACCATTAGATCCTTCAATCGGCAAAACGTCAACGCCAGTGATACATGCGTGTCCCTGTTGGAGCCTATCTCTGCGCGTTGTGTCAATGTATGATCTAGATTAACTGTCAGTACCCATATAACGGTTAGAGCCTATCTCTGCGTGTTGTGCCATTGTATTATCTAGATTAACTGTCAGTACCCAGATAACGTTAGACGTCTGTTTATTGTAGGCAACTACACATCACAAAACACAGCGACAGTAAGCCTGGTGGCACTTAATGGGAACGGTCTTTCTCTATACCCAAAATGCAGAAATCCCTTAGCAAAACAATTTATAGAATATATTTAGAATATTTTGACAATTCAATGTTTATAAAATATTCTACAGTATTTTATTTATTTCTATAATTTTGTTATATATTATTCAATGAAATTGATTTTTACGAAGATATTTGTATATAATTCAGAAGATATTCTATAAAATATTATATAGAATTCCATAGTTTTCTATACAGTAATTTACTATTCTCTGAAGACTTCTATGACATTCAAAAAGACAAATACAAATCTATAGAAAATTGAAGTAGACGTAAAATAATTATATATAATTTGTTCTATTCCATCGTTTTCTATGCACAATTCTGCTATACTCTAAATAATTATATATACTTATATATATTGCTACAGATTGCTATAGAATTCGGTATTATTTGTTTAAAATGGCTGACTTTACTGCGGTCGGTGGAGTCAGAGTATAAAATAAACTGGACGAGAACCGTATCGACAAAGCACAATACTTCTATTCGCGAACCACACCGCAGATATACAGACCACAACGAGAAGCCTGTTATCATGGCAAGTAATCGAAATCAGGAAGTCCCTACATCAGGCACGTCTATCAGATCTTAGGTGTAGCTGTCGACAAAGAGTATTTGACCGTGTCATAAAATGGCGTTCATAAATAATTATGGTCCTGCAGTTTATCCGGAAGCGTTTTCACACGCTATACGTTATTTACTTCCTGTATAAACGTCGTGTCTTTGTTTATGTCACCAATGTACGTCATTACTTAATTTGTCTATAACTTTGGCTCCCAGCCAGAGGTTCAGCGTCGGCTCCCTTGGACAAAGATCAATGTTATCAGACATCATTATATGACGTGTATCATGGGGTCGATCTAATCGATAGAGACGACAACAAGCTAGCAATCTGACCATTATGTATACAAACATCGAAGAAATGTTTCCAAGAATCAAACACTGAACGCCCTCGGGACATATGTAAACTGATTGCCAACTTTTCACGAAAGTCCACCAACAGAGGTTCAACGAGTACCGTTTGTCGTCCACTTCATTTTTTTTTATGACACAGCCGGTTTATATTTCTACTGGTTGAGCAGGCGTTAATATAATTTGCATTCATTCTCTCTGAGTATTACACGGTACAATGCAATGATTCTGGAATATAGGTTCTAGCATTATTCCTTATGAAAATTATTACAAAATACTCCAGCGTGACTAAACAGACGGACCTAGTGTGAGGCAATGCACCATGAACAGTGCATAAAGACGCCTGGTCTAATGAAATAACAGCGGATACATAAAAAAACACACTATATGGAGAATTACCAAAACACAAGGCGGTCGACACATAGTTACTGTTACTGATATGATTTAGGTTATTCATAAATATAATTGTTGGATACTGCACAACGACAAAAGTGGCAAAGTCAGGATAAACAATATTGCGATTGGCTTCCCATTCCCATATAGAACCCCAATATGGCAATAAACACCCGCGGGTTACCGACGCCCGCAACATAGGTATGTCATACCTGACGCATTATGCGACTGCAAACAGTGTAAACTATCATTGTAACGGTGTTTTGTGTGAGTTAATTACAACACCGGCAAGTAATGACCGTGTCTGTCCGCACATTACGCACCTCCGATAATCACGGCTGACGACACGACAGCATGGAGCACAATCAGCAACAACGTAACCATATTGTATGCTGCACCAGAGTACACGACCGGTTGAACACGAATCGGGATCCCGGTGCCCTTGTTGCATAGATCCGTGGGACACCCTGTGTTGCATTCATCAACACTGCCGATCGTTTTACACTCCGATACAGCGTATTGGCCGCACCATCTTCTCAGAGTCGTTTCATTTGTCTCTAAAAAGAGGAGGAGAAAACAATTATTTAGTAATAGAATATTATTCTGTATTTGTTTGACAAATTTAATATATTAATCTGGCCGTACTTGAAAATGATCATGTTGGTCCATTTGTGTTGATAAAGATAAATGTGAAAAATCCGATATTCCTCGGGTCTCCTGTGTGTGTGTGTGTGTGTGTGTGTGTGTGTGTGTGTGTGTGTGTGTGTGTGTGTGTGTGTGTGTGTGTGTGTGTGTGTGTGTGTGTGTACATGTGTGTACATGTGTGTATCCATTCGTGTATGCATGCATGCGTGTACATATATGTCAATCTTATTGTTTATCATAATGGGCTAAAGATATGCATGCTTTCCTGCCCGGCCGTCCGGTCGCCCGGCTGTCCGGCCGCCCGGCCGCCCGCCGGCCCTACATAACATATGTTATGGTACATTACGAAGCTAGTTAGAAGACGGTGTTAATTTCGAACCGAACCCTCGTTCTTTAGATAAGAGTAGACCAATACATTTGAGTAAGACCAGCAACCTTTGCATAGCGGGGCATATAATTCTACAAACGCCAACAAACTTTCATAGCGCAACAAAGACAGGTTGTTGTGCCAAAGAAATCACCTACTTTCGTTGAATCTGCGAGTGACGCGACAGTCATGGGCGCATATAAAGTGGTATGTCGTATTGAGGATTTCTGGCGACTCTAGACATGCTTCTGCGACTTCTGGTTTTGCCTCATCTGGATATTTGCAGATGTAGCATTGTTTAGTCGCGGAACCTGCAACAAACACCAAACGTCAACATCCTCAAACGTCAGCGTCGGTAGCAACATCCAACTGGAACATCTATTTTAAATTTGACAGCAATTTGAAGTAGTAAACGACGCCCGGTTGACCGAAGAAACAGTCGGGTCGTGTTTCACATGAAATAGATACACCAACTGAACTGCATGGTACTGGCGGAAGACATCCACGACGTCGCTATGTTACTCTTGTGTGGCTTCTTTATGGTCGGCGCTAATGATCTTTTCAATTATGGTAATGATGAAGCCGAAGGCGTAGCAAATGAGTATGCTACCGATTATTATGATTGTGAAGATGGTGACACGATGCTTATGATGACGACGACAATAATGACAGTGGAAGCCTTGACAGATACGTTGAGGCCAACCAAACAAATCGCACACTACACCATTCATTTGATCGACTCGTGGCCGGCACAATTAACATCGCTGCAGGCCAACGGTGTCAGTCTGCGGCGACGAAAACTCTACCGGCAACAACATTGTTGTTGTAGAGCCAACACTAACATGTCACTGTGTCTATCAACGCATATATTGGCACGTTTACTCCCTGTATGGGATATGTTACTTCCTCTGTCATATATACTATGCTTAGACGGGACATACGGCTTTTAGTGTTACTTCCGAAAAACACAGGCAAAAATGGGTGAATGAGTTGCCCAAGCTTCAAAACAGCAGCAGGTGGACTTGAAACCCGGTCTACTCGAGTCTATTCGCCGAGAACTGAGCCCCAACATGTCCCTGACTGCAACAGTTGCAGTGCTCGGCAACTAGGCTATCCCAAGACGCGAACCATGTGCCGATTACGAAAAACTAAAACAAGTGTCATCGCCAGCAAACTTTAACTTATGTTAATCCAGGTGATAATCCTGTATATAGCCTTACTGCCATCATTAGTATTGAGAACCAATGCATATGAGTTACTTACCAAACTGACACACCGCCAACAAAACTGACGCTAAGATCCAGTATTGCATGGTCGCCATACTTTGAGTACATTCAAAGGTAACGTCGTTTAAAACACCTTCCTGCTCGGCCGTCCAGCTCCAACTGTTCTCGAAGAGGAAGTTGTCCACATATCAGTGCGTGTAATTGTGCGCGAACAGTGTTCGAATCTGAGGTATGTGCAAATCAGTCAACCGCTTCGACATATCACAGCAACTGTAGCGATCTGTGACAGGCCAACCGCCGATCAAGGTCGACAGGCGAAACTGGGGATTCATTGACGTGACCGGAGATACGTTCATCGCATAAGTGTGGGTTGTGATCGCTTGATCGTGTTCGACCTACGCACAAACGAATCGCAACAAACGCTTAGCAATGTACGCTTGGCATTAGCTGGTCGAACTCGGTCCTGGTGGCACACCCCACATATGTGTCGAACACATATTGACTGACGCCATTTGGTCGTAGTTACGTAACAGTGACCAACCAACTTTGCCATCATCTATTTAATCTGACTGCCTTGCGACGTCACCCACCGCCCCAATCCCAGTTTGGCTGCGATCACCTGTTTAGGGAGTACCATCTTACTTACTTACTTACTTGTGCACAACCCACTATGCAGCATTGTCGCACTGTGGGTATCGCATCAAGCATCAAACCTGCAGGCGGTGGAAGCTATCTTGATGAGATACTCCCTAAACAGCTGCCCACAACTGGGAGGTACTAGTGAGTTTAGAAATCGAGATCACCAGCTCTGCAAGGCGCACCGAGTCCACGAGAGGTTTTATCCTTTTCCTGTTATGGGTTCTCCTGGAATAGACATCTGATAGAAAGGACCAACGACTTTTAGTGTATCTTCCGAAAGACACAGGCAATGTGGGGTGAACGAAATTGCCCATGTTTCCAGGTGGTTTGACGGGCTACCACACACCCATCGAGCCCCACCTACATAGCCACCGCGCCCCACCCACATAGCCACCGCGCCCCACCCACACAGCCACCGCTCCCCACCCACATAGCCTCCGCACCTCACCCACACAACCACCGCGCCCCACCCACACAGCCACCGCGCCCCATCCACATAGCCACCGTGCAGTACCTTTCCGATTCGTTTAATTGCCCTAAGGCCGGGCTTACACAACGGTATTTTACTGTTGCCGTCGTACAATCACCGTATAGAATTAGGGCCTACGGAGTCATTGCGAAGAATCCGTGCGGAAATAGCCAATCATCAGCGCCTTGATAACCATCTCTATAACAGGTTTACATTGGACTCATTGCCGGGGTGATCAATGGACACAGTGTCGCAGTATTACGATGCAACGGATGACGGGCGTACATCTGGCGGGGGTCTCCAGCGCCGGACTTGACAACGAAGTTATCCTACATAAAGTACATGACATGACATATTTAAATATTTATTGAATATTAGCTAGACGTTTATCAAATATCGCCACTAACGTTTGATTATTAATGCACCCAGACGTGTGGGTGTTCTTATTTCTGAAACATTCCAAACATCGCGTCAAAGGTGTTCGAATAACTTCCCTCTTTACATTAGAATAAACACCATGCAGAGTGCGTAGTTCGTGCATGACCTCCCAGGTGTACCTCGTCACAACCTATCATTAATAGTGCGTTCAGAAGTGGAGTGCGTTGTGACCTTTTAACGTCCGCAGGCGATACGCGACACAGCCTTTGAAATAGACCTACCCTGACGTGTTGATCGTATCGCTCAATGGCTACATGCATACTTGGATCACATCAGATGTTTGAACCAGTAAACAAAACGGCCACGTGGGTGTGTGTTGTCGACCTCGGCAGACAGTGTCGGATTAACCATGGCACAAGTGATACGCTCCCACCTGGACCTACCGGCGTATTTCGGAAGGGGGGGGGCGAGGGGACATCTGCCCCCCCCACACCCATCCGATGGAGGGAGTAATTTTTTGACATAGGTTATACCGGTACCAATAGTTATTCATCACCACTAAAAACGTCGCCTGCCAGTGCAAAAATACATTATTCATTAAAATTATTTCCCTTTTAGAGATATACTTTCTCTGGAATTGTGTCCCTTTAGTACATATAAAATTCATAGAACCCCTGTAAAGCGGCCACCTAAGATTTGATCAGAACACATGGTCGTTTTCGCGGAAATAAACCGGCGTCTCAATTACTACGTCTTGGTCCCTACTGTTCAGGCTATTTTATCGACAATACGAGACTTTACAGCTAATTTTCATACCCTTTTCCACACAAAATACTTTTTCGGCGTTAATTGTTTCATTCAATTTATATCCTCCAAGTACACAGGAACACTTGTCCAATCGTTGACCAGTTGATTGACACGTTTGCTGCCACGGGCAATTTTGCCCCCCCCCCCAACATAGTCAATACCACGCGTCTCGATTTTCGTCTTGCACGCACTCAGTAAGGACCCTACAATGCTGTACCAGGCCCCACACTGGTAATGCCGCACTGCCTGCTGATCTTATCTCCCGAGCCTTGTATAACCAGTGGCATGTTTGGGACGACGCTTATATATTGCAGCGGTACCCATATAATTACATGGACCGTGAAGGGTATTCGGAACGACTGAGCGATAAATGGTGACACGGTAGTCTAGGTTACCGCGGTCCTCGCTCTATCCCTGGGTGAGGTGTCTCGTGCCGCCAACCCGGACGTGTTAAATAGTTGAGATATGTTGATGCGTGGTGTGGATCAGATGTCTGGTTTTAGGTTCACAGACCATACCAATCGGTGATTGTATTCCTTAACATTGAATCCCACTTCAGTGCAACCGTGAATTCAACAACCCAACAAAAGTTGTTGCCTCAGTGAAAACGACGGAGCATTTGCTTCCCCGTGCTTAAAATGTTTATGAACAGCATGACTAATAACCGCATAAATCGCAGCGCATAGAACTTTAATTTGAAAAGCTCCATTCATATGTCCCGTGTAGAAATAGAACCATGAATTACGCTTGTTGAGCTTACACACTCCGATTTATTTAAGCCGCAAATAATAACAGGCGTTCTGAATACTTGTGGCTACAATGTCAGTCTGTCACACCAGACAAAGCCGGACAGTTCCACACAATTCATACAAAGTAGTGTGATCGTGAGAACACAAGCATATTTAATGCGCAAAATATGTAGTAGCCATACATAGCCCATTGGAATGAAAAGGGCGCCGAGTGTATAGGGTAGGGTGGGGCAAGGAGCCCCCTAAGGGAAACTGCTGATAGGTATTCGTAAACTTATTATGTTGAGGTATATATATGCCGTCATACGATTGTTGTGTGGTTATAATATGTAACCCCAAAATATTAGTTACGATTGACAACCCTAACAATGTATTATTGTTAATTAAATATATTGTCCAGAAGCGGCTTCTTGCCCCCGGCTTAGGGGGGGGGGTCAAGAAACCCCAGGAGGCGTTCTAGTCCCATAACAGTAGCAGTCTTTTCAATTGTATGAAATGAGAATATTGAAATGAAAATATCTATTGCTAAATGTAAAACAAAATGCGGTATGTTTTATTGGATAAACACGCAACACAAATAAGTAATTTAGATACACTCGAACTATTTGTCAGAGCGTGTAGTCATAGCTGACACTGTATCTACAAGTCGCGATGTCTACAGTTCACGAAGGGCTTGCCGTATGTGCGCCTGTGCTGACGTGTCTTCTTTTTGGCTGCTGCACTGCGTCCTTGGTTCCGTTCGGTGTCCCTCGTCTAGCAGCTCGCGACTTCCCCTTTTCTAGCTTCTCCTTCCAATTTGCAGTCTCGTGATCAACGAGTTCAACTTGTATATGATGAATTCCAGTTTATTAAAAAAACAGAAAAAGCTTAAATGGATGTAGTTTCTACGGTGCAGCACGTTGATAACCGAGGACAACGCGTAGAGCGTAATGCACATTTATCAATTGCTTAATATGGTGTACTCCGAAGGGTCACGTTTCATCTATGCGAAATGATAGATCATACATTAGAAAACACGTAGCGTTTATTACAGTAAAAACGTTTTCAGTTACTAATCACGACTATAAATTGACGCCCCCGATGATCCGCATAGCAGGAGAACGTCTTGCCCACAATAGGTATGATGTAGATATATCTTAATTCCCGCATTAATATTAATTAGCGTCTATATAGTGTAAAACCAAATGGAACTGTATGCATTAATGACGAAAATAAAAACAGATGAACGATGCTATGCGTGATCTATCTGTTTTCGTACAACATTGGAAGTATACCATTTTTACTTCAGCCATGAGACTGAGATGGGAGGACCGCGTGAAGAGGGGTTTGTCGGGAGTGGGAGGGGAGTGGAGAATGTGAGCGAGGGATAGAGGGGGGTGGAGACGTTTAGTGGAGACGGGGCAGTGAAACGGGACTAGTGATGTAGAAGAAGGGGAAACAAAAATCGACGACCGGTATCGGTGGCGGGATAAAGAGGAGAGCAACAGCCAAGCATGAAAACATAAAATGCAGGTTTTTTTCCAAACCGTCTATTTCGTCTGCACGTGCTCTGAGGCAGAATATAAAATAGACAGCAGCATGGCATTCAACCACCAGAGACAGACAGCAAGCGGCTATGGTGTTGCATAAACGAGGGGGCTCATTGCGAGGAAGAGGGACACGGTGTGAGATGTTAGCATATATATAGACTACTCATTGGTTTCACCAACAATAACGTCAAGGAAAGATTAACCGACTGGGCAGCGTCTTCGTCGTAGAATAGAGTCAGGCCGTAAACACGATTTCATTGTCACCGTCAGATCGGATTGCTGATTAGATTCATGCTAACGCCACTATATTTGTTCTTATAATTGATGTTCTTATAAATACGTTTATCTTAAATAACATAATTAAGTTATTATTGCAATAACTGGTAACACAGCTTTTTTGTTCGAGAATGAACCCTAAAATACAAGGATACGACAAACGTTTCTCTAAAGAGATGAACTCGAATGTACGTCTCACTTGCAAAACGAACAATTGTCAGTCTCCCCCCAAGAGATTATTAGTACTGTGTATACCTTAGACCAAAGTAGACTGCTCTTTGTATGTGCAGGGCGTATACATCATATACCAGCTTACTGGCGATGGTGCCGAGTACGATGTAAAACAAGATGGTGAGGAGGTGTACACACGAATTAATCATTAAGGGAATGTTGATAATGCTCACCATCTTGTGTGAGTGATATACCTAAATACGGTAAACAATTCACACTATTACTAAAACTAAGTGTTGCCCCTTTATAGCCGTTTTGTAAATAATATATATAAATAAATGTGTATGATCAACATACACTATAAAGTCAAGTTTGTTTAGTTTTGTTACATATAAAATTACGTTTGTTTAGCATTTAGGCCACAACAGTGACATCTACGAACGACCGGTTGCGTCGTTTGGCAGCACTGGTTTTTAGCTCTGTTATCAACGCATATTGTGACATTTTACGACTAATTTACTTGTGAAACACGTCACGGAGAACCGAACATTTTAAAGCAATATATTTGTATTATTCCTCGATTTGTGGCTTTTACACGATTGTCAGTTGGATTTGTGTTTAAACGGGACCCCATGACAGTTCGTTACTCGGCAACCATGCTTCACAACATTGGATTTCATTGCCATACCATAAAACTGTCTGCAACCTTGTGGAACGAAGTGCTGCACACGGTCAACAAAATATAAAAAGACGGTGCAGAGCAGGTGCACACAAGACGCGCACGATTGAGACTATTGTGTCTTCTCGGAAAGCAAACGGCGTATTCACCCAAACAAGGGGGGCTTGCTTAAGCAATATAGGCCAGTTGCACGTGACGTCCATTGATGGAAACCCAGTATGCCCAGGGTCTTTCTGCCTGTTGAATGCCAAATCTGTTTGTGATGTTTGGCAAGGAGACCATGATCTGCGACCTCATCGATGATAACTATATTTTAACGTTCTCGCCATCACAGAGACGTGGTTGACTCCTGACGACTCTGTGTCCGCGGGTTGCATCAGTCTGCCGGCTACCAACTGCGACATGCTGACACAAAGCGCGGTATCGGTGGTGGTGTTGCTGTCGTGTACAAGTCGGGCTTCATTGACGCGCCAACTGGAACTACCGAAAACAAGGACATTTGATTCAACGGTGTGCTTGTTAGCAGTGATACTCAGTCGCTTCGCCTTGTCGTGATATATCGTCCTTCGCCAAACAGATAAAACGACTTCACGGTCTTGGAGTTTCTTCTTGAGTTTGCGGATTTACTGGACACCGTGGCGAAGGACACATCAAACTTGTTGATAGCTGGTGATTTTAATATGCACATGGACGAAGCGTCACACACCGACACTAAGCATTTGTTGGCCATTCTGAAAGCTGCAAACCTCACACGGCATGTCGCAGAGCGGAGGAATACGGCGGGACATACGGCGGGACATACGGCGGGACATACGGCGGGACATACGACCGACCTCCTAATAAGTCGTTCAGCCGACACGTTTTTGTGAAATATAAGAGTGGACGTTCCTCACATGTCCGACCACTCGCTCCAGACTTGCTCATAACGCCAACCAAGTCGATGGCCCCGTTGGAAAAGCGCTGCCAGTATGTCAGTTGACTGTTTTTGAGCCTGCCACTCAGGCAGAAATCAGCAACCTGCTGCAGTCATCGCCGGTGGAATCGTGTGAACTTGATCCCTTTCCGACATGGCTTCTCAGAGACTGTGCGCATGAGGTGGTTCCTTTGCTCACGGCTGTCACAAACCTTTCTCTGAGATCTGGCGTAGTACCAGCTCGTCTGAAGAAAGCGCAAGTCAGGCTACTTTTTGAAAAAACCGGGCCTGGACAAATTTCAGAATAACTACATTGAGACGTGCAGAACGACATCTTGAAAGCAATGGATAATCAAACAGTCACTATTCTAGTGCTGCTTCACCTATCGGCTGCATTTGACACTGTCGACCACAAAGTACTGTTGCGTAGGCTGTCACAGAATGTGGGTGTGGCCCATAATGCACTAAAATGGTTCACATCATACATGAATGACATAACTCAGTCCGTTCACATATATGATGCATCATCGTCTGTCCGACACAGAATGTGGGTGTGGCCCATAATGCACTAAAATGGTTCAAATCATACATGAATGACATAACTCAGTCCGTTCACATATATGATGCATCATCGTCTGTCCGTTCCTTGCATACGGTGTCCCCCAAGATTCGGTGCTCGGCCCCCAGCTGTTTTCTATACACACAGCGCCTGTTGCCAAGATCATCAGCAAGTACAATCTGATGTTCCACCTCTATGCTCATGACACCCAAATTTACCTCCCAGTGAAACCTCTATAGATGGACGTCGCCCCGGCTGTCGAGCGTATTGAGTGGTATGCTGCAGAAACCAGGGCGTTGATGAGCTCCAATTTCCTTAAACTGAATGACGACAAAACGACGTCATTATCTTCGGTTCTGCGCAGCAGCTGAAGAAAATCGAGCTACATGCAGTACACATCGGAAATAGTTTGATCACGGTGTCTCATAATGTACGGATTCTTGGTGTACAGTTCGACGAGACCATGACAATGCAATCGCATGTTACGGCGGTTTCCAAATCTGCTATCTATAATCTACGCAATATTGCAAGGATTAGGCGCTACCTAACCCCTAGTGCAACAAAGCAAAATGTGCACGCATTTGTGACAAGCAGACTCGACGTTGGCAATGCGTTGCTGTACCAACTCATATTCAAACAAATCAAGCGACTCCAAAGAGTACAGAATTGGGCGGCCCGCCTCGTGATTAGTGCCGCGCGACACCGCTACTGAGAGAGCTGCACTGGCTGCCGATAGCAGTGCGAGTTGAATTCAAGATACTACTCCTCGTACATAAAACACTCAATGGTCGTGCACTGGACAACGTCGCCAACTATTTCAGCCGACGTCTGCCTCGTAGATCGTAGCGCTCGAGTGAACTTAATTTGCTTTGTGTCCCGCGAGCTAAACGGATTTGGGGAGACCGATCCTTCGGCATCGCAGCCCCAACATTATGGAACCTGTTGCCACAACATCTGACATTAACAGGGCTTTCAGGAGCTGTTTTTAAAGCGCAGTTCAAGACACATTTAAAAAATAAAATATTTTGAACATTTTGTACGAATTGATACTAAACACTAGATAATTTTGTTATAATAAGTGTTTGATGTTTTGACCTTAAATATGATGAACCATGGTGCGTACGTTTTATATGTTGGATATTTTTATAGCCAGCTCTGTTCAGAAGGTCATGAGTTTTAAATTGATACCAACTGCCATAGTGTCAAAAAACCTTTTGACCCCAAAATTACACCTTACGCCTTAATGAGCGATATTTTTCAGTCGATCAATTGTGTTTGTCAGTTGTAATGTTATGGCAAAGAGTTTTTATAAAAATTTCATGTTGCCCCATGACAATGACTGGACGGCGGAAATCATGAACTGTAGAGATGTCTACCCAATGGTATAATAGTTATCACGCATCAAGCATCGTTGTAAAAAAACACAGGAGAAATTAGGGGACCTTTGATATGTTGTCCAATGTGGTGTTTTGTTACTATCTAAAAAAATAAATTTATATTAGTTATTTCAATGTTTAACCCTAATATATCTGGACTATTTTCAGGATGTAGCGAGGACGACAAATTGTGGCGCCACACGACGGAGCTTGGATAAATAGTCTCAATTATTACCCATACTCTTGCATGTTTGCCAGACATACCAGTAACGGAAAAAGCGAAACAAAAGTCATGGTTTGGGGCAACGCACTTAAAAGATACAATAAAACCTAACCAATCAAGAATATCACGCCAGTGGTTTACTCAGAATGTGTTCTAAAAGTGGGAGATTCTATCGTTTCTCCGGTTGACTGAGGGCTGACATGTTAACCAGCGTGGCCGATAAGCCGATAGTTTTGGGTAACCTAGACACCTTGTGACATATTAATCTCTGCCGTATTGCACAGAACCAAAGCAAAGTCTTAATCAAACGTTCTGTTATGACAGAAAGAGGAATAGTTTAGCAAGCAAAGGCCAAAATTTGTTACATAAGCTGAGTTTGAGTCCAAACAACGTAGACATATCCTATTGGCGAGCGTACGAATAGGTGTGTACACGTACATTTGGCGAGCGAATATTGCTTGACTACGATAGCCCTTGCTGACGGCTTGTGTTATTGCTTGAACCAGGACAAGTTCTTCTACCTTCCGGACAAGGTGACATATTCATTCCATGGTTCATTTAATGACAATAGCAAAACTAAAACGGCCGCAATATCATGGATATATCAGGTTCAGGTAAAACAAAATTGAACAAATAAAACTGAACAGAATAATTTTGTTATTATTACGTAACAAAAAAAATGTTTTTGGAACCAAACTTTATATATATATATATATATATATATATATATATATATATATATATATATATATATATATATATATATATATATATACAGTCAACGTTTGACGAGATGTTATTGTAAAATGCCCAGTTCTATCACTGCAGGTCAACCTTTGTTTACACAGACCAAGCTATAATGACTGTGAACGCATATTTCGTCGAACTTTCTGTTTAAATAAACAACAAAAACGTTAACGTCTATAAACGAACAACGATATACTAATTACAGAAAAGGTAAACAAAAGTCAGCTGAGCTCTCGTCGTATAAGGGTCATTCTCCAAATAGCGTACTTTTTATGTATTTGCTGTATTTGATCCATATGCATTTATCTGCTGCGATGCCTCCATTAGGTCCGATTCATAAACATCTTTTCGTTGGCTTGCACCGAAACCATCAAAATGTCACCGGTGTTACTTGTCTACGGATCGACTTATCATGTTACACCCACAAAAGCAAATACTTTGGTATGTAACTGAACATAAATTGAATGCGGGAACATAGAAAATTATTTGATTACGACTCGACAATTTATTTAGAATTACTGAGCAGATATTTTGTCTGGAATCAGTGACTTTTTGGTCACTGGTCTTATTCTGCGTGATTTCGGAGCTTCAGTAACGTCGTTAGCATTTCTGATACTTCTCATGAGCGAGTCGTGTCGGCTCTAGCCCCGTCGTACACGAGGTGAGAATATTGTTCTTAATTACTTTGGTCAATATTGTTCAATAACAAAATATGTTGAAACAGTGCGTATGCGTATTTGGCGTCACTTGTGGTACAACATTTACAAATGACGGGATTACCTCTGAAGGGACAAGCTGCCATCGGAAGAACGTTCGTGCAGTGCACTTCCGCGCAGCATGCATTGTACTTAATTAAATATGTCACTGGTGTTACTTGGGATGGTAGCACCAGTGACTTTCGCAACACCAGTGGCGCTAATTTCTTGCAATAAAAACACTGGAAAGTGAGCAATGCCGAAAAAAACAGCGACTGTATCAGCACCACCCTCGACAGGCCTCGGGGGGTGGGGGGGGGGTTCAGTGACTTATCGGGGGAAATGTTTGCTCATATGTACATTACATAAACCATTGTGTAATCATTGCAATAAAATATGGCGATTCATCGCAAGTTGTCACTGGTGTTACTCCATCTGTCACGTGTTATGCTTCTCATTTTGATTGCCGGAGCCAAAGAAAGTCCCTGCACATAGCTTCTTAGCATCTATGCATACACAAACATAAATACACCAATCAAGTATAAACAACACAACTTGTTTTAACACTAAAAATATAATTACATCCTATCGATAAACAATTTCACGAAAAAAGTTACAAAAATAATCTCACCAAGATCAAAAAATAAAATACGTTTATGTGGGAAATTTTTTTATGAATTCAAAGTATAGATATACAGAAACGAGGAAATGTATGAGTTGAAGCTTAAACACTTGCACATTTTTTATTATGTAGGATTCTTTCAGAGATAGTCATAAATGTTGAACAAAAAGTGAACAACCGTTTTGCTTATTCTACATCACACAGATGCCTCTAAATGCTCCCAAATGATAATACTATTACTTCCTATGCTACTGATATACTTGAGCTTCACAGATAGATCATCATGGTGAAATTGTTTGAACAAATGCTGCTTTTTCCAACCACATTTCTTGCTCTGATGGCTTTCATTAACATTCTATTAAAAATTACAGTGTATACTCAAAACCAACACACACTTCTACAAACCACAGGTATTGCAGAACAACTGTGAGCAGTTTTGTGTAAGTAGGGCTAAGCATTGTAAAGTTAGCGTATGCTATATCAGTGCACTGAATTTGAACAATTTTGTTCAGGAAAGGACAAAATCTTTTACAATGTTCAGTAGGCCCCAGTTAGGTTTACTATAAGAACTGCAAACATTAAATAGCTCAAACAGCAACAGGTTACACGGGGAACACAAATTATCTTAAAAGAAGAGTATAATTGGTAGTATCTTATGGAAAAAGACACATTGACAAATTGGAAGCATATTTACAACCAGACTGATGTAATGACTCTGTAACAGTGCTAAATGTTTGACAGAACAGCCAATAATTATTGTGCTTGCTTGTGGATTATGATGTACAAAGCAACCGAATTGCTGTCTTTGTAATGAACTCAAGGCCAGTTCATTCAGGAAAGGAAACCTTTTTTACATGCCTCTATACCATCTATGCAACATTATAATAACAGCAAACATTAAAACAGTCCAGAAGAGCAATATATTAAGTAGTAAAAACTAATTTTTGCAAAAAAATACCTATAAAAGTTAATAAAAATATCCTTACACAAGTCAGTGTCTCAGTATTGACAACCTTTCAACATATTTACAAGAGTGATGTAATTGACTCTGCTACATATATGACAAAACAGTCAGGAATTATTACGAATGTCTGTGGGTTGTGCTGAACAAAGCAACTGTATGCCTGTCATTGTAATGAACACCAGACCATTTTGTTCAGGAAAGGACAAACATTTTACAGCATTTAATTGTCTCTTTAACAGTATCCCTTGATCAGTTGATGTTTGCCTGTGAAACATTTCAGAAACTTATAACACTTAAACTGTTCGAAACAGCAACATGGTGCAAACTAGGTGTGTTTATGACAGTTGGAGTGGGATGGCTTGTAGCACTCGCTCAATGTCCTTAGGTTTGAAGTTGAACTGCCCCGATTTTTTTTTTTAGGACAGGAACAGCTAAAACTCCAAGGATACCACCGTTGTCCTCCCACGATGTCGTACAGGATACAGCGATTTTGGTCTGATGAATTATTCTTCAATGTTGTGACATCTTTTTTCAGCTTTGTCACAGTTTGGGCAAAGTTGAGACCACATCTGATACTTATGGTTAACAAAACTTTCTTCTTGTGAGGAGTGGCATTGTCCACCAACGATTCAACAACCCTTGCATAAGATGTAGGTTTGCTAGGCATGGCTTTCCTTGTGGACAAGTGTTTTCTATATGTATGTATGTGGCTCTACTTGTGAATGGTGGTGTTGAAGGAACCCATGGCTCTGCACCCGTCTGTGTGCCTACTTCTTCCTCAACAGCAACATGGTCAATGTGATCATTGGGCCTAATGAGTGCCCTCTTCCTTTCCCTGTCTCGATTTCTTCCTGCTTGCACCATTTGCCCTGATTTTCTCTTGCCACACTCAACCACCTTAGTCCTGATATACTGCTTCTTTTGTTCTGCTGACATATCTTTGAAATGCTTGTTTGGTGGCTTATTCTGCTGCATCTGCTTTTCCTCATCTGTGTCGTCATCTTTGCATGCTCGTTTTTTTTTTGGATCCCCTCTGCTTGTTCTTCTTGACTTTCCACTGTGCTCGCCGCTTTTCCTTCTATGTGTTAGACAGTTCTACAACAAGAACATAGCTTCTCCATTTACGGGTGTGTTCTTTGTCGGTGTACGCCGTGTACTGGGTCGTTGTCCTTTAGAGTTTGCAAGTATCGCGTTGTTCTACATGGCCTGGTGACAATTGTGGAAGTTGAAGATCTGTTTCTTAGGGTCCAGCTGAATTTAACTTTGAGGTAACTCATCATGCTCTTCACTGTTCACTGAGAACATGTTTAATCCGGTATTAACCAGTTTGAACGGTTTGTCCATCAAGTCTAGTATTCAGTTACACTGTTATAAATCATCATTGGAGCTGATAATCCAAGAGCCACACTGTTCCTCAAATCATTGTTAGCCAGTCTATGCATGCATAGCTAGAAATCTATGTCCAGGAATCCTGCACCCTAGCCACCAATCTCATCATATTTAGTTGTTCAGGAAAGGACACATTTTTACGGAATTTGTTCTTACTGAAGTAAGTATTAGGCCAGACAATAGAGCTTAGGTTGCTGGAGGCTGGGCATTATATAAATTTATCCAGATACATGTAGCAATATTTTAATGCATAATGTGTCACCTTTCCTGCCTTTTAAATCATTTACAAGTGGAAATGTTCAGGAAAGGACCGTGCTGTTTTTTTACGGAAAGTCATGCAGTCCATTCAAACATAAAGCAAAACATATTTGGTCAATCTTGACCAAACTTAGGATATGCATTTCTGAGGGTATACAGAAGTATTGCTGAATTTCACTTGCTTCCCATAACATTTTGCTGTTAATTCTCATGTGGTTTAATTTAATAAAAATGCAAATGAGACTGAGAAGCCTATGCAATTTCACATATATATGCTCGTAGATAAATAACCGTAACAGTAAATACTCTGAAATTTTCGGTGAAGGTTGCTTTGCCAATACTTATCTACGAGACACAAAGAAACAACACTAAGCCATATTGGTGTAAGTATTTGGAACAAGTTAGGCATAACGGTCATTTTGCAACCTTTCCCGTGAAATCACCCTGATATTGGTTTATCCTGTGCTTTCTAGCATCCGTTGTTGTGTAGAAAGCGAGATTTGGCCCTGACAATTTGTTGCCCATATAATATACCATTGTATATATATATATATATATATATATATCATCTGAATACATATGAGCTGGTATAGCTTGTCCGCAACACCAATGAAGAACTGACATCACGTTTTTACTAACATACCCTTGAAATTACATGAATCTGCCAGATTCAGATCTGTCCAATCAGTATATCTTCGTCTGACAGGTGAACAAACATCAGGATATTTTCCGACTGTGAAGCCTCTGCCAAACTGTCTACATCGAAAGGCCTACGCTATTTCAAGAATGAGCCATATGGGTCTATGTCGTCCACAACAATGACTTAGCAGCACACGACGAACACACATCGACGAGATAGCATCGGATGGCAGGATGGCTCTCACTGTAAGTACTCAGCGCGTATTGTCGGAAGAACATATTATACAATTGACATTTCTGTGTTGTAGGAACATCGCATTTGACTCAAGAAAGCTTTTGACAAAGTGCCACATCAAAGATTACTACTTAAATTAAAAGCCCATGGTATCGGGGACAGCATAACTGACTGGATAGAACAATGGCTGACTGACAGAAGACAACGAGTTGTAGTAGATGGAGAAGTTTCAAATTGGAAATCGGTTTTGAGTGGGGTACCTCAAGGATCAGTATTAGGACCTATATTATTCTTAATTTATATCAATGACTTGGACGACAGTATAACAAGTAACGTACTGAAATTTGCGGATGACACAAAACTGTTTAGAAAGGTTAATACTGATGGTGATAAACAACATTTACAAAACGATCTAGACAGATTAGTGAAATGGTCTGAGAAATGGCAGATGTTGTTCAATTTTGGGAAATGTAAATGCCTACATACAGGACATAGGAACTTGAATGTAAACTATAAAATGGGAGATACTGTTCTGGGTACTACTGTAAAAGAAAAGGACTTAGGAGTTACAATAAGCGCTGATATGAAAGTTTCAGAGCAGTGTGGTATTGCAGCTTCAAAGGGTAATCAAATTCTTGGATTGATTAGAAGAAACATAACATACAAGGGAAAAAAGTTAATTATACCTCTTTATAAAGCAATAGTTAGACCTCATTTAGAATACTGTATACAAGCATGGAGACCATATCGTAAGAAAGATATAGATACGCTTGAACGCATACAAAGGAGAGCAACTAAAATGATTCCAGAACTGAGAGACCTTAGTTATGAAGAACGCCTGAAAGAATGTGGTTTAACAACTCTAGAGACAAGGAGGTTAAGAGGAGATCAGATTGAAGTTTTTAAGATATTGAATGGGTATGAAAATATTGATAGAAATATGTTTTTCTCACTCAAGAAGGATAGCAGAACTAGAGGACATGAGGTAAAATTAGTAAAGGATCAATGTAGATTGGACATCAGGAAGCACTCGTTCTCACAGAGGACAATAAATGAATGGAACAAATTGTCTACAGATTGTGTAACTGCTAGCAGCGTGAATATGTTTAAAAACAAGGTTGACACATATCTCAGGAGGGCGGGTTATAAGTAGATGAACATTGTTGGACTCTCGATAAGCCAATGGCTTCCTTGTCCACTTGCCATCTGGGCCTTTGGCTTGGATGGCAAATCTTGTTAAATCTTGTTAAATCCTCTTCATTCTTTTACGCTTCCAGTCTAATGTTATCGGTTTCTTTCTCCTGTTGTCTTCTATTTTACTCGCAGTCGTGCTTTTATTCGATGCATGAGGAAACGCCGCTACGGGATTATTTCGAAGTTTCAACAACTAAACGATGTATTCTAATGTTTCCTCTAATGGACGCTTAGCGTACACAAGTGCAGGTTTACGACCGGTTGTGTTGAAGCAACAATGCTAAAACAACATACTTTAATAACATTAGCCTGCTACAGTACAACGTCGTTTACTCGAAATATGATATATAATATTATACATGACCACATATGGAAGAACAAGACTAGGTGCTACAATTTTCAGTTAAAGTAACTTTTTTGTTAAAAGTACGTTATATGCATTATTTATGTCTACGTATACATTAAACGTATTATTAGTATTTATAAAGCATACCATATCAATGATATTCCATATTATGGTTAGGTAGATTTCCCTTGCGCGGTCGACTGTAACCCGCTTATGTGGCTAGTTGTTATAGCAAAGAACCCGTGGACTGCAAAGCAAATGTCACTCGTATATGTTATTGTTATTACATTAATTGGATTATATACAAGTATACATCTTATACACAATGTACATAACAATGCAGGTGTTCACAGCTTCATATTTTAAGTTTTGGTTTTAGTTGCCAAATATGACACATTGCCCGGATTCTTACATAACAATTAATTGTGAATAGAATACAAATTACTTAATGGAGTATGAAATAGTGAATGGCAATATATCCTCAATGCGACTTCTACTTGATAACACACACTTACGCACTCACGCACACATGCGCGAGCATCCACATTTCAATGAATCGTGCAATAATAAAATCTTTATTTCGCACATTAAAAATTGCAATTGTACAATATTTAAGATACAGTTATTTCAATAGTGACTTCGTTAACACCATCATGGCTAAAACACATCGCATGTTTAAAGACGATTTCTAATTTCTATCATGTCCGATAGAACACTCAGATATTCCTTCGTCGGTCACGTCCACCTGCCACACGCGGCCCATATCACTAGCAGACACTTCCTCGTGCATGTTGTATTCATAACATATATGACAGTAGATACCACCACAATTCGACCATGCATTTTGAATTGATAATTTTGCTTATCACGATATTTATTAATTGCACAAAATGGGAAGTTTCATCAAGATTGTCATCCATGGCAAAACACCCTAAGTGGACAAGGAAGTCATTGACTTATCGAGCATCCATCACTTTTATAATGTGTCACATGACCTTTTGAGATAGTTGGCAATTTTTTAAAAACATATTCACGCTGCTAGCATTTAGGGGAGAGCGGGTAGAAATGGGACGGTGATGAAGTGGGACACTTCTACTAATTTACAGCATTTTCAGCCAATCAGATTCAAATTAGTATATTTTTTTCAAACCCGGACCACTTGCATTGCTGTTATAAGGACGGTAGGATCATTTCAGTAAGTTCCATGAATAAAATCCTTTTTTTTAAAATATTTTTTCAAACCTCTATGCTCGTCTTTCCTGTAGCAAATAAACTTGATCCACCAATGTAGTATGTTTACAATGTAATATTTATATATATATATATATATATATATATATATATATATATATATATATATATATATATATATATGTAATATAATATATATATATATATATATATATATATATATATATATATATATATATATATATATATATATATATATATATATATATATATATATATATATATATATATATATATATATATATATATATATATATATATATATATATATATATATATATATATATATATATATATATATATATATATATATATATATATATATATATAATCTTCAGAAACCATGCGATCGCTTATGACAGTGATAAAGTAATGTGCAGCCATTTCCCCCAAAGATTTAATGTGGGGAGAACTTGGGACGCAGTGTCCCACCTCTATTACTGATCGTCCTGCCCATTAATGGTTGTGATGCAGATATTTGTCTATCATTGTCACGCAAGATGTAGATAGCAAAACATAGCAAACTAAATAAATTGTCCCAGTTCTCCCCGCTTAATAAATGAATAAAGTTTTTTCAGTCATTGTCAGCGCACAACTTGCTGGCTGAGCCATCGGTGTGGGCTGACCGAGCTGTGTTACGGTTGTGAACAAATTGCCCCAATACAATTCTAGCAACTTGCCTCAAACAAAATTTTTTGGACGATAACAATTCCTGAATTTCAGTTTAACTTCTGCTTGGTATTAGCCCTTATATTATATAGTATATGTCTTTCAAGTTCCATTCACGAAACATAAAATGTGGCTGCGTCAGACGATATTATGTAGGCATAGCAAAAAAGTTGTAGTTGGTTAAAACGTCCTTTTGTCCATACCTCGTTAATCTTGTCTTCTTAACTCCCAATTTTTGGACGGTGTGTCCACTAGTGGACTTCCATCCAATTATTGTCGATAGTGATTCAATAGGTGCCATGTCTTCGTAATCTGGAGGTTATAAAACACTTTTGGCACGTTCTCAAACCAGTTCGAAACGACGTTATTTTTATCAACGCTCAAGCGGAGAAATGGAACTCTCTCTTTGACGAAGATTAACAAACAAATTAATTAACTAAACTAATCAATTTCAGAACATAAACAACGACGTGTTGGAGTATTGCAATAGGCTACAAAATGTTCAGTATTGCGAAATATTTGCAATACCTTTTGAAATCTAATATTGTGAGATTTTGCAACACTTTCAAAAGTATCACAAATATGTTTTTAATCGAAGTTTCTCACTGCAACGGTGGCGACGCTGGTGGTGTTGACTGTTCACTCCATCCTGGCGGCAGAGAGTGTCGAGGGTGACGCGATGTTGAAGTGCGACAAATGTCAGGCAAGTGTGGCGTGATGGCTTCTAATCCTACATATCCGAATAATGCACCGGTGCAACCCCGATGGGTGCGTCATGTCCATAGAAATAATGACGCAGTAGTACGTAAAATTCCAACTTTGTTGGGTCACAAATATGTATTATGTGTGCGTGAAGGTCCGTCAATATCTGCTGCTCATTTTAATAGCAAAAACGATTACAATGACAGCAACCACCAACATTGTTACCCCCTATAAAAAAATCTTGTTTGTTATCGTAATTAATTATTTTGCTATTATATTATTTACCGTTAATTTTAACAATTATTCGCAAAGTACACACCTACAAACAACTCAGCATGTCCGCAAAAAAGTATCATATGACATAATCGATAAGGCATCTAACTTTAAAATATCAGTCATTGTTAATACATTATCTATCAAAATGTTTTCATGGGTGCTTCAGAAGCACGCAATTGTCCGTCAAAACATTTCCCCAAAAACATGCAATGGTACGTCATTATTTTTACGCTGGCGTACGTCAAGGAACACACGCCTGAAACACATATAAGTAAAAACGCGAAAAAGTGTACAATTATTTTTGGTTTTTGTAATAACGTCTCCTGTGTCACCAGTCGTTATGCAAAACTTATTAATTTGACTAGCCTCTGTGTTTACCTACCTATCTACCTATGTCTAGCTTATGTTGTGAAATAAATACATTTATATGGCTAAAATAGGCTTTTATGTGATGCTTCTCTTGCCCAAGAAAACCATGACAATAATAGTTTTGTTTTATTTGGACATGTTAACACAACCTTTGGTAAAATATGAAAGACCTTTGTATGTTGCGTTTTTTTTTTGTAGTGGTTCAAAAGATGGCATCAATTACGTTACGCGTTTTGTACCGCGTGTGAGGAAAGCAAAATAATGAGAGCAGCTAGAATAACTTACCTTAGTAATTGAGGTGCATCACTGCTTTCATAAAAAAAATAGTATCCTAGGTACAGCCATTGCTTCTGTAGGGTTCATCAAAGTTTACTTTTTTAAGTAAAATCCTCCTATTTCCCCAAGAGTATATACTTTATTAATGTTACATCACTCTATCGATTATTATCTTAATTGATTTCCTGCCACACACTGAGCAATTGTGGTTTGAATGTTGATTCGTCATCTCCGTCACGCATCATCTCCGTTACGCGTCGCTTTGGTGAGACCCTATATGTCGATGTAATATTTTATTTGATTAGTTAGTGCAATTTTATCTGCCCTAAGATATGAAATGGGTCTAACTGGGCAAAACATATTTAGAACTTTTGTTCTGAACTTCATTATTGGCAAATTCAGAATCAATGCCATACTTTATTGAACAATTATATAATTTTTTCCGAACCATCTTCAATATACACTATGTTATGCAACTGCAGAAAACATTTGAAAACAGTTATTATTAAAAAAAATTCAACAAATACATATGTAATTTTCAAACTTTTGATTATTTTGATAATGTGTTCTACCAGTTGTGTAGGAAAAATGTACTGAATACAACACTCAAAACCTTTTTTTGGCTAGCATAATTACCTCCAGAGATAGCCTTCTTCCAAATGTAAAAAAACAGGATGTGTAATAACTGACATTCCTAAAACATTCAACATATATGGCCCACTGACAGGGAAACAAACAAAATGTCAAACAAAATAATATGTTCTGGCATGTACTACACTTGTAAGCTGTGCACATCAAATATCGTGATATTTGGACTATATCCAGCTGTGTCATAATATAGGAAACGAAAATATGAGCGTGGAGATATTTTGTTTTACTGATTTGACACTGACATAAATTGCCAGGGGTGAGGGCTGCGGTCGACGGTTGCATAATATTGTCAAAAGTTCTTACACAGCGCGGTATTCAGTCTTTTGGACTGCTCAAAGCACGTTACATTTCACCCCTGGCGGATCTGTTCATTCCATCGCCATCTCGACTTCCCATGGAAGCCGATGACGCGTGTTACAAAACTGGCAACACATGTGCACAGAGGCACTCAACATTGCATGTCCCGTGTCAGTAGATTGAGTACTTCCGAGTAGCGTGGGGCAAAGAGCAACCGTTTTGAGGCAGACACGATTTGACCTGTTTATGTCCATCTATGACGGAAACGGATAACATATTCACACATACACTATTCTTATCTAAATAGTAGTATGATTGCTGAAAATTAGGAACAACATAGCAAACCAAAAATATATCTTAGTGGCAGTCCTGTGTTTTAGAGTTTAGAGAGAGAGAGATAAATAGATAGATATATAGATTGATAGATAGAGAGAGAGAGAGGAGAGAGAAAGAGAGAGAGAGAGAGAGAGAGAGAGGGAGAGAGAGAGAGAGAGAGAGAGACAGAGAAGAGAAAAATAGTATATGCAAAATAGTATATTACAGTAGACCTGTAAAGCGCTATTACGGTACAATATTTCTCCGATGTTCCCTTCTTCAAAAACATATTTTGATCTCAGCAGATCAACATAATCGGTCTTGTTGAGTAACATTTTTTAAAGACAAATTGATCTGAAAAATCAAGATTATGTATATTAATGGTTGTTTCGTTCATCGGAAGACACATTGTCAACGAAAATAACTTTTACAAAATGAGAATAGATTTGCACACACCTCTGCCTTGCCAACTGCATTATGCTGTTGCATATAAAACAAACATTAGCATAGATTTGGTTCAAGTTATTTGCGGAAGTACATAAACTTTGTTAGGACTTGCTACTATTTAAATCCCAAATAATCCAACTTCGCAAACATCAATTAGTATATTGACTTTTGTAGATGTGTGCATATGTTAAGCTCATTGAAGAGACACTCAGCTAAACGTGGACAATTGTGGGTCAAATGTGTAGTTGACATAGTCTAGCAGGTAATTTGTCAGCATAATGCTATGTATACTATACTTGGTTTATGGAATATAGTAAACTTGGTTCGCGTTGTTATGTCGTTTCGTTCTATATCAACGCTGTTGTTGGCTAATGAGTAACTCTTGGTGTTGTTGTTTTTATCCGTAGATGTTCGTAGAGTTGTGTCACCAGACCTGCGCGAACACCGACATGCCGGAGTTCATGTGCTATCGCTTATGTGTCGGAATGGAGTGGCAGTGTGAAGTGGAAAACTGCTGACACTACTTGTAGAATGATTCTAATGACACCCTGTAACTTTGAATGCGAGTTTTGATTTGAGTAAATTCAGCTTTTCATCTTTAGAACGTCGGAATCTCTTAACTCAACTATGTACAATAGTACGTGATAGTGATAGTGGACATTGGTGGAAGTACGAGTACGAATAACTTTACCGCAGAAATTGCAGAGTGGCTTGCATAGGATCGATATGTTGTTTTGTAATTGGTATTGCCGAATCATGGGCCAACACAGACATAACAGATGAAGAATTACGATTGACAGGATACGTAATGTTTAGGAGAGATCGAATAGGAAGAAGGGGAGGGGAGTTATTTTATATATTAAATAATCTATCCAGGCTTATGAAATAAAATTAGAAAGGGAAGCAGATTGCGATTAAGCTGTTTGGTGCAAAATAGTTTCAGGAAATTCAAAATTAACTATTACATTAGTTTACCAAAGTCCTACCATAAGCGAAGAGGATAACACAAAAATACAAAATGCTATAAAGGAAGTTAGTAAAGGAGAATGTATCATAATGGGAGATTTTAACCATGGACACATGCAATGGAAATCTCAATAGAGTACAGGGGGTGAGGATCAACAATTTATATTTTTAATTCAGGATAGCTTCCTTACTCAGCACGTGCTAGAACCAACCCGGGGAGATAATGTATTAGATATAGTTTTGTCATCACAAACAGAATTAGTGGGCAATGCAAACAATACATGAACCATTGGGTAACAGTGACCACAATCAAATACATTTTGACATCAATGTAAAATCAGAAAGTAAATATAAAAAACCGCATAGGAGAAACTTCCACAAAGGTAACAATAAAGATATATAAGAAAATACTTAGAAAAGCTAGATTGAAATAACATGCTGATTAATAAGACCGTAATTGAATGTTGGAAAATTCTAAAATATGAAATTGAGAGTATCGTCGATATATTTGTTCCCTTGAAAAAACAAGGAATACAGTCTAGAAAGAAACACTTGTCAAAAGAAGCTATTAGAAAAATAGTGTTTAAGCAAACTATGTGGAGGGTTTATAGGCGTACCAGAAAGGATGAAGACTATGCAAATTACAAAGAAGCACTTAACCTAGCTACAACTGAAATTAGAAAATATAAAAGAACATCTGAAAACAATTGGCAGGTAATATAAAAAAATGACAGCACTAGTTTCTATGCTTATGTAAAGAGTAAACAGAAAGTTCGAGATAAGGTCAGACCACTGGAAAACAACAGTGGAAACATAATTTCAGAAGGGTTTCAAATGGCAGAGGTCCTGAATGAGCATCTCAGCTCAGTTTTTACCACATAAGATATCAGCTCATTTCCAGTTCCATTTACTAAATTTTAAGGCAGTAAATCAGAATATTTAGGGCAGTTATTTGTAACTGCTGAAATGATAGCAAAGAAAATTAAGAAGATGAAAGATAATAAACCACCGGGAGTTCTTGAGATACCACCAAAACTACTTAAGGAAATTGTTGAGCAAATCAGTACGTCACTTACAAAATATATTAACTTGGCACTAGAAGAAGGAATAGTTCCTTCAGAATGGAAAGTAGCAAACATTATATATATATATATATATATATATATATATATATATATATATATATATATATATATATATATATATATATATATATATATATATATATATATATATATATATATATATATATATATATACATATATATACATATACATATACATACATATATATATATATATATATATATATATATATATATATATATATATATATATATATATATATATATATATATATATATATATATATATATATATATATATATATATATATATATATATATATATATATATATATATATAAATGATTTGGAAGATGACATATCTAGCAAAGTACTGACATTTGCAGATGACACAAAAGTATTCAGAAAGATTACTAATGTTACAGATAAAAAAGTTTACAGGATGATCTAGATAAATTAGTTAAATGGTCAGAAAAATGGCAAATGTTATTAAATTTTGGAAAGTGTAAATGCATACACATAGGACATGGAAACATGGACGAATAATATAAAATGGGGGATGCTGTACAAGGTAGAACCACACAAGAAAAGGACTTAGGAGTAACATTTAGTGCTGACATGACAATTTAAGATGTCGGATTGCTGCTTCAAAAGGAAAGCAAATTCTAGGGTTAATTAGGAGAACAATCACGTATAAGGAGAAACAGCTAATTGTACCCCTGCACTAAGCAATAATTATACCACATTTGGAATATTGTTTTCAAGCATGGAGGCCGTATCGCAAAAAGAACATAGACAAGCTAGAAAGAATAAAAGGAAGAGCACCTAAGATGATTCCAGAATTGAGAGACCTTAGTTATGAAAACCGCTTATTACAATGTGGTTTGACAACACTAGAGACCAGGAGACTAAGAGGAGACCAAATGGAAGTGTTTAAAATAGTGAAAGGTTATGAGGATGTTGATACGAATATGTTCTTCAAACTTAAAGAAGGCAGTAGAACAAGAGAACACAAAGCAGCATTTGTTAAGGAGCAGTGTAGTTTGGACATGAGAAAGTACTCTTTCTCACAGAGGGTGATAAATGGAACAAATCGAACAAACTGCCAAATGATTGTGTTAATGCTAGTAGAGTGAATATGTTTAAAAATAGAATTGACGTATATCTGATAAGGGCGGGCTACACATAGATGAGAACATTGTTGGACTCTCGATAAGCTAGTGGCTTCCTTGTCCACTTGCCATCTGGAACTTGTTGTTTGGGATGGCAATCTTGTTAACTCTTGTTAAATCTAAATCTTGCAGAATATGTCCCATGCGTTTATATGCTATATTATGTATATGTTAAGTAATGCGACATGGTATCGCATATCAATGACTGCGATCAAATGCTGATTTTAATATAAAGATCAATATACAGAAATACTAAAGAGTCTCATATACTCGATTACTTTATGTGTGCCGACAATTCAAGCCGTGTGTGGTATAAATTGCGCCTTTGCTACAGATTTTAACTTTGACCGCCTGATTTTGACGAGTCGATAAGACAGTCACACCGGTTTGATACATCTAGTCCTTCAATATAACCTAATAACTACAATACATATACCATATAGCTACGATTGTTCGCAAATCTACATTTGTTAAGCATTAGGTTTCCTTAGATATATGTTGTCAGAGCTAAGACGTATCGTTGATCGGGCAAATGGATCAATGTCCAGGATGGGTAATTTTTTTAAACTGCGAGGTGGCATCAAACTCCGAATCGCAGATGTTGAGAGTCCAGATAAGTAGCAGTATTCGAAATGTTTAATCGACTGATAGATGTTAATTATTTATTGGTATTAAAGATACCCGTCGTGTTCAGCGTCACTGAAGAAGTAGATAAAGTATTGCTTCCGGTGGTTGTCGTGCTCTCACGACTGCCCGTTCGAGATGTCCTGACGGCACGACCACATCGCGTTCTCGCAGTCGCTGGCACAGATAATCCAGTTCTTGAAGAGGGCATCCCTGAAGCACTGCACCTTACACTTTTCCCACTGCCTGATACACGCCTTCGTCCGCGAGTTGTTAGTGTCTTGCTTGCTATCGTCACCGGCAGAGCAGGAACTTACGGCGACCAGCACGATGACGACATAAACCTGCCGGAGAGGAATCCAAGCAGTATTGCAGGGTTAAACGTCATGGATGGGTTATGAGGGTGCTGGTCATTTATTTAGGAAACATTTGTTATGTCATGCTCCTTAACCAATGCAATGGTTAAGGAGCACGAACAGAACCACTGGACGAACATCGATACCATCAGCACATACTCCATGTTGACACCCCTGCTGGTGGAAAATCACTTATGCGTGACATGGTCGAAGGTCAAGAAATACAATAGAGGGGTGTGTTATATGGTTTTAAACCTTCCATCTCCAACCAACTTTAAGAGTGCACCTCCCACCAATCCCACCTATTTATTAGACCAACCTCAAACCTCTCGCCAATGCTTAGGACCAACTTCCCACTTCCTGCCATTTCTCCCTCACACTAGCGCTTAACGGGCAAATTCACTGCTTCAAACTAATAGCTGAAACTACATTACATACTACGTATTCGATAAGTTAAATTGATAGGCGAAAAAAGTATAGCTGAAACTGTCTGTTGGCTTCGGACTTCAACCCTAACATTACAAAGGTTTGCATCAAGACATTCTTGCACTGCTAATGTGCCATTATATTGCGATAACAGTTGCAGTTTATGTCGCAAGTAACCAAACCTTTTCATTACAGTATTATATCACAATACAAGCTTGCTCTCAGGAGATAAAATTCACCCCAGAACTATAAATAATACTTACAATAAACTTCATCTTTGCCGTTCTGCAAGACACCTGAAAAGAAACGTAATCGGTGATGCAAGGCAATGGAAAATTATATTCAATATCAGAAATTAAAGACCGTTATAACAGGTCAACATAGTCCACCGTCATTCATGTAAATATATATATATATATATATATATATATATATATATATATATATATATATATATATATATATATATATATATATATATATATATATACACGTACATACGCACATATGTACACACACATATATATCTTAATTAGTTAGACATAGTGTTTGTTTAAAAAATACAAAAATAGCGTATCAACCAGGACAACTAATTTGGATGCTCATCTGAATCCTTCTTCAACCACTTAAGATAATACACTGTATGTGGGAATCACCAATAACATGCTTACGCATGCACGTGGAATTCTGCCATCGTGCCATTTACTACAATCACAATACTGCCAAAACGACCATGAGACAAACATACTTGCACACATCAAGACGAGGAAACTGTTCAGATATATACCTATTTCGAATGGTTGACTTGTGCAGCTGAACAGAGACAACGTCACGATATCCAGAAACACTCGGAACGAATGACCATAAGTGACTTACATATATTTAAGTATGTATGACTTGAATGTTTAGTCGACACGTTAATAAGCACATATGCAAATGAACGTTTCGAATCCGTTGTGTGCACAGATATAATGAGTACGCGTTCATCACGTTCGTTTGACCGATGGGGGTTTATCACGTCTTCGTTTGGAAGCGTCGTACAATGAAAGGGGTCTTCACTGAAATGCTTTTTTTTATCCAAATGATATTTTACTCATTGCTTAGATTACAGTGAGATAAAAGTCCCCGATGTGTGAGAAACATTGTTATTTAGCGCAAAGGCAAATAGTCGCACAATTTAAGATAATAACATACATATTATATAATTCAGTATGTCAAATGAGATGAGTCAAATTCGAAGATGAGTCAATTCTGTGATCCATGAATGAGTCAATTATGTGATCCATCCGTTTCCTACCTAAAGTACTGACCTATTTATGTATTTACTTACTTATCCATTTCTCAACCTAGTTGGTGAATCAGACCACTATTTTACGCAGTTTATTGTGAAACTGAGTGTTTGTACAACTATGTTTCTTACATAATGATTACAAAACGGATGGAGCTTTTATGGAGAACGTAATCGGCGTAATAAGTGCAGGCTCTTTTGGTAGTTAATTATATAATGGAAGACCACAAGCAACATGGAGGAGAACTGTTTCAGGAGAACTGCACTTCAGCTGCATGGGGCCAGGCTGCGAAACAGACTGCAGACCGACAGGAGTGGAGCCTTATGAGCCTGTAGCCCTGAATGTTATCAAGTAAGTATTGCATACACGTAAGTACACTGCAGGTTTGGCCATCATGAGAGCGTTTGGACCATGCCACATTAAGGCTGCGGCTCACAGTTGGAGAATAATGACTGTACACTGTACTGCCACAGTACACATCCCACCACCAGCCTCAATGTGTAGCCCTTGAACAAAGGTCAAACTTCCTTGTCAGTTCGGAGGGCAACACTGCACATATTGTTTAATGTACACTTGACGGTGAGAGTCGGTGCGAATGAATCCACTTAAGTGGGTTTATTCGGGAATATTGTACCAGGTACTATCTGCATCAATATGCAGTTGTTCACATTAAAGATAAACAACACTTGGAATTAGCCAAGGAGAAACTGGTCCTGCGGGCAATCCTATTGATATAAGCCCATACATCACGAGAGCTAGCTAACACATCTCGGTAATTTGTTTTGATGTCCTGGCCGTCATATACAGTTTTAATATTCCTTCCTGAGATATTAAAAAAAGTTAGACTTTACTATCCCATTGAAAAACAAGTCCGTAACAGTATAAATTAAACTTTTTAATTATGATATTGAGAGCATAATTGATAGAACTGTTAAATTTTACAAAGGGAAGTGTCTGTCCAGAAATACGGGACGGGACATGGCGAGGACGCGCCGTGAGAGGAGGATTTCAACGGCCCCCCACAAACTATGGCTAATATGAAGAAAATTGCCAAATCATGTTGAACGTGATTGCGAAGTTCGCGGCAATCATTATTATTAAGTGCCACACTTAACTGCGACTCGTATCTAAGAGAGGCAAGTCGCTGGAGCTTTTGACTATATAAGATGGACTCGTTTACTTCCTTATGACTGTGACATCTATTATAGTTTACAACAACTTCAACTTGCTGCAGTCGAGAAACAGCTAGCTTGCATTTTCCGGGAATAAGACAGCAAATAATGTAAGTGGAGCTACATCTTTCTAACAAACTAATTCAGCGTGTACACGCATATTATGACGTAGATTTATAATTTATCATTTACCACTCGCAATTGTTTTGGTAAATTGGTCTAAAACATACGCATAGTAAACGTAAATATAATCGCTAACTTGTTTACCTGCTGTTTCTTTTAGATAGGTTAATAATATATAGTTATGTGTGCAGAAACAGATGCGTCGAGATAGTTTCAAAGTATACACTGAAATAAACACCGAACCTGTAAAGCATGCGAGCGTGGCATCTGAATATAAGAAGAGTTGCCAGAGAATGCAGAGCAAGCCAAATGATGGAAAGCCTACGTCATCACCCAGGTCAGAGAAGGCAACAATGGTGTCAATTTCTAAACGATGGGTACCACCACACATCCGTCGCACTCTTCTGTTGCAAGATGCTGTTGTCGCAGAGATCAAGAACAAATATCGGGAAAGTCGGCATTTGAAATCCAAATTTGTGTTGGCCAGAATTCTTCGTGGCAACATTTTGAAGAAATATCGGATGACCGAGAAAACTCGACGCGCTATAACCACTAAAGGGATATAATGGACGACTTCTTGAAGAGAAGATCATACCGTTTGAACGTGACTGGAATAAAACTGTCCACCGAGATGTCTGAACGCGACGATGATTCTCGCATGTCACCCTGCCAGCGGAACAAGTCGGTTAGCGAATGCTTTGTGATTATCAATCAATCATCTATTCCGGCAAGGAAACTGTCGGATATGTCTTAGACCCTCTACCAGGTGAATAATAGTAGTAGTAATACTAAAATCATGCGTACTTGAAATGCAGATTTCGTCTTTGATACTCTTGCGGTCATTGTCTTTAATAAGCTGCGAGTACTCATGGGATGTGTCCTCTGGATAAGGAAGTTAAGAGAAGAACAAATTGACTTATTTTTTAATATAGAATGGGTATCATAATATTGACAGAAAGGTAATATAACTAGCGGACATGAAGTTACTTTAGAAAAGGATCAGGGTAGATTGGACATCAGGAAGTACTCGTTCTCACAGAGAACATTAAATGAATGGAACGAATCATCTACAGATTGTGTTAAATGCTAACAGCGTGAATATGTTTAAAAACAAGGAAGACATATCTCAGGCGGGCGGGTTACGAACAGATGAATGAAAACATGTTGGACTCTCGATAAGCCAATGGCTTCCTTGTCTTGGATGGCAATCTTGTTCAATCTTGTTAAACCCTACTTATATATGCATATGTCAAAGCCGTAGCGTGTCGCGTTCTGAGAATAACATTGTCAACAATGGGTGATGCCGCCGCGTCCGTACTGTCGGCATTTTTGACAATCCGTATCGAGTTACAGTTAGTCATACTCGACCATACGACGGGCGAACGGGAATAGGATACACAACATATCACAGAAATATCCATTTGTGCCTTGGTATACAAAGGCTAGTCGTGCTGATATCAACCCAATGTTCAAAAACGATTGGTCTAGATTATTTTACCGTGATATATCAATCCAGATAACACACGGCAGCCTCGTTCTGAGAATCCATCAGGCGTTTGAATCATTTCGAACGCGACCGAGTACGCGCGTTGGCCCAGACACGCGATTGTTCGAGCGCTTTGCGTAGTTTCTGTGATTGTTGTGATTTACGCAATCTCTGCGTTAAACGTCCAACTCAGAACGGTAGGAATACTTCGTGAATCCGGTTCAGCAGAATATTTACAAATGTAGGAAGTGAAAAAGAATGCTCAAGTGTTAATTAACCGCTATATAACTCGAGTGTCACCTGCTACATAACATCACTCGTACCTTGCCCCAGTATAACGTAGCTTCGTACCATCGAAGAAAAGACGCCTGACGTTGCGGAAAATTGTACGTACTAACTACAAAAGGTAATTCGAATGTTCGTAGAAAGGGTAACAGCGGGGTGAATTTCGAAAAACCTAAAACAGAGACAACCCGACTGTAGGGTCGTAGATGAACGCATGAAAGTTTAGCGCACGAGATGCAAAGCGTATAGGAGAAGTCGCATAGCATACAACAACGTACATACATACATATATAAATACATACTCACGGTGGATTATAATGAAATGAACATCAATGCAGGTAAGCACCCCAGCTGACATCACTACACGGTTAGATAGGCATACATTATTTTAATTCCAACGCAGAAGATAACATTCATAATGTAAGGTAATGACATCTTAATATAGCAATGACTTGATACGCATCATATGAAATTACGTAACTTTTTACGTTATATGTTTGCCACCGTTTAAACATTGTCATGCAAAACTTCATGTATGTTGTAGGGATACCTCCGTCAAAGTAATCGTCCTCGTGTCGGCGTTCCTGTTACTGGGTTGCTCTCTCGGTGCGGCTAAGAGTGCGCCTCGTAAGTTTCTGGCAGTTGAGTCAACGTAATAGAAGATACTCGTTCAATTTTAACAAAATATTTCCCTTGTAAAATAATGCACTTTCACCAAACAAATTTTTAATTATGCATTGTAGAAAAAACTTTGTCAATGCCTCGTGACATGACCATATAACAGGTCAGCAGGTATCAGGACATAATCCCCTGGACAATATCCCCTAGGACAAAATCCCCCGTAAGTCAACATCACCTGGGACAATATTCCCCTGGAACGAACTACCTCCTTTAGAGAATTTATTTTAACTGTAACATTTTTAGAAATCATCCCAGAAATCCCCTGCAAATTGTGTACTTCCGAACCTCCCTTTTCCCATCCCCAAGGATCTACGTAAATGTTACTATATAATGTAGTTTTACAATATACTGAGCTTTATTAATTTTCTTTTGAATAATCATATACACCTAAGAGGGTACCATGTTTTAACAAGAATTAATGCTTTGATTTGAACCCAGGTTTGATACGTAAACTCACAATTGCTTCTTCTTTGATTTCCTGAATTTACCCATGACCAAGTGTACCACACATTAAAGAGAGTAGACATTATAATAACTATGAATGTTATTTTATTGTTGATTGTTGCTCTATTGTTGTTTGTGAGCAGGGGCTATTCAATAATTGTCCTGTGGGATATTGAACTATGGGGATATTGGCCAGGCGGATATTTGCAGGCTCAGATTATGATTATCATAGAGCATTATGTAATTATGACGCTATATAAATATCGTATTTTATTATTATTATTGCAACGTCGTATTTTTTAGAATGTCACGGTGAAGAGTACAACCCGAACTTTTACATCTGTTGTGGTGATTACAAGTACGAGAAGACAACTGGAGCGGCATGCTGTAACATACAGCCCTACAATACATACAAACAACAGTGCTGCCACGGCCAAATTATGGTTTGTAAAATGTTATTGTTCTGGTAGCCAACTAGCGATACAAATATCAAGTTACATTTGTTATATTTATTCGGTGCTTGACACAAGTACCGAATAAACATGATAACCAAATATCGATTTTTGAGAAATAAAGCTATATATATATATATATATATATATATATATATATATATATATATATATATATATATATATATATATATATATATATTGATGGGTTACATGTTTTTTTCCGACGAAATGGGCGTTGCTGATTTATGATAAGCTTATTGGCAAAATGTGTCAGTGAGATCAACGTGTAGCAGTATCTCATAAGTAATAGTTAATTAAAGCTGTCATTTGCTTCATATCCACAGAACAAAGACGAGAAATGCGCAGACTAGAATGGGAGAGAGATTATCAACTTCGCCGGAAGACGTCCGACTAACAACCGACATTGAACAAGAGAGAGTAAACGTGCGGATAGAACAATAATCAAATATGCAATTATCTAATACGTAATCGCGAGGTGAACCATGTGGTAACTGCTCTGGCAAATTACAGTGTTTTTCAAATGGAATCACAAAGAAATGGACAAGGAAAACACATTATTGGGCCTAATGTGCCACTGTTTCACGGGGCATATTATTACCGGACGTAACGTTGTTTCACGCTTCTGTGTTAGCAGAACGATCAACGGAAGAAATTGGTAATATATAATGTGATCATTGTTAATTCCATGTTACAATAATTTATCATAGCTGGTACTGCGCATACTGCATTATGAGTAACTTTACCTAAATGTTACAATACTGTACTGTGGCTGATACTATAAATACATCACGATAAATTCAATAAATACATGTGAACAGCAGTATCAATTTATTTCATCTGGTTAAGTCGCCAAACTGACATCTGGTTAAGTCGCCAAACGACTTCACGCGTTGCTGATTGGTCAATATAATGCTTCTAATGTGTAGCGATAAAATAACTAGTCTTCTATATTTTTGATGGATCTTAGATGAAGCAGAAGTGTGCTATAAGTTTATTGGAATTGCTCCCACCGCATAAGGCATTATATTATGGTAAAAACAAAAACGGCTAATCGGTCTGGAATGTGCCCTACTCTTCTAGAATTTCTTCTAGTTGAAATGTGTGCAATAGGCCTATAAGAGACTCATTATACAATCATGATGTATGTATATATATATATATATATATATATATATATATATATATATATATATATATATATATATATATATATATATATATTATATATCCTATATATATATATTTGTATATATATATATATATATATATATATATATATATATATAGTGCGTAGTGCAGGCGGGCGCCCATGAGTCATTTGGCTGTTTCTAAGCAGAACGATTTGAATATGTTATCAAGGCACGGTGGCTTGCTTGACAAATCATGATAACTGTGACCCTTTCATTGGAGCCAGCCAACTGTGGCAGTAGATTGTTGCAGGCGACTAGAGATAAACAACTTTCAAACCAGTTGCGAACACTCCTTTTTTATTTGCAGTTTCCTTCTAATTTATTACTTTAGGTAATATGTTAATAATGTATCAATATAATTGCAGTGGATGGCTAAATTGTTAATTGTCCTTATATGTCAGCTGGTCTGTAAGGAGTGGCTCACGCCTGAAACTGCATCATCACTGCTGGGGTCAGTGATAACACAGGCAATCCCCACCCTCATGGTGCAGAATGGGCAACTGATTCCAACTGGACTCAGGCTAACGGGGCAACGACCGCCTGGAGAGTGATAGGCTCCACCAAGTCAGGAACTCGGTCTAGGCGCACCACATGATGACGAACAATAAACAGAGCATACCGGATCAGTCGTAGCCCGGGTTAACAACAACCGTGCCACCCGCCCCTCCCCAGGACGGACGCGATAAGTATAATACTGGTAACCAAACAAGATCCGTGGGAAAGGCAAAATCACCATCGGAGTGTGGAATGTTAGAACAATGAGTCCAGCATGGATACTAAAAGAACTCACATATGAGATGGACAGGTACCGCTGGAACTTTCTTGAACTCTGCGAATTACGATGTAAGAACTTCGGAGAAACAACAACCGAAGAGGGACACAAGCTGTACTACAATGGTGAAGAGAACAACTATGAATACGGCGTTGGTTTTCTTGTTCACAAGGACATCACGACATCAGTATTGGGATGTCGTTCAATCTCCAGCAGACACATTTCCACCCGCCTAAGGTCAGACTCATTCAACATCACAGTAATACAAACTTACGCCCCAACAGCTGAATACAGCGATGACCAAATATACTATTTCTGGCTTTGCACCACCACTGGAGTCCGCCAGGGCTGTCTTCTCTTACTCACTTTATTTAATATATTTTTGGAGGGAATCATGATTGAAGCCCTCAAAGATCACGCTTTGCAGACGATATCGATGGTTTAGCAGGGGATGAACAGGAGCTAGTCAACCTAGTGAGCCGCCTCGACAAAATATCTGCATCTTACGGAATGGAAATT
The DNA here is from genome assembly GCA_963662155.1 of Lamellibrachia columna. Lineage (NCBI taxonomy): Eukaryota > Metazoa > Annelida > Polychaeta > Sabellida > Siboglinidae > Lamellibrachia > Lamellibrachia columna. The sequence continues at coordinate 45,872,343 of OY759263.1, read as the reverse complement.
ATTGTTGAGAAAACCAAGCTAATGACCAACAACATCAATGGCATCAACAAGAATATCAATGTGAGTGGACAAAGATTAGAAACAGTGTCCAACTTCAAGTACCTGGGTTCAGTTATCACTGACGAAGGATCCACACCAGAGATCATTTCAAGGATTGCACAGACAACAGCAACGCTGACAAGACTGAAACCAATACGGAAAGATAAAAACATCACCCTTCGATCCAAAATCTGACAGATGCGATCACTTGACATATTAATATTTCTATATGCATGCGAGACATGGACTCTTACAGCCGAACTACAAAGAAGATCATAAGCCATGCAAATGAGGTGTTATCGAAAGATCCTTTGCATCTCATACAAGGACCATCTAACCAAAGAAGACGTCCGCAACATGATCCAACAAGACATCGGGCCCTATGAACATATCCTGACCACGGTTAAAGACTGAAGCTGAACTGGTATGGACAAGTCTCAATAACATCCGGCCTGACAAAGACCATCCTGCAAGGCACCATTAGGGTAACAAGAAGAAAGGAAGACAGAGGAAGAGGTGAAAGGACAACATCAAAGAGTGGACAAGTCTGGACTGCCAGGGCTGCAGATGGACAAAGGTGGAGACAGCTGGTTGCGAGGTCTTCGGTTGTGCCCCAAAGACACTCCGGGTTAAGGGATTGATTGATTGATTGATTGACTGATTAATTGATGTGTCAGCTGCTGGTGTCCCTTTGAGACAATAAATGTCAAATCATTACTACTGAGAACAGACCAGCATGAATTAAGGTATTATAAAATGAGTAAGATTATTTCAAATCGGAATGTACACAATACTAATAATTGAATATTATATAATTTCATGTTGATGTATTTTGGTTGTTTCTAGTCAAGATGAGATAGAAAAAAGCATGTCCATCACCAATGCCAGAGACGGCCCAAACAGACACATAAGTGTGTATCCACTTGGTAAGTATTGCTAGAAATTAGCATTATCCTGTAATATCGTTAAATTATTTTCTATAAAATACAATAACATTAAGATATTTGTGCGCATCAATACAATAACCTCATAAGTGACATACAACACATTTTGCTTTATCTTCGAAAATGATCGCTGTCACCTCACCTGTCCACTGTCACCTCACCTGTCAACTGTCACCTCACTCAAGCAAGATACTATGAAAGTAGCATAGGTGAAAGGGCATTGATAGATGAGTTGAGCTTTTCTCATTTAGAACACGTTTCATTATTACTCAATAGATGATATGAGAGATCACATAAATGAGAGATCACAGATGTAATATTGAAAATATAATTTGATGATGGTTTATTTCATATTTATGATATATTTTGAGTATTTTTAAGTTCATGTAAGTTGTGATAATCACATGATTTGAAATTGCTTTATATGTTGTGACTAGTTTTAGCTATGCGACACTGAACAATATATTGTTAACTTCAGTTAGTAACTGTCTAGGTCAGTCTGAAAAGTACAAAGTCTGATCATTTTAACCATAAAATCATATCACATAATATACACTATTATCCATTCTAACATATCGACCGTCCAAATAGGTTTTAATGAACCACATTAAACAATATGCAATGTCATCGTTATCTGTTTAGCATGTAATGCAAACATGATATTCGTGGATAAACATAAACATTTTACAAATAACGGTCGTCAAGTTATACTTAAAAAAACATGGTGCATCAAAGTGGGCGGTCAAAATGTTAGAATATAAATAGTTTATACTTTATAACACGAACTTATGATAACTACGATCAAACTATGTACCTTCAAAGTTTTACAATATAATAACATTTGTAATTTTTTTACATAAATCTCAAATTTCTGGAATAACTTTATTTATATGACTTCTATTATAATTGTTTTAAATGAGTTAAACTAATTGTCTAACAAAACAACCAAATCAAGGTATAAGAAAAGAGCACTTATCCACACAACATAATTGTATTCATTGCATATGTGCAGTTCTGCTCTGAATAACATATACAGATTACACAAAGCAATAATTCTCCTGAACCTTGACCTTATGAACCAGAAACCATCGTTGTGTTGATTCAATATGATTAGGCAGCTGAACTGCCCTCCACGAGTACGACTCAGTGCCTGATGAGTATGTATAGTCCAACGTTGCTCATCCATATAGCGGAAAGCATAATTATCCTGTCTGCAGTCATACTTTTTTCTCACGACGTCAGCACATTCACTGATTTAAGGAATCAGGCTCAACATTAACGAACCAAAGGAAACGCGTGGTAGCAATAATCAACTTTAAATAACAATTTGATGCTCATGTAAAGCAAACAGTACTAATCTAGCAACAATATCAGTTGCTCATCTTCCGGCAAGCTAATGTAGTCATTGTTGTTTGTTTACTTGCCGAACATTACTCAGATCGGCCACAATTGGTCCACCGCCCTTATGAAAATATACCACGGTAAATGCATGGTATACCATGGTGTTTTGAAACAGGTAAACCATGGTAAATCATGGTATACTATGGAATACCATGGCATTTTTTTCATAAGGGTTACGCGATTAACAAGCCAGAAATGTTCAGCCGAGAGTCTGTGAAAGCTTATAAATCACTCACTAACACAGAGCATGACCGAACAAGGAGCCAAACGTTCAGGTAAACTGACCTGGGACCATGCTTGACCACGTGATATCCGGTGTTTATGCGACCGTGCTGATGTATGTAATGCTGTCATTTTACCCTGAAGTGGGCGTTGGCAGAGGGTGTTTGGTGTTACATGGTGGCGTATGAACATTAACATAGCAGTTTCCCAAAATGTAAGTAGATCGACTTATGTCATGAAGTATTTAAACATTAGTAAGAGACATAACTCTAAAATGTTGTGTATTATATTCAGTATGAGCAATTGTTGAGCAAATGCCAGAGCAATTAATATTAAACCAGTGCAGTACTACAGAGAAACCCTATGTAGAAACTTAGATGGGCAAGTTTATTTAACCATTTGTTGTCTGTGTTCACACGTGTGTGTGTGCGTGTGCGTGTGCGTGTGCGTGTGCGTGTTTGTTTAACCCTTCAGTCCTCAACCCTCAACCCTCAGCACGGTCGCATAAGCACCGGATATCACATGGTCAAGCATGCTGCAAGATCAGTTTACCTGAACGTTTGGCACCTGGTTCGGTCATGCTCTGTAAGCATATAGTTCCAGTCACCATGCTAACACGCCAATACAGGCGGGTATACAGAGTGACTCGTTAATAGACACTTACTGGCCGAGTTGAATACATGGATCCACCATCACATGAAGGTTGTGCTAATTATACCTCTGTATAAAGCAATAGTTATACCTCGTTTAGAATACTGTATACAAACATGCAGGCCATACCGTAAGAAGGGTATAGATACACTTGAACGCATACAGAGGAGAGCAACTAAAATTATTCCAGAACTGAGAGACCTTAGTTATGAAGAACGCCAGAATGTGGTTTAACAACTCTAGATACAAGGAGGTTAAGAGGAGATCAGATTGAAGTTGTTATGATATTGAATGGGTATGAAAATATTGATAGAATTATGTTTTTCTCTCTCAAGAAAGATAGCAGAACTAGAGGACATGAGGTAAAGTTAGTAAAGGATCAGTGTAGATTGGATATCAGGAAGTATTTATTCTCACATAGGACAGTAAAGGAATGGAACAAATTATCTACGGATTGTATAACCGCTAGCAACGTGAATATGTTTAAAAAAACAAGTTTAACAAGATTTAACAAGATTTGCCATCCAAGCCAAAGGCCCAGATGGCAAGTGGACAAGGAAGCCATTGGCTTATCGAGAGTCCAACAATGTTCATCTACTTATAGCCAGCCCTCCTGAGATATGTGTCAACCTTGTTTTTAAACTTATTCACGCTGCTAGCAGTTACACAATCTGTAGAAAATTTGTTCCATTCATTTATTGTCCTCTGTGAGAACGATTGCTTCCTGATGTCCAATCTACATTGATCCTTTACTAATTTTACCTCATGTCCTCTAGTTCTGCTATCCTTCTTGAGTGAGAAAAACATATTTCTATCAATATTTTCATACCCATTCAATATCTTAAAAACTTCAATCTGATCTCCTCTTAACCTCCTTGTCTCTAGAGTTGTTAAACCACATTCTTTTAGGCGTTCTTCATAACTAAGGTCTCTCAGTTCTGGAATCATTTTAGTTGCTCTCCTTTGTATGCGTTCAAGCGTATATATATCCTTCTTACGATATGGTCTCCATGCTTGTATACAGTATTCTAAATGAGGTTTAACTATTGCTTTATAAAGAGGTATCATTAACTTTTTTCCCTTGTATGTTATGTTTCTTCTAATCAATCCAATAATTTTATTACCCTTTGAAGCTGCAATACCACACTGCTCTGAAACTTTCATATCAGCGCTTATTGTAACTCCTAAGTCGTTTTCTTTTACAGTAGTACCCAGAACAGTATCTCCCATTTTATAGTTTACATTCAAGTTCCTATGTCCTGTATGTAGGCATTTACATTTCCCAAAATTGAACAACATCTGCCATTTCTCAGACCATTTCACTAATCTGTCTAGATCGTTTTGTAAATGTTGTTTATCACCATCAGTATTAACCTTTCTAAACAGTTTTTTGTCATCCGCAAATTTCAGTACGTTACTTGTTATACTGTCGTCCAAGTCATTGATATAAATTAAGAATAATATAGGTCCTAATACTGATCCTTGAGGTACCCCACTCAAAACCGATTTCCAATTTGAAACTTCTCCATCTACTACAACTCGTTGTCTTCTGTCAGTCAGCCATTGTTCTATCCAGTCAGTTATGCTATCCCCGATACCATGGGCTTTTAACTTAAGTAGTAATCTTTGATGTGGCACTTTGTCAAAAGCTTTCTGAAAATCTAAGTAGATAATATCTACTGGCGATCCCACGTCTATCCACTTAGTGATTTCTTCCAAAAAAATAACATATTTGTTAAGCATGACCTCGCTTTAAGGAATCCATGTTGAGATTAATTTAATAATTTATGCTTAACGAGGAAGTCCACCATATGGTCTTTAATTAACCTTTCTAATAATTTACAAATCACTGACGTTAAACTCACTGGTCTGTAATTCTCTGACTTATTTCTCGAACCCTTTTTAATAATGGTATGATGTTTGCTTCTTTCCATTCAAACGGAACAACTCCCTCATTTAATGACAAGTTGAATACTCTTGCAAGTGGTATACTGATTTGTTCTACTGTTTCCATTAGTAATTTTGGAGGAATCCCATCCACTCCCGGTGATTTGTTATCCTTCATTGCCTTTATTTTCTTAGCTACCAATTCTGGAGTTACAACTAACGGACCTAAATAGTCAGATTTAGCCCCCTGAAATTTAGCATCAGCAACTGGTAATGAACTAATATCTTCTTTGGTAAACACTGAACTGAAGTAACCATTTAGGTCTTCCGCCATTAAAAACCCCTGTGATATTATATTTCCAGCACTGTCTTCTAGAGGTCCAACCTTATCTTGTACGTTTTGTTTACTCCTGACATATGCATAAAAACTCTTGCTGTAATTTTTTATGTTACATGCTAGTTTTTGCTCATAGCTTCTTTTAGATTGTTTGATTTCAGTTGTAGCTGCATTAAGTGCCTCTTTGTATTTTGCATAGTCTTCGTCTTTTCTGGTACGCCTATAAACCCTCCACATAGTTTGTTTTAGCATTATTTTTCTAATAGCCTCTTTTGACAAGTGTTTCTTTCTACACCGTTTTCCTTGTTTTTGGAAGGGAACAAATTTATCGATGATACTTTTCTCATATCTTTGTAGTTACCTTTGTGGAAGTTTCTCTTGTACGTTTTCTTATTTTTACTTTCTGATTTTACATTGATGTCAAAATGTATTTGGTTATGGTCACTATTACCCAATGGTTCAAATATGTTTACATTGTCCACTAATTCTTTTTGTGATGACAAAACTATATCTAATACATTTTCTCCCCTTGTTGGTTCTAGTACGTGCTGAGTAAGAAAGCTATCCTGGATTAAAAATATAAATTGTTGGTCCTCAATCCCTGTGCTCTCTAGAGAATTCCATTGTATGTGTCCATGGTTAAAATCTCCCATTATGATACATTCCCCTTTACTAACCTCCTTTATAGCGTTTTTTATTTTTGTGTTGTCCTCTTCCTTTATGTTTGGACTTCGGTAAACTAATCCAATAGTTAATTTTGAATTTCCTGAAACAATTTTGCACCAAACAGCTTCATCGCAATCTGCTTCCCTTTCTAGTTTTATTTCATAAGCCTGAATAGATTCTTTAACATATAAAATAACTCCCCCGCCCCTTCTTCCTATTCGATCTTTCCTAAACATTACATATCCTGTCAGTCCTAATTCAGCATCTGTTATATCTATGTTGGCCCATGATTCAGTTATACCAATTATGTGAGGGTCAATATCTTCTACCATAATGTTTAATTCGTTTTTCTTATTTACTATGCTCCTTGCATTTAAACATACGCATCTATAACCTTTTTCAGAGATGTTTTTCGGATGATTTGATATTGGTTTATCTGTGCTAGTGGCCTCTTGTTCTGCTTGACACACCTCTAGGTAACCCCCCTGCACTTCTAGTTTAAAGAATGTTTACTTCCAAAAATATTTGTCATTGTACCCAAGTCACTATCTACTGCTGCTGAAAGTTTGTCCGCGAATACTGCCGCCCCCTTTCCACTTAAATGAAGCCCATCCTTCATGTACATATCAGCCCTCCCAACAAAACTTCCCCATAAATCCACAAATCCAACTTCCTCTTCCCTACATAGCTTCTGGACTAACATGTTAATTGCCATCCCCCGACAATTTCGATATTTGTGACCCCTCCTGCCCATTACAGGTAACATCCCTGACAGTATTACCTGCTCAACCCGCGTCTGTTTTAGTGTTCTGACCAACTGCCTATATTTCCTAACTATGGCAGTTGTACCCTCCCTCTCTACGTTATTTGTCCCTACGTTTACTAAACCAGATCCACCCTTACCCGAGCCTACAATGTTTTTTACCCTCTCAGTTATCGCCTCTATTTTGGCTCCAGGCAAGCAGACCACCACATCATCTCCCTTGTTTAAGACTCTGTCGGTCTTCCTAACTATCGAATCCCCCACAAACACCCTCGCTCTCTTCCTCACCCCCTATATCACTGCTGCAGAATAACTCTTCCGTTCGATCCCCTCCATCACATTCTGTCCTGACCCCTTCCCTCCTGTCTCATTCGCTCCTGTCTTCCCCACTTCCCACTCCTTTGCTCTTGTCTCTCCCACTCCCCTCTCCTTCACTCCGGTTGTTTTCCCTCCCGTCTCCCCCACTCCCTTCTCCTTCCCTCCTGTCTCCCCTACTCCCCTCTCCTTCACCCCGGTTGTCTTCCCTCCCGTTCCTTTCCTTCCCATCTCCTTACGTCCTGTCTCCCTACGGCCTGTCACCTTCCCTCCTCTCAGCTTCCTCCCATGCTGCGGTGAGCTCTCCCTAGCATCTCTTGTGTCTTTCCCCACTTTATCATCTACTGTTCCCCCACCGGAACTACTGGCACAACCCACCTGTTCCCTTCCCACCATTGCCACAACGAGCAGCCTCAGCTCTTCCAACTCCACCTCTAGTTCCTTCATCTTCGTACATCCCCTACACTCAAAACTAAAACTATCTGCCTGGACCTCAGTTGGACACATATCTCAGGAGGGCTGGTAACACGTAGACGAACACTGATGGACTCTCGATAAGCCAATGGCTTCCTTGTCCACTTGCCATTTGGGCCTTTGGCTTGGAAGGCATATCTTGTTAAACCCGGCCGAAGCCGGCCGGCACCGCTATACTCAACCCGGCCGATGCCGGACGGAAATTTTGCCTTCCAGTTGTTGCTATATTCTTGTGGCGCACTCTGCCAGATTGTTTAGAAACACTTTGCACACGACACCTAAGTAGTTGGGCAATGCAGTGTGTGTATTTTTTTGCAACTCTTTGACATTGAGTGCACACATCATGAATTAAAAGCATACCATTGATCAATCCAATGTTTAATCAATGGACTTCAATACAAAATAAAAGTGCGAAAATAATTCACAACAAGTTTATTGTCGGATTTTTCTAATCGGCATGAAAGGCTAAAAATTGATGAGCGAATGCGTTCGTTAAATGATTTAGCACAATTAGTAGCAAACATATGACTTGCATTACAGCGGGGTGACAAGTTGTGTGTAAAATTCTAAAATTGTTGTTACAAGCAACAGTAATACCTTTCAGACTCTGTTTTTTTTAAATTACACCAAATACTTGAGGTATACATTGAACCACAGTATGAAGTAAATAAAGTTGTTTTAATGGAACTGTTGCATAAGTAAAATTGTCTGGCTAAAACATTTGCCTGCGCATAGTTACATCTTTTCTGCCTAGCAATATCACCATCATCAGTAAGGTTATTGTTTCTAATATGGCCAATGTATTTACATGTCTCAGTGTAAGGTAGTGTATGGTTATTGATAACAACAGGGTGAATATTTTCTTGTCCCTAGGTTTGTTATCAATAACCATATAGAAAGATTTGTTGGCAATGTATGTTATATCATACATATTGCCGTACTCGGCACAACAATCGGTAAGATTTCTCAACCCTGAAACACTACGTGAAAAAACACAAAGGTCATCAGCATACATCATATGATTCTTTATGGTTCCTGCATAAAGACAACCAATTTGTTGTTTATTCTAATTTATACTTAAGTCATCCTTGTAACTGTTAAAAAAATGTGGAGAAAGGATTCCACCCTGCTTAACACTGTTTGAAACGGTAAAAAAATCTGAGAAGCTACAACACCATCTGACAGTGAATGTCTGAGTTCTGTGCCAGTAATAAAGAATGCGCACAATAAAAGAAGGACATAGCATCCGGTAAAAAAACATGAATTAACATGCTGCTATATAACAGTGACATGAGAACATGACGTTTTTGATTCGCATATTTAAAATGTTCGTTGCAAATGCAAATCAGAGTACGTTTACAGCATCGCAAGTTTGCCAGTTACTGTGCGATGAAAGGGGCGATGAGATTGATGCTTCTGACATCGAAATAGAGGTAATTATATCTGACACTTTCATTGCTTGTTGTCTCAACTTTCTTTGTTCAATGGCAAAGATGGCTGGGGTTGTTGTCATTGTGTCACGATGCTCAGTGACAGTGCTCGTCATAGTGAATAAAATATGGCCTATGTTATTTTTGCGTAAGTAAACTTGCAATAGGCAGACGGAATTATAATTTATGTGTCGATTTATGATTGTTATGCCGATATTTCTAAATACTATCTGGTTGGCAAAGCAAAGCCAAATGTAGACCCAGTCCAAGGCTAAGCCAGGCCTAAGGTATAGGCTAAGCCTACGACAGGGACAGGGCCTGGACCTAGTGTAACTGGCTGTGTTTTTTTCCATTAGGGCGGGCGGGCGGGCGGGCGGGCGGGCGGGCGGGCGGGCGGGCGGGCGGGCGGGCGGGCGGGCGGGCGGGCGGGCGGGCGGGCGGGCGGGCGGGCGGGCGGGCGGGCGGGCGGGCGGGCGGGCGGGCGGGCGGGCGGGCGGGCGGGCGGGCGGGCGGGCGGGCGGGCGGGCGGGCGGGCGGGCGGGCGGGCGGGCGGGCGGGCGGGCGGGCGGGCGGGCGGGCGGGCGGGCGGGCGGGCGGGCGGGCGGGCGGGCGGGCGGGCGGGCGGGCGGGCGGGCGGGCGGGCGGGCGGGCGGGCGGGCGGGCGGGCGGGCGGGCGGGCGGGCGGGCGGGCGGGCGGGCGGGCGGGCGGGCGGGCGAACATTTTGAAAATTTGCATTTTTTTATTTGTATATATAAAAACATGATATTCGACATAAATATGCATTCAGTAGAAATCGTGTTCGTACTAATATACTAATATAAGATCGATATCATGTGCATTTCTATTTATGGAGCAAAACTATGGAACTAGTTAAATTAAACCATCACTAGATGCAGAAGCATACAAGGATTAAAAACAAGAAACTACAAGTTAGATATCCTTCTATGTATTATAATGGGTGTGCGTGCGTGCGTGCGTGCGTGCGTGCGTGCGTGCGTGCGTGCGTGCGTGCGTGCGTGCGTGCGTGCGTGCGTGCGTGCGTGCGTGCGTGGACTTGGGGGTCCACTTCACAAAGAATTGTTTGAGGTTTTGTAGATAAACGCCTCATTCAGTTTTGTATAATGTTCTGGGCAATCGTTGCTGAAGTTCCTACTAGTCCTGGCATTATTCATTGTGTCGTATGGTGTGGCATCCCGGGCATTGCTATTTCCCAAATCTGAGCTTTCGTGGGCGCTGCTACGTGACATCGTTTACATGCCATACTGGCAAATGTATGGTGAACTGCAGCTTGAAGATATTGAAGGTGAGAACAATATCGCATAAGCGACACCAGAAGTGTATATATTCCGACTGCTTATGTGGATGTTTTAGCATAACAAGCCAGGTACCGAAATGTGTGGATTGCACAACCTTGTTTAGAATGGTTAAACATGATCGACATACACAATATTTACATACAAAATGATGTAAACAAATTAGTGAAAATGGCAGATTTTTGGGGAAACGTAAATGCCTACACACAGGACATGGGAACTTGGATGTAAAATATAAAACGGGAGATACTTTTCTGGGTACTACCATAAAAGAGGAAAGGGCTTGGGAGTAACATTACGTGCTGATATTAAAGTCTCAGAGCAGTGTGGTGTTGCAGTTTCAACAGTGTAATAAATGTCTTGGTTTGATTAGGAGAATATAACAGAGGGAGGGAGAGAGAGAGGGAGGGAGAGAGAGAGGTGGAGAGGGAAAGGAGAGGAGAGGAAGGAGAGTTAGACAGATGGGCCAACATACTTTTAAAACACCCCTAGTTTGGTTAAGCAACATTTATCTTAATGCCGATGCCAATTTATTATGCACATAAATCACTCGGATAGTTTCCACTATAATACACTTAAAACAGCTGCGACTGTTCACGTGCAAGCGTCATTGCCAACACGTTTACCTTGTTCAAGTGAGTGGGTGATCGTCGTTTTGTTTTGTTTATTTAATCGGTAATAGTAATGGAAATATGGCAAAACTGCATAAACATATGTTGTCTTTGTAGATGCCAACTCTCGCGGTGGACTCGTGACCATAGCCATTGTCCTGTTCGCCGTCTACATGATGATGTCTCACATTATGTTGTTGAATCTTCTCATTGCAACGTTCACGTAAGCTTCAAAAAATGTATCAGCCAACCAAGCACAATGTATGCTTTCTTCAGTAATCGCAGTTTGGATTCAACTTTTAATCGTTACGTTGTTCACATCACCTCACCTCAAATGTCCTCTTCGGGCCCAGTGTCCCATATATATATATATATATATATATATATATATATATATATATATATATATATATATATATATATATATATATATATATATATATATATATATATATATATATATATATATATATATATATGTATGTATATATATGTATGTATATGTATATGTATGTATATGTATATATATATATATATATATATATGGTAATTTCTCACGAAACGTTCACACATTTGGTTCAGAAGTGAGTAAAAATAAAGGTATTCGTATAAGGGCAAACATTTTTGTCATATGGAGAGATAATATTGATCTAATTAGGCAATAAGAGTTGGTAGACTAACTTCTAATATTGAGCATTTCGCAGCTAGGTGAAGTTGGGAGTACAGATGTAGTTGTAAATACTTAAGATCTGAAACCGTACGTCTACACACTAGGCCTTGTAGTTTGAAAGGTCATTACACTTATTTAATGTCTAATTACATGTGATATTTCACTTTCTATACATGTAAAATGATATATTTGTGTTTGGGACTCATTAAGACGTATTTGTCAAATGTTTTCTCTGTTTGGGGTAACGTTGGCGTAATTTGTACTCTTCGACTGTGAAGTTTTTTAACGTGACGTTATATTATAAGATGCCATTATAATGGAAATATATTCATTGAGAAGACTATAACTTAGATAGCTTACAAATGCACACGTACGGTTTCACATAATGTAATTTCCTGTAGAATAGCGTGTATTACTTGGGAGACCACTGAACAAGTTTCATCTAGCTTTAGCGTCTTTTGAATACGTACCTGAATATACAAACTCATTTGTGTGCCTGTTCTTGATGTTATTATATCATATTCTTATTATTTTCACAACGGTGCAAATCTATGGAAACCTCATGAATAGATTACATTGAGTTGATGAATTGTCAAAGGCATGATGTAAGTCGAAATATATTCTTGTGTCAAAAATCATTATGTGATAATCAAATGTGCTTCAGTGTAGTTCTGATCCAATATGTTTGATTTCATAATGTCATGTGAATGAAATGCACCTCAGAACTGATCGAACTTTGTTTGGTTACATAGTGTCATCCCTCTTTGAAACCACCTCTCTTTCTTGCCCTTCTTCTCCGCTTGCTTCGTCGCCAGTTGCGTTCTCCCACCTTGCACATGTTGGATGGAACTCTCCGCCATCGTCTTTGCTGCTCTTTTTGAAGAGGGACGTGGCATATATAGTCAGTACTGGTCTTGGGACCATAGAGTGTGCAGTATTTGATTATGTCACGGACTGCTGGCACATTTCACATATCATAGCTTCGGGGTTGACTTCAACGATTTTCATCGTTGTTTCGCTAGAACGGACAGCCAGCATCTTGGGCTTGGCGTTTCTTATATAATTATAGTTCCTTGCAGAGGCCGCTCCTGGGCTCTTACACAATGTGCGAGAGAACCCCAACGTCTGTGCCAGCCACATAATGTAACGCCACACTAGCGATCACGATAGTCATATTGGCATTGCTGCTATAACTGCTCTTCCACTCGGGGTCTTTTCTGAGTATCTTCGGGAATTCCCTGGCACGTAGCTTGCGCATTGGTCTTGACTCGATTGGCACCCATATCTGAAACACACGTTTAACTCCTGTGTTCAGCATAACACTGAAATAGTGAAACCATTCATCGCACGAAACCGTACGTCGCATACCAGTCTAAGCTGGTTAACATTTGTATTTATTCTGTAGAAATAAAGTTTGCATATGACATATAACATTGTTTAGTCGACTAATATAGTAAATGTAGACGAATACAAGTATATGATGCATTGCAACATTTGCTTCACATTTCCATCAAGTGATTATTTTATTTTGATGAAATTTTATATGAAAACGGTTGTTATTTTATTCTAATGACACGCTATATATTAAGCATATACATTATACAAATATAACCATTTTAAAAACATATAATATGTCTATCAAACTGCTCCAGTCGATGTATCACAATAATGTTTCAATTATAAGTCGCTTGAAACCGTCCATTATCTCCAAGTTGGAGCACGTCTGTTCCCGAGAAAAAACACTGTACTCCACGCATTATATGCTCCTGACGACGAAGCGCACATATTATCTCGGTGAAAATCGCCAGTTTACTCACTACTAGACATTAGTTACATTAATAAGACATTCATAAAAACATGTAGAAACATATATTTAAAAAAAACACTCACCAAATGTGCTATTTGGGTCCAGCAAAACTGGACTCCTTTCAATTCGTTTGGCGTCGCTTGTTACAACCAGTAATGCAATAATAGACCAGTAATGTAATAATCGACCGGTAATGTAATAAGTCGACCAATAATGTAATAAAAATGATGATGATAATAATAATTATGAAGATGATGATGTTAATAATGATGATGTAGAAGGTGATGATGAGGGTGTTAACGATTATGATGATGATGACAATTAAGGGGCGATTTAAGTGACGATGATAATGATGATGATGATTATGACGATGATGATGATGATAATGATTATGATGATTATAATAATGATGGTAATGATGATAACGATGGTGATGATGAGTTTGATAAATGGTTATGATGATGAGAGGACAAAGATTAAGGACAATTAAGCGGTCTTACTGATGATGATGGTGACGAAGATGATGACAATGCAGGTGATCATTATTACGATTATGAGGACGATGACAATGACATCCTCAGCATCATCATCTGCTCCTCTTCCTCCTCGTCATCATCAACCTCATGTTCACCCTTATAATGGCTAGCCATGCTGACACCCACTCGACGTTCACAAACGTATGATTAACATAGGAATCTCAGAACGAGTGAGCCGCATGTCTCCTGGGAGGACATATGGAATGCTGTTCATATAACCTCCCAGGTAACGCACGGCAGTAACTACAGGTTGGCAAACAATCGGACCGAGTCAGACAGAGTGGTAAGGAAGAAGGGGGGGGGGGCATTAAAAGGGTCACCTAAACACATGGAAGAGGTAATCTACACTCAATTAAGGGATCATCTCAAACAATTATTTAAGGGATCATTAAAATGTTTAATAATCATTTGATAAAATTAAGGGGTCATCAAACAAGTTGGGGAAATCTCAAAATGCATATTAGAAACTTAAGTTTAACCGCAAAAATAATGAAATAAGGGACCCAGCTGAAACAATTAAGGGGTTATTTCAAAAATTAAAGATAAGCGTAATTTCAGTCAATTAAAATGTTCATTTAAACGATTAAAGGGCGACCTAAAGTATTTAAAATATGACTAAAATTAAGGGTGAACATGAGGATGACGATGACGATGAGGAGGAGGAGCAGGATGATGATGCTGAAGATGTCATTGTCATCGTCCTCATAATCATAATAATGATCACCCGCATAGCCATCATCATCATCATCGTAATAATAATAATCATCGTCATTAAGATCGCCCCTTAATTGTCACCATCATCATAATCGTTTATCATCCTCGTCATCACTTTCTACATCATCATTATTAACATCATAATCATCATCATCATCATCATAATGATTATCATCATCATTTTTATTACATTACTGGTCGATTTATTACATTACCGGTCGATTATTATATTACCGGCCGATTTATGACATTACCGGTCGATTATTACATTTCTGGTCTCACCGTAATGTAATAAAAACGATGAACATGATTATGATGATGACGATAATGAAGATGATAAATGGTAATGATGATGATGAATAGGAGGAGAAAGACGAAGATAATTTAGGGTTTATCTTAGCGCTATCTTGGAGGTTATATGAACGGCATTCCATATGTCCTCCCAGAAAACATGCGGCTCACTCGTTCTGAGATTTCTATGTTAATCATACGTTTGTGAACGTCGAGTGGGTGTCAGCATAGCCACTATAAGGGTGAACAGGAGGATGATGATGACGGTGAGGAGGAGGAGCAGGATGATGAGGTTGAAGGTATTCGTCCTCATAATCGTAATAATGATCACCCTCATTGTCATCATCTTCGTCATATCATCATCATCACTAAGACAGCTTAATTGTCTTCATCGTCTTCATCATCATCATCATAACCATTTATCACCCTCGTCATCATCATCGTTATCATCACCATCATCGTCATAATCATCATCATCAGTATCGTCGTCACTAAGATGAACCCTCAATTGTCATCATCATCATCATAATCGTTTATCACCCTCATCATCACCTTCTACATCATCATTACTAATATCATCATCATCACCATCATAATGATTATCATCATCATTGTTATTACATTACCGGTCAATTATTACATTAACGGTCGATTTATTACATTACCGGTCGATTATTACATTACCGGTCGATTTATTACATTACTGGTCGATTACTACATTACCGGTCGATTATTACATTACTGGTTGTAACAGTCGCTTTAATTTCCACAAAGACCACTAGGAAGTACGTACGGGTAAATCGCCACGTAGCAGTTCTTGCCGACGCACGGTTTCATGTGGTGTCGGGCGACGGTTACAAGGCCCGTAAAAAGTCATAAAACGTAGGAAAATGTCTTTACACGTTAGACCGTTTACAAATATTTACCTAGGAATATGCTATTGATGACATATTAATAGTTCTCACTAATGTATTGAACTATTCTCACGACGTATCTACACATGTGGGACATACGGTTACATAAAAAAACTTCCCAAACAAGTGTTGGGACCTCCCACAAGTTATTATCCAACGATTTCCATTTAAAAGATTGCGTATCAAAAGTATCCAGCTGAAGATGGACATGTGTACACACACACACACACACACACACACACACACACACACACACACACACACACACACACACACACACACACACACACACACACACACACACACACACACACACACACACACCACACACACACACACACACACACACACACACACACACACACACACACACACACACACACACACACACACACACACACACACACACACACACACACACACACACACACACACACACACACACACACACACACACACACACACACATTATATATATAATAATGTATATATATATATATATATATATATATATATATATATATATATATATATATATATATATATATATATATATATATATATATGCCTTCCTGTTACTTTTGTTGTTTCTATCGTGATGTTTACATCATATTATCAAAACATACTCTAAACCTCGCAAATTTACTGTAAAGGGAAGTTCTTGCATAGCACGGTATCCAGTTCGTGGGACCGCATAACGCTTTTCACTTCACCTTATCCCCGCTGCAATTACCGCGCGATATTCATGCCCATATACCAATCACTGTCTATGGCTAGGTACTTATTTATACAGCTGAGTGAACTGCGGCAACGTGGATTGAACGAAATTCCCAAGCTTCGTAACGGCAGCAAGAGAATTCGAACCCAGGTTCTCTCGATAACCACAACGCCACCGCGCCCCCAGTGCTAGTTTTGCTGGTGCTTTTAGCTCTTTAATTTGCCTAGTAACATGTACTTTGTGTGTTTGTTATAAGATAACAGCTACACGTACACCAAAGTTCGTAGTTCTAGTTATGTCAGCTCTATATGGCGTGATTGTCTTCAATGTGTGGATTCACTTCCGTTGCTGTCGTTTCAGTATTTGATCGTTTGAACACTCAACCCCGAAATGATAGCATGAATTGTATTAATTTTTTCTAAAAAGTATAATCTCAATCGTGTTTCATTCTTTCCTAATACATGTTGCCAATGTTTAGAAGGACAATGTCTGCTGCTGGACCGATTGTCTCCTAGCACAACGTAGGGTTAGTAACCTCCTCTTGAATGTGTTAACAATAATTATGTTTGCATCAAATCCTAAGCGTATGTCTCGGTTTTCATTAGCCATTCCATCACCCGAATCCATGACGAAAAGAAGAAATCGTGGCACTTCTACTTCCACAGTCTTGTACGGGAATACGAAGGATACAACGACGTGCCGCCGCCATTTTCAACATTGGTGTACGTCTACCAGTTGTGTAGATGGTTGATACGTGGAAGTAGGTGGCATATTATTTAAGAACAGACGATGCATCGTTTGAATGATACAGAATATCGTTTGGTCGAGGAATGTTATTTCAGTAGTGGATTCATTATTAAATTCAATTATGAGTTAAACATGTGCAGTTGGGTAGCACAGACCATGATTTTGGGGATGTTGGCACTTTGTGCCGTGACAGGTTGCCCTGCATTTGTTGAAATTTCAGATCCTCCTGAACAAGATTCCAGATGGTATCTTTCACAATTAAGTGTTAGTCAATGTGCAAATATGAGATTTATTTCCTATGCAGAAGTTAGGCGTCCACTTTGACGCCATCCATTTTAGTGGCTTACAAAAACAATCATCACATTCAGTATCAAAATGTTTACTTACATGTCACATGTTACATGTTGTGACTTACATGTCACAACAAGCAAAATGTCTTAAAGCTTAACAGTTGTTATGCTTTCTGTCAGCCGCTTTCACTTCCAAGCGAATAAAATATGCAACGTAATTAATAACTATGACAATTAATTGTTATACTAAAAACAACATGAAATATCTCAATATATATATATCAACAATCTAGTATCGGTGCAACATACAGAGTAACATCAATATACATGTGAATGATGTGTACTGTTAAAATTATGTGTGTTTGTGTGTGTGTGTGTGTGTGTTTGTGTGTGTGTGTGTATGTGTGTGTGTGTGTGTGTGTGTGTGTGTGTGTGTGTGTGTGTGTGTGTGTGTGTGTGTGTGTGTGTGTGTGTGTGTGTGTGTGTGGGGGGGGTGTGTGTGTGTGTGTGTGTGTGTGTGTGTGTGTTTGTGTGTGTGTGTGTGTGAGTGTGTGCGTGTGTGTGAGTTTGTGTGTGTATGTATTATTGTACGTGTCTACCATAAACAAACCGCATGGCTATCGAATTGTCCACATTTCAACGATATTGCCACGTTAAAGGCGAGAGCCGAAATTTCTTGCTTTATAACATACTTGAAAAAATGGTCATGCTGTGGAAATGGGACCGAAGTCCTGGTATGTTTGTAGGTGGTCGTGAAAAATATTGTTACTTGGTCTAAAGTATTTTGCTTCAGGTGGAAATTCAAACATCACTGAAGTAAAAAAAAAGAGAAGACTACAATTACAACAGTTTGAGAAGAGCAAGATGTATAAGTATTTGAGGTAGGACATATTTCGCGTTTTCATTTCTTTAACTGTGATTTTACGTCAACCGGAAGTCTTGTGGTGCTATGATGCACTTTACTGGTTGCAGTTTACTGTAAATGCGTTTATGGGTATGATACCCAAATACTATAAATCTTCGTTGGTAGAATGCCTAGAAAGTTCATACTGTAAATGAAATAGCTATTCCACGCCTGTATGCAATCGTGTGTTCATGAACAATTCAATTTCTTCTCGGCCTGATGGTCGAATGAAGCTATCGGATATGTATGCCTTTGCACCATGATCTAGTCTGTTTACGGAAATGTTCTCAGCCTTATAACCTATGTGTCGCTACTAACAAAATGTATTAAAGTTTGTTATGCTTACTGTCAGCAACTTTTACTTCTAAGCGATTAAACATGTCACGTAATTAGTTAATATGACAATTACATATTATATCATACAAACTATATGACATATCTAGCAACATTCTGGCGCAATTTAATGCTAATAAATATATATATATATATATATATATATATATATATATATATATATATATATATATATATATATATATATATATATATATGTATATGTCTACCATAAACAAACCGCATGGCTGTCGAATTGGCCACATGGCAACGATATTGCCACGTTAAAGCGAGAGACGAAATTATATATATATATATATATATATATATATATATATATATATATATATACATATATATATATACATATATATATATATACATATATATATATATATATATATATATATATATATATATATATATATATATATATATATATATATGTATATATATATATATACACACACACATATATATATATATATATATATATATATATATATATATATATATATATATATATATACATATATATATATATATATATATATATATATATATATATATATATATATATATATATATATATATATGTATGGATATATATATATATATATATATATGTATATATGTATGGATATATATATATATAATTTTTTATATGTATGTATGTATGGTTATATATATATATATATATATATATATATATATATATATATATATATATATGACCACCTTTCATTAACGATCACAGTCAGCTCGTCCTTCCACGAGAGTTCCACATGTTAAATTATTAAGTGACTCCCGGTATTATTTTTTACCATCCCTTGAGCGGTCGCTAAGACAGGTTTGACCGTATACACGTTCGAATTAAGCTATCGGATACATGTGCATTTCCAATATGTCTGTTTTCTGGTTGGCTTTGTTTGAGCAGATTCCTCGAAAAGGCAAGTGTAGCTGAGCATGCAGACGAAGCGAATATGGCACGACTGCAGTTCTTGGAAGAAACTGTGCACACTCTATGTGGAATAAAAGATAAAACGTAAGTGGCACATCATTTATGAATAGCCGATGCAGGTATGTCATCGAAACCAGCTAATGAAATTAAGAAGATTTTAAACAACGTCCACTGGTATACTGTAATGTAATGAATAACACAAATAATGTTCATTTATACGGCACTTATTATTTAAGTTTTTATGGATATATGTATCAATTATGAGGTATGTGGCTAAGCGGCTTAAAACCTTTGAGAGTCAAACCTGCATTAAGCGTATGTAAGGTCGAATGAAGCTATCTGATACGTGTGCATTAGCACCATGATCTAATCTGTTTTATGAATTATTTTGTTTAAACAGATTGCATGAACAGGCACGTGTAACTGAGCCTACTGACGAGACCAGTGTGGCACTATTGCAGTCCTTGAAAGTACAAAATTTAATGCAGTCCATAGAGAAGAAAATGTCGGCCATGGCAGATGGAATAGCACAAGTGCGTAGATGATTGTGTTTGTTTATTGGGGGATTGTCTTCCTTCAATAATCCATTGACTCAGTCATGATATCATTAGATTTGTACAGCATATTAAAAACACACAAGCATTTTAATTTTTCGAATTGTTAACGGGCTAATACGTTTACACTTTTGATATATTTACATTAATATGTAATTACAAGTAAATGCACATACATGTTACATACATGTATTGTACTGCTGCAGTTCGTTACCTAGCCAACAAATGTGTGTAGTATCTTCGCAATGCACTACAATTATAGTAATGTTTTACTAAATTCTTGAAGTAGATATACTAATAGTGTCATTTATTGTCGGTGGCAATGACGCAAATACCTTCTCGTGTCGTTGGTATCGGTCTAAACCACATATCACACACATATAATAGTTTCTTAGCTTTGTAGCACAATTATAATAATGGTTTATAAATTAATGTAGTATATGTGTAGTTCCAATGGCTAGTTGTAGTGCCGCTTATTGTTGGTTACGGTGGCGATGACGCTGTCATACCTAGATGTAGTGGCAAATATACGTTTGCTGGTAGTCATACCGGTATTAGATTATCATGACATTTATTCAATCGTGGAGACAATATATTTGTACAACATAATTATAAACAAATGTGCACTTCAATTAATCGAATTGGTGACGGTCTAATATGTATACACTTTTGATATATTTATCCTCGTGTGTTGCCCTAATCTATTATATTTTACAGTATTCGTGCATTTCGTTATTTATCTGACTCATAGATGTAGTTTGTTGGTAGTGCAGCACAGTTATAGTAATGGTTTACTTACTTATTGTAATATGTGTAGCTTTAATTGTTAGTCATAGTGTTGTTTATTGTTGGTTACGGTGGCGATGACGCTGTCAAACCTAGATATAGTGGCAAATATACGTTTGCTTGTAGTCACACCGGTATTAGATTATCATGACATTTATTCAATCGTGGAGACAATACAACATAATGCTAAACAAATGTGCATTTTAATGCCGTTGATTGTTGGTTATAATGACAATGACGCTTTTATACCTAGATGTAGTGGCAAATATGTGTTTTATTTAAAACAGCACAGTGTACTCCGCTTAATATAATAACTTCTCAACGTGAATCTATTTAGTGGCTGATTCGTTTAAGTGGCGCAGTTTAATAATATAGCGGGAATGTGGAGGATTATGTCACAGCCAATATATTCTACTAAGATTCTACTAAGCGGTTGCTTATGTTTTCCGCGATTCTGTTTATCGTAGTACACTGTTTTACACTCGTAATACAGTCCTTCTAAGTTTGTTGGTCTGTTTTGTGGGGTCTGATGTGAAAATAACGTTGCCAATTGGTCGATTGGTAGGTAAAGGTAAAGTCATCCCCCAGGCATTACGCCTTAGGAAGCCATGAAGGCTTATATGGCCAGTGCTTAAACCTGGTTTCTGTAGTGCGAAGCAACTTAGAGTGCAGTTATACTGACTCCTGGACGGGACACTAGTCCATCACAGGTACCTTCCAAACAGTGTTTGTACTCATTTGCAGCTGAGTAGACTGAGGCAAAGTAGGGTAAACGAAATTGCCTAAGCTTCGAAAACGAACCGTACCCAGTGTGGGTCTTGAACTCACAACCCTCGAATTTAGAGTCCAACACCTTAACCACTAGGCCACGGCTGCCCCCTATTGGTCGATTGAATACATAATAAACTTATTTGAATGTATGCTTGATACGTGTGGAACGCACAATAAAATGCAGTTTGTAATCTTATTGACTTTCCTCATTTAAGGTGCAATTTTGTAAATGTTGTGACCTCATCAATGAAAATCTGCACGCTGTGACCAAAATGTTTTTTTTCATCAACGATACACTCCGCTTTGTTGCTAGGCTTTCTAGATGAGCATAGTCCGAAAATATATGTCTTTAAAAGTAAACAGTGCAAAAATATGTTGTTATATAAGTTGCTAAGTAAATGGCTGGTGCATAGCTTAATCTTTTTATCTTACATCGAGCAAGTTGCTAGAATAAACACCGCGGAGAACATCCTCACACCATTATATGACAAGATTTAACAAGATTGCCGTCCAAGCAAAAGTCCAGGGTAAGTGGACAAGGAAGCCATTGGCTTATTGTTTCCCGCCCTCCTGATATATTCAACAATTTGCTTAAACGCTGCTACCATATATACAATCTGTAGATAATATGTTCCATTCATTTATTGTCCTCTGAGAATGAGTACTTTCTAATATGTAATCTACACTGTTCCTTCACCAATGTTATTTTGTGTACTTTAGTTTGTCCAGCTTTATTAAGTGAGAAAATATTTAAGATTTCTATCATTATTTTCATACCCATTCAATATCCTAAAAACTTCGCTTTGATATCCTCTTAACCTCTTTTACTGTAGGGTTATTAAAACACATTATTTTAGGTGTTCTTCATAACTAGGGTCTCTCAGTTCTGGAATAATTTTCGTTGCTCTCCTCTGTATTTGTTTTAGAGTTTCTGTATCCTTCTTACAACATTTTCCATATTTGTCGAAGTAAGAAATTGTTCAACTATACTCATAAATTTAATTTTTCATATTTTAGAATGTTCCAACATTCAGATGCTGTTTCACTCTTCAGAAAGTGGGAGTTTCTACTGTATTTAATTTTATGTTTACTTTCTAACTTTACTTTGATGTCAAAATGTATTTTATTGTTATCACTGCTACACAACTGTTCATGTATTTTAATTCATGTTGTGAAGACAAAATTATATATATTCATAATCTTCCCTGGTTGTTGAGTAAGGAAGCTATCCTGTATTAAAAATAGCAATTGTTGGTCCTCACCCGGTGTACTATCTAGATGTTTCCATTGTATGTGTCCGAGGTTAAAATCTCCCATTAGCATACATTCCCCTTTATTCACATCCTTTATAACGTTTGGTATTTTGTGTTATCCTCTTCGTTTATATTTGGACTTCGGTAAACCAATCCAACCGTTATTGTTGAATTTCTTGAAACTATATTACACCAAACTGTTTCATCGCAATCTGCTTCCCTTTCTAATTTTATTTCGTAATCCTGAATAGATTATTTAACATATAAAATAACCCTCCCTCTTCTTCCTTAATCGAAATCTCCTAACATAGCATATCCTGTCAGTCTCATATGTCTTTTTTGCCCATGATTCGGTTATACCTTACGTGAGGGTCAGTATCTTCTATCATAATGTTTAATTCGCTTGTTTTATTAACTATGCTCCTTGCATTTAAACACATGCATTTAAATCAAGGAATGTACATTTTGCATGACATTTTGCTGCTGGTTTGTATGTAGTAATGGCATACTGTCCTGTTTGAGGCACCTAAGTAAGCCACTGCACATCTAATGTAACAATGTTTTCTATCAAAAATATGGCTGACGTTACACATGCCACTGTTTGACTGTCCCTAAGAGTTCTTCCACAAATATTGCTACACCCTTTCCACTTAGATGAAGCGCATACCTCATGAACATCAGCCCTCCCGACAAAGTAACCCCACAAATCCAAATTCCTCCTCCTTACAAAGCTGTTGAACTAATACATTACTCGCCATCCTCCTGCAATTTCGATAACCCTGACACCTGCTTCCCATTACTGGTAAATTCACTTAAAGAATTGTCTACCAAACCCGTGTCTGCATTAATGTCTTAACTAACTGCCTGTACTTCTTACACATGGCAGTTGTACCCTCCCCCCTCTCTCTCTCTCTCTCTCTCTCTCTATCTCTCTCTCTCTCTCTCTCTCTGTCTGTCTGTCTGTCTCTCTCTCTCTCTCTCTCTCTCTCTCTCTATCTATCTCTCTCTCTCTCTCTCCCTCTCCCTCTCTCAACATACCCCCATGATGAAATACTGGTTCTTCAATTAATCACATATTGGGGTTTGCTTTGCATTATCAAACAAAGCTTTCAAAGTTGGATCTTCTCATTGAGCTATTTTAAAAGAGTCCGATGTCACATTAACGTTACCCACATCGGGAACTTTAAGCGGACTAATATTTCTCTTTTGTTTCACTGCTTCACTGGTTACTGCGCAAGTCGACATCGGCCAATCACGCCAACGTTTGTAACAGCAAAGTATTCTGTGACCCTAAACATCGAGAGATATGTCGTGCTTTGGACCAGGTTGGAGGTTTTTAGATTTGGAACCTAATATGTCGTATATAGTACCGGCATAAAGTAACTGGAACAACAGTTTTTGTCATCACTTTCTATGATACATTTAATTTATTATAGTCTTCCCTGTACACCAACCTATTACAAATTTATAGTATGCCACCTACAACTTATCTGAACATATTGTTTTCATTAAAGTCATGTGTATTTACATATTTTTTGCAGAGATGCAACTGTTGACATCAACATGTGAAAATACCAATAATTGCGGTATAAATGCACTATGTTTTTTACGCATTATTTGTGCAGTAAACAATTATTTACATAATAATACTAATGCAAATCTATTGAAAATATAACAGGGTGATGCTATTCCATAATTTTTTATCCTAGAATTTTAATATTATTTGTTCATGTTTTTATACAATAACAGAAAAATCATCGCAACATCATGAAAAATGTACCAACAACAATATTTATACCAATAAATTTACCAAACTGTATATTCATAATCATGTCAATACAACTACACCTACAGAAACAACAGAAAAACATTACTGTGTTGAAAATAGAAAATCGTGTGTGGTGACCCTTTGCCTTGATAACAGCGGAGCATCTTTTGGGCATAGAATGTATCAAGACCTGAATAGTGTCAGCAGGGATGGCTCCCCATGCTTTACTCAGTAATTGCCACAGGACATCCAGTGAACTTGGCTTTTTACCTGTACCCTTCTGTAGAGGACTTCCCAGAGTTGCTCAATTGGGTTCAAGTCTGGGCTTTGGGCCGGCCAGTCCAATACCTCTACACCACAATTATCCAAGTAATCACACACTCTCCTCGCTTTGTGGCAAGGGGCATTGTTTTGCTGGAAGACTAATGCCTGCCCCTCATCCTAAAGAGTCCCAGCAGAGGGAAGCATCTGGTTTCTGAGCACTCTGATGTACTGGTCCTGCCGCATGGTATCTACACACCTCGAGAGTTGGCCGACCACACGGCCGGACAGGCACCCCAGATCATCAGGCTACCCCCTCCATGCTTAACTGTGGGGACAATGCACTGTGGGCTAAACTTTCCCCCTTCCGTCTCCTTATAAAAGCCCACTTTGCTCCACAGAAAATCTGAAAGGAACTTTCATCGGACCATAGAACATTGTTCAACTGCTCACCTGTCCGGTCCTTATGCTGTCGTGCGAACCTCAACCTCGCCATTACAATTTGCGGCCGCAAGTGGGGCTGTTTGGCTGCCACGCAGCCACGGAGTCCTGCTGACAGTAGTCTCTTTCGTACTGTTCGAGCTGCGAGCTGGATGCCATGCATTTCATCCATCTTGGCACGCTGTGTCGTCGAGGTCAGGCGAAGATTTTGGAGACTTGTCCGAACCAAAAGACGATCTTGTCGTACAGTAGTGTCTCTGGGAACTCCTCTACAGAAGGGTACAGGGTAAAAAGCCAAGTTCACTGGATGCCCTGTGGCAGTAACTGAGTGAAGCATGGGAAGCCATCCCTGCATCCCTTACAATGAGTGACACGGAAAATAGATATAAAATAGCAGAAATGTAACAACTACCCAGCAGAGTGGGTTGCCTGCGAATTTTCGTAGAACACTTGCATCGGATATGTGAGTAAAGTTGATGTGTTCTGTGCTATTCCATAATATCCTTTCAATTAGTGACACTGACAGTCGTTGGCCGCTCGACACAACGGCTATTAGGGAAACAAGTTTAATGGAACTTATGGAAGGTAGAAAACCTTAATTTATTTAATTGGTGTTAGTAAAATAACATTATAAATTGCATACGAGAAAGTACTCATTCTCACCGATGAGAGTAACTAGTGTAAATGTTAAAAGTGTGAATATGTTTTAAAATGAACCATTGCCATCATTTGGCTTATTTTGCGATTTTTTAATGTAACATGTTGCGCCACTACATGGTAGCATGGTAAACTAATGACTAACTTTGCCCCCCTTTGCCCCCCTTGGCCTCCCCCCATGCAAGGTGGTAGATACGCTACTGAATATTCTTCATAACAAGGGCGGGCTACACACAAATGATAAATTGTTGGACTCTCGATAAACGAGTAGCTACCCCATCCACATCCACATCCACATCCACATGCTGTCTCTAGCTTGTTGGTTTGGATGATCTTGTTACGTCTTGTCTGGTTAAATGTCACCATGGCGTCAAGCGAAGGTTCACTGATTTTCATTTTACTTTACTGATCCAGAGCTATTTGAGGGTTTCATAGACTTAAAATGCCACATAGAAAGGGTAATAGTGAGATTAATTTCGAAAAAAGCAAAAGTGTCATGACACCTTCGTGGGGTCATGCATGAACCACAGAAAGGGTGGTGCCCTAGGTGCAAAGTGTCCAGGAATAGCATAACATACATACATACTTGTTAGTTGGATTATATTAAGACTTTATATTACTAATATCTTGTAAGCCATAGAACACAAGTAGGTGGGGCCACTGTACTGTTTTAGTTAAGCTGTTTGCCTATTTTACATGTTGAATACACACAATTTAATACATGATAGTGTATCTCTATTTACCAGGTCCTATTAAATAGTGTGTCGTTGTTGAATAGGTTTGTTTGGCCTGTTTATTAAGAATCCGAGTAGGGCATGAACCCTCATCATAAAACTATGCTTGATCCCATGCCTGGGTTTATTATCTTTGTTATGTATTTTATATTGTATGTAGCTGTTGGTAACCTAGATACACATGCTTATTACAACCCCTGACTATAAACAATCTCATCATACCAAAATTTGCACATTTCGATCAAACAACTGCCTGCATTGTTGACTGGGTTCTCAGATATTGAACCAATTCACACCAGTTTCAACTACAGAGACCATCTCTATTAAATGAGTACGTTTTCATAGTAGGTACATCTGACACATCATATAACCAATCAAATATTCATATCGTCATACGATAAAGTTCATTACAATTATAAAAATGATAAGTTTGTTGTATAATTTTTTTATTTTTTTTATTTTTTTATTTAATGAGATGCAACCTACACTCCATGCATGTTGCTACGTTGACAGTGAATGTAGCAACATGCATGGATATGATACAGTCAATGATTGACTGTATCGAGTTATTTCATGGTTCAGTGAACAGTTTGAGGTAGCTATATCTCAACATCAAATTTGTGTTATTTAACAACTATCTATCGCCAGATACCAGTGAACTGGGAAACAACGTGTTCTCTATTACCTGGGTATGGACGCAGGCCTATCACGTAGGCTGTTGAGTCTTCAGATGAAACGGCAGCATGTATAGAACATTCAAAGGAACCAAAATACTCCGGGAGTAACAACTTCTACCTGGGACACCCCTACAGGTGTGAGTGGTTCGTGCGCTGCTTCAGTGGATGCAGGCGATGGGTCAGCCAGTGCCCCGCCATCCTTTTTCAATCCGGACTACGCCTCAGACCAACGGTCCAGCAATGACGACAATTGCACCCAAATCTAACGAGGACACATGAGAATGGCAGCTGCATACAGTGGTGCAAGTCTCCTGCTTTGGGAGGAGAGCTCCTTCCTTTAGCCAATTACTTTGCATTTGTATCTGCTTCTATGTCCTTTTCATGTACTCTCCTTCTTTTTGAAACAATTCCATATTTTCTATAAAATGTCAACATGTTTCCTTAACAAATATTTGTGGGTTTGGTCATAGAATGTATTTATTTAGTATCATAGTTACCAACAGGGTGACTCGGACAATAGATATTTAAGTTGGTCTTAGTAGGAGGCCAACGTTGTAAAAACCCTGACAAACGACATAGTCAAACATTATAAGCATGATTTTATTGAAAAGCTGTACAAAGAACAAATACATGTTCCAGTGTAACACAGTGATCCCACTTAATTATTTGTGTCTAACATTAACTGCCGGACTGCATTGCTAATGTCTGGGAGTTAATTAAGTATAATCCCCATAGTCCCACAATATTTTGTTGTATATTGCAGTGTGAGCTCTAAGGAATAGTATGCTTGTGTAATAATCTTGCTATAGTATTCACAGATGGCACGTTTTTACAGCTGCGTTGCGATTGTACATAAGTGCGTACTTGTACGCAGAGCAATATCTTCGTATTTAATAAACAAATGTTATACGAGTTGTTTAATGCGTTGATGTTGTTCTTTTGAATAAACAAGCCATTCGGTTTATTTATTTGTGTATGTGCTGCCAATTTCTTCACAAAGGTTGGACCGTCGAGAGCGGCTCCTCGGTTGGCTGGACCGTCGAGACCGTCGAGACCGGCTCCCCGGTGGTTGGACTGCCGAGAGCGGTTCCCCGGAGACTGCCCCGTCGAGAGTGACTTCCAAAGGCTGCAACATCGAGAGTGACTCCCCGGTGGATGTACCGTAGAACGTGACTCTCTGGAGGATAAGCAGTAGATAGTGCGGAGACTGTACCGTAGAGAGTACACCGTGATCGCCGTTTCACTGTTTCCTCAGCCGTTCTATGGAACAATTTAACACCTTCTCTGAGGACAGCGAAATCATTACAAGTGTTTAAGACACTTTTAAAAACCTTTTTAAACAAGCTTTTTTATAAGCTTCTGCCGAAAACGTTGCCGGCTGCCGATGACGTTGCTTTCTGCCAACGACGGTGCCGTCAGCCAACGGCGTCGACTTCTGCTGAAGAAGTTGCCTTCTGCTTTTTTCACGCTTTTTTCGAAATTCATCTCACTATTAGCCTTTCTATGTGGCATTTTAAGTCTATGAAACCCTCAAATAGCTCTGGATCAGTAAAGTAAAATGAAAATCAGTAAACCTTCGCTTTACGCCATGGTGACATTTAACAAGACAAGACTTAACAAGATCATCCAAACCAACAAGCTAGAGACAGCATGTGGATGTGGATGTGGGTGTGGTAGCTACTCGTTTATTGAGAGTCCAACAATTTATCATTTGTGTAGCCCGCCCTTGTTATGAAGAATATTCAGTAGCGTATCTACCACCTTGCATGGGGGGAGGCCAAGGGGGAGCAAAGTTAGTCATTAGTTTACCATGCTACCATGTAGTGGCGCAACATATTACATTAAACAATCGCAAAATAAGCCAAATGATGGCAATGGTCCAATGCCCCACTGAATAGGCTTATGTCAACTTTATTTTAAAACATATTCACACTGTTAACGTTTACACAACTAGTTACTCTCATCGGTGAGAATGAGTACTTTCTCGTATGCAATTTATAATGTTATTTTACTAACACTTAAATTAAGGTTTTTTACCTTCCATAGGTTCCATTAAACTTTTTTCTCTAATAGCCGTTGTGTCGAGGGGTCAACGACTGCCAGTGTCACTAATTGAAAGGATATTATGGAATAGTACAGAACGCATCATTTTACTCACACATTCGATGCAAGTGTTCTACGAAAATTCGCAGGCAACCCACTCTGCTGGGTAATTGTTACATTTCTGCTATTTTATATATATTTCCCGTGTAACTCATTGTAAGGGATGCAGGGATGGCTCCCCATGCTTCACTCAGTTACTGCCACAGGGCATCCAGTGAACTTGGCTTTTTACCCTGTACCCTTCTGTAGAGGAGTTCCCAGAGACACTACTGTACGACAAGATCGTCTTTTGGTTCGGACAAGTCTCCAAAATATTCGCCTGACCTCGACGACACTGCATGGCATCCAGCTCGCAGTTCGAACAGTACGAAAGATACTACAGTCAGCAGGACTCCGTGGCTGCGTGGCAGCCAAACAGCCCCACTTGCGGCCGCAAATTGTCAAGGCGAAGTTGCGGTTCGCACGACAGCATAAGGACTGGACAGTTGACAGTGGAACGATGTTCTATGGTCCGATGAAAGTTCCTTTCAGATTTTCTGTGGAGCAAAGTGGGCTTTTATAAGGAGACGGAAGGGGGAAAGTTTAGCCCACAGTGCATTGTCCCCACAGTTAAGCATGGAGGGGGTACCCTGATGATCTGGGGTGCCTGTCCGGCCGTGTGGTCGGCCAACTCTCCCGGTGTGTAGATACCATGCGGCAGGACCAGTACATCAGAGTGCTCAGAAACCAGATGCTTCCCTCTGCTGGGACTCTTTATGATGAGGGGCAGGCATTAGTCTTCCAGCAAGACAATGCCCCTTGCTACAAAGCGAGGAGAGTGTGTGATTACTTGGATCATTGTGGTGTAGAGGTCTTGGACTGGCCGGCCCAAAGCCCGGACTTGAACGCAATTGAGCAACTCTGGGAAGTCATCTACAGAAGGGTACAGGTAAAAAGCCAAGTTCACTGTATGTCCTATGGCAATTACTGAGTAAATCATGGGGAGCCATCCCTGCTGACACTATCCAGGTCTGGGTACATTCCATGCCCAAAAGATGCTCCGCTGTTATCAAGGCAAAGGGTAACCATACACGATTTTTCATTTTCAACACAGTGATGTTTTTATGTTGTTTCTGTAGGTGTAGTTGTATTGAAATGATTATGAATATACAATTTGGTAAATTTAGTGATATAAATATTTTTGTTGGTACATTTTTCATGATGTTGCGATGATTTTTCTGTTATTGTATAAAAAACATGAATAAATAATATTAAAATTCTAGGATAAAAAATTATGGAATAGCATCACCCTGTTATATTTTCAATAGATTTGCATTAGTATTATTATGTAGATAATTGTTTACTGCACAAATAATGTGTAAAAAACATAGTGCATTTATCCTGCAATTGTTGGTACTTTCACATGTTGATGTCAAAAGTTGCATCTCTGCAAAAAAATATGAACACAATAAAAAAATTATGTTCAGATAAGTTGTAGGTGGCATAATATAAGTTTGTAATAGGTTGGTGTACAGGGAAGACTATAATAAATTAAATGTATCATAGGAAGTGATGACAAAAACTGCTGTTCCAGTTACTTTATGCCGGTACTATATACAACATATTAGGTTCCAAATCTAAAAACCTCCACCCTGGTCCAAAGCACGACATATCTCTCGATTTTTAGGGTCACAGAATACTTTGCTTTTAAAAACGTTGGCGTGATTGACCGATGTCGACTTGCGCAGTAACCAGAGCTGAAGCAGTGAAACAAAAGATAAATATTAGTCCGCTTAAAGTTCCCGATGTGGGTAACGTTAATGTGACATCGGACTCTTGTAAAATAGCTCAATGAGAAGATCCAACTTTGAAAGCTTTGTTTGATAATGCAAAGCAAACCCCAATATGTGATTAATTGAATAACCAGTATTTCATGAAGGGGGTATGTTGAGAGAGGGGAAGAGAGAGAGAGAGAGAGAGAGAGAGGGAGGGAGAGGGAGGGAGAGGGTGAGGGGAGAGGGAGAAGAGAGAGAGAGAGAGAGAGAGAGAGGGAGGGAGGGAGAGGGGGAGAGGGGGAGAGGGGAGAGGGAGAAGAGAGAGAACACTAATGAAGAATGGACATTGCTTGTGGTTGCCCGAGTTTTCAGAAAGGAAATTCTGGCATACAACTTAGGTGTTAGGACTTCCAATACAATTTGCAAGAATGTCGATTGGACGGGCAGTTCCAGCGATTTCACCAGATTTTTGTACCTTAGTTGACTGCGTTACCCGATATCCGAAAGCGATCCCTTTGCTATCTACTACTGCCGAGGTAGTTGCTAAAGCTCTTCTATATACATTTACTAGGGAAGGTTTCTCAGCTGAAGTACTCTGTGATAATGGCCCTCAATTTGTTTCTAATGTCATGAATGAAGTAGCTAGACTAATGTCTATCCATCAGGTGCATTCTACTATTTCTATATACCACCATATGGCCAATGGGCTAGTAAAAAAAGGTTCAAACGGCACTCCGAAGAAGATGTTGATAAGTATGTGTGCGGAGAGACCCCGCAATTGGGATCATTATTTAGAACCTCTTATTTTTGCATATCGAGAAACCCCACAAGAGAATATGAAATTTTACCTCTTCGCACTGTTGTACGACAGGACAGTTATGGAACTATGACCATTGTGAAAGGGTTGTGGTCTAAAGAAAGCACCGACAGCTACACTAAACAAACTCACCACAGTACGTTTTCGAGCTGAGGAACAAGATAGCAAATTAGTGTAAAGCAGCATCGAGATCTCCGTGTTGTTACCCTCTGTTGTTGGTTAAGAAACCAGATGGAACCGATCTTCCAGTGGTTGATTTATATCAGCTAAACCGAGCTATCACTTTCGACTCTGAGCATGTGCCCAATCCTGAAGCAATATTTGCACTTTGTCCAAAGACCAGAAAGTTTCAACGGCACTCCGAAAAGATGCTTTTGCAACCGTATCAAGTAAACTTGACTATATCAAAGGTTATTGGCAGATTGCTATGCATGCCAAATATTTAGAGGATAATGCTTTCTCTAGTCCTTCGAGGGATTGTTATTATGCGACTCTCCCTACCGGATCATATATTAATTTCAATTTGTTTATGAGTTTTGCTATACTTGGGTTTTAGCTGTATCGCCACGCTAACAAGCATTTATCTTTTGTTGCTTCGTATGAAACAACAATGTGATTACATTAGCATCAACATAGTTGCATTGTGTTCGTTTCACATGCATGCTTAGCTAGATTTAGTAGTTTAGTTTTTTTATGTACCTAGCAAATTGAACTTTTTGATTAAGAATCGTGCTAATGACATTGAATATCGACCGATATCGATTAAAGATATTGAAAAAAAATGTATTTCCAACTGATTAACATATAAACGAAATGTTGTCATGTTTGGTATCATTTGGCAAGTTCTCTATTTAGCAAATCTCGTAATTCCAATTTACCGACACAAAATATATTAGTACCATCTGCAAAAAGTAAAAATTTTACTAATTCCTCTCCACACGTGACATTTAATAGATATGAAACACATCCGTCAACATCATAATATTTCAGGTTTGTAGATGAACATTACGACAATATCCATACGTATGTCCTCAAAATTTGAAGATTTTATTTTTGAACACGTTATCACTGTCGTTATAACCTCTTCCTCATCTACAGGTTTGAGGAAGAAACTTTGTTCAATACTACTTCCTAAATAATCATACACAGAAATATGTTCATCCGGATTAGTGATATACTTTGTTAAATTAAGATCAACATTTGTAAAAAAAAAACATGCTTATCTCATTTATCATATCTTTATTGTTGGGGATGCGTATATCCCCATACTTGTGTTGGATAGTTTTTCGACTGGCGTTGTTTACCTAACACAGTATTCAAAATAGCCCACGTGTCTGTAGTATTTCCTTTCCGACAACAGTTTATTGTAATGTGCTTTTTCAACTAATCTTAAGATAGAAGTTAGTTTACTTTTAGACCTTTTATACCTACGCTCGTCAGTTCTGTCCCGGAGAAATCTTCTGTATAGAACATTCTTCTTACGACACGCATTTTGAATCCGTTTGTATACCAAGGTTTGGTTTTACAGGTATGCTTAATCACGACTTTCTCAACTGGGCAATGATGGTTGTACGATATACGAAAGCTGCTGACAAAGTTGGTATACGCCAAATTTACATCATCAGTTTGTAACCCATTATCCAACTTGTGTTGCCTCAAACTTTCAGTAAGGAAAAATACATTAGCATCTTCTACTTTTCTTACATATTTAAAAGTGTCGTATTTATGTTTGTCTATTTCATAATTACATAAAGCTAATATTGGCAAATGATCGCTAATGTCATTGATTAATAATCCAGTTCTAACTAAGTAATAAGTTTGATTAGTAAATATATTATATATCGTTGCTGTGAACGGAAGAAGTGGGTTGTGTCAGTGGTTCGGGTGGTGGGACAGTGAATGATAAAGTGGGAGGAAGCGACGAAAGAGATGCTAGGGAGAACTCACCTCAGTCTGGAAGGAGGCTGAGAGGACGTAAGGTGACAGGATGGAAGGATACAGTGCGGAACGAGACAGGAACGGAAGACACAGAACGGAAGGATAAGGAAATGGGAGGGAAGGCGACACGAGAGAAAGAATACGAAATAGCTACGCGAAGGTAGTGATAGAGGGGGTTAAACGGAAAGAGAGGGTGTTTGTGGGGAACTCGGTAGTTAAAAAGACTGATAAAGCTCTAAACAAGGGTGAAGACATGGTAGTTTGCTTGTCAGGGACAATAATAGAGGATGTCACAGAAAGGGTGGAGAAAGTCCTGCCTCCTGGCAAGGGAGGGTCCATTATAATGCACGTAGGCACACATAACGCAGAGAGAGAGAGAGAGAGAGAGAGAGAGAGAGAGAGAGGGGGGAGGGTACAACTGCCATGTGTAAGAAGTACAGGCAGTTAGTTAAGATATTAATGCAGAAACGGGTTTGGTAGACAATTATTTAAGTGAATTTACCAGTAATGGGAAGCAGGTGTCAGGGTTATCAAAATTGCAGGAGGATGGCGATTAATGCATTAGTTCAACAGCTTTGTAAGGACGAGGAATTTGGATTTGTGGGGTTATTTTGTCGGGAGGGCTGATGTTCATGAGGTATGCGCTTCATCTAAGTGGAAAGGGTGTAGCAGTATTTGTGGAAGAATTCTTAGGGACAGTCAAACAGTGACATGGGTAACGTCAGCCATATTTTTGATAGAAAACATTGTTACATTAGATGCGCAGTGGGTTACTTAGGTGCCTCAACCAGGACAGTATGCCATTACTACATACAAACCAGCAGCAAAATGTCATGCAAAATGTACATTCCTTGATTTAAATGCATGTGTTTAAATGCAAGGAGCATAGTTAATAAAACAAGCGAATTAAACATTATGGTAGAAGATACTGACCCTCACGTAAGGTATAACCGAATCATGGGCCAAAAAAGACATAATATGTCTTTTTTGGCCCATGATTCATATTATGAGACTGACAGGATATGCTATGTTAGGAGATTTCGATTAAGGAAGAAAAGGAAGGGTTATTTTATATGTTAAATAATCTATTCAGGATTACGAAATAAAATTAGAAAGGGAAGCAGATTGCGATGAAACAGTTTGGTGTAATATAGTTTCAAGAAATTCAACAATAACGGTTGGATTGGTTTACCGAAGTCCACATATAAGCGAAGAGGATAACACAAAATACCAAACGTTATAAAGGATGTGAATAAAGGGGAATGTATGCTAATGGGAGATTTTAACCTCGGACACATACAATGGAAACATCCAGATAGTACACCGGGTGAGGACCAACAATTGCTATTTTTAATACAGGATAGCTTCCTTACTCAACACGTGCTAGAACCAACCAGGGAAGATTGTGAATTATATATAGTTTTGTCTTCACAACATGAATTAGTGGACAATGTCAAAATACATGAACAGTTGTGTAGCAGTGATAATAATAAAATACATTTTGACATCAAAGTAAAGTTAGAAAGTAAACATAAAATTAAATACAGGAGAAACTCTCACTTTCTGAAGAGTGAAACAGCATCTGAATGTTGGAACATTCTAAAATATGAAAAAAAATAAATGTATGAGTATCGTTGAATTGTTACTTTGAAAAATATGAAAAATGTTGTAAGAAGGATACAGAAATTCTAAAACAAATACAGAGGAGAGCAACGAAAATTATTCCAGAACTGAGAGACCCTAGTTATGAAGAACACCTAAAATAATGTGTTTTAATAACCCTACAGTCAAAGAGGTTAAGATGATATCAAAGCGAAGTTTTTAGGATATTGAATGGGTATGAAAATAATGATAGAAAAGTTAAATATTTTCGCACTTAATAAAGCTCGACAAACTAAAGTACACAACATAACATTGGTGAAGGAACACTGTAGATTAAATATTAGAAAGTACTCATTCTCAAATGAATGGAACATATTATCTACAGATTGTATATATGATAGCAGCGTGAATATGTTTAAGCAAATTGATAAATATATCAGGAGGGCGGGAAACATGATTGGACTCCCAATAAGCCAATGGCTTCCTTGTCCACTTACCCTGGACTTTTGCTTGGACGGCAATCTTGTCATATAATGATGTTCTCCGCGGTGTTCATTCTAGCAACTTGCTCGATGTAAGATAAAAAGCTTAAGCTGTGCACCAGCCATTTACTTAATAACTTATATAACAACATATGTTTACACTGTTTACTTTAAATACATGTATTTTTAAACTATGCTCATCTAGAAAGCCTAGCAACAAAGCGGAATGTATCGTTGATTAAAACATTTTGGTCACAGCGTGCAGATTTTTATTGATGGGGTCACAACATTGACAAAATTGCACCTTGAATGAGGAAAGTCAATAAGATTACAAACTGCGTTTGTTTCACAACATTTTATTGTGCGTTCCACACGTATCAAGTATACATTCAAACAAGTTTATTATGTATTCAATTGACCCATTGGCAAACGTATTTTCACATCAGACCCCACAAAATAGATTATCAAACTTAGAAGGACAGTATTAAGAGTGTATAACAGTGTACAACGATTAACAGAATCGCGGAAAACAGAATCAACCGCTTAGTAGAATCCAATATATTGGCTGTGACATAATCCTCCACATTCCTGCTATATTATTAAACTGCGCCAATTAAATGAATCAGCCACTAAAATTAATAGATTCACATTGTGAAGTTATTATATTAAGCGGAGTCCACTGTGCTGTTTTAAATAGTCGTAAAACAGATCGTTGCCACTACATCTAGGTATGAAAGCGTCATTGCCACTATAACCAACAATAAACGGCATTAAAATGCAAATATTTTTAGAATTATGTTGTACAATTGTATTGTCTCCACGGTTGAATAAATGTCACGATAATCCAATACCGGTATGACGACCAGCAAACGTATGTTTGCCACTACATCTAGGTTTCACAGCGTCATTGCCAATGCAACCAACAAACATGAAAAGATGCCATTACTACACACAAACCAAAGGCTATGAAAAATGTAGGTTCCTGGATTTAAATGCATGTGTTTAAATGGAAGGAGCACAGTTAATAAAACAAGCGAATTAAACATTATGGTAGAAGATATTGACCATCACGTAATATATATAACCGAATCATGGGACAAAAAAGACAGAATATGCTATGTTTAGGAGAGATCGATTAAGGAAGAAGTGGGAGGGTTACTTTATATGTTAAATAATCTATTCAGGCTTACGAAATAAAATAAGAAAGCGAAGCAGATTGCGATGAAACAGTTTGGTGTTATAGTTACAGGAAATATTTTCGAACTATGCTCTTCAAGAAAGCCTAGCAACAATACGGAGTGAATCGTTCATTAAAAACATTTTGGTCACAGCGCGCAGATTTTTATTGATGAGGTCACAACATTTACAAAATTGCACCTTGAATGAGGAAAGTCAATAAGATTACAAACTGCGTTGGTTTCACAACATTTTAGTGTGCGTTCCACACGTATCAAGTATACATTCAAACAAGTGCATTATGTATTCGGTCGACCAATTGGCCAACTTATTTTCACATCAGACCCCACAAAATAGACCAACACACTTACAAGGCTTGTTCTACGAGTGTAACACAGTGCACTACGATTAACAGAATCGAGGAAAACAGAATCAACCGCTTAGTAGAATCCAGTATATTGGCTGTGACATAATCCTCCACATTCCCGCTGTATTAAACTGCGCTACTTACATGATTCAGCCACAAAATAGAATCACATTGTGAAGTTATTATATTAAGCATAGTCCATTGTGCTGTTTTAAGTAGTAGCAAAACCATTGCCACCATAACCAACAATGCACGGCATTGCATATAGCCATTACAACTACATATATACTACAATAAGTAAGTAAACCATTACTATAACTGTGCTGCACTACCAAAAACTACATAAACGTGTCAGAGAGATAACGATCTGCATGAGTACTGTAAATGTAATAGATTAGTGCAACACACAAGTGTAAATATTTCAAACGTGTATACCTATTAGACCGTCACCAATTCGATTAATTAAAATGTACAATTGTTTAGAATTATGTTGTACAATTGTATTGTCTCCACGATAGAATGAATGTCATGATAATCTAATACTGGTATGAGTACCAGCAAACGTATATGTGCCATTATATCTAGGTATGACAGCGTCATCGCCACCGTAACCAACAATAAACGACATTACAACTAGCCATTAGAACTACATATATACTACAATAAGTTAGTAAACCATTATTATAAGTGTGCTACAAAGCTAAGAAACTATTATATGTGTTATATGTGTGTTAGACAGATACCAACGACACGAGAAGGTATGACATCGTCATTGCCGCCAACAATAAATGGCACTATTAGCAGTATAGCTACATATCTACCACAAGAATTTAGTAAACCATTACTATAATTGTAGTGCAGTGCTAAGAAACTACACATATTTGTTGGCTAGGTAAAGAACTGCAGCAGTACAATACATGTAACATGTATGTGCAATTGCTTGCAATTACATACAATTGTAAATATATCAAAAGTGTAAACGTATTAGCCCGTAAACAATAAAAAAAAATTCGGAAAAATTTAAATGCATGTGTGTTTTTAATTCTGCTGTACAAATCTAATGATATGATGACTGAATCAATGGATTATTGAAGGAAGACAATCTCCCAAAAAAACAAACACAATCATCTACTGTAATAATCCATCTGCCACGGCCGACAATGTCTTCTCTATGGACTGCATTTGTACTTTCAACAACTGCAATAGTTATAAAGTCGTTTCGTCTGTAGGCTCAGTTACACGTTCCTATTCACGCAATCTGTTAAAACAAAAACAATTCAGAAAATAGATTAAATCATGGTGCTAATACACACGTATCAGATAGCTTCATTCGGCCGTACATACGGCCAAACCTGCTTTAGCGACCGCTCAAGGGATGGTCAAAAAATAATACAGGTAGTCACTTAATGCAGGTATTTTAACAGGTGGAAGTCTTGTGAAAGGAGGAGTTGACTGTGATCGTTAATGTCAGGTGGTCGCTAAATGCAGGTGGTCATTTGAATAGGTTTGACTATAAAAGGTTATAAGCTGCTTAACCACATACCTCATACCTGATACATATATCCCTAAAAACTTAAATAATAAGTGCCGTAAATGAACATTATTTGTGTTATTCATCACATTACAGTATACCAGTGGACGTTGTTTAAAATCCTTTCAGTTTCATTAGCTGGTTTCGATGGCATCGTCTATTCATAAATTATGTGCCCTTACGTTTGATCTCTTGCAGAATTCCGCGTAGAGTGTTGACAGTTTCTTCCAAGGTCTGCAGTCGGTCCACAATCGCTTTGTCTTCATGCTCAGCTACAGGTGCCTTATCAAGGAATCTGCTCAAGCAAAGCCAACCCGAACACAGACATGGTGCAAATGCAAACGTATCCGATAGCTTCATTCGACTGTATGTACGGTCAAACCTGTCTTAGCGACCGCTCAAGGGATGGTAAAAAATAATACAGGGAGTCATTTAATAATTTAACATGTGGAACTCTCTCTTGAGAGGAGGAGTTGACTGTGATCGTTAATGACAGGTGGTCATATATATATATATATATATATATATATATATATATATATATATATATATATATATATATATATATATATATATATATATATATATACTTACATACATACATATATAAGGCGGATATGTGGCGCTTTAAAACCAGAATTTCGGGCAGATGGGGTCGTTAACCTTGACTGCTCGCCCGTCTAGGTAAACTCTTATTTCAAACCCCCGCTGCCTTGCGGCTATACCCTCTCATGGGGAAGGCTAGGGGGGTAAACCCTACACAAATCCGGAGTGGAGCACCGAAGACGGTCTGGTGATCACGTTGTCAATTTTCTGGAAGCTTCTGCAGCCAAGCTGGTGCCAAACGTCATGCTTCGCATTCCTTTGGATCCCACCGGTAAGGCCGAGAGCGGGATACTGATGACTGGGCAACCCAGGATCTCGTACACTCTTGCCCAGGCTTGCGCCCTGGAGAGGCTACTCCAACCTCACTCACTAACACGGGAGACAGCAATTACGAGTGATAACAGGGAATGCCCCTGTACGTGGCGTTCATTGACTTAACAAAGGCCTTCGATCTTGTCAGCAGGAAGGGACGCTTCCGCCTACTTGAGAAGATCGGCTGCCCTCCAAAGCTGCGCATCATGGTAGTCTCCTTCCATGAGAACATGAAGGGTACATTTGTGTACGATGGTTCGACGTCGGAGCCCTTCCCTGTCTGCAGCGATGTCAAGCAAGGCTGTGTCCTTGTTCCAACATTGTTTGGGATCTTCTTCTCCCTCCTTCTGTCATATGCCTTCGCCTCTTCCTCAGACGGTATCTACCTGCACACCAGATCTGATGGGAAGCTGTTCAACCTGGCACGTATGCGTGCCAAAACAAAGGTGACAGAGGTATACGTCAGGGAAATACTGTTTGCGGATGATGCAGTACTTACTGCCCACTCAGCAGAGGCCCTCCAGAGGCTGGTCAATCGCTTTGCACACGCCTGCAGAGCGTTTGGACTCACAATCAGCCTGAAGAAGACGAACGTCATTGAGCGGGATGCCAGCTAAGTCCCTCCGTCAAGATCAATGACTACACCCTGGAGGTAGTAGAAGACTTCACCTACCTCGGGTCAAACATCTCCAACTACCTTTCGCTGAACACTGAAATAAACAGGCGCATCGGAAAAGCCGCATGCATAATGGCTAAGCTGACCAAAAGAGAATGGGAAATAAGATGCTCACTGAGAACACCAAGATGAGAGTCTACCAGGCTTGTGTGTTGAGCACCCTCCTCTGTGGCAGCGAATCGTGGACCACATACATGTGCCAGGAGCGCCGCCTCAACACCTTCCACATGCGGTGCCTCAAGCGTATCCGCGGATCACCTGGCAGGACCGTACATATTGGACCGTGCCAGGATCCGCAGCATGTATTCACTGCTGAGCCAGAGACGCCTGCGCTGGTTGGGCCATGTACGGCGCATGGAGGACGGCCGCTTGCCGAAAGACATCCTCTATGGACAACTCACCTGTGGCGCGAGGCCAGTGGGACGCCTGCCAGATTCAAGGACGCCGGCAATCGCGACATAAAGGCCTGTGACAACAGCCCCAAAGGCTGGGAAGCAGTGGCCGAAGACCGCAATGCTTGGCGTCAGGCAACACGCAGAGGCATTGAAAGGGCATATGAAAAGAAACACAAGCATGCGACTGAGAAGAGGATGCGGCGACAAAAAAAGCAGCACTACCACCACTGTCATCCTGTTTCGTCTGCTTTGGCCGCAGCAAGGATTGCCACACAAGAATCGGCCTTCACAGCCAGAGTGGACTCTGCCAAAATTTGACAAGTTGAAAACATGGCGCATCAGCATCGTCTCTTCGAGATTACGCTCTGCGTAC
Organism: Lamellibrachia columna; assembly: GCA_963662155.1. Taxonomy (NCBI): domain Eukaryota; kingdom Metazoa; phylum Annelida; class Polychaeta; order Sabellida; family Siboglinidae; genus Lamellibrachia; species Lamellibrachia columna. The sequence continues at coordinate 45,830,370 of OY759263.1, read as the reverse complement.
TATATATATATATATATATATATATATATATATATATATATATATATATATATATATATATATATATATATATTTATATATATAAACTAATAACTCATATAGCATAGGTTACGAAAAATGGAAACGTGTCACTCCATCAAAGGTTACAAGCCGCTTCACCTCGTATAATACCTGATACATATATCCTAAAAACGTAAATAATAAATACTCTACATAATCATTGTTTTTGTTATTCATGGTATTCGGAAAGGAATTTGAAAATTAAAAAATTAGCATTACAATGTGTCAGAATGTTGCTAGATATTTCATATAGTTTATATGATATAATAGGTAATTGTCATATTAACTAATTACGTGGCATTTTTAATCGCTTAGAAGTAAAAGCTGCTGACAGTAAACTAGTAGCGACACATAGGTTATAAGGCTGAGAACATTTAAGAAAACAGACTAGATCATGGTGCAAAGGCACACGTATCCGATAGTTTCATTCGACCATTAGGTCGAGAAGAAATTGAATTGTTCATGAACACACGATTGCATACAGGCATGGATTAGCTATTTCATTTACAGTATGAACTTTCTGGGCCTTGCATCCTACCAACGAAGATTTTATGATAATTGCTTATCATACCCAAAAACACAATTACACAAACTGCAAACAATAAAGTATATTCTAGCAGCAACAGACTTCCAATTGACATAAAATCACAGTTACAGATATGAAAAATGCGAAATATTTCCTACCTCAAATACTTATACATTTTGCCCGTCTCAAACTGTTGTAACTCTAGTCTTCTCTCTTTTTTAACTTCAGCGATGTTCGACAGTCGACCTGAAGCAAAATACATTAGAACAAATAAAAGTATTTTTCACGACTACCTTCAAACCTATCAGGACTTCGGTCCCATTTTCCCAGCATGGCCGTTTTTTTTCAAGTATGTTCCAAAACAAGAAATTTCTTCTCTCGCCTTTAACGTGGCAATATCGTTGCCATGTGGACAATTCGGCAGCCATGCGGTTTGTTTATGGGAGACACGTACAATAATATATCTTATATCTTTCGAGTCTTCCAATGTTCCGGCACGCCTAAAGTACGCTGTACGCCTCTTCTGAAACATTCCGGTCTTCCCGCTGACTACTACGCCAGCTACCGACCTATATCGAACCGTCCGTACGCATCCAAGTTATATTTGAACGCCACATCTCTACACAACTGCGTTTGCATCTGCAACACAATGGCATCGGAGATCCTTTTCAACGCTGTGTGACGGGCGCCACACAGCGTTGAGACAGCGATTGTGTGTATTCAGAAAGATATTTTGTGTTCACTGGATGCTCATAAGCATGTAGTTCTGGTATTGCTTGACCTCAGCGCTGCTTTCGATATGATTGATCACGACCTTCTTCTCGCAGAATTAGACCGAATCGGCGTGCGAGGCGAAGCACTTTGCTGGCTCGCGTCCTAGTGTAGTGTAGACGGTAATTTTTCCAGCAACATCCAACTGCTACATGGAGTTCCACAGGGCAGTGTTTTGGGCCTTCTTTTCTGTCTACTGTGGAGGTCATTCATATGTCTTCTCTAAGCACGTCTATACCGTATGTTATATGTTGACTTTCTCCGAAATGGAATGTGATCATTGTACACGCGCTAGTCGCGTAGTGACTCGACTTCAGAAACGCGGCCCTGCACGGCATTACCGGAACCCTGCTGCATCGACTCCAGATGGTCCAGCGATCAGCTGCGCGTGTCGTCCTCTGCTTACGTCGACGTGACCAACACAGAATGACGGCGGCACTACGAGAGCTGCACTGGCTGCCTGTGGCACAGCGAATTCAGTTCAAACTGTTAACCTTGCATGCTAACACTCCACGCTACCTTACTGACAGTATCTATCTCCATATGTTCCCTGTCGCAGTCTTCGTTCGGCTGACCATTCTCTCATCGTTGTTCCTAGGGTAAACCTGGAACGGTTCGGCCGACCAGCTTTCTCATGTTTAGATCCCACCCTCTTTAACTCTCTTCCGATATGGCTTAGAACGTAAATTGATTCTAGATGTTTTAGGAGGGACCTGAACACATTTCTCTTTAATCAGGATGTTTTCGTAATTTTGTTTGTGTATATATATATATATATATATATATATATATATATATATATATATATATATATATATATATATATATATATATATATATATATATATATATATATATATATATATATATATATATATATATATATATATATATATATATACATATATATATATATGTTATATGTATATATATACACATACATATATACATACATAATCCTAATGTTTACTTTTATTGTGTTATCCTATGTAATGTATGTATTGCACTAACTATATTCACTAATGTAATGCATTTTAATTAATATATTTATTTTTTATTGTAAACACCCCGATTCTATTTTTTAGAGATATGAGGTGTAAAAATAAATTTGCTTTTTGGGCGACGAATGTCGCCTTAGCCCTGATATTTGGTGTCGCCCTAATATATCTGGTCCTGCGTTATCATGCATCTCACTAGAAACCATTTGAAAGTTGAACATCAATAACGGCGCGTTGCCGTAAGGTTGTATTGATGAATTTAATTTATAGTAATATACAAATTCAAATATAATGAAGGGTTTGCAAATGGGATATATATATATATATATATATATATATATATATATATATATATATATATATATTCATTTCAATAATCGTCACCATCAGGCGACATGGCGTATTTGTTTGAATAACACACAAACTTCTATGTATGTTGTATGTTTATTTAGCCGAGATGTTCTATAACGCAACAAACTACCATACAACTGAATTTGTCTTGTGATATACAAAAACAACATACTATACCCTCTACGGAAAACTACGACAGCACACAGAAAACGTTTGGCCGTTTGCCGGGTCTTGTCATGCGCACTGTCTACATGTTAAGCTCCGCCAACTCAGTAGGTATGTGCGTGTTAAATTACGCTGTTGTTCAATTGCTTTATTTTAGCCTTGCCTCAGTCAAATATATAAGGCTAAGCTGTACCCGGCGATGTGATGATTAAGTAATCACTCAGTAATCAACATGTTACTGTTGTAATTGTTATGGTGCTCAGGATCTGTATAAAATACTATCAATAGTATCATTATTTTTTCGTAAGTTGTACTTGTCGTAGTCGTAACGACTAGGGTTACTAAGTCTAAGAGTAGCCGTAGCGTAGCCTACAATTTCGTTTCCTAAGCAAAATAAAATGACAAATGCTTATACAGTGTGACAGACCTAACCACCATTCAAGTAATCTGTGATGTGGCACTTTATCGAAAGCTTTCTGAAAATCTAAGTAGACAACATCCACTGGTGACCCGTCATCTACCCACTTTGTAATTTCTTCAAAAAAACATAAGAGATCTGGACATAAACCCCTTCGAACAAAACCCCCTCAATTCAGATATATATGCTAAAATATGTCATCTGTTTTAATGTATTTCTGGTGAACCAGGTAATTCGCGTGTTAACTCTGTTTAATCTGTCATGTCATGTCATAATGCCAGTCAGTTAAACATCAAAGTATGTGTGAATCGCAAGGCAAGTGTCAATCGTACATGTTACTGTTAATACATTGATTTGATTATACTTAGTTATGCATCTTATACACAGTGTGCATAACGATGTAGGTGTTCACGGCTTCACATACTTGTGAAAAACACAACTGGTGTCTGAAAGCGATGGCACCAGGCTGGCCACATGACTAAGCTCCCAGAAGTGTGCATACGTACACATTTTGCAACAAATGCGAATTCAGACCTCAGTTATCCGAATTATTCTTGCGAAATGTATTTTTATATGAGCCCATTCGAGCATTATTTTGCTAACGCATTTTCAAATTTTGCTAACGAAGGTTCAATTGTGCATACCCATGAACACGCCTTGGCCAAAGCATACGGCTACATGACAACTCTACGCTTTAAAGCCCCTTTAAAATTTGTAAAACATAAAAAAATATTTGTTTTATTATAGAAAGATATTTTTCAAATTCAATACTAATAATTCGTCATTTGAATGAACGTTCAAATCTACGTTATAAACTTATATATAGGTCTTCCTGTAATGGCTATTAGAATACCTAGTAATATTATTAAATGTGTTATTGGTTCCCTCCACACAAATTTGTCTAACAATTTCACATGCTGGCATTCTGCATGAAATCACAGGTTGAAGCATCCAAGAACACTGAGCGCATTGTGGAGTGGGTGGGTAACACTCACACCTGATCCATCTGGACTGCGCACGACCGACGACTGAACAAGTACTGTGAATTATGTGAAATGCAGTCAATTAAGGCGAGAATCAAGACCTAAGGGCTATTGTCACAAATTGTCTGACAATGTGGTTTGAACTTTCCACGGCTCATTAGCTCTTCAATTATCTCTTAACATTGAAAATAGGGGCACCGCTGGTTTCGTGTTGACAAGGTCTTTCAGGGAATATATACATTTCCTATCAAATTATTTAAAATTAGGTTTAAAATAAGCTTTAGAGTAAGATTTCATGGTATATTTTGCTTTCCAAATGCTGCCATCAATTACAAATATATAATTTAATATATTATGCACATGCATAATTAACATATCTTGTTATATTATTAAAGGCAACATAAACAGCTATATTTATAACTAAAAAATTTATATGTTGATTAATGTTTAAAAGTTTCCTTTCATGAGTAAACTTTGTTAATTTTTCTTATTTTTACTGTTACACCAAGTACCAAGCTTCTTTTAAAATATTCAAAATAAAAAAAATTACCGAATCACAAGGTTTATCTGGCCCTTAACAAGCAGAACGGAACCGTCGTTTAGGCTAATGTATTACAACGAGGCAGCCATAGCTTATACTGCATTACGTGTTGATATGATGAAAAGTGCTAAATTGTCACAGCTTTTCTTGTCATACGCTTGGTATCGGACGTAACGAAACTGAACCCGATCACATTTCTCTTCACAGGAACGACCGCTAACGCGTAGAGAGATCAGCAGCAGACAGCGTCAGAGGGAAAAGAATAACCCAGTCATCAAGAAAAGGGAAGCGCTGCGGCAAAATGAAAATCGTAAGGCCATGACACCTGATGCAAAGAAGAAGTCCAATGAGAAGGCAGCTGCGAGGATGAGGTTATATCGAGAGAGAAAGTCGCAGAAAAAAACAACCTTCTGAAGCGCAAGATACACCGGTAAAGCAGCCTGCCAAGCGAGTTTCAAATCCCAGTCCAGTGAAGCGGTTGTTCAGAAGCTCCAACGTCAGCATAGAAGACCAACCCGGCACAAGTACGGTGTTTGCTATTCTGCAGCAATTCATGACCATGTTGAAGGAAGGTCTACCACACATCCGTCACGTGCATTACCTTACAGATTCACCGACAAGTCAATACAAGAATGTCTCCATCACCACCATGCTAGTAAAACACGAATCTATGTTTCAGCTTAGAGCCGACTGGCTGTTCTTTGAGGCCGGACACGGCAAAGGCCCCTGTGATGGCGTGGGCGGTGTATCAAAACGGCGCGCCGATGAGGCCATCAAACGGAAGCAAGTCGTGGGCATTGACTGTGCTGAAGACTACGTCAAGTGGGCACAGGGAGACATATCTAGCACGATCAAATACATTTTAGTGTCAAGCAATGATGTCAGCAAAGCAAAAGAAGAAATGGATGGTTAGCAACAACACAGAGTGCCCAACATCATGAATGTACAAAGCATAATGGCTCAATTACCATACTTATACACACGAGACAGGTCATGCTACAAGAGCTGTTGCTTCGATTCTACGACAAACAGATTCATCGGAAATTGCGCTGGGTGGGTGAGAACAACAGCCAGACGGCAAACGATTGGTATGCAAGAAGTTCCTGGCCCAAACAACCGAGGTCGAGAACGCAGGTCGATTCATGGGAAAAGAAGAAATAATCCACTAATGTCAACACGAGTACAGTTGACATACATTGTACAACTCATAAATGCGTGCCCCAATCATGATTGATATCAATTGAACACCAGGCCCGGACATTACAGAAGTAACAGCTAGTGGTTACGTCCGGTATCAAGATCACGTTACGTTATATACCAAGTGATTACGTTTACTGCACTATGGCTGCGTATTTAGTTCAATGTTTTTGTATTGCATTTTTGTTGCCAAGTAAGACAGCAGTGTGAGGGATCCAGTATTATTTTCTTAGTGCAGCTAATCAAGCTGCACAGGTTCGATCTGTGTAATACTTGTACAATTTCGAGCCAGCTTTTAAGCATGCTTTCAAAAGGTATCTCATTTCGTTAATTTTAGGTCTGCTGTCACACTTTTTTCTTTTATATCAAGGATGGGCATCGCGTTTGTCGAATAACATTATTGAAATTGTATTTTATTGGTGCTGTTGTTTATCCACGGCGAAAGTACTCATTAGGTACCTTGGTACCAGGTGTAACATAGCATAAGTGCACCGATGGTTGTTATGCCTCTAACTATAGTAGTTGTACGATTTAAATAAAACAACTTCACAATTTCATTCTGTATGGTATGTGCTTTATCCTCATAATAGTTATCGCCAGTTTGATGAGAAAAAAATATGACCTCCTTGCAGCCAACTGTCAGAGATTTTGTGAGAATAGCCCCTAATCTGGCTGTCAGCAGCCTCCTGGAGTGCGATGTAGGCTGTTCTGAATACCGTCGACATAGCACCGGAAGATGCAATAAAACTAACCAGGCTAGCTTATACATTCGATCTAGGGATTTGACAGTGATGAGGGTATGTCAGTCAGTAATTATGTGGACATGAAGACTCAGCTTGTTTACACTGCCAGTGTGAGGGACCCATCTGGTTGTAGAAATATATCACTCAAATATCCAACTCCTCCCAAATGTCATTATTATAGCGCCTAGTATGTGTCACGCATGTATAAAGGGCTCACGTCACAAAGTTTACTTATTGGATGAAAATATGAGCCAATTAGAACAGTGACATCGTAGACTTCTTCGAATATAAGATCTAGTACTCAGGTGTCTTGAAGCAGAATAGGAAATATGCATATAGTACAGTGGCAAGCGCTTTTTCACAGTACCTCAAGGACTCTGAGGTGTGTCAATGCGAATCCATGAAGAAATTGAGAAATGGCAGATTTAAGTCGTGGCAAACGAAGTAAGTACGAAGTAAGTACGAAGTAAGTACGAAGTAAGTACGAAGTAAGTACGAAGTAAGTACGATTGCACGTTTAGCATTAAGCCCTACCGTGGATCATATAGTTGAGTGGTCCTGATCAACAGTGCGTCAAACCAAAGGGTTGGGCAGTATCAAACCTGTTTACAACATCATGTTGTCAACAGTTGGAAGAGTACGTGGAAAAGCTAATGGGCATAAGAGAGGACAAAAAGGTGGTCTTCAGATGACGCCGCAATACCATTATAAATCCCGAAGACTGTTAAAGGCGCTTAATCAATTCGACTTTGTTGCTAGTCTCATTTCAAATTAAGTTTGCGAAAAACCAAACCTACCTAGTATCCACTACAACATGCTAGCTCGTTTGTGCAACTTTTATATGTAGGTTTTTGTGAAATCATCAGACAAACTATTAAATTAGTTAATGCTTGTTCAAGCATTTACTTGAAGTGAAAATCGCGATTATATTCCGTGGTGAAATTTCGCAACTTTGTCGTGTGATCGGCGAGAAGATGGAGGTCACGCCCATGATCAGCATTGACCTTCACAGAGTTTACCATTTTGGATATCCATTATTTTGATCCTCACCAGATCTAACGCTAAAGTTAATTATTTTCGATGATTTGAACAACAATGTGCATTTCTTTATTAAACCGACTGTGGGTGTTACTTAAACTTTTCATACACTACATATTTGGACACCAATGAAGCGGATTTGCGATAGGCTAAATCAGTTGAGGAAGCAGTTTTAACGCTAAGAAGTAGTGAATTCACACAAATTTTAACAACTTATTGTAATAACACATGACCATGACATCCAATTACTCGTTACTTGTAGATTAAGTTTCACCCGCTTTAAGGAATGCACAGTAAAGCCAATATAATGTTGGCCAAAAATCACGAGGCCGAAATAATTTGGGACATGCGTCTGCACCATTAGCCTACCGTAGACCACTATTTGATCAAATTGTCTCATGTTTCGTCCACAGCTTGATAGAAGTTTGGCTGAAAACGGCGGGCAACAGGTGAGTTACTTTCGTCCGTTTTGGAACCTAAAGCAGTTGTGTGCTGGAATGTAAATTTATGAACCCAACATGCTCAACAACTGTGCAGGGCCCCATGTATAAATCAATTAATTTTCATAACCATGTGTGCTCTGTTCGACATCACTGGCAACTTGAAGGTGATGTTGCTGAATATGCATAGGTGTCACTTCTAACGCATTTGTTGGAGTCCTCACGATCTCCTGATCATAAATTACTATCTCCCGGTCAAAACACAAACCTCCCGAAGAAATCACGCTCGGGGTTGAAGAGTCTGGGCAAGAGTTACGGAGCGTCACATGGGGTGGTGGGTGTCTTGGTGATAGTTTCGTAACGATTACAAATATGTTCGTGTAGCTACCAATATCAGACTGCTAGGACTAATTGTTTGTGTCCTTTTTGGGTATATTTCAATATTACCCTTTGAGAAATGCGTCAATACAAACATGCAACAAATGTTTAAGTAGATGTTCGCAAAATAGAACGTACGTGGTTTCCGGGGTGTACAGGCCAGCGTTACGAAATGTTACAAGGGATAGAGGGGTATACAATTTTTTCAAATATAGCATAACGTACTTTATGTATAGCTCCTAAACTACTTTGCATATACGCTTTATCATATATAAATGATACTGATACCTTTTAAACAGTCAACATTATTGTGGGTATGGCCTATGCATAGTTGATTAATAATTCGGCAAAATTATGTATGGCGTATCAAAGTAGGTCTCGACATAGACGGAATGTAACTAGAAGGTGGTGTGTTTTATTGACTTTACATTTATTTAGTTATTACGGGACAGAATCATTACGACTCCGATAAGAGTAAATCAGCAGGCCATAGGTAAGTAAATCAACAGTTTCTTTAGAAAAAAATTGTCGCAATGAAAATAATTGTTCTATCATTCCCATCAAAATAATGGCTGGGACAGAATCATTAAAGCATAAAGCATACGTTATTTGTGTAATTTCAATGACCCGTTCAATGCGAGACAACTTCCTTAGGGCGAACACCATCAGCCGCCAGTCGAGACGACGCTCGCAGTGAGACGACTCCGATAAGAGTACACCAGCAGGCCATAGGTAAGTAAATCACCAGTTTCCCCCAAAACGTTTGTGTCATGAACATAAAATTATATTTTCTACGAAACTTGATGTCGCAATAAACATTTCTAAATTGGAGATGTTATGTTCAGCTTTCGAATGCAGCATCTGTGGAAGGACATTCAAAAAGAAAGGCGGATACACTGTGCACATGCAGACACATTCAAAGAAGAAAGGCATGTAGTCATGATGTGTCACAATTAGAGTTCTGTCTTACTAATTGTCATCTGTTTTGATAAATATAAATAAGGATCCACGTAAGTTTATTTTTCACATGAAACTACGAAGAGAAATTGTAATAATAATTTTCAGAAGAAACCGATAACATGTCTTTACTTACTGCGCTGCATCCTTTTGACAATTATTGTAACAAACATACTTGTTAAGATTCAACTTCTATGTAATTTGTTTGCAGATGTGAAATATGTGAAACCTTAATGCCAATGGCCCTTTTGCAAAGTGTGGCAGTCACGTCTATCGCGACACATGTATACAGTCAACAAAGCTGAGCCACAAGTCACAGAAGCATTGCAACCTTCCACAACGTCAGTAGAGCGAATACATACATTTGCAGCAGAACTCAGAAAACAGAAAATATGTTCCAGCGACACAGTCTGTACCTGCATACCAAAGAGAAAGTTCCACAAACATAAAGAGATCTGCAGACCTAAAACTTATTATGACACCCTATCTTCGGTACATGTGGATGCCTTCAAGTCCATGAAAACCATTGAGGATGAATTTACCACAGAAAACTTGTCAACATTCCACAACGATAATATTGGAAAAGTGTGCCGTTCTTATCCCATAATTGTACTGATTGGCAGGAGGCGATTTCAGCGAAATCGACGGAAGGTCCATAAGCTGATGGAGATCAAAAGTCTACCATGACGGAAATGAGGTTGCTGAGCAAGCTATTGATTGCATTCTTGGAAGAAAACACTGCGACAAACGTATCAGCTGAAGATATGTTTATTAGGACGAACTTCGGTGTTCTTGAAGCAGCCATAGAGAAAGTGACGACCGCAGATGGCACGAGTACTTTAAAACATGGGGAAAAGAACGGTCTCTATTACCTTCTGAACAAATCAGCCACCATTGTTATGGCAAGCCATCTGAGTTCAGGTGATGACAACAAGGCAGCAGATGTACAGAAATTCATCCACTATCTCGACCTGAACCGAGACAATATATTTGCAGACGCCGTGTACGCGATCAACAAAAGTCGGCAGGAACGATTAAGGATGCCAGAACAAAGGGCAGATGAGAAGCAAGTTCGAGATATAAAAGCACACACTGACCGGAGAATCAAAGAGTTGTCAGATCAGTACCGGGTGCTCAATCGGGAGAGCAATATCGAACTGCGAGATGCTAACGTTTTTCAATGTTCGTAGGGGTGGAGAGCCCAGCCGACTCAATATGAAGAACTGGTCGGATGCCGTCGGAGGAAGGTGGATTGACGAGAGCCGAATCGAGCAAATGGAAGAATTTGAAATGGAACTCTTCAAGTATATGACGATTGCCTACCAGACAGGCAAAGGAAATCATCTGGTTCCAGTCCTGATACCAAGAGATTGTGTTGCAGGAGTTGCAATACTAACGGATTCCCAGGTACGAAAGGATGTTGGGACCCTGGAAAGCAACCCATACGTGTTTCCAAACATTGAGCAGTCCCAATTTCACGTATTAGGTTGGAACACCACACGAAAGATGTGCGAGGATGCGAATGTAGAAAAACCAGAACTACTGACAGCCTCAAAGCAGAGACACAGAATTTCAACTATTTACGCAGCGCTTGAAGTGCCTGAAGCACAGCGAGAGCACTTTTATAAACATATGGGCCACTCAAAGAGCGTGAATTTCGGCACCTATCAATAACCATTACCACAGTTAGAGATGGCAAAAGTTGGCAGGCATCTGAAGGCTACTGACGAAGGTAATCTGATGTGCAATTCCATTATACATTGATTTGTTACACTTACAGTTTCATATTGCATACCTACTATTGTCTATCTACCTACAGTGTATATTTGTCAAATGTAGCATTAGCTTGTTTGGATGACATAGCTACTGACGATGGCAAGAAGTGCAGTATTTGATGCTGCTGTAACTGTTACATATGCTTTAATCAGTATGGTGTTTTCAATAGCCGTCAGTCGAGACGACGTTCGGGCCGAGACAACTTCTGAATCTGGATTATTGCGCCTCTGATCTCTGGGTCCTGGGTATTTAGGCGCTATTGAAGTTTGATCATTATTGACTCCATCATCAGTAGCATCATCATTAAATATATATGTACTATGCGTATTCTTTCATGACTATACTGATTAATTGCTATATATATATATATATATATATATATATATATATATATATATATATATATATATATATATATATATATATATGCGTATGTTACGTGTTTGAAATAATATCTCAAATTTAACATGACCAAAGTTTAAACATTGCAGATGATGATTACAATCCGTTCGCTGAATAAGATGAATCGGCTTAAGGAATCGATGCAAAGAATATCGCGAGTACCGGTAAATATGTAGATGTGAATACCAGTTCACGAAATGTAAATAGAGTTCACGACCCCCGGCCATATTTAATCACTATCCGCTGAATTGTTGCTAATATCACTCAACCGTTTCACAAAACTATTAAGTTTACAGATATGCCGTATATAATGCCATCAGCACAATATAATTGTTCCTATTATTATTATTATGTAATGTGTTCGTGGCTACAATAGGACGCCTAACAGTGTGATTGCCACACAGTTAACTTTTGTTATCTTGCCTGTTCTCTACGCATACAGTAAAACACATGCTTTTAAACCACATTGTGAAAACACTTCATTCGTTAATTATTCCAGCGAGGACCTATTACCGATGGTCAAACGAAACCACCCATCGAATAAAAGAAGTCTTCGCCGCTTACAGAAGGAAAGAGACTGCGTAGTAAGTAAACACAACAATTTATTGAATATTGTTTTGTTATATTACTATTATATTGTGTGATATGATGTGATGATATATATATATATATATATATATATATATATATATATTTATTTATTTATTTATTTATTTATTTATAGCAGAGCAAGCAACAGCAGCTATTCAAGAAAAGGTAGCCGTCTATACAAACTTAATTAGAGAGGCAGGGATAGGCATGGAGAGATGTGGAGAGACAGGAACAGGGAGATATATGGAGAGACATGGATATATAGGGAGAGACATAGAGAGAAAGGGAGAGCCATGGAGAGAAAGGGAGAGACAGGGAGAGACATAGGGACATAAAGAAAATATAGGAAGAGACATGGAGAGACACACAGGGACAGGGGGAGATAGGGAGAGAATAGGGAGTGACAGGGAGAGACACAGAGACAGGGAGAGATGGGGAGATACATTGAGAGAAAGGGAGAGATATGGAGAGATAGGGAAAGACATGGAAATATAGGGGAGACATAGAGAGATAGGGAGATATAGGGAGAGGAAGTGAGAGACTGAGTGAGACATGGAGAGACATAGAGAAACACAGGAAGGGAGGACATGGAGAGATAGCACGAAACAGGGAGAGAGTAGCGGGAGGGAGGGAGGGAGGGAGGGAGGGAGAGAGCGAGACAGGGAAAAACAAGGGGAGGAAGGGGAGGGAGGAAGGGAAATCAGTTCCTTTGAAAAACATTTGGCTATGTATCTTATATAAGTGATGCATCATGTAGTTCATTACTTTCAATATCATAAAAGTTATAGCCATTTTAGTGGATATCCTCAATATGGGGGATACGCCCACTCCTGGGCCTTATATATTCATTACTCTCATTGAGATATTATTTATCAATGTGATGGTATATTGGTTTATGGCGGCATATCCTAGTCATAGTTGTTATTATAATCATCTTAAGAACCGTGACTGGAACTACTAATTAATCAACCCCTTACCTGAAAGTCAACAAGTGTCATTACTATAAACTACTCGGCCTTTTTTGGCATACCAACTATTGCGTTTATGTCGTTTGCTACAACGGTATTCTAATCGAATGTGAAGAACTGTTTTATTGTCGAGCCGTGTAGCTAGACATGCAGTGTGCGTTGTGCCCCTTGATCAGGCTTTGTGCCCAACCGCACTTTCTCTATACATTAAGTGTACGAAATACACTTGAGTTGAATAATGTTTATACATTGTGTGGCTCCTACAACAGCTACTCGACCATAGACTCCAGTGTGCTACACAGCGTTAATGTATGTTCTTATTTGGCCGTGTAAATTGTTCCGTTATGTATCATTATGAACGTCTTAGATATATACGCGCATGATCTTCATTCTGCCAATATTGCCGGCATGGCAATGTTTACTTTGTTTATAATGAGCACTATATATGATTATTCTAGTAAAATCATTTAAATCGAAATTTACACAAATAAAACATTTGTTTTTTCTGTATGTCTCTGTGTGCCTATCTGTTATTAATATTGTGTAAAATAGAGGATGATCGTTTATTTAATCTGCATAGTTTGATTGTTTGATGCAATCTGGTATGAATAAATAAGGTGCTTAGATATTCCGTCATATATTAGTCGTATAGTGGTGTTGTGGTATATATTGTAAAACATGTACCTTATTAGCCCACGGGCACACGAAACGTATCACTATTACGCAATATATATATATATATATATATATATATATATATACATATATACATATATATATATACATATATACATATATATATATATATACATATATATATATATATATATATATATATATATATATATATATATATATATATATATATATATATATATATATATATATATATATAGCCTATATTTTTGCATTCATCGTAAGGCATTTATTCACCATTGGGCAACGCACGCATGCAAGCACACACACACACATACACACACACACACACACACACACACACACACACACACACAGGCCATTTGAACAAGATTTAGGGCATACGTGTAATATTTACGACAATATTGAAAATACACACAACATATACATGTATATTAACACCGATACTAGAATGTTGCTAGATATTTCATGTAGTTTTGTTGATATAATATCTAATGGTCATATTAAATAATTACGTGGCATATTTTAAGTTTTATGATTCTAAATATTTTGATACTGAATATGATATTTTTTCTGACATGGGGAGTTGGCACAATCGTCGATGTCAATAAAATAGTCAAGCAATACTTGTATCACTATAGAAATAAGTTGTTTCACAATATACCACATGTCCTATTCCCTCATACACGATACCATTATTTTCTTACACATTGTCCATGTTGCATTCATTCATGGACACACCTTACCATTCTATGAACAAACATCTGACGAGTCCTTTTCACGTCCACGTCATAAACAACCGTTCTTCCTTTTCATTATTCGATTGTAACCAAATTGTATTCTCGAAACCATTAAGTTTGTAACTCTGCGTACTTCATATCATATTTCTTTCTTCTTCAATAGTTGATTCATGAGTTGCAAGTAATATTTGCTCAATCAAAATGGGGATTCACTTTTGAAAACTGCATGCTCTCGTCGAATTTTATCTTGCAACATATTTTTCAATTTTAATTGATTCAATAAAATCTTGCAAATCAAAACTTTTACGCCGTACGTATGCGCAATGATTTCGCATATTTGAAACGTAGCATGACATGTATGTAATGAAATGTTGTGTTGCACAGTAATACTATCTACTACATAGATATACCTGTTCCACAGTTGTCACCTTCGTAACCATCACCACAGTCTGCATCAGTGTAAGTACCACCATTCTGACTTGGGGGGTTGGCACACTTGTCGATGTCTGCAAAATATTGAGACATTATATGTCACCATTCTGACACGGGGTGTTAACATGATATCAATTCCGTATAGGAAACACATCTCACATTTTCACAACACTTAAGGTAGTTGGGCGGTTAGCGTGTCAGTTGATTTTTTCGTTGTTTTCTTCATAACATGGTAGGATATACTTAGCTAAACGTCGACATCACAAAAAATCACCGGGCACTAAAGTCATATTTCGCCAATCCATCCTTTAAAAATGCAGTACTTTTAGAAATCCCCTTGAGTTCTCCGAAAAGCGGCAATTTTTTCATAGTAAAGTCCACGTGCGCAAAGATGTTCAAACCAGCTATATTCGTTCGTCGTGCAAGCGGAACGCATCGTCTGGTTAATGTAATGCTAGTTCCCATCAGTGTTATGTCAACCTAACTAAATCACGTACATAAACCAGCAAATATCAGCGTTAATGTAGTTTATCGTGACTTTGACACTAACGGAAATGCCAACGCATATGTGACCTGGTGACCCCGCCGAATAATGAGCCAATCAAAATGATCGTAAATACACCCTGCCACGTGTTTGTTAGATGGGTGGCGTAACCTGATCCGGTAGACGACAACACGTTACAAATACATATTCAAGGACTACTGTGACTGCAAATCAAGAAGACATGTCTATATTACAAATGGCCATTATATGTTGTCAACAATACATAAAACGATAGTGAAAAACCGTAAATTTCAATGCAAAAACAAGCATTTGTTGAGATTGTGTTTTCATGAATAACCAGGAAATGGTGTTTCAAATATTGTATGAGAAAAACTACAACACGTACGACGTTGCAATTTCGCACGTAAACGCGTCTTACGCGCACGCAACATACTATTGGAGTAATTTACGATTGGCGAAGGGTTTGTATCAAAAATACACTGCCACTTTAGGCTGTCATTCAACTTTTGCGTAATTCATGCACGGTGGTATAGCAGACATAATTGGTTAATGTTAACCAAAATCTGCCGTAAAGTTATCAGTTACACTGTCATACTTATATGTTTGTCATTTATTTATTGGGGATTTTCTCAAAACGATATAACTTTGTTTTAGTCTGGTATATTATGTAGTATTTCAACTATAATCTGTGAAGAAATGGTTAAGTTATCTTAAAACATCTACTGAAACTAATCAATTCAAAACAAGCATACAATAGTCGACCCAGCTACCTTAATTTTTAAAGTTACCCTCAGGAATCTTGTTCAGGAGGTTCTGAAGTTTCAACAAATGCAGGGCAACCTGTCACGGCGCAGTGTCCACATCAACAAAATCATGGCCTGTGCTACCCAACTACACATATTTAACTCATAATTGAATTTACTAATGAATCTATTATTGAAATGGCATTCCGTGACCAAACCATAGTACGTATCATTCAAACGACGCATCGTCTGTTCTTAAAAAAATAATATTCCACTTACATTTATGTTTCAGCCATCCACACAACTGGAAGATGTACGCCAATATTGAAAGTGGCGGCGGCAAGTCGTTGCATGTTTCATATTCCCATACAAGACCTCGGAAGTAGAAGTGCCACGATTTCTTCTTGTCGTGTTGGATTCGGGTGATGGAATTGCTGATGAAAACATAAAGACAAGGTTAGGACTGATTATCATCAACACATTCAAGAGGAGGTTACTAACCCTACGTTGTGCCAGGAGACAATATATTCAAGAGGAGGTTCCTAACCCTACGTTGTGTCAGGAGACAATACATTCAAGAGGAGGTTCCTAAACCTACGTTGTGCCAGGAGACAATACATTAAAGAGGAGGTTCCTAACACTACGTTGTGTCAGGAGAGAATACATTCAAGAGGAGTTTCCTAACCCTACGTCGTGTCAGGAGACAATACATTCAAGAGGAGGTTCCTAACCCTACGTTGTGTCAGGAGACAATACATTCAAGAGGAGGTCCCTAACCCTACATTGTGCCAGGAGACAATACATTCAAGAGGAGGTTCCTATTCCTACGTTGTGCCAGGAGACAATACATTCAAGAGGAGGTTACTAACCCTACGTTGTGCCAGGAGACAATACATTCAAGAGGAGGTTCGTAATCCTACGTTGTGCCAGGAGACAATACATTCAAGAGGAGGTTACTAGCCCTACATTGTGCCAGGAGACAATACATTCAAGAGGAGGTTCCTAACCCTACGTTGTGCTAGGAGACAATATATTCAAGAGGAGGTTCCTATTCCTACGTTGTGCCAGGAGACAATACATTCAAGAGGAGGTTCCTAACCCTACGTTGTGCCAGGACACAATACATTCAAGAGGAGGTTACTAACACTACGTTGTGTCAGGAGACAATACATTCAAGAGGAGGTTCCCCAACCTACGTAGTGTCAGGAGACAATCTCTCCAGCAGCAGACTTTGTCCTTCTAAACATTGACAACATGTATTAGGAGAGAATGAAACACGATTCAGATTAGTTTCTAGAAAAAAGTGATACGATTCATGTTATCATTTCGGGGTTGAGTGTTCAAACGATCAAATACTGAAACGACAGCAACGGAAGTGAATCCACACATCAAAGGCAATCGCGCCATTTAGAGCTGACATAGCTAGAACTACGAACTTTGGCGTACGCGTAGCTGTACCTAGCAACATTGATGGGTATATGGACATGGATATCGCGAAGTAATTGCAGTGTGGATAAATGCTTCACATATAAGCCCAGTTGGAGTTGGAATGAACAGATCTCCACGGGTGAAGTGAAAAGCGCTGAATATACACAGGTGAAGCATGTATGTATGTATGTTTGTGTGTATATTTGTATGCATGTTTGCGTGTATGTTTGTATGTATGTATGCATGCATGCATATATATATATATATATATATATATATATACACACATATATATATATATATATATATATATATATATATATATACACACACATATATATATATATATATATATATATATATATATATATATATATACACACACATATATATATATATATATATATATATATATATATATATATATATATACACATATATATATATATATATATATATATATATATATATATATATATATATATATATATATATATATATATATATATATATATATATATATATATATATATATATACACACATGCATGCATACATACATACACACAATCATATATACATACATACATTTCTCACGAAACTTTCACAAACAGTTTTAGGACTATTACTCCTTCAGTAAACTGAAAAGACGGTTGAGATGTGGTCGTACGCAGGGATGTAACAAGTATACAATCTTTCAACTTGAGTAAAAGTAGATCCTGAAAAATCTACTTAAGTAGAAGTAAAAGTACCCCAAACAAATTTACTTGAGTAAAAGTAGAAATTTCTACTTGAAGTAGAAACAACAGTAGACCTCGATTCAAAAGCCCACAAGCATAAGAACGAAAATAGTACTTTTTTAAGTTTAACACGTGCAGACAAACACACACTTCGACACACTGGTAAGACAGCAAACGATTGTAAGACACACCAGGTTACACGAACGCTTTGTTCAGCTTGAGCAGCAACTACTGCTCAAACCCTGCATCCCCGATGCACATACGCAGTGGCTTAAAGATGAGGCCTGCTGCACTCAACATACGCTCGCAGGCTGCACTAGCAGGCAGAGAAGTGTTCAGTTCGACAAACAAGGTGCGGAGCTTTGGATACGCCGCCAGCCCAGAGAGATGTTCCGAGTCATCCGACAGATAACGCTCCAGCTGGTCGAACATTGGCGCGTGTCGCTTCTTCCTGGCGAAGAAGTCGTACCCGACCAGCGCCTTGAACGAAGGTAGCTCGACAATGGTGAACGGCAGCAAACCTTTGTTAAAGAAGTCGATCACCAGTCGGTCGACACTCGCCTGCGTAATCGGGCGTGATTCAGTCGCCATAGCATTGATCTGCAGCTGCTTGCCGAGAGGTGCGTTTGACGTGTCGAGCCCCTTTCGTTTGGATATCGTGAGCTCAATGTACTTCGCAAGTTGGTAAGGATGATTGTTGTTTGGCACGTACCTCAACGTGCACCGGAGCACATAGTAAGCACACAAGCTACACATTTGCGCCGTCAACAGACTTTAAGTGAAATACCGAGGACAAATAAGGCCACGGGTACTGTAGTTGTGTCTGCGCCGTCATAACTATACAGTAGTACCTGCCTTGAACGGACACTTCCGTATCCCACTTGGGAGCTACTAAACAACAGCGATTGCCGCCCGTCTTATATGGCAACACGAAGATTATAGAGCTTATTAAACGAGTAAACTAGAATCAACTGTATTATTTTTAAACGTCACACCCTGTTTAATAGTTAACTTAATAAAATACATATATGTATACCGTTATGGAATGATGATGCACTGAACTAATAGGCTTACGAATCGAAAATAATAACATGGATTTGAGCGGCCGAAAACGTATATGATTAAACGTAGAAAACGACAATCGTTTCACCTCGATTTTCAACTGATCTCGACCGAAGCATAACTTTATGACGCACCACTTAGCATCGATTCATCCTTTCATATGCGGATGACTAATTCGCATTTTTGCGCACCGGTATCGCCTTCCCAGCAGGCAAAATGACGTTGAAAATACGTTGTTTCAACGTCAGGTACCACGTTGTAGCAATGTCGGAAACTAGTTGGATTTGAAAGTTGTATCTACGTCGGGTTTCAACGATGTATCGACGTCTGGTTTCCACGTTGTACCAATATTGAAAACTAGTTGGATTTGAAAGTTGCATTGAAGTCGGGTTTCCACGTTGTATCGACGTCGGGTATCGACGTCGTAACAATGTTGAAAACTAGTTGGATTTGAAAGTTGTATCTACGTCAGGTTTTAACGATGTGTCGACGTCTGGTTTCCACGTTGTACCAATATTGAGAACTTGTTGGATTTGAAAGTTACATTGACGTCGGGTTTCCACGTTGTATCGACGTCGGGTATCGACGTCGTAACAATGTTGAAAACTAGTTGGATTTGAAAGTTGTATCTACGTCAGGTTTTAACGATGTGTCGACGTCTGGTTTCCACGTTGTACCAATATTGAGAACTTGTTGGATTTGAAAGTTACATTGACGTCGGGTTTCCACGTTGTATCGACGTCGGGTATCGACGTCGTAACAATGTTGAAAACTAGTTGGATTTGAAAGTTGTATCTACGTCAGGTTTCAACGATGTATCGACGTCGGGTTTCCACGTTGTACCAATGTTGAAAACTAGTTGGATTTGAAAGTTGGATCGACGTCGAGTTCCAACGTAGCATCGACGTTGGGTTTCAACGTTGTTGCAATGTTGAAAAGTAGTTGGATTTGAAAGTTGTATCTACGTCAGTTTCAACGATGTATCGACGTCGGGTTTCCACGTTGTATCAATGTTGAAAACTAGTTGGATTTAAAAGTTGGATCGACGTCGAGTTCCAACGTAGCATCGACGTTGGGTTTCAACGTTGTTGCAATGTTGAAAAGTAGTTGGATCGACGTCAGGTTTCAACGTTGCAACAATGTACCAAATTTGTTGGATTTCAACGTTGTGTCAACATTAGATCGTTACTGTTTTCTGATAACCAACTAAATTTTTGTACAGGTGTTACTATGAAAATGTTAGTTCCCTTCGTCAATGCTATGTATGTCGGCGTGTACACGTGGGTCTGTAGAGTAAATCGTGTACTAGAAGAGCCTGACTCACCGGTGTTACACTTTTGTCGTCGAAATACTCAATTAACATGGTCGTTAAATACGTTTTGAACAAAATAAAGACAGATATTCACCTTATTCCGATACATGAGACATTTTATTTAACAATGTGTATATCAATGAACCCATGGAATACAATGTAGACCATTACATCACTCTTGTTTGCCCAATGTGTTGTATTCAGTATCATGCAGACATTAAAAAGAGCACAAGGAGATCATTAATCACTAATTTTTTTCAAAACAGTCATTAAATATTATGTTTTGATAATAAAACAAACATTAACAAAATAAAGATATTCACTGTGTTCTGATACAACAAATATGGTTTCATTTGGCAATGTGTACATTCCTGAACCAGTGGAATACATTCAATGTATATTAATTCCTCTAGTAACCAGTATTCAGCAGCAGACATAATTATTATGTGCTTTCATATTGTTAATTGTAACAGCAAACAACAGCTGTCATAAATATGGGGTAAATTATATTTCGGAATGTATTTTCAAGAGCCGATCGGAATTGGAATCTTTTTTGGAATTGCTTCATTGAATGCAGGCTAGTCTATTAATTTCCTGTACAATCACTACAAATGTACAAACAAATCAGATTTGTTTGGTTCTACTTCAGTTGATAGAATGTTACCCTACATCTGTCTGGTAACAGCCAGGTAGTGT
>OY759263.1:45775251-45808553 GCA_963662155.1 Lamellibrachia columna | reverse complement strand
GTGTAAAGAAAGTACAGACAATGGCTAAGCCATTATTGAAACAATGTGACAAGACCAGTAAGCTGACCAATTCATGGCTTCAGAAACACCAGCTCAATGAAACAATGCACAACAAGCAAGTTAAATACTCCTTTATGTTGTGTTTGGGGGATCTACTATGTATATGGCTTCCACACATTCTTAACACACACAAGAGGCACAATTATAAATGTGTATTTAGAGCAGGAACTACAACTTATTTTGATAACAAAGAAAGCTCACACCATATCATCTATTAAACTGCGCCGACCTTAAAATCCGAAAAGTAATAATGGCAAGCTGACTTAAATTTCAATGGCTGACAAAACATTTTCAAACTAACTTTACGATCTCATTTTTATTAAATCACACAATAATTATAGTTTCCTAACTAACACTAAACACTATCAATGAAAGCAAAAGTATGACTTCAGATTGATCAAGAACACTGTTAACCCATTCTGTCTAGTTGTTCCTCAGTCTTCACCACCACTTTGGTCGAGTGCGTACTTCGGCTACACTGAGAGCGCTGCATCCACCTCTGCTTCAGTTCATGTCTGCTTCTTCAGGTCACTCGCTTAAAAGGAATTAAATAAAGGTATTAACCGACACATCTATTTACAACGAAGGTCAGATGAAACTAATACAAAGCACACTGCACAAGCCCCAGCCAGTCAACATGGCCACGGGCCATGGCTGCTCTATTGTCCGGTAAATTCCCGTTGCAATTTATAAATACTGCAGTTTTATTCCAATGGCAATGACTTTGATAGTTATATAATAAGAGTGCGCAATTTATACATGACACTACATGACCACATTTCACTGGAACAAGTACAGGGTATGATCGAAAACAAGAGGGATGCGACGAAACCGAGTTTTGCGATAGACTATGTCGGAAAATGTGCTCAGATTCAAATCGGTGAAAGAATGCAAAATACATCACGACAAAGACAATATTATGGTCGTGTGTGTTCCGTACAAACGATAAAACTAAACAAATAAAAGCGGATGGTGACACTTACTCGCATATATCAGTGGATTGTTTCGCTTCCATCGATTTCGTTCGTTCGAACTCAAGGCAGCATGGCGGCACCCGCAATGCATGCTGGAATACGGTAGATATGCCGCTGCCTTACGCAATACCAAAATGTGTGGTGAAAGCTGCCTTAAATTACCTAACATTACAAATATAAAGGGTCTTATTATTTGTAATTTTAGTTAAGGCATCTAACACCGCACGTGTTGTGTTGTCTTAGAGAATAGAGATGTTATAGTTAACATTCGCACCTTGAACAAATAAAAAATTGCA
The DNA here is from genome assembly GCA_963662155.1 of Lamellibrachia columna. NCBI lineage: Eukaryota > Metazoa > Annelida > Polychaeta > Sabellida > Siboglinidae > Lamellibrachia > Lamellibrachia columna. Next base: position 45,807,223 of record OY759263.1, on the reverse strand, counting down.
ACATTGTATGAACGTCAAATGTCCAAGTCCTTATAATGGTGATGACCTTATAATGGCGTTGTCGACGTTATTTCAACGTTGTGCCAACGTCACATATATCCACGTCGTTATAACGTTGATGATCAGACATTGTAAAACGCCATATTTATATGTATATGTACCTAGTTGGTTGGGCTGTCGACGTGATTGCAACGTTGTATGGACGTAAATTGTTCACGTCATACTAAAGTTGATGACCAGACGTTGCAAAGACGTTGGGTTGGGTTGTCGACGTGATTTCAACGTTGTGCCAACGTCATATATATCTACGTCGTTATCACGTCGATGACCAGACGTGTTAAAAACGCTGTATTTATAGATGAAACTAGTTGGTTGAACTGTCGATGTGATTACAACGTTGCATGGATGTCAAATTTCCACGTCCTTATAACGTTGATAACCAGACGTTGCAAAGACGTTGGGTTGGGTTGTCGACGTGATTTCAAAGTTGTGCCAACGTCATATATATCTACGTCGTTATGACGTCGATGACCAGACGTGGTAAAATCGTTGTATTTATATATGAAACTAGTTGGTTGAACTGTCGATGTGATTACAACGTTGCATGGATGTCAAATTACCACGTCCTTATAACGTTGATAACCAGACGTTGCGAAGACGTTGGGTTTGGTTGTCGACTTGATTTCAACGTTGTGGCGACATCAAATGTCCACGTCCTTGAGACGTCGATGACCAGACGCTGAGAAAACGTTGCATTTATGTTGTTCGACGTCGCAACGTATATACAACTAATAATCAACGTCATACCGACGTTGTATGCCGGCTGGGTTGGGTTTAGCATTTGGCATGTTGGTTTCGGGTCGTTTAGATTGGAAGCATGCCATTTCACCCCAGTGTCGTATTAGTACTGCATACTAAATTGCATTTAAGACTGTTTATCTGATTCTTATGGCAGGCGTATTTGTGAATCTCGTTTGCCATTTCAAACCGCCTAAGCGAAGCCAACATCAGCGATTGATGTCGGCGGCAGCGTCAAACAACCAACTGGTTGACACTCGTACATTGACATTGTTCACCTGTTTCTTGAGATTTGTCAAAGCAATTCTAAGTAGGTTTAAGCAGGCTCATTTGACATTTCCCCCGGCGGCAGAAAATTGGGGTGCACGACCAACAGCCTTATGTCCGAATCTGCGATATAACATTGTTTTCCAACTACACACCGCGCTGTTTGTCCGTCGATATTTTGGAAATAAAATATTTCGAGAAAAAAAATTACGAAAATAATGATTACTGTCCGCCTTAGCAGGGACAGAAAACCAAAATATCCTGTCCGCTGTCCACGTTAACGAGGTGTCCCCTCATAAAAGGGACATTAACATGGTAAAATAGTCCGTGCGTTGAGAAAGTGTCCCGATAGCAGGTGTCCGCTCGTCGGAGGGTCCGTTGAAGGCAGGTACTACTCTAGCATAGAACGCTCTCGCAAATGAAACAAAGTGTAGAAAAACAGGTCGCACAAATCACCTATGTAAGATATACAGTTAATAGTAATCTATACTAACATATATTTATGGAATTACTAAGAACAATAGTAAAATTTCTGGTCAATTCCTTGAATTTCCGTGATTATTTTATGTTGGGGAAGTTTTTATGAAACCATACGTCGGACTACTTCATACATGCAAATATAGTACACAATATCACGAAAAAACATCGATTTATCATAGAATGCGATGCTTCAGCTTGATAGTTTAGATACGCAATCTTTTAAATGAAAATCGTTGGATAATAACTTGTGGGAGGTCCCAACATCGATTTTGGGAAGTTTTTATGCAACCGTATGTCGCACATTTGCAGATAGGTCGTGAGAAGAGTTCAATACGTTAGTGAGAACTATTAATATGTCATCAATAACATATGTCAAGCTAAATATTTGTAAACAGTATAATATGTAAAGACATTTCCCTACGTTTTGTGAAACTTTACGGGCCTTGTAACCGTACGTCGCCCGACGCAACATGAAACCGTACGTCGACAAGACCTGCTATGTAACGATTTACCCGTAGCTACTTCCTAGTGGTCTTCGTGGAAATTAAAGCGACGCCAAACGAATTGAACGGAGTCCAGTTTTGCTAAAGACCCAAATAGCACATTTGGTAAGTGTTTGTTTAATATATGTTTCTACTCGTTTTTATAAATATCTTATTAATGTTATTAATGTCTAGTAGTGAGTAAATTGGTGATTTTCGCAGAGCAAATATGTGCGCTGCGTCGTCAGAAGCATTTACCCGGTAATGCGTGGCTTAGTGTTTTTCTCGCGGGAACAGACGTGCTCCAACTTGGAGATGACGGACGGTTTCAAGCGACTTATTATTGAAGCATTATCGTGATACATCGACTGGAGCCGTTTGATAGACATATTATATTTTTAAATAATGGTTATATTTATATAATGGATATGCTAAATATATAGCGTGCCATTAGAATGAAATAAAAACCGTTTTCATATAAAATGTCATCTAAATAAAATAAGCAATTGATGGAAATGTGAAGCAAATGTTGCAATGCATCATATACTTGTATTCGTCTACATTTACTATATTAGTCGCCTAAGCCAATGCACAAGCTACGTGTCAGGGAATTCCCGAAGATACACCGAAAGGAACCCGACGGGAAGAGCAGTTGTAGCAGCAACGCCAATATGACTATTGTGATCGCTAGTGTGGCGTTACATTATTTAACAAGATATTTAACAAGATTTGCCATCCAAGCCAAAGGCCCAGATGTCAAGTGGACAAGGAAGCCATTGGCTTATCGAGAGTCCAACAATGTTCATCTACTTATAGCCCGCCCTCCTGAGATATGTGTCAACCTTGTTTTTAAACATATTCACGCTGCTAGCAGTTACACAATCTGTAGACAATTTGTTCCATTCATTTATTGTCCTCTGTGAGAACGAGTGCTTCCTGATGTCCAATCTACATTGATCCTTTACTAATTTTACCTCATGTCCTCTAGTTCTGCTATCCTTCTTGAGTGAGAAAAACATATTTCTATCAATATTTTCATACCCATTCAATATCTTAAAAACTTCAGTCTGATCTCCTCTTAACCTCCTTGTATCTAGAGTTGTTAAACCACATTCTTTCAGGCGTTCTTCATAACTAAGGTCTCTCAGTTCTGGAATCATTTTAGTTGCTCTCCTTTGTATGCGTTCAAGCGTATCTATATCATTCTTACGATATGGTCTCCATGCTTGTATACAGTATACTAAATGAGGTCTAACTATTGCTTTATAAAGAGGTATAATTAACTTTTTTCCCTTGTATGTTATGTTTCTTCTAATCAATCCAAGAATTTGATTACCCTTTGAAGCTGCAATACCACACTGCTCTGAAACTTTCATATTAGCGCTTATTGTAACTCCTAAGTCCTTTTCTTTTACAGTAGTACCCAGAACAGTATCTCCCATTTTATAGTTTACATTCAAGTTCCTATGTCCTGTATGTAGGCATTTACATTTCCCAAAATTGAACAACATCTGCCATTTCTCAGACCATTTAACTAATCTGTCTAGATCGTTTTGTAAATGTTGTTTATCACCATCAGTATTAACCTTTCTAAACAGTTTTGTGTCATCCGCAAATTTCAGTACGTTACTTGTTATACTGTCGTCCAAGTCATTGATATAAATTAAGAATAATATAGGTCCTAATACTGATCCTTGAGGTACCCCACTCAAAACCGATTTCCAATTTGAAACTTCTCCATTTACTACAACTCGTTGTCTTCTGTCAGTCAGCCATTGTTCTATCCAGTCAGTTATGCTATCCCCGATACCATGGGCTTTTAATTTAAGTAGTAATCTTTGATGTGGCACTTTGTCAAAAGCTTTCTGAAAATATAAGTAGATAATATCTACTGGCGATCCCACGTCTATCCACTTAGTGATTTCTTCCAAAAAACATAACATATTTGTTAAGCATGACCTCGCTTTAAGGAATCCATGTTGAGATGAATTTAATAATTTATGCTTAACGAGGAAGTCCACCATATGGTCTTTAATTAACCTTTCTAATAATTTACAAATCACTGACGTTAATCAGTGATTTGTTAATGATTATTATTATGTGGCTGGCACAGACGTTGCGGCTCTCCCGCACATTGTATAAGAGCCCAGGAGCGGCCTCTGCAAGGAACTATATATAAGAAATGCCAAACCCAAGATGCAGGCAGCCTAGCGAAACAATGATGGAAATCCTGGAAGTCAGCCCCGAAGCTACGATACGTGGAACATGTCAGCAGTCCGTGGCATAATTAAATATTGCACACTCTATGGTCCCAAGACCAGTCTTGAATATATATATATATATATATATATATATATATATATATATATATATATATATATATATATATATATATATATATATATATATGTATATATATATATATATATATATATATATATATATATATATATATATATATATATATATATATATATAACGTGCAGCAAAGATGTGGGCGGATAGTTCCATCCAACATGTCCAAGATGAGAGAATGCAACAAAGCAAGCGGAGAAGAAGGGCGAGAAAGAGAGGTGGTTTCAAAGACGGACGACACTATGTAATCAAACAAAGTTCGATAAATGTTGAGGTGCATTTCATTCATATGACACTATGAAATCAAACATATTGGATCAGAACTACACTGAAGCACATTTGATTATTGCATAATGATTATGGACACAATAATACATTTCGAATTACATCATGCCTTCGACAATTCACCAACTCACTGTAATTTATTCGTGAGGTTTCCATAGGTTGGCACCGTTGTGAAAATAATAAGAATATAATATGATAACATAAGGAATATGCACATCGATTATTTTGCATATTCAAGTACGTATTCAAAAGACGCTAAAGCTACGTGAAACTTGATCAGTAGTCTTCCAAGTAATATACGCTATTCTACAGGAAATTATATTATGTGAAACCGTACGTCTACATTTGTAAGCTATCTACGAAATAGTAACAATAACTTCAATGAAAATAAAGTGTTCCCAGTTGAAAAAGCCCAAGTTATATTCTTCGTACAGAAAGTGAAATATCACATGTAATTAGATATTAGATAAGTGTAGGGACCATTCAAACTACAAGGACTTGTGTGCAGACGTACGGTTTCAGATCTTAAGTATAGTAATAACTACAGCTGTACTCCCAACTTCACCTAGCTGTTAAATGCTAAATTTTAGGAGTTAGTCTGCCAACTCTTATTTCCTAATTAGATCAATATTATCTCTCCATGAAAAAAAATGTATGACGTTATACGAATACGTTTATTTTACCCCCTTCTGAACCACATTTGTGAACTTTTCGTGAGAAATGACCATATATATATATATATATATATATATATATATATATATATATGGATTTATGCAACTTACAGCTGCATAACAGATTTTATGAGATAACCAAGGCAAGTCTTGCCCTGGGTGTCCGAGACTACACCGGAACTATTTGGCCAAATAATTTGTATTACTCCACGATATTCAGCCAATCACGGCTTAACGGAAACCAGTTCAAACCAGAGCCAGCAGCTGGAATCTTTCACTCCTGTTCCAGTCTCTGCATCGCGAAGTTGTGTCTAGAAAATTTGTCTCTCGAAATACTTTGGTTTTACCAAAAGTCGTTACGTTTTTCAAATACGTTTTGTTTGAGAGTGACCACTTCGAGCTGCGTCGACTGACCTGCAGGAGGAAGACCGCCTCAACACTCGTTTCAGCTGAGTATTGTTTCATTTGTATTTACTTCGTCGGTTGCCTCGTGGTTAATCTGCTCGTTTCGTATACGTTTAAACTTCCCGCAATCGGCCATTCAATATGTCGGCGGCGAAGTCGGAGCTAGATGTGCTTGTGCTTGGGCATAGCCACGCGTATTGGTTGGGCGCGTTCATTGAATCTGCGGGTCTCCTTGACGACTTAGAAAGATTAGGTTATACGTGCACGGTTCGTTTTATGGGTCGGAGGGGAGCGTCCATTCAAACATTTCGAGAACCGGCAACCATTACCCGGATTTCTGCCCGCGTCCCTGACATAGTCATTACCCTTCTTGGAGGCAACGACCTCGATGGGAAGTCTCCCCCACCTCCAGAGGCAGTAGGTTTGCAACTAGGTAGATTGGGCGATGAATTGTTAGCTTTAGGGGTCCGTCAAGTATGTCTATGTCAAATCGAGCGCCGCAAGAAATGGCGCCATTTTGATTTTGATACGGGAGCGGCTCGCGTTGCATCCGCGAATGCTGCGTTACAGTCCGCATGTGGGGGACGTCGTGGGCTGTTCTACTGGAGCCATAAGTACCTTTGGAACAGCCCGGCGAAGGTTTTCCGCCAAGATGGCGTCCATTTATCCGATATAGGAAATTTCCGACTGTTTCGCAGCATTCGGGGGGCAATCTTCAGAGCAGTTAGCCGGGTTGTCCTACAGCTGACTACAACTTAAATTGGCGTTTCATGTCGAGCGCTAACTGCTGGTAAGGTGTCGATAATTAGGAGCTCGCCTCAGTCCTAATAACTCCATAATCATGGTGACTCTTGGTTGTTTTGTATGTCATGCGCGGACATTGTGTCCCTCTTCGTATATGTAGCCACGGGGGATGTTCCCATATTTTATCGCATTGACATACACCCAGTTATGCGCCTCCGTGGACAGTTTCGCTTTACTATATTTACTCGGCATTCATAAATTGTGGGCGGTGATCCCATACTAGTCCATGATAACTGGTATAATTTTTGTGGCGACGAGGTAGTGGTTCTTCCAAATGAAGATAATTCCCAATTTGTGTCGTGTCACCATCCTCATTGTTCGTTCTTATGACACTATTGTTGTCATGTTATCGTTGCTAAGATTAACAGTAACGCAACGTTTTACCTCAGTGACACTTTATTTTCTATCAAGTGAGGCGACCCCGACTTTTTGCGTTTAGGTACTTTCGGGGGCGGTGACCCCCTACTTACCCGTGTTTGCACTTTCTGCATTGATGTACTATCTCGGGCGGTGTCCCCTAACTAAATGTGATTGTCATCTTGCATGTATATACTATCGTGCCCGGTGTCCCTTACTTAATGTGATTGTAATCTTGCATTGATATCCTATCGTGGGCGGTGTCCCCTCGCTAAATGTGATTGTCATTGTGCATTGATATACTAACACGGGCGGTGTCCCCTAACTAAATGTGATCGTCATTTTTGCATTGATATACTATCGTGGGCGGTGTCCCCTAACTAAATGTGATTGTCATTTTTGCATTGATATACTATCGTGGGCGGTGTCCCCTCGCTAAATGTGATTGTCATTGGGCATTGATATACTACCATGGGCGGTGTTCCCTAACTAAATGTGATTGTCATTTTGCATTGATATACTATTGTGGGCGGTGTTCCCTAACTTAATTTGATTGTCATTTTGCATTGATATACTATCGTGGGCGGTGTCCCCTAACTTAATTTGATTGTCAGTTTGCATTGATATACTATCGTGGGCGGTGTCCCCTAACTTAATTTGATTGTCATTTTGCATTGATATACTATCGTGGGCGGTGTCCCCTAACTTAATTTGATTGTCATTTTGCATTGATATACTATCGTGGGCGGTGTCCCCTAACTTAATTTGATTGTCAGTTTGCATTGATGTATTATCGGGGGCGGTGTCCCCTGACTAAATATGATTGTAAATTTGTTATACTATCGGGGGCGGTGACCTCCTACTTAACTGCGTGCAATTCTTGCATTTACGTACTATCGTGGGCGATGACCCCCTAATTTACTGTGTTTATAAAGTTGTGTTGGCACACTATCGGGGGCGGTGACCCCCTGATTCCATTTTATGTTGATTTATCGTGGGCGATGACCCCCTCACTAGCTATGATTCCATTTTGTGGTGATCTATCGCGGGCGGTGACCCCCTAATCATTTGGCTAATGTCGCATATTGATGTGTATTCATATAATGGAGAAAAAAAAATAATAATAAAAAAAAAAAAAATAATAATAAAAAATAAAATAAAATAAAAAATAAAATAAAAAATAAAAATAAAAATAAAATAATAATGAAAAAAAAACAAAAAACTTTTGTTTCAGCTTCGACGCAAGGCATCAGTCCTGGTGGTATTGCCACAACAATTTAGGAGCTAGTTTTCACATGTGGCTTTCATGAGTAGTTTGGCGGCAGTTTCCAAGAGTTTAGCTGTTCACTCAGTATTGGCCCTTCCACAATATGTTGCAGGATGGCTCCAGATAAGAACGTGCGTCGTGGACGACCTCTGCGCCACAGCCCGGTGGCAACAAGATCGCGGGCGGCGGCAAGCCGCGCTGCCGTTGCACGATCAGCGATGTGCCCGCCCCCACCAGAGTGCCACGTCGTGCAGCACCTTGACGACGAACCGGCCCTACGACATGTCGTTCGTCCGGTAGCGGGCGCAGCAGCGGGTCGGAAAGCTACGACGGAGGAGCGCTTGTCGATTATGGAGCGCCGTCTTGACGCCTCTGACAAGATGTTGCAGGAGGTCCACGCGATGGTGCGTGGCCTGCAGCAATTGCCTGCGGCCAACGCCCTACCTGCGCCGCTTCCAATAGAGGCCCCTGCAGCAGTGGCGGCGCCTACCGGGGGGGAGCCCATCGCTCCGCCCTTGGCTAACCCTTGTCTATGGCCGCAGGGCGGCCATACGTCAGGTCGGGTGACATTATCTGCAACTGGTGCTCCACCAAGCCCCGTTCCAAGACCACCGTCGGCCCCGTGGCCAGAGGCCATATCTTCAGGTATTCATACAGGTCAGGAAGTACACGCCCTCCCCAGGGCATCCCAGGATCTAGTAGCATCGTTCGCTACTTCGGCCCTATCCCGTCATTCCCGCGTGTCTGACAAACTCAAAGCCCAAATTTGGTCAGGGGAGTATGTTAGTATTTCCTCATTGTTGCATGACTCCTCACAACAGAACTATTCTGTGTCCGTTAGGCCAGGCAGTGACGACGAGACCCCCATGTTTTGTGTCGCCCCTAGGGCAAAGAGCAGCACTGTGTCATTTGACCAATGGCTGCAGGGCTTCGAAATTTACATGTCTGTTTTTCTTCTCCAGCCACAGCATCTGTCAGAATCACATAATTTACTCATGTACGTCCAGACAATTCGTTCCCTATACGAGAAAGGTGCGGACTGGCGGTCGTATGATGAGGCGTTCCGGTCACTTCGTCAGGCCAACAACTGGGGGTGGGAATCGGTTTGCTGGTACCTATGGATGAATGCATCAGAGAGTCGCCCAGCTACCACACCCAGCGTGACTCCCTTTCGTAGCAAGGGTAAGGCCAGCTGGGGTAAGGCTAAGTGGCCATCCACAAAAACCTGCTTCGCATTCGATCGGGGGGAGGTCTGTAACGCAGCCACTTGTCGTTACACACACAAGTGTAGACGCTGTGGTGGCCCCCACTCAGCGGCACGATGCTATAGGCAACGCACCCAACCCAATCCTGCTCGACCGAGTTCAGCCACCGGCATCCCTGCAACCCAATCGTCGACTGCCAGTTCGCGACCAGCCGTCTTCAGGAGATAGTATGCCTACCCCAGTTTCCCCTGATGCACTTAGATATTTTCTTGTCGGCTACAATCGTAATATTGTTGAGTATCTTCTCAATGGCTTTCAGCACGGGTTCAGAATTGGCTGCTTTGGCTTACCAGCACAACAAGCTAAAGGGGTCACCAATTTGAAGTCTGCCATCGAATTCCCTGCAGTAGTAGACAACAAGATAGCGAAGGAGCTAGCGCTAGGCAGAATTTTAGGTCCGTTTGATACGCCACCCCCTAGTGACAACTTCAGGATTTCCCCTTTGGGGGTAGTCCCTAAAAAGAGTCCTGGGGAATTCCGAACGATACATCACTTATCCTACCCAGAGGTTTCCTCGGTAAATGATTTCATTCCCAAGGAAATTTCCGCTGTCCAATACGCAACTATACAGGATGCTATTAGGCTCATCAAACAGCTACCCAGTAGTCAGGTCTTTATGGCTAAAGTGGACATAGAATCAGCTTTTAGGATTATTCCAGTCTCACCAAGGGACCGACCGCTTTTGGGTTTCCAGTGGAAGGGTAAGTTTTTCATGGATGCTGTCCTTCCAATGGGAGTTTCCAGCGCTTGTGCGATCTTCGAGTCTTTCAGTACTGCGTTGGAGTGGATCGCAAAGTCCAAACTGGGAGCGACTGCGATTGTCCATGTTATCGATGACTTTCTGTTTATTGCCAATTCTCGTGCGAAATGCGGACAATATCTACAAGCTTTTGTTAATCTTTGCCTCGAACTCGGGGTTCCCTTAGCACCTGGGAAGACAGTGGCTCCTACCCGTGTCATCACTTTTCTCGGCATTACTTTAGATACAGTGCTTATGGAAGCTAGACTGCCAGAGGATAAGTTAGAGAAAGCTAAGGCACTGCTGGAAGATTTTCAGAGACAACAGAAAGTAACACTTAGAGTTCTGCAGTCACTCATCGGCATCCTGAATTTTGCTTGCACAGTGATTGTGCCAGGTAGAGCTTTTCTGAGAAGAATCATAGACATGACATTAGGGGTCCAGAAACCCCATCACCACATCAGGTTGACTCGTCAGGCAAAACTCGATCTACAGGTATGGCAGGAGTTCTTGCTTCTATTTAATGGCCGGTCCTTTTTCCTAGATGACAACTTCCTTACGGGCGACCACTTGCACCTGTACACTGATGCCTCCGGAAGTATAGGTTTCGGGGCACTGTATGGTGGCGCATGGTTTTATGGGCAGTGGCCAGTATCATGGCGCTCATACAACATATCAGTTCTAGAACTTTACCCTATAATGGCAGCAGTGATCGTGTGGGGCGGTAGATGGGCAAACAGAAGTGTGTGTTTCTACACAGACAATGAGGCTCTTGTGCCAATTATTAACAAGCAAACGTCACGCGAGCCCCACATCATGGCCTTAATCCGTCCACTGGTTTTAGCGTGCTTGCGTTTCAACATCAATTTCACTGCCCGCCATATTCCAGGTAGGATCAACACTTTAGCTGACAAACTATCACGTTCACAGGTACGGGAATTCCGAGCTCTGGCACCATGGGCAGAAGCCAGCCCGCGGGAAATTCCCTACCGTATCTCCCCAGCGGGCTTGGGGAATCTCTGAGTCGGTTGCTAGAGGCTTCACTGGCGCCATCTATGAGAGCCCACTATCAGCGGGCGTGGGGTAAGTTAGTAACTTTCTTTCAGTCGCTTGGTATGTATCCCTCTTTGCCAATACCGGTGGCAATGATCCTCCTCTTCGTGGCACACCTGCATGCCAGTGGTGCTGCCCCTGCCACAATTGTTTCCAATGTGTCAGCACTAGCCTATTTTCACAAGATTAATGGCCTACCAGATCCAACTAGCAACTTCATCGTAGTCAAGCTGCTGGCTGGCGCTCGGAATCTTGGATCTGTTCCTGATGTCCGCCTGCCTGTCACACTACCCATCCTTTCTTGCCTGGTGCAGGCTCTCCCCACTGTTTTCGCATCAACCTATACGTGCACTATGCTCCGAGCCATGATGGTCATTGCCTTCAGGGCCTACTTGCGAGTCGGAGAAATGGTGCCCAGGTCGAGGAACATGACGCAGGGCTGTCTCCACGTGGGAGATGTCACGTTGACCGGTGACCTTATAAATGTATCTTTCCGCCGTTTTAAGCACAGTGCTCGCCACGGTCCGCAATCTCTGCAGGTGAGAGGGGAATGCCTAGAAGGGTCACTCATCCACCCGGCAGCTTTCTTGAGGGAGTTTATTCAGGCCAGAGGCCCAGTGCAAGGTATCCTTTTTGGTTACCCGGATGGCTCACCTATGCTCCGGGGTGAATTCGATGTGTCTCTGAAACGGCTCCTCAGTTTTTGCGGATACAAGTCTAGTTCATTTAAGGGTCACAGTTTTCGCATCGGTGCAGCTACCGCAGCGGCCTTGCGGGGGGAGTCAGATGCACAAATCAGGGCAGCAGGCAGATGGAGCTCAGATGCTTTTAGGAAGTATATCAGAATTGCTTAAAAGGTTAGGTCGCGGTGGGGTGGTCACATGTTTGTGGGTGACCTTGTGGCGAAATGGCTCCACCTGTTTGTAATTAAATTTGTGTATTGGTGGTGGAATGTCTGTATTCTTTGCATTACATGTTCATGACGACTTATTGATGTATATATGTTATCGTCATGCCTGTAGGAATGTGGGCTCTGAGAAACTTGCCGGACGGGGCTGTACATGTGTTCAGTTCCTGTCTGGTTTGCTTTGAGGAGCTCACATTCCTGTTAATGTGCTTCCCAAAGTGGCTGCGTGATAAGCAGTCCACTTTGCAATAAAACGTCATTCATTTGGCCCTTTTCAACCTCTACTACATCTGACTTGTGTTGGTTATTGCATAAATGGATTTATGCAACTTACAGCTGAATAACAGATTTTATGAGATAACCAAGGCAAGTCTTGCCCTGGGTGTCCGAGACTACACCGGAACTATTTGGCCAAATAATTTGTATTACTCCACGATATTCAGCCAATCACGGCTTAACGGAAACCAGTTCAAACCAGAGCCAGCAGCTGGAATCTTTCACTCCTGTTCCAGTCTCTGCATCGCGAAGTTGTGTCTAGAAAATTTGTCTCTCGAAATCCGCCCTCCTCCCCACCTTCCTTCCTTATTTTCAACACTTAGTGTAAAATGCGATTGTACATCGTTGATGAAATAGGAAGTTGGAAGATGTCGAAACCGCTTTCCCCACTTTTCGCTTTATACTAGATGAACACAGGGGTTTATCCCCTAGTAGTTGGTGTTCATGGGGTTTTCTGCGCAGACAGGCTTCCTGTTTCTTCATCGGTATTCTTGGCTTATGTTTATATAGGTTGGCGAAATGGCCCCACCTGTTTGTAATTAAATTTGTGTATTGGTGGTGGAATGTCTGTATTCTTTGCATTACATGTTCATGACGACTTCTTGATGTATATATGTTATCGTCATGCCTGTAGGAATGTGGGCTCTGAGAAACTTGCCGGACGGGGCTGTACATGTGTTCAGTTCCTGTCTGGTTTGCTTTGAGGAGCTCACATTCCTGTTAATGTGCTTCCCAAAGTGGCTGCGTGATAAGCAGTCCACTTTGCAATAAAACGTCATTCATTTGGCCCTTTTCAATCTCTACTACATCTGACTTGTGTTGGTTATTGCATAAATATATATATATATATATATATATATATATATATATATATATATATATATATATATATATATCAGACATGGGTTAATTTTTATTGTTTTAATTTATTAATTGAATTAACTCAATTAAGTTAATTTAGTTTAATTAATACACTTTTTCAGCAAGGCTAATTTAATTAAATTAAACTTTGACAACACCTCTCAATTTTGTGCTCATTTAACAATTGAAATTACTGGATATTTCAGAGCCATGTTACACAGATGTTTCCAGAAGGCCTGCCGTGACTAGTGCAGCCACTACCCTGAGAGAGATCAGGTTCAGGCATGTATGAATAGGAGGGAGAACATCACAGAGCACAACTGCACTGTACCAACTGGGGTGGGCTGGTCATTCAGGCACTCGTGAATTGAAGGGAATGTCTAGACAATAGAATGTCGTCTTGTAGGGTGATAAGTTGATTACTCATCAAGGCTTCTGCAAATCTTTGTTTAAAATAAACATTTGGGGTTGGCAACCTGCAGCCAAATGGACCTACGGGGCTATCAAATATATGCCTCTGTGTTCATATAACCGTTTATGGGAAGATGTAGAGAAATGTTTTGATATTGATTCAGTTTTGGATTCAGTTTTGCAGTGCCAACTTAAATCAAAAGTATGACAATTCTAGTGATGGATACAAAATAGTTTATGCACAATTAAATGCTATTGTATAAAGGGGAATCCTAATGATTTAGTATAAAACTAAAAATATATTAATTTGGAGAAAATCCCAATTCCACATGTGAATCCCCTAATTACCAATTATAATTAGTAGCGTAGCTCATTGGTGCTGCCTAGCGGTGTGCTCGTTGTAAGACTTAACCTTTTAGTGTGGGGGGCCATTCCGAACTGTGGCTGTTTCGCTTATGTGGGGGGGGGGGCAGTTTCGGACTGATTGATTTTGGGCCTAAGGACATTTCAGTATGCTGGCGTTTCGTTAGTTGCGCTGGGCATTTTTAGCTTTATGCCGTTTTTGGTTCAGGTGGCCATTTCTGTTACTCTCTTACTTTTGCATAAGCCTTGGAAGCTGTTGAATTTGGGGGGAGTTGGTTTCTGTAAGCATATTGGGGGTTCAACACATATTTAATATATAATACCCACCAAAATATAGAGGGAGCGCGCCCCCAAGTCCCTGCGGTTTTGACGCCTATGTTTGACAATGCAGTGGGGCTAGTTCAGTCTGTATCCTCTAGTTATGTGGGCCAGGTGTCTGACCATTACAGTCGTGTTCTTTTTTATCTGGGCCTGGGTAGGTCCCTGTTGGGGTACGTGCCTTTTCGTCTGTGGCCGTTTCTGTTTGAAACGTTTTTTTTTATCTCCGGTCCATTTCAGTGGTGATCATGATTGGCTTGCTTGCTGAAATATCTATCGATCCACAGTTCACTTACTCCATACTTAAAGGAAAAATTAGTTCTTGTTTAAAACGGATGCATGGAGTCAAACTATATAGATCATTAACACTGTTGGTATATTACAATATGCAACACACGTGGCTCCAATTGTTACTTTCTATGATGTCAAGCAACGTAATGTGGATGTGGAGATAGATACAGAAATCAGCACTGACCCAATAACAACAGCACAAATTAGAACAGCGCAAATGAAGATGAAAAACGGGAAAGCAGGTGGCAAGCAGCATTATTAAAAGCATACATGAAAACATCAGACTTGTAATCTTAGTCAGAGTAGTTTGGGAATAAGAGAAAGAGCCAAAAACATGGAGAACAATTTGTGGAATGGCTGGCAACTCTATACATCACGTTTGACTCAATGCACCGAGAAAGTCTATGGAACATCATGGAGAGCTATGAAATTCCATGCAAGATAATTCACATGGTTCAGATGTTATACGGTAGTGAATGTGCAGTGTTAGACGAAGGTGAGGAATCTGAGTGGTTCAGAGTTAAAACCGGAATTAAACAAAAATGTGTTATGTCTAGATTTTTTCTTGATGGTAGACTGGATGATGAGAAAACAACAGCTGGAAATAAAACAGGGATAAGATGGAACTTCACGTCAAAACTAGAGGACCTGGACTTTGCCGATGACATAGCACTCATATCATTATGTTGCACACGCCCAAACAAAGACAAGGCAACTGAATCAATTTGCAGCAAGGACAGGCCTAAGAATAAACAAAGAGAAAACTCAATATTGAGGATAAACAGCAAGTACAAAAACAAAATACCAATTGATGATCAGGAACTAAATAAAGTGGACAAGTATACCTACCTGGGTGCTCACGTCAGTAAGCAAGAAGAAAGCGGCGGTGATGACATTGTTAACATAATTCGTATAGCTAGGGTATCTATCATGAAGCTAAAGCAAATATGGATTTCAAATATATACACATTGATATCTAAATTAAGGCTGTTAACACACTTGTTAAACATGTGTTGTTGTATGGCGAAACATGGAAAATAAACGAAGGCGAAAAGTAGATACATTTTTTCAAGTGCTTTAAGACGAATCCTACAAGTTAGGTGACCATACCTATCACATCAATTTATCCTTGCAAAAACAAAATTGAAGACAATCAGCACCGAGGTCAAGTAAAGAAGATGGAAATGGTCGGACATATCTTTCTAATGGACAAGAACATTACCTTTGAGACACCATTGATCTGGACGCCCGAAAGTAGAAGAAAGCTTCGTCGACCAATGACCATGTGGCGTCAACTATTGAAAATGAAAGACGCGTACTAGGGTGGAACTGCTGGAACGAGGCCAGACCTGTAGCAGTTGACAGAGCGAGTTGGAGGAGATGCACTTCAACTGGGCCCGAAGAGGATAGGTGAGGTGAGGTGATGTAAACAACGTAAATATTAAAAGTTGAATCCAAACTGCGATTACTGAGGAAAGCATGCATTGTGCTTGGTTGGCTCATCAATTTTGTGAAACTTACGTGAACGTTGCAATAAGAAGATTCAACAACAGAATGTGACACATCATCAGGTAGAAGGCGAACAGGATAATGGCTAAGGTCACGAGTCCATCGCGAGAGTTGGCATCTATAAAGACAACATATATGTATGCAGTTTCGCCGTATTTCCATTATTATTACCGATTAAATAAATAAAACACAATGACGATCACCCACTCACTTGAACAAGGTAAACGTGTTGGCATTGACCTCTGCACATGAACAGTCGTAGCTGTTTTAAGTGGATTATAGTGGAAACTATCCGAGTTATTTTTTTTGCATAATATATTGGCATGAAATGTGTCGCTTTTTATTCACATTTACATAAATGTTGCTTCAACCAAACTAGGGGCGTTTTAAAAGTAAGTTGGCCCGTCTCTCTCTCTCCTCCCTCTCCTCTCCTCTACCTCTCTCTCTCCCTCTTCCCCCTCTCTCACTGTTATATATATTCTCCTAATCATCATCATTTACTTTACTTTTGAAGCTGCAACACCCCACTGCTCTGAGGCTTTCATATCAGAAAATATTTTTACTCCCAAGCCTTTTTCTTTTCTTTTATGGTAGTACCTAAACAAGTATCTCCCTTTTTATATTTTACATCCAAGTTCTCGTGTCCTGTATGGAGGCATTTACGTTTCCAAAAATTTAATAACATCTGCCATTTTTCAGACCATTTCACTAATTTGTTTAGATCACCTTGTAAATATTGTGTATCTCCATCATGTTCAACCATTCTGAACACTTTTGTGCCATCCACACATTTCGGTACCTAGCTTGTTATGTTAAAACATACACATAAGCAATAGGAATATATATATATATATATATATATATATATATATATATATATATATATATATATATATATATATATATATATATATATATATATATATATATATATATACACACACATCTGTTGTCGCTTATGTGATATTGTTCTCACCTTCAATTTCTTCAAGCTGTAGTTCACCATACATTTGCCAGTATGGCAAGTAAACGATGTCACGTAGCAGCGCCCATGAACACTCAGATTTGGGAAATAGCAATGCTCGGGATGCCACACCATACGACACGATGAATAATGTCAGGACTAGTAGGAAATTCACCAAGTCTGGAATCTGTGAGCAAATAAATAACGATTGCCCGGAACATTATATAAAACTAAATGAGGCGTTTATCTGTAAAACCTCAAATAATTCTTTGTGAAGTGGATCCCCAAGTCCACGTATGCATGCATGCATGCATGCACGCACGCACGCACGCACGCACGCACGCCAGCCCGCACGGACGCACGCAAGCAAGCACGCACCGGCGTACGCAAGCAAGCAAGCACGCACGCACATACATTATAATACATAGAAGGATAGGTAACTTGTAGCTTCTTATGTTTAATCCTTGTATGTTTCTGCATCTAGTGATGTTTTCGTGTAACGAGTTTTGCTCCATAAACAGAAATGCACATGAAGATATTATATTAGTATATTAGTACAAACACTATTCATACTGAATGCATACTTATGTTGAATACCATGTTTTGATACATGCAATTAAAAAAAATACAAATTGTCAGTAAATTAATTGTGATAAGCTTTAAACACAATAACCGCAACCAACAATACACTTTTGAATTACCCACCATTTTATATAATATTTAAAAAAAATTGAAGTTCTGATACATGTAGTTAAGTATGACAGCTCTATAGTCATAGCATATACATAATGAACAACAAAAGACACGCGGAATGTGATGTTCAATTTTAATCCACTGTTGTTTCATTTCAGTTGAACATAGCCAGTGTGTTCATTTTTTTGTGGGGTAATTTAAATGGTCAATGTACAGTGAACATTTTAGCACCATTTCAGCAGTTTATTTACTAGACTACTTTGGTAAATTCAGTAGTATGTCCTCCATTAGCATCGATGGTTTCCTCTCCAACATGCATCCATCAGCATATATTTTGCCGACTCGATGTCTGACTCTCCAAAGTCCGTCCAGGTTGCCAATACAAAATCGTGTTTCATCTTAGAATTATGCCCTTGTCTCTGACGCCAGTTCACGTGATGTTGGACTATTGCAGTCGTGTCAGCCGGTGATGCTGGACGACTGTTTTGAAGGTTTCTTTCTGCATGTCGGACGCGCACTCTTTGACCGCTTACATGCCTCTGCTGGTTCACAATTATGTTCCGGGCGGTTTCATTAGCGTCATGGAACCTATTCATCACATGGATGCGATGAATATAGCGGTCTTGTCTTGCAATGTTCACCCAATGTTGTTCAGTTTGTGGCCGATCATTTGTGGCTCCAGCGGCTGTTATGTCAAGGATAGCACTGGTAACACATATGTTGGGGTTTCCTTTTATTCGTGTTGATTGACTGAACAAATTTCACCTGCAGCATTTGCATTTGCATCCCACGCAGGCCCCACCCAAACAAACCGGGCAGGCTCGTACATAGCACGTGCGCACCGCAAACGTTTGTCCAACGTATTCGAAACATCACACCAAGCTGCGTCATGTTGCGTTAGCAAAAGTTTGGCGAGCTCATTGTATCGTGAAAAAAACATATGTTAATTTTTTGGCATTTCTTTTCTTGTTCAGCATACATGTAGTAATGATGGTGTTTGGTAAATAATTGTGGGGAAAAATAATGGCACATAAACTATAATTAGTCACTGTGTGTAGCGTAGTATGTTTAATGATACGGTAACAAGACCTGTGTTGTTGAAACGGTAACAATGACAGTACCATTTTGCAACATTTTGCAACATTTTGCACGTTGTCAAAACTTAGTTTTGTTTTGTTTTGTAAACGGACCCAAAACAAATATTGGCAGAATGTTCAGTTTTCCTGTTGTGGTGAAATGTCTTAACGTATCGCGATCACCGTCGCAAGCCACGTGTTTCTGGTGTGTGCTGCACATGTGGGTACATTGGGATGTCATAAATAGGCGGGGTCTTTTTTGTGGGTCTTGAGGCATGGTATTGACATAGGAAAATTTGCATCTCAAACCCAGATTCTTACATGCCTTTATTTCTGCATTCCATGTTTTCTTACTTACACCCTCGTCATTGTTTCAGGTGTATATGCTCAACAATCCTAGCTGAATCAAATTAATACCAGTATACTGGTCAAGGTGACCAAATTCATTTTGAAAGACATATACAAGTCCCGTGTGAACGAGCATGCATAACATATTCCCACAGGTCACATGTGTCTGTCTTTGGAAGTTCAGCACTACCAACAACCATCTTTGTACTTCGTCATGGTGAATCACGATGGAAAGTAACTACGTGAACTATTATAGTCAAACATTTCTAAATCGCATTGATGCAGTCTTAAACAAAGACAATCTAATTTGAACTATAAAAAAAAATTCAAGGAAAGATATGGTTATGGTCACACTGTGTAAAGGACATCAGTCATTTATGTGATTAAGGGAACGTTCACTCCGTTTTCAATGCATTAAGACTGCTACTAAAAAAAATGTGGTGGGTGTTGTTAAGATATGAGGACAGATGGTATTGATGCTAAAAGTTTCCCCGTGATGCCTCTCTTCCGGCGACCTGCTGATGTTCACAGCCATCTCAGCTTTGTTCAAATGATATACCAAGGAATTGCTGACAACTTGATATACTGCCTAATGTTTTTATCAATGTACGTACTGGGTTATACAGAGTCTACTTTATTTCCTCCGCTCTAAAATGGGCTGTGGTCACATTGGAAAAATCAGAACATTGATGTAGCACTGCGTGTCATATGTCACACGGAAGCATGTTGATTGTACATACAGTATGGAAATGTGTTCTACTGTGCGTTCATACGTACCGCCAGTCTCACCATGAACACATATAGGCCAATCGTCTCGCAAACCACAAACACTTGCAAGAAGCGTATGTACAAAAGCAAGATGGCGACGCTGTAGAATCCGCGTGCGAAGTCGAGCAGGCCACCAAGCCGCAGTGAGAAGGACATAACGAACAACACATAGCCTGCCGTGTCGATCTTGTTCCAGTCGTTCCTGAAGTATTCTTTACAGCCGGATTTTATCTTCTGCAAACAAAGCACCACATCTTACCTAGTTTGTATGCGGCTGGTGTACAATAAATATATTTTGGCAAACGAAACAATTATAACGGGAAAAAGGGCGGGGATTTTGAGAGCAAGGCATACTATTTCGTCCACGTGCGTACTAACAAAATGTTTAAACATTGTTGCAAATGTGGCAACATAACTTGCCTGGCATTTGTTTCGTCCTTTCGTTCCCAAGCAGGTTGACCCAATTTGCACAACCTCATGTATAATCCAGGTAAACATGAGAACACATAGAGTCCACTCTATGGGGCCAATGTACGAGTCTTGTGACTCCCGCGGAAGTTCCGTCAACAACATAACACTGAACGTCACCAGCATTATGACATAGAACGCCTACAACGTGAAACTAATATGTTATCACCTAAAACAATAAATTATTAACATACTCATCAAATATACTCCCAGTATCAGACCGCCATTTGCACAAAAATGTCTAGGTTATGAAGATTCCTACCAGTGTAACAACACGTTTTTGACATTCTGGAATAAAGGCACAGTTCCTGTTTTAAAGCTTATGCTAGGTTGGATACTGTTATTTAAAACGGACAGTTTGTTTAAAGGATGTGTTTGAAGTGCTCTACCAAAATTGATATACATAACAAATAAACACATACCATGTGGAACGCAAACTTTTTCCTTGGAGTGGAGTATCGACCATTCAGAATGTCTCGTATCGTTGCACACACACCTCGTGAAGCTCGTTCCTATTAACATGAATGTAATAATAACATTTCTTTATTAGTGTTTGTTACTGTGGTTCTGTGCTACTTGTGAAATATTTCATGACTTGCATGTTTTCAAAATACCGAGAGCAGGGACGTCCGCAGGATTTTTTTTCAAGGAGACAATAAATTGTACGCCAATGGCAATGGCAATGCACGGTTTGACGCCAGGCGACCACAACTGGTAAAATAATGTTACGTGATAATGATATGATAATTCGGGTGGCAAATTTACCACCACCAGAATCACTGGTAATATATGACACTTTAGCCACGACATGGAGGCACTGGCGGAAGGTTTGGCAGCGGTACGAGATCAGGTATTTCTAAGCAAAGCGACGAAGTACGCATAGCAACACTACTATCAGTAATAGGAGATGATGCAACAAAAGTCTATGATACATGGGAAGATGGAGACAACGTTTCGTTGAAATTTGACAATAATTTTAACCACGTACTCAGGTTATCTATGAAAGATATAGATTTAACAACCGCACACAGGAAGATGGTGAAAGCATAGCAGAGTACGTCACAGAACTGCGCACTATAGCAAATAACTGTGCCCATGACGGTATTACACCGGACGAAATCCTACGCGACCGCCTAGTACATGGATTGCGTGATAATAACGTACAGTAACGACTGATGTGAATAAATGACCTAACGTTAGAAAAGTCACTCACATATGCAAAGCAGCCGAGCAGGCAAGAGCACAGCTACTAGCAATGCAAAGTGGTGCAAACAACATGGTTAATTATGTGCAGAAACGACAGACACCACCCGTCTTCGTCTCATCAGAATCAGAAGACATCAAAGCAAGAAACTGACAGCCGACTTTGCTGAGTGAAAGTTCTGCGGACGTCACCATGGATAATTTGAATGCATGTGGGCAAGCTTGACGAACATGTGGCAGAAAGAACCATTTCCAAGCAAAATGTCGTGCACGCACCACCGGACATGTAGCGAATGTCCTAAATGAAGAAGTCTTCTACGTTGGACTGATTGGAAAAAGTCACACGCAGTGATTACGATGGAACTAGGCATATCCAGGCCACAAAGCCTAGTGACATTTAAGATGGATACCGGCGCCGAATGCAATGTGCTTTCGCAAAAAGCATACCGTCATGCAACAGGAGATAATCAGATGAAGAGAATGCAGCGCTGCTCGCACAAATTCATCAAGTCGTACACGGGGTGAACGATACTAGATATTGGGATCCGTCACACTTCCTATATGGCGACAGGGGAAAGAAGATGTGTTGATATTTAATATAACAGAAGATAACTGTGCGCCATTTCTGTCGCTCAAGGCATGCACGAAACTAGGATTCTTGACAATAAATAACAGTGACTCCGTCAACATTGTGGGTAACACGCCAGGAGAGATCATTACAACTACAGCTTCATTTTGCCATGTTCCACACTGCGCGCTTCGCTACGTGCCGCGCGTGTAACCGTGAAGGTGTAGACAGCCACCAAAAGTGAAGATCTACTCATGGAGTATCACGACGTGTTTGAAGGACTGGGAGGTCTGCCGGGAGAACACCACATAGTCACAGACGAGATTAGAAAACCAGTGATTCACCCATCTCGTCGAGTCCAGTGCCACTGCGTGACCAAATCAAGGCGAAACTTGATGAAATGGTGGAGCGATATATCATCATACCAGTAACAAAACCTACCGATTGGGTGTCTAGCATGTTGGTTGTTGCGAAACCAAACAAGCTATGCATATGCATAGATCCACGAGAATTGAATCAGGCTGTCCATGAAGAGTATTACGACATGCCGACAATTGAAAAAATCGCAACTAGACTCACAAATGCCAAGAAGTTGGTGGTCAACGCCAAAGAAGGGTTCTGGCAGATACGTCTCGATAAAGAATCGAGCTACAAAACCACGTTCAACAGTCCGTTTGTGCGATTCCATTGATCTGCTCAGCCTCGAACATCTGGCAACGGACCATGCACGAGTTTGTTGAAAATCTGGTAGGCGTGGAAGTCATAGCCGATGATTTTGTGATCGCAGGATTTAGAGATACTGAAGTACTACGCAGTCTCAATGCCAACGAGCGTGCATTCTTCGAGAGATGTCGAATTTGGAATTTGAAGTTAAATCCACAGAAAGTGAAACGATGCCAGACGAGCGGGCCATCTGCTCACCCCAGAGGGATTGATGCCCGACCCAGAAAAGATCAAGGCGATTCTGGAGATGTCGGAGCCAAAGGACGCTACCGCCACCGCTTTGAAGAGATTGTTGGGCATGGTAAAAATACTTGTCCAAATTCGTGCCCCTTCTGCCGGATATGACGGAACCACTGCGACGACTGGACGTCAAAGATACTGAGTACGAGTGGATAAACGCGCACACTGTGACAATGAACGCTCTCAGACAGTCACTCGCCAAAGCGAGAGTGCTGAAGTACTATGACGTCATGGTACCAGTCACAGTACAGCATGACGCCATCCAGTATGGTCTTGGAGCTGTGTTGTTGCAAGAGGGTCAACCGGTTTTTTCGCATCACGAGTTCTAGCAGACACTGAGACGCGCCACGCGCAGAGATAACAAGAACTGTTATCAATTGTGATCAGTTCGATCAGTACTTGTACGGCCGGGACGTCATAACAGTAGAAAGCGGTCATGAGCCACAGAAGGCTATTTTCAAGAAAGAGATTCACAAATCGCCGAAACTACTGCAGCGCATGCGTCTAGCCCTGCAGAAGTACAATCTCAACGTAGAGTACAAGAGAGGATCACTCATGCTAACAGCGGATACGTTGAGCCGGGCGTATCCGAACACTACGGAAAGAACAGACTGAACACTGTAACATTCGTGTGTCGCTTGAATCGGTGGACCATGCGATGAAATCCATGACCAAGCCAGATTGTGACACATTTAAACAAGTATCGAAACTATCAGACGTGGATGGCCCAGCCAGAGCTGACTGTCCACCAGCTTCAGACAAGATTTCAAGGGACAATGGAAGAAAGGATGGTCACTGAAGAGATGAATTGACTAACTCAGAAATGATACTGGACTTCCATTGTTGACACAGAGAGGGCGGGTGCAATCTCCCGGAAGAGACCGAGGGGCCAAAATGGCCTATCATTTAAGTCTAGTCAATAAATACAAGAGTTTACACTTGATTTCAAAACAGGCAAATAGTACACAAAAAGGCCATGAGGAAACAGAGTGGCAAAAATTGGAAAATATGTAGATTGCCTTTTTCTCTAGTACTTCAAGACTTACATAAAACATATTGAATGCCGGTAACAGCTTTAACAATAAAAACAAAATATCGGATTGATGTTATGTCAATTTAGTGAGAATTAAGAAATGTTCTCTCCACTTTAAAAACCATAGTTCCTCATGCCCACGTGCATCGTGATCACGCATCTGTGTCAATACTGACCTGACTTATTTAGTGTGTTGTGCCTGGATATGGCGCATCGTGTTGTTTCCCTTACAAACTAATTAGCCACAGATTGGGAGAACTCTCACGATATATGGCCTGATACAATAGCACCATAAGACGTAACTTATAAGGGAAGGTTAATAAAACTGTCACCGAACACCAGAAAAATAACATGTTTTGCCCTAGCTGCGAACTTCAAAAGACCCGACCAAACAATACCCATGGTCGATTTACCAGTCGAGTCCAGTATTAAATGGAAACAAAACTCGAGATAAGTGTTCTAAAAAATGTTTTTCATGTCTTAAATGTTGAAAAACAATCATAGTAATTTTGAGAGAAAAGATGAGGAAAATAGTAATTTCTTTGCAATTTCCATATTTTGAAATGACAGTTCAGCAACTGTTCAGTATTGCTTCTATATGTGATAACAATTATTCTTAGATATGGAACCACCTTGTCTCTCGTCCGTGGTGACCTTTGATTGACCTTGAATGTCTAGACCAAGGCCGTTTGGCGTATAATTGTGATTCGCTGATTATAATGTTGCACATTTATTGCTAGCATAATTTATGTATAACATTTGTAATGTCCACGACACCCTCTCTTGCAGCCGCACTGTATAAGTTCATAACATGACAGCATTGCTTGGGAAAATGTTGTCCAACGTTCACAAATAGCCAGAGCAAGAAGTTGCTGATTGACGACATTGGCATGAATGCAACATTGGCCCTGAATGCAAGCACGTGTCACATGTTGCTTAAATACTGCTTTCGTTTGTGGAATATTCTCCAGACTTCTCGACTTCTTTGTGAATAAGTCCTTCTTGGCCTCAATGACTCCCATCATATCGCTTGTTTGATCATACACAATGACGACAAAGCGTTCGATTAGGGAAAAGAGCGTGTCGCTGAGTTCATGCTATTGAACTCCTGAAATGCGGTAGTGACATCACTATGCATCTTCCAAGTTTCCCATGCTGTCTTTTCTCCTCTTCTGTTGAATGCCGACACCATGTCACAACAGGTAAATGCATGGAAGACAGAAGAGGAAAGCAGGACAGTAGATTTCCGCGGAGAAAAGTTCTCTACTAATTCGTGGACAGCTATGCATATGAACAAGTCGGAACAAGAAAGCAGGACAGTAGATTTCCGCGGAGTAAAGTTCTGTACTACTTCGTGGACAAGTATGTACATGAACAAGTCTCCATTACCTTTAAAACAGCAAATTCGATGTGGGGTCCTCCGAACATCACCACCAGTGTGTCGTTCCCATGGGTCATCGGCCAGCTCCATTGGATCTCCTTCGCGAGTGCATACAGCTGCTGGTCAGCGGTGAGGTCTGGAGTGAAGGAGCGAGTGATGTCAATGGAATGTGTCATCATCAGTGAGCACTGTCCATGACTAATGGCAGCAGTGCAGTGGTTTCTGGTGGTTGCATAACACCTTGCTGGACATTGGGCAGACCAAGGTAACCATTGTTCTCCATCCGACGTTTCTTCGACCACGAGCAGTATCACTTTCCTCTGCCATTCAAGTTCTTCCTTGAGAGCTGGCATCACACTCTGAAAGCTGATGATGCATGAAGTGGAGGAACCGTGCACTGATTGCTCTTTATAGCAATCAAAGGAACTTATGTGTATGGTGGTGGTAGCGGGTGCACTGTTTTTGTAGATGTGTTGTGATCAATAACTAACACACATCGATATGTTCCTTTAATGTCCATGGTTGGACTTTGTATCATCGAACATGAAACCGCTTGCAGATCCCATTTGTCATATAAGCCATAATCTGGTGAAGGCGGTCGTATGACATACAAAAGCCAAACCTGAATAGACACGACACCATGTTTTTGCTCCTGGTGAGGGCATGGATCTTCATTGCCAATAAGTGGTGTCGAATGCCCGTGTTTGATGAGATACAAGGGCGTGCATGTCTTACGCTGTTGAAGATCAGAATTCAGGTGTGATTGATGTTTGATATTCGAACCATTCAGAATCATGTTAACCAAGGCCAACAGGGAAGCTGGAACAACTGCTTGTTGAGCCCCTTTCCCAATCGAACCTTTGAAAGCGTACTGCTGTTTGAACATATATCGTTGTACAACCTGTGCTTCTTTTGCCAAGAGTGCTGCATCACTGTCTTGGGTGCATGCCTGTTTCAATGTACCTCCCACATCTTCGTCGAATATTAGGAGTATACCGCTGCCTTCAAAATGAGTGGACAGATGAGGAATCTCTGCCAGAAACTTGTCTTTCAGTTGTGTCGTGTGTACCCGCCCACCAACGCTATTGACTTCCAGTCGGTCAAGCCATTCTTGGTACAGCTTTGCTAGGTCAACTAACTTGACGACTGGTACTACACCTTCTTCTGAACGTACATCTTCAACGTACGCCACCAGTTCGATAACAGCAATAGCACACAAGTTGTCATCTCTAGATTATTCATCTTTCTGGTTAGCTTACTTCAGGTACGGTGTTGGTACACAAGCTGACAAGACATTTCCGACGGTATTTTGTCTCAATGGCAATCATGTTACTTACTACTAGCTTAGTCAGAAGTTGCATGTCTTTTATATCAAGGGCCCATTGACGTACGGGAATATCGGTGTCATGTGTGACATATTTGTGAAGTCCTGTAACCTCAGATGGATCAGCACAGAAGAAGCTTGTTGGTATATCATGGACCAGATGTTTTCGATTATTGAACGCTATCAATATCATTAGAATACATTTTTTTGCTGTAATGTTGAAATAAATGCATGTCAGGGCTATAAAAAACTACTAAACATTTTAACAATGCTACAAAATGTATGGATATACACCAACATTCCTTAAATTTAACAACTGTACACAAATCTATGACGATTTTTTTAAGTTACGACTGTTGGTCATCATGGAATATGGAACAAGGTCAAGGCCACAATAATAAAGTACCAAAGTGGTTCCACATCTGAAAAAAATAGTTTTGTGACATAGAGAAAATGTCATGCTTTTATCATATAATGTAAATTTGTTTCCCTATCTGGCACACTAAACGTCAACCTCAATAGTTTTGAAATATTATATGTCGTAGAACGTCCAGATAATTAATCTGATGAAATGTGGTGAAGTTTGCAAAGTTGATAAAATAGGTAGGAATATTTGTATGATTTTGCTTCCAATTGTGTATTGTGACATCTCAAAACTTTCAACGTCAACCTCAAGATATTTTAATGTTATTTGACGCAAGACCTCCAGATTATTATTCTGGTGAATCTGGTGAAGTTTGCAATATTGAAAAATAGTTTTGTGATTTGTATTTTTGTGATTTGTTTTGTAATTTTCATATTTTGAAATGTAAATGTCACAGCTCAAACAATAGCGTATAAGACGAAGCTGAAGAAAGCCAGGCGACAGATATTGACGAAGTGGAGATGCTGTTGATGACTGAACGTGGTGGTGTTACGTGGACGAGGCGATTGTTAAATACCTGCATGAGAAGGTGAAATCCAAGAGGAGTGGCGGTCGCGGTTGATAATCCACGTATGGCAAATAAAGGGAGATGTCCACGACCATAGAAAGAGATTCATTGATCTGGAGAAAGCGTATGACACAATTCAGCGAGAAATGGTAATGATACAGTTGCAGTGGATGGGTGTCGGCCTCAGCAGGAAGATGAGGATGAGGGACATTCTCCGAAAGTTGCTATAAGCAGACGACCTGTCGTTAGTAGCGGACAGTTAAGTGGACCTTCAAGAATGATTGACATTGTGGAATATGGTGTTCAGCAAACAAGGACTGATATTAAGATAATATCATATATTTCAGCATATTAAGATAACATGCAAATTTCAGACCAATACATGTGTTATCCTATTGTCAAAGTAAGCACACTTACCGTTATATCAATCATATATTTGATAAATTAGACAAGTGATTTCACATTTAGAAAATATATCATGTAAGTGCACAAGTTAGCTTATTCGGCCCAGCTCAATTATATTTTTCCTAAACAATTACGCCTACGTTTGGAGCTTTTGTAGCCGTATACATTCAGGTACGTAATTTTTATATGTTACGAACATTGCCTACTGTACCTCCGCTGGTTTGGTGAGTGTTCTTCCTGTCCATTGTTTGTGAATGACAACATCGCAACATGTTTCACCAAGGAACTCCATGTGTTCAACATTGGCGATCATCAATATAGACTTGTCTCCACATTCATCCACTTTCATTTTTACCAGTTCCTCTGAATCCAGTTTGTTATCTTTATAGCACTGTTTCAAAACTCCGATAGCCTGCTTCTCGAACTCGCTGAATGTGAAACAAAGATTGTTTTAAGCCAACCAAGCATTCATGAAATCAATGCTGAATAATAGCAAACCATGCATACACCATCAGAGTTGTTTCAAAAATCATTATACAAAACAAGACATTCTTTAAAATACATGAACAAAATAAAGATGTTATAGTGAAGGGAATAAAGCAACCGGAAATAAAACAATGACGAATACGTTGGTGACATTAATATCTAAATATATTTATTTAAGTTTGGCATTAACTTTCCGATACGCATGACCACGTATATATATATATATATATATATATATATACATATATATATATATATATATATATATATATATATATATATATATATATATATATATATATATATATATATATATATATATATATATATATATATATATATATATATGTATATATATATATATATATATATATATATATATATATATATATGTATATATATATATATATATATATATATTATATATATATATATATATATATATATATATATATATATATAATAATATATATATATAAGGCTTTTTGCAAATTGCCCGTGTGAAAACCCTCCATGCCCGTGTGAAATTCAAATGTAAATAAACAAATATTGTGTTTTGTATATATGCGCAGTAATGGGCCTGATAAAAGTAAAAAGGTGTTTGCCCATGACCGTGTGTTACATTGCCCGTGTGAGCAGAACCTTTAAAAACATGAATATATATATATATATATATATATACCATATTTACCATGCATGACTGCTGAGACTATCACGGAGAGCTGCCTCATTGTTTTTCTCTGCCTTCTTTGCCAGAGAGTGAAGAAGAATGCTGGCGACAAGTGCTGTTGCTATCAAACAACAATGAGTGCTTTAATGTAGAGATTGCACAACGAGTCCCACGCAGCCTAAACATTCAAAGTGTTCCAATTGTTTGATTCATGCTACTTTCAGCACTATATACGATGTTATATTAACATTGAATATTTTGGAACACAATATTACATATATTTCCTAAGAATAGCCTTCGAAATTAATTCTTGAAAATAGCATTCTGGAGAGGACATGTGTTAAAAATACTTGGTTTTTATTAACTAGACTTAGTGCAATACTTAATAATAACGAATACAGATTTTGTTTCCAAAGAGTCGTATTCGTAAAATCAGATAAAAGTATATAAAAAAAATTTAATTAACGTGATTATTTTTCAATCTTAACTAAACGCATTTATATAATATGTGAACGACATTGTTATGTTGAATTGACATCTACCATTATTGTAGGAAATCATATTATGAAAATAGTGCGCATTTGTCTAACACATGTAAAAACCTTTTTATCTCACTAAATTTCCCAGTTTTTCATTTTGTAAGACACATTATTCGTTCTTTGATCGCAAAACATTATTTCATTGTACATATTTATCATAGAGGATACTAACATATGAATATATTACAGTCAAATTATACTTGCATTACATATTTCTATATACGTGGTAGTGGTCAAACTGGTACTAATTAGTGTGCTATTTCATAATGGTACATGTTAACTAGATAAAAAATAATTGTTATTGAATGCAGAAAATTAAATTGATTATTTGTTCAATTTCCGATACAATATGTTCGCATTTATGGACATACATGTATTCACAGTTCCTAGAAATACGAAATATTATGTCCACGATATGGACGAACGCCAGGAAGATAACATGCATGATAATATAAAATATAACATAATGAAGATAACGCCGAGGAAGAGAAGTACAATACTATTCAAAGTAGGATGCACTGGCCTTTACCTAGTAGCGGGACGAATAAGGCTGAAGAATAACAATTCATTTAATAAAGCAATATTGTATTATCTGTTGCATAACTATATACCATATTCATGTCCGCCATTGATACAACATGCGATATACTTGTTTTGTTTCAAAATAAGTGATACAGAATTTACAGGATTTAGTGTTTTGCTATCATGGATGTTGCCGAAAATCTATTGAAACTGCATCGATATCACGCGAATGTAGCTCATTGCTCTTAGCGTTTGTCCATTCAGTAACTAACGTGCATACATATGAAATATCGGTAATACTATGTTACAGCATATGGCGCCCTTACCCTAGTCAAATGTTTTGTCTCAATACCTGTGCTGTTTTCTGTCCTTTCCCAGAACATATCTGCCAGCTCTCGTCTGTTGAACAATAAAGCCCATACAAACAGATCTCGCCAAGGATGCTTGCAGGAAGTCGTGTTTTCCTCTTCATCTTCATTTACAGCTGGAAAGAACGACATTACATAACAAACTTCACATTGAATCAGCACACACTCATTGGTGCGCCTTATGTGTGCATTGCAGAAAAACAGCATTTCAGCACTTTGTAATTGCGTATAACAATTCTTACAGGATAATGAACAAATTGCCTACAAGAAGTAGCGCTAGCCATGTTAGCCAGGCTACGTTTAGCTTAAGCTATGATTGACAAGTCGCTGAATCCTATTATACAAATTATTGTAATTACTTACATGTATTGGACGTCCAAACTGCATATTCAGTGTATTATTATTATTACATATTTCACAGTTAATTAGTTTACTCATACAATTGCTAGTTTACGTGGAAATATACATATATTTCACAAATACATTTGTAGGCAAAGTGTCAGAAGCTACAGAAGGAGCGTTCAAACCATAGAAGGAGCGTTTAGTGTTCACCCCATTGTCAGGCCTTTGCCTTCGAACCCTTCTACCCTGTGCACACACCCTCCTGGATAGCGCAAAACACGAATACACATTCCAATCAAGACCAATATGTCGACGAGCTAAAATGTCGCGAACTTGGGTCCTTTTCAAGGCTGGCATTGTCTATCATCTCAGCCAACGTTGAAGATCTTTCAGTAGCCAAACAATATTCAAGTAACTTCAAGTATCCGCTCACGGATCCCGCCTTTGACAATTACAAGAGAGACCACGTAATCATGGCATAATTCAGTAACACTGCAGTCCACATACAGCTTATGTGGATCTCCGTTAGTGCAACTTACAATCCGCCATATGATGAGTTATCTTTCCAAGATGGTTTTACTGATAACTCCGTACATGTGTTGGTATGTGCCATTATTAGCCACAGTGTATTTTGGGGCCACTCAGATACATAATGATGATGGGGATTTAGTTTAAACCTGGTCGGATGCAAATCAGTTATCCCTCGTTCATGATGCATAGCTACAAGTTCCTTCAATAGCAACATACGGAGG
>OY759263.1:45747751-45770251 GCA_963662155.1 Lamellibrachia columna | reverse complement strand
TGTTGGCCATCGTTTTCGCTTTCTGTGTGTACCTCAGTGTAATGCGGTATACGAATTTGCACTATCTGAAATTCAGTTCAGTTATTTTTGTTCCTGAAACGTAGGCGTATTTGCATTCCAAAACAAACAACAGCAGCAACTTATGTTCACTGGTTGCAGAGCTGTATCACGTCTTTATTCCCTGTAATGTCGCGAGTGCCTATTTTGTTGTCCAAAACGTATTACGATATTGTTTTAATAATTGTTCCAACTTAAAATGTTTTTGCTACTGTGACATCCATTGGCATTACTCCTGATCATCTTGGTAAATTTTACATCTTTCTAAGGGCGCAGGTATTGATTTCCTGGCCAAACAATTTCCCCTCCTTGTAAAGTCGCGAGTGCCTTTTTGGTAAAAAAATACCTTATCCAAATGAAATAGTTTGTTTGCCATTTTTTACATTCTGACAACATAGGCACTCGCCACCTTACGGGGTGGGGTTGATATTTCAGAAATGTCAAAGATATTCAAGAAATTGACTAAATATTTGGTGTATAAGTTGGATCTTGATAGTAACATGTCTCTGATTTGCTTCATAACTGTTAAATACTCGCTTTCTGTGATTTTGTCGATTTTGCCATTTCGGGTGAAAATACAGGCACTTGGGGTACGTATGTTTGATACCCCATACAAAAAAGGAGAACAGTAATATTTCCACCCATGTTTTTATGTTTACTAAAATCCTATACATAACATTCCTGCAAAACAACCACCTCTGGAAAGCGATTTGTACGGGACTCTATTTTTGGTACACGGTACACCAGAGTAAAACATTTTGGTTGCCATATTCAGTCCGGGGGATCGATTTTGGTGGAGTCCAAATTTACGTGACAGGACAACGGAACCTGCCCCCAACCTTCAATCAAAAGCATTTTTAACCGAAAACGTGCTCCTGTGAACGTCGTCGTCGACATCAATGGCTGCTCCATCACACCAAAACTTTGCATCCGTGATATTGGTGTTGCTACGCAGATAAGTCGCACTTGCCAGATGGCATAATGTCAGCTCCGCAGCATCGCCATGATTAGACAACCTATTTCCACTATTGCATATAACACGATCTTACATGCTCGAATGCTGTCACGCATAGATTATGAGAATGCGGTAATATACGCAGTCCCTGATTCATATCTGCGGAAACTGCAGATGGTGCAGAATTCAGCAGTGCGTCTCATAACTAGAACCCGCAAACGAGAACACATCACTCCAGTTTTGTTCGTTCTTCATTGGCTACCTATTCGTCAACGTCTTGAATTCAAGCTTC
The DNA here is from genome assembly GCA_963662155.1 of Lamellibrachia columna. Taxonomy (NCBI): domain Eukaryota; kingdom Metazoa; phylum Annelida; class Polychaeta; order Sabellida; family Siboglinidae; genus Lamellibrachia; species Lamellibrachia columna. Next base: position 45,768,947 of record OY759263.1, on the reverse strand, counting down.
TCCTACTAGTTTAACTCGCTGTACGCCATCTCGCCCCTGTGTATATGTCAGTATTAATAACTCCTTACACGCCGGCCAGATGAATGAGATCCGCTAACCGGATCTTGTTAACTGTTTCCCGATACAACCTTGCACACTATGGACGCCGCTCCTTCTCTCTGGCTAGGCTGACTTTGTAGAACGCCCTGCCTACTGCAGTGAGAGACGCGAACACAGTTGCTATGTTTAAGACATTGTTAATGACACGTCTGTTTCGTGCAGGAATGTTGTTTTAATAACAAGGGACCTTTATTTTTTTACTTATTAACTGATCTTAGCTCATCTTTATTAATTTTTACTTATTTAATTGGTTTTAACTTATCTTAAAACTACTTCCTCAATTGATTTAGCCTGTTGTAAATCCGGTTCATTGGTGTCCAAATATGTTGTGTGTGAATAGTTTATGTAACAACCGCAGTCTATTTAATAAAATAAGCCAATTTTTTTTTTAAATCATCGAAAAAAATTATTTAAATCGTTAGATCTAGTAAGGATCAAACTAGTGGATATCCGAAATGGTAAACATTGTGTGGATCAATGCAGATCATGGACGTGACTGCCATCCTCTCACCGTTCACGTTACAAAATAAAAACATTTCACCAAGGAACAAAATAGTGATTTTCAGCATTTCGTTGTTCACTTCAGTTAATGCTTGAACAAGCATTAACTAATTTCATAGTTTTGTGACGATTTCACACAAAACACTACATACAAAAGTTGCACAAATAAGCTAGCATTTTGCAATGGATACTAGGTAGGTTTGTTTTTTTGCAAAATTAATTTGAAATGAGACTAGCAAAAAATCGAATTGAATAAGCACCTTTAATTTATTTCAATTTATTTTGACTTATCTTACACATTTTACCTTGTTAGCGCCTTTGAGCAGGTTTTTGCCCGGTTGTACGTCGCGTTATCTATGCCTAATTAATTTGTTATCTATTCATTTAGTATTATTAAAAAACCTGATTTTGTCTTTGAATGTTATACAGCAATTCATGTATATAAGCTTTGTACATAAATTATATTGTTCTAAATTGTACCAAGACTGTCCAAAATTCCCTCCCCCGTGGTTGTCGCTTATATGAACAAATTACTGCCTGAAAATAAAATGTACACATGAAATAGTATGACAGTAATATATCAGTAATCAGGCTATTATAGTTTTTAAATTTAAGTTGGAGTTAACGTAATATATACCGTGCAATCCATACATAACATAATATTGGTTCAGTAATATTCAATCATAGCTACTGCCCAACAGGCTAGCAGAATGTAAATTATGCAACGTTAACGTTATATAAAATGTATTACATATAACTGAGCACGTGTAGTATATTTGACACATGGTGACCATGTGCCTGTGGGATAACGCACAGGGGCCGTCTTGCCTCACATGCACGGGGCCCGTCTTGCCCTACATGCACGCGGGCCGTCTTGTCCCACATGCACGGGGCCGTCTTGCCCCACATTCATGGGGATCGTCTTGTCCCACATGCACTACGTGTGTCTTAACAAGATGTATACAAAACACAAAATACTATCGCTCAGTTTTTATTGCTTAACGGTTCAACTGAATAATAATATTATCATGTCCCCAATTAACGCCATTATTCATATCGTTGTGAGTTGCACCATTTTTACTGCTGGTGAAATATTAGAGCAGTGCATATTATAGCGCATAAAAAAATTATTTAATTAAGTCTGTCTCGTGTTGCTGAGATTTCGGGGTGGGTATCCAATAGATGTTAGCACCATTTTGGTTCAGATTTGGGGACGTTCAGAGTTTTATATTTTGCGTACGTGATGGGGGGGGGGCATTTCCCCAGGTTACCCTACTACTTCTGGTCAATCATTCGAACGATATGGATATCGTCAGATGGCGATTAATAACTGCGGCTGGTGAATCCCCAGCAGTCAAGAAACTCAATACGATTGACCACACGAAACAACAACAATATGAATATGAGCGTCAAAAATATCATTCCAGCCATTATATATTTGATAAAAACAGGCATTTTTATTCCGGGGCGGAATGTCGATGCTACATTTTGATCGGTAGCCATTTGTAATGACGCCGCCTGGTGACGGACCGATCATGATTCATGCAAGACACCAACAGAAAGCACATTGCTTGATTTAAAGTTGGATTGTTTGGGTGTAATCTCAGTAAAAAAAATTAAAACACTCGTACGATGTTGAAATACGATATATGAAATGAACTTAGCCTGTTAAAAATGGCATTAATGGCTGCTATTCAATTGTATTACTTATGGTATTGTAGCACTGTAATTAAATCTGCCTTGATCTTGATTATATAAAGTGTATTTTTTTTATTTTGTAATAGTTACACGAATGTTTTTTAAAAAGTAAAACAATCTATATTGTATTTGTCTCGATTATTACACAGTATTTCTACTACAATCTGTGAAACGTTATTTATCTTAAACTTCTACTCGAACTACTCAATTCAAAACAAGCATCGTCCTTGTGTATCTAGAGTTACATAAACAAACTAAGAGTTGAGAATGCAGCCCTAATTTACAGCCAACAACGTACACGAGACTAATATTACGGAAATATGTGCTTATATATAAGTTTGTCACTCAGCTACAGTAAATATGTGGACCACCAACTTATGGCAAGGACCACCAACTTTACATAGTTGGTGGTCCTGCTGTCCACCAGTTATTTAGCCCCAATGTCATACATTGCTGACAGGTACAACTTTCTAAAGCAACTTGATTCATATTGCATCATATCACAACACATTACAATACAAATGTTGGATTACCTTGGTGTCATTCAGCAGCTTTCCGAGTCGTTCTCTCGTGAGAAACTTGCAAATGTCAACTTCTCTTTTCGATTTGTGTTTCGCAACGTCGTGAATGTTTAACACCAGAAGCTGGTGGAACTGTTGATTAAGCAACAACAACATTAACGTGATCACACACATTAGTATTAAGGATTTGCTTGATATCGAAATGCCGGTTGTAAAACGCAATTGCTACGCCGGTACGATTCTACTCCTATGTGTATGACAAGATGTTCAGTCGTTTAATGACAATGCTGAGATACAATCATAGTGCAGTAGCGTGAACAACGATATTCCAGGGATAACTTCGTGTTGAAATGTTACTGTTACATTTTGTTACAATTTACTCAAAAGTAGACGTTACAACAAATTACAATCGGAAACAATTGCCTAGGCTGAGTTGAAAGGTCACGATATGCACAGTAATAATATAAATAGAACTGAAAAACAATGTTGTATTTCAATTAGTAATCCTCGCGTGGCCTTTATAATTGTTCTCCGTTGTACCGTTGTAGCTTTCATCTTCTCTGTGTCAATGCCTTCACGTCTGTCTACAACAAAACAATTATTATTATGAGAACACAAAAATAATTCAACTACAACTACGAATATTGCTGACACAAATATTAAATTATAATTTGAATATACATCTGACAGTACTCTGGCATATATATGTATATATATATATATATATATATATATATATATATATATATATATATATATATATATATATCATTATCCTCACATACATTAGGGTAGCAGTACCATTTCTGTGATTATATCCATAATTACAATAGTTGTGTGTTTGTATGTGCGCGTGTTACATTTTATATCTGTATTCGAAGACCTTTGACACTTTTTTAATTATATCATTCAAATAGGCAATAATTGAATGATGAGAAAGAGAAACCTACAACATACGGTGACAATTGGAAAGATTGAGGGGACAGAAGTCGGCAAAGTTTAAAGAGGGTCTAGCAACCTGGCTAGGAATGAGCACAACGAAACTATTACGAGACATCTATGATCGTGGGAAATGGAGGGTCTTGATCGCCTACGCCTGCAACAGATATGGTCCCTGATGATGATGCAATAACTATTACCTTGGAGCAGTGGTGCTGATAAACCAGTGTTTTTCTTCATGCTGACCACTCTCACCTGCACATGACCAAAGATTCATTGTTGTCATCACCAATATTTCAAGGAGATGAATTAATGAAAAACTGTCCCTTATGTTACAAATCGTGAGTATATGTATATGTCATATGCACAAACACAAAGCACTCCAACATAATTTTTGTGACGGTTCATTCGATAAATTGACATAAATATTTTAATGCTAATTTAATAGTCTCTAAGCGTTAGTTAGTTAGTGTTGTTGCATATATACAGGGCCGTGTGCTACTCCTTGGAGGGTTTCTTGAACGGGTATGCGCTCTTCCCTGAATAGTTAAGCTACTATATCCAAGGGGAACCTCTGCATTGACGGACTTGGCTCTAGATAATATTCAATTGATGTTCATATATGTGACCGTTAGGTAGTCATTTAGCCAGCATAAGAGGTTTTCCCTGCACTATTTTTATTAGTAAGCAAAACGTACATAAAAGTACTTGTTTATAATAAAGATAACTGAAATTTGATACGTACATGCAGTCAGGAAAATAGCTGATCATGTGTATAGGATGTCAGATTACTAAAATGTCCAGATGTGTAACATTATTAAACGCATTGACAAAACTCGGCATACTGATTACATTCTAAATCGTACAAATCCTTAAAATATTTACCAAATTCATGTTTGTGCCAGCTCCTCTGAAAAGTAAACATATTGGTAAATTCGCAAGAACATATATTTTGTACTGTTTGAACAGTTTGAATTGTAGTAAATTGACTTTTCCTTCAGAAGTTCGTAAGCTTAGCTATCTTGGATCATTTAACACCTTCGGATGGCCGATGCAATGATGAGACCAAGACTAACAAAGGTATACCACTTGAAGTGAGGAAACATGTCCTGCAATGCTACGTAGAACCCACACTGTTTTATGGGTGTAAATCACGATCAATGACTAAACAATCAAAAATGGCCACATAAGCTACGGAAATGTAGTTCTTGAGAAGAATGCTCAGAGTATCATGGACAGAAAAGAAAAGTTATTAGGCCTTCTTAGGAAAGCAACCACCAAAAGATCAGTTATAAGTGTAATGTTGCGTGGGGGTTACCTGTGAATATGTTTTTTATTGTTCTGCGAAGCTACGAATTCAAGTAATTTCATGTGCTCCTTTTATATAGAGTGTAATTGCAAACACTAAATTAACTCATTTTATTTTACAAATAAACCACAATTAGAATACTGACAACATGAAGATAAAGTAAAGACTCTAGAATACGCACATGCACGCGCTAATATGCACACGCGCGAATACACATACGCGAACACACACGCACGCACCCACACACCCTAAATAATAGGCTGTCTAATGGAAAATACTGTTATTTGTTGGGCACAAGCATGGAATGTAGTCCATGTATGTAATGCTACATATCATCTGGCTGAACCATACTTCCCACATTCGGACGAATTCCCCCTGTGTTGGCCTACATGACAGCGACCACATAATGGACACGAGTAACCATAAATTAGGCTGTATGCCAGGGCGGGAATACTTTCGAAAAACTACACAAAGACAGCAAATACCCTGCCTAATTATAAGCGTCTGTGAATTACTTTTTACTATTCAAACGTACATCAATTTATCCTTGACGATCTTCTGTTCGATGTCATTTACCACCACAGTCACTGGAATTTTATCCTTGGAGGCTTCACTCGTTTTAGCAACAGTTTTATCGTCACTGCCCAACTGCAGTTGTAAAACAGGAAGTCGCTCGTCTGGAAAACAAGTACATTAAGTAAACTTTTTATTTATGTATCTTTATAATGGCGAAATGGAGATGGGCCTGGATTCTACAAAAGTTCTAATCCACTAACAGTTATTTCATCGATCGAATGCAAACAAAATGTTAGAAAAGTAGTTTTCAGTCAAATACTTACAATTATCAAATGAGGAAAACTCGTTTCGCAAAACGAGGCTATTGGATAAATCCGCCCCAACGTCCTTTTTGGAAAGCCCCACTATCCAGAAAGACGCAGCGCATTAAACCTATACACAACTCGGGGCCCTTTTCCTGTGATGATTATTATGAATAATTGCTTACATTTTAATCTAACGTAATATAATCTACATTTGAATTCTACAATGGCGCCGTTTAAACGGAAGAACAAAGCTAATAGGCACCTAGTATGCTGCAGCTTTGACAGCTGGGCGAATTTGCCATGTCCGGATGAGATAAGTCCTGGGCACATGTTCATTTGGATGGTTTTAGAGTTGTGTGTAGGGGGTGTGAGTAGTTAAATGGTATATCGGTGGCGATAGATGAACTGCAGCTGGAAGAAGTGGGTTGTGTCAGTGAATCGGGTGATAAAGCAGTGGTTGATAGAGTGAAAAGTGACGATGAGAGAGATGTCAGGGAGAGCTCATCTCAGCCTGGGAGAAGGCTGATAGGAGGAAGGTGAAATGACAGAAGCAAACCGAAGGTCAGAAGATGACAGTGGAATGAAAAATGAGGGAACGAAACAGGGGAAGGCGGCAGAAGTGAAGGGAACCAACAACACAGCTACTCCGAGGTAGTGATAGATGGCGTTAAGAGGAAGGCGAGGGTGTTTGTAGGGATTCTCTAGTTACAAAGTCAGAAAAAGAATAAGGATGACGACGTGGCAGTTTGTTTCCCGCGGGCAAGAATAGAGGCTGTCACCGAAAGGGTGGCAAAGGCGAGTCCATTCTAGTGCACAAAGACACAAATAATGTAGAGAGACGGGTGCACAACTGCCATAGTTCAGAAATACAGGCAGTTAGTCAGGATGCTAAAGCAGGCTCGGGTTGGGCAGATAATCCTCTCAGGGATTTTGCCAGTAATGGGATACAGGGGTTGGGGATATCGAAATGCCAGGGGGTGGCGATTAACACACTAGATTAGCAGTTATGCGGGGAGGATGAAGTAGGATTCATAGATGTGTGGACTACTTTGTTGGGAGGGCTGATCAGTTCATGAGGAATGGGCTTCATCTAAGCGGAAAGGGTGCGGCAGTGTTGCGGATGAACCATTAAGAACAGTTGACAGCTTGGGTAGCATATATTATTTACAATAGACGCGCAGTGGATTTCTTAGAGGTGCCTCAAATAGGAAATGAAGCAAGTAATACACAAAAAGCAGCAATATATTCAGTAAACATTTCTGAAGTTGGATTTAAATGCATACGTTTAAATGCAAGGATCATAGTAAACAAGGACAGCGAATTAAACTTTATGGAATAAGATAGCGATCTTCGCATTGTAGGTATTAACGAATTATCGGTCAACGAAGACATATCAGATGTTGAATTAGGACAGACATGACGCGTTTAGGAGAGATCCAATATGAAGAAGGGCAGGGGAGTTATTTTAGATATTAAAAAATCCATTCCGGCTTATGAAAATGAATGATGAGAAAGGGAAGCAGATTGCGATGAAGCTGCTATTTGGTGCAGCGCAGTTACAGGAAATGCAACATTAACCATTGAATTAGTTTACCGAAGTCCAAACATAAACGGAGAGGATTAAACAAATACAAAATCGCTATAAAGGACGTGAGTAAAGGTGAATTTATCAAAATAGGAGATTTTAACCATGGATACATACTACGGAAATTTCTACAGTGAATAAGGGGTGAGGACCAACTTGTTTTTAAATACAGGATAGCTTCCTTACTCATCACGTGCTATAACAAACCAGGGGAGAAAATGTATTATATATAGTTTTGTCCTCACAAAATTAATGAGTGTACAACGTGAAAATATATTGGTTAGCAGGGATCGTAATCAAATACATTTTGACATCAAATTAAAATCAGAAAGTAAATATAAAAAAGCAATACAGGAGAAACATCCACAAAGGTAAATGTAAAGTTATTGGAAAATACTTAGCAAAGATTGATTGGAATAACATGCTGAATAAGACAGTAAATGAATGCTGGAACATTTAACGATATGAAAATGAGAATATCATAGATCAATGAAAAAATAAGGAAAACGGCCTAGAAAGAAACACTTGTCAATAGAAGCTATTAGAATAAAATATACAAGCAAACTATGTGGATGATTTATAGGCGTACTGGAAATGATGAAGACAACACAATTTACCTAATGAAGAATCTATGAACACAATTAGCATATGACATACAAAAAAGAACACAAAACTGTTATGCATATGCCAGGAGTAACAAAAACGTTTGCGACAAGTTTGGAACACTATATTACAGTGGTAGGAATATATTACCAGAGGGTTTTCTTAATGGGGAATATATAAATGGGTACTTCAGTTTAGTGTTTGCAAGAGAGGATATTTGTTGTTTACCAGTACCACATGCTACATTTCAGTCGAACAAATTAGCAGTACCAAATGCTAAATTTCAGGAGGTAAAATCATACTATTTTGGGCAGCTAATTGTAACTACAGATATGGTAGCTAAAAAAATAAAGGCAGCGAATGATAATAATTCACCTGGAGTGGATGGAATTCTGCCAAAAATAGACAGCAGAGCACATTAGCATACCACTTGTAAATTGTTCAACTTGTCAGTAAACGAATGGTTCCTTTTGTGGTTCCTTTTGAATGGAAATAAGCAAACATTATACAATTAGGTGTTTAATAAATAAGTTGGAGAATTACAGACCAGTGAGCTTAACATCAGTGATTTGTACATTTCTAGAAAGGTTAATTAGTGACCATATGGATTGAACATGGATTCCTAAAACGCGGTCATGCTTAACAAATATTTATGTTATGTTTTATAGAAGAAATCACTATAGTAAATATATAGGGGTAACTAGTAGATATTATCTACTTAGATTTTCAGAAAGCTTTCGACAAAGTGCCACATCGAAGACTACTACATAAGTTAAAAGCCCATGGCATCAGGGATGACATAATCAACTTGATGTACAGTGACTGATTGATAAAAGACATCGTGTTGTAGTAGATGAAGAGGTTTGAAGTTGGAGATCAGTTTTGAGTGGGGAACCACAAGGATAAATATTAGCACCTTTGTTATTGTTGATATATATGAATTACTTAATTCATATACTTACGATAATATAACAAGCAGGGTACTGAAATGTGCGGATGACAAGTGTTTAGAAAGGTTGAACATGTTGGGGATAAAAAACAATGACAAAACAATCTAGATAAATTAGTGAAAAATGCCTACATTCAGAACACGGGAACTTGGATATAAGTAATAAAATGTGAGATACTGTTCTAGGTACTGTCATAAAAGAAAAGGACTTAGGAGTAACAATAATTGAAGATATGACAGTTTCAGAGCAGTGTGGTATTGATTCTTCAAAGGGTAACACAATGTTTTGGTTCATTAGGATTAATATAACATATAAGGAAAAGGAGAGCTTATTATACCTCTGTATAAAGCAATAGTTAGGCTTCATTTAAAATATGGTTATCAAGCTTGGAGATCACATTGTAATAAGGAAATATATACACTAGAACGAATACAGAGGAAATCAACTAAAATTACTGCATAACTTAATTACCCTAGTCTTTAAGAACGCCTAAAAAATGTGGTTTAACATCCCTAGAGACGAGGAGGTTAAGATGAGATCAAATTGAATTTTTTAGGATATTTAATGGGTATAAAAATATTGATATAAATATGTGTCTAATACAGAGGAAATACAGAAGAAATAGAGGACACGAAGTAACGTTAGTGAATGAACAGTGTATACTATATATCAGAAAGTTCTCATTCTCACAGAGAGTAATACATTAATTGATCATATTATCTACATATTGCTTATATACATCTCAATAAACTTGATTGTGTTCCATCCGAATATTTCGACTTCTTCAGCAGACTGAATCAGCTATGGGCGTGTCACATGACCAACGTCATGTGACACAAACTGGTGAAAGATTGGTGGGAGCTGCTGGCTCATAACCAAAATAAAATTTAATTTTGCAACTACAACAACATTAATAACAAAATTACTTATATGATAAAAAAGTGTAAACGATAATGTTGTGTTGCATAGTTGTCCCATGGCATGTTGCCGTCTTCCTGGGACTCCATTTACTTAACATATATTAATATAAAGCATTATTGTATGACAACAAGCTGGTAGAGAAAACACACATAGAAAAACCATTATTTGATAATTGTCCGGAAAGATGGTCCGGAAAATGGTCCGGATCCCAAAATTAATGTACTTAATTCCAATTGCACTCCTTACATCTGGGATTAAGGCAATTCTCTTGGTTTTGATATTTGGCTAGATGTTGTTTGTATAGCAGCAATTTGAATGTTAATCTGGATTTGGTGTTTTGTATCTCACAATCAATACTATTCCATATTTATTTTAATAAAACGTATGCTTAATCTCGATGAAAAATGTGTTCTGGGTCTCTCTGTGTTTAATAGGTTATGTTATTTAGTATTTATGCTGTTTTCCACTATAATTGTTTCGTGTATGTAATGTTTGAACGATTTGGGTAGTGTGCTATGCTAATAATCATAACAAATTATAAATATTTAACATGGAGTAAACATATTAACATAATCAGCTCTATCATATTTCGAGCAATTTTTGCAATTAACATAGTGAAATATTTTTACCACACCATGCACTGAAATCTCTCTACTATACATTAATCCAAAGTAACATAACATACATAATACAAGCACACGGGGAAATGGAAATACAATAAGAAAGTTATACATTTTACAAAAACGCGATAATTAAAAAAACAAATTATATATGTCATACTGATCCTATTTTTTATTTAAAAATAGGAGCTGATTATGTTAATATGTTCACTCAATGTTAAATGTTTACTAATATATATTCCTGAAAAGTTCACTCTTCCTTGTCATGTTTATTAACATGGTTAATAATTTCATTAGTTATTGTAATACAGTTGTATATTTGGTATTTACTATTTGGGAGGCTAAATTTGAAAAGTTTATTTTTTTATACTTAAAGACACATTATTGGCACAAAGCCATTCATATAAATGTTTCAGTTCCAGGTTTATATTATTAACTGAAGTGTTAATATCAATATATGGATATGATTGGTAGAGTTGTATCATATGCGAAACATACTAACTTTAAAGGTGTTGACTATTTTATATCGTTTATATAAATAAAAAATAAAAGTGGTCATAATATGGAATATTGTGGTACTCCATTTATTAAGTTTTGTTGAGACGATTTACATTTATGTATCTCAGTATATTGTGTACCATTTGATAGGTAATTGGAAAACCATGTATTACTTATTCCCCTAATTCCATAAACATTTAATTTGTTCAACATGTCATGATTAATTGTATCGAAAACGCTTTCCTGGGGAGCAGATCACGACATTCAGAAGAAGCTCTACAAGGGACGTATCAAACCTGTGCTGGAGTACGGAATATCTTCCTGGGGGGCAGCAGCAAAGACCAAATTCCAGAGTCTTCAAGGTTTAGAATCAGCCCACAAGAATCATGATTGGGACCTTGAGCTTAACACTGATCCATTCCACTCACTGGAATGCAGTCCATGAAAGAAAGAAGAAAGAAGAGACACAAGACTACTCACGCAATCTGCCAAGTTCAAGCGATTGGAAAACCACCTCATGCACAACAGGATGTTTACTTCGACTAAAGGCAGACTGAAGTGAAGCAGCTTCATCCACCATTCACGAATACTGGAGAGGAAGTACTCAGAGCTCATGGACCACATGAACAAGCCAATCCCAACTCTCCCGGCCTGGAAGAAGACCCAGTTTCTACTCATTACGGACAGGGTCCAGAGAGGTGCAGAAAAGAAGGCACTCACCACCCACCATGGAGTTCATTGAGCAAACCTACCCCATGACATATGGACCCATGCCTACACAGACGGCCAAGCGGAAGAAGCAACCTGCAAAGGAGGTGGAGGGATTCTCTTGAATCTGAAGGATGGATGAAAGTAAATCACTACAGGAAGATACTCCACAAATTACAAAGCTGAAGCCCAGGCCTCGAAGACAGCAGCTACAATATTGGTAGATTAGAGAGAGGCTATGCAAAACAAAGTCGTCATCTTCACTGATGCACTGTCGGTGATGCAGGCACTAACCCCCATAACAATAAACTCAACGTCCTTGCCAGTGCCGTGTCTGTACTGCAGAACGCCACCGGACTGTCAGTGCTCCAGTGGATCCCAGCACACTGCAACGTTTCGTTAAACGAGGAAGTGGACATATTGGCAAAGGAGGGGGAAAACTGGATCAAGAGGAGAGGGAGTTCGTTTACTAAGAAGCAAAAAACCATCGTGTATCACAAGGAGAAGAAGAGATGGCTGAAACAACATCCCAGCTACAACAGTGAGGACAACTTTTACCAGCTGTCCAGAGAAGACCAGGTGATAATGGTACGCCTGAGGACTGGACAATGCAAACTTAGGCACCATTTGCACACACTACACATTGGAGACACATACACGTGTCCTTGTATCATCGCTCCAATGACAGTGCAACACCTCCTGCAATATTTTACTACAAACCAAAATTAAAGGAAGGCAACTTGGCCTACAGAAACACCAGTAAAAGAAACAATATTTGGCGTACTTGAGGATCTGCGGGGCACAGCGACCTTCATACAAGGAAACGGGGTCACTGTCTGAGCGTTCGACGACGAAGAAGAAGTATCGAATGCCTTTATTTGTTCTATGTAATTTCTCTTTATGTATTGATGAAATCAAAATGCCTGATGTAATCCAAGGTTCTCGTTTAATATATTTTCTGTGGACTTTGACATATTTCACGTGACAAGATTTTTCTAAGTGTTTTATATATTAGCATAAAGTTATCATATGCTTTATTTGCATCGGCAGTGAATAATACAGTTGAGTAATCAGCATTGTCCATTAAATTTTAGAATGTTAAAATGTTTTTTTGTCAACTGACGTAATTGTTTATATGTTGATTTGTGTGGACGAGATGTATCACGTCTCTGTACAAGGCAGGTTTTGTTCGGTGGATGTTGATGGCTTCCTTGACCCTCTTCTAAACCAGTTTTCCTGATGGCCTAATATCTGTAACACTGATGGTCCGTGTTATGATGGCCAATAGTGGTTGGCGACAAGACAGGTGTTCGGAAGAAACATCACCAAGTTTCTTCAGAGGTAATGTCAAAAATCATATTCCAAGAAAAAGTAAATCCAAGGTCAATCCATTCAAGGATAATTATAGTTTGTTTTCAAAATGTAGACAATATATAATATTGCTAAATTATATTGACATAAAACTGGTATACGTAATAATTTTTTTTATTATATTTGATCATAAACTTATCTGAAAAATAAATAAAAAATACTTATCTGAAAAATATGAATTCTGGATAATGCACGTTATCTATATAATTCTGATATAATATTTTATGAACTCAGGATAGTTAAACAACTTGACTTAATTAATACAATTAAACTTTGACATCACAATGTACAAAGTCAATAAGATAGTATTACACGCCATTCTGCAAAATATCTTCACTGCAACATGTTTCGTCGAAAGCAACTCGACAACAGCATACATTAAAACCAGCAGTTGCAAGAATAACAGCCAAGTCTAAATATGTGTCTACAATTTAAGACTATACTATATGAAAACACGACGATGTCTACACACATAGTTTTTAAATAAATATAAAAAGAAGTATGCAACATGTGTTTGTGTAGATGGTCTATTATAGTGATTGGTATTATGGGAACACAATTAAATTATTCATTCATAGTGGACAGGGCACGTATCACCTAACAAGCACATGCACTATATTCAGAACCAAAACAAGTCCCTATATGTTGATTCATACCTTCATTGAACTTCTGTCCTAGTTTCTTCTTGAAATCACTTGGGTTTTCAGTATCTCCGTTTGTATCCACTAAGATGAAGTAGTTCAGACGACCATCCAGTGCATCCGCGTTGTCCTGTTCTTGCGGGTAGGTAGCTTTGTACTACAAAGTTGAAATTGACTTTCAAACAAATGATATGAAGTCCGCCGCATACTGTGTGATTGAAAACAACTGAATAAGACATGTGCTGATCCAATATGATGGATCGGAGCGATTGAAACCTACGGAAGCGTAGAAAGGTACGAAGCACAGAAAGGACAAGATGCAAATCGCACAAAAAAATGTGTTTGTGAGAAAACTAGTTTCGTGTTATATCAAAACACCTAACTTTATCATATACGTATATTATCATATCCAACAGTGTTTTACCTGTAGAGCTTTCGCCATCTTTTCAAGGTGGCTTCATCAGTACTAGTGACGTCCTTGTAGGATGATGTCATCGTAGACGTGTGGAAGTTCATAGTTCCCCTCATCTCGGTTGATCGCTGCCTCTGTTTTCCGTATCCATGTCGCTTCTTTCACGTGTCTTCTCCTTCTGTGAGACTCCCTGCCTACCACTTTCTCTCCTTTTCAATCTATTAGATGGTCATGGGTGATAGTGGGGTCTGTGAGGACGGACTTTTTGATGGTGGACTGTGACCGTTTCTTTCCCTCCTCGTGCATTGTTCTCTTTGTGTATTCTCAACATCTTTCTTGTGTTCATCTAGTCTGGTCATAAAAAGTTTCCTCTCTCTCCTAAATAGGCTGCACCACAATTCTTACACGGTATTTGGTAACTAGTTCTCCCTATTCTTCCGGTTGTAATGTATCCTTTGGGTGTACAAACAAACGTCTGATGATTGTGGGGGACGCTTGGATGTGGCCACACCGTATTTTTTCAGTACCCGATTAACCCTCTCTGAGATACCTTCCACATAAAGAATGACAACATGGCTTCTGTAGTTCTTGTCCTTTCTTCTGGTGTATGTCTTCTTGCTCTGGTGTATGTCTTCTTGCTTCTTGTTATTCGTCACCTTTCTGTCAAGGCCCAGGACAGATAACCGCACCTTCTAAGACCCTTCAAAGACTTCTAAGACTACCCTAACTTCTGGTGGTGGGAAGCGACGTTCAGATACTGGTCGGCGTGGGTCTCTTTCTGTATACTGAGGACTTCACATTACCGTCATCCTTTCTTTGAAATGTCGCATCAAGGAAGGGCATGCTGTTGTTCTTTTCATCTTCTCTGGTGAAAAGTATGCTTCCTGTAGGGCAACAGTGTTCATATGTTGTTGTAGTTCCTTCGCGTTGGCACCTCTGTGTACTAGGCAAATTATATAATATGTTTGAACGACTGTATCAAGGATGTTCGTACTTGGCTTACGCAAAACAGGCACAAATTAAATGATGAGAAGACGGAAGTGATCTTGTTCACATCCAAATATGGATTGAAATCGTTGCCAAACATAGCTGTTTCGGTCGGAGGACAACAACAACTAAAATCATTCTCCTCCGTGATCTTGGGGTTATATACTATCAACATCTAAGTACGACCCAACACGTGAACTCCGTGTGCCGAACTGGATATTACCAACTCAGAAATATCGGGAGGATCCGTCGATACCTGTCTCATGATTCAGCGAAACCACTTGTTCATGCTCTCGTAACATCAAGACTCGATTATTGCAATTCTCTACTGCATGGCCTGCCCGTGCATCGGCTTGCGAGAATGCGCAACGTATGCAGAACGCATGCGCGCGCATGATCACAAGAACCAGTCGCCGCTCGCACATCGCTCCCTTTCTGAAGGAGCTACACTGGCTTCCTGTTCACCGCCGTATACAATATAAGATCATGTCACAAACTTTCCGTGCTATCCACCACCAAGCACCGGATTGCCTGAGTGATCTGCTGTCAATTTACAGACCAACACGCTCACAACGATCCGAATCGACCATCACATTGACTGTGCCAATAACTAGAACAGCCATATACAGTGATTGCACGTTCACCAACACAGCGGCTACTCTTTGGAACAATTTGCCCGCTAACATTAGAAACTCTAACAACTGCGCCAGCTTTCAACGGTAACTAAAGACCGTCCTTTTCCGATAGGAATATACAAGATAGAATTATATGTTTACCGGTTTTAATCTTATTCAATAGCTATTATTATTATTTTGTCTTATTTAATTCCTTGTATACCTTAATTAATTAAATGTATTATTTTACTATTTTAATCCCATTTATTACTTATAATTATGTTGATCTTAATGTAATTTATCATTTATATTATTTTATTCCATAAAATGCCTTTAAATTGCACATGTATGTTAGCTGTTTAATTTGATGTATGATTTTTAGTTGTATTGTTCTTAATTTATTAATTTAATTATTTAACTGCGTATACATGTTTAGCTGTATTATTACTGTATTGTAATGCGCCATAGAGCACTATGTGATTATGGCGCTATATAAATATCGTATTTTATTATTTATTATTATTATCAACATACTGCTTTCAGTTCCTTCAGTGATACATCATATGACACAAATTATTGTCCTTCTACTTTTGGTCCTGTCATTTATTTCAACAGTTCTTGTGAATTCTCAGTTTGATGTTCTGTTTTTCCCACTAATGGTTGTAGTATGTTCACCAAGTCTGGACATTCTGTATGCTACTGTCTGCGTGTCAACAATTGGTCTGAGTGGGACACCCTCTCCTTATGATAATATGTGGCTTTGTCACTTTGCAGTTTATTAATTTTTTTCTTGATATTTTCCGTCTCCATGATGACTGACTTCCATTGTCAGCAGGGCGTATGATGATGGATTTCTCCTTCTACAATTGCTTCAAAGCGTTTCGTCTGCTCTTTCTGTGCGGATAGATTTGGTTTTGGAACCCTCGTCTACGATGACGTCATCCTACCAGGACGTCATTAGTATTGATGAAGCCATCTTGAAAAGATGGCGAAAGCTTTACAGGTAAAACAAACCTTTTGGATATGATACTAGAAATATATGATCATGAAAACGAACTGTCCTGAGTAATGTTCAATAATTAGTAACCTATCTTTTTATATATGATGATGGATTTCTCCTTCTACAATTGCTTCAAAGCGTTTCGTCTGCTCTTTCTGTGCGGATAGATTTGGTTTTGGAACCCTCGTCTACGATGACGTCATCCTACCAGGACATCATTAGTATTGATGAAGCCATCTTGAAAAGATGGCGAAAGCTTTACAGGTAAAACAAACCTTTTGGATATGATACTAGAAATATATGATCATGTAAACGAACTATCCTGAGTAATGTTCAATAATTAGTAACCTATCTTTTTATATATATTTTCTTGTTATACAAATATAGATAACTAATTTGTTGATATAACAGGAACGTTTCTTGTTATAACAAGACACTTTTTATACCAATAATTTGGTTAAAGTGTTACAAGTTTATCATATTGTGTATTTGTTTAACCAAATTAGAACTCACGACCTTGAAGGGTATGGAAATGGTTTGGCCAGGATATCAGTGATAGTACCTAAAGAGTTGCAAAATGGCTAAAAATTAACAGGAGTAAACCTGCCAGTAGGTGTGTGTGTGTGTGTGTGTGTGTGTGTGTGTGTGTGTGTGTGTGTGCGTGCGTGCGTGCGTGCGTGCGTGCGTGCGTGTGTGATTGTGTGTGTGTGTGTGTGTGTGTGTGAGTGAGTTTTTTTTTTTTTAAATTGTATGCGAACATACAAATTTACAAAACGAAACAAATGCAAACAAGTATTTCGTAATACAGTTTCAGGTTAACAGTGGAGCCGTATGGCTGTAGTCAATTAGGCAAACACAAATATGTCGAAAAACAATTGCGGTTGAATATATCAAATATTATATATATATATATATATATATATATATATATATATATATATATATATATATATATATATATATATATATATATAGCTTGTCGCTGTCAACCAATGATAATTGTATCATTATAAATAATACATTGCGCAACAAGCAGCAATCAGGCTAAATTACAAATAAAGTAAAAGAAATAGTTGAACTTACCAAGATTATAGGTAATACCAATGAATTTTATTAAATAAAATAATATAAAATAAACGGTAGAAGAGATAATATTAATTTAAATTGTCATAGCCACTTAAACACAAACATTTAATGCAGATGCAAAACTTTTGATATTAGATTTACTTTTAATATCATATGGAACTTTATTCCAGATCACTGGAACTTTACATACTATACTGTTCGATGATCTAACAGTAGAAGTACTTCTCGGACGAATATATCTACGTTACCTTGCATCATTTCATGTGTAAATGTAAATATGTTTGAAAATGAAACTGGTAGGCTGCTCTGGTAGGCTACTCTGTAGACTTTACATAAACTTAGCAATTTCAGTGTGATATATATCCTGCAATTTTATTAACTTTTAGTGTGTAAAGAGTGGATGAGAGTGTTCATGGAAGCTTGTTTGAAGAATAGCACGAACGTTTTTTTTTTGCATGATAAACAACAATTATTTTGTAGCGTGGAATTTATATGTAGATCATCACAGAATTATTCTGTATTTCAGGGAGGGATAAACTAAAGTGTAATAAAATAGTTTTAGGGAGGCTACTGGAAGAAAGCGGTTCACTCTATGTATTGCATATAAAACACTTGTTAGCTTTTTAAAGCGTTTTGTCAATATAGAGGTTTAGACATGTAATACAATTTGTTATCAGACATCGTTAAAACAGTTTCTTTCCTTTGGACATGATGGGTTCTAAAATAACATATAGTTTGTCTTAGATACATTTAAAGACAGCTTGTTTGCATGAAACCAGTCAGCTAAATAATATGGATTTACTTTTGTTTAGACACATAGGAAGATCATTTTTATATAGAATAAACAAGAGCGGACCAAGGATAAACCCAACTGGGACACCATACATCATATCATATTATTGCAACTAACATAATATGGAGAACCCCTTATCCCATAAAAATTTAATTTATGCAAACATATTTGATGGTGTATTATATCAAATGCTTTACTTAGATCAAGGAAAACACTGAGGACTGATTTTTTCTAAAGCGTTTACAACATTAATAGGAAGGGATGTTGTGGCATTGGTGGAAGTGTTTCGCGGGGAAACCATATTGATTTTCATTGAATATATTATTTTTCTGTAGAAATTTGTAAGTCCTTCTATGTACCACCTTTTCTATATATAGGATATAGGTCTATATTTGAAGATTTATTTTTGGCTTTTGTTTCAAAATACCTATCGGTAGGGATATTTGCTCGCCTAGTAATTTAAACAGATGCGGACTGAGGTTATCATGACCATAATTTTACAAGGTTGCATAATTTGACCGTATAATTTGTTTAATTTCTTTTGTATCAGTGGGATTCATAAACATTCTTCTAGGAATGTTTTATGACTTTTTATATATATATCTGGTGAACTGTTTTGTTTGGGGAAGAGAGATTGCATTAGCATAATTAGGACCAACATTTGTGAAGAAATTAGAAAATGTATTCCAAATTTTATCAGGATCATGAGTTAAGTCATTGTCATATTTAAAACACGTAGGAATACAGAATTTGTCATTGTGTTTCCCTATTATATTCTTAGCAACTGCCACGTCCTATTTGAGTCATTCTTAAACTTTGTAAGTAGATTAGCATAGTATGTTGTCTTAGCAGTATGTTTTAATTTATTATAAATATCTCTATAGTTGACATAACGAATATTGATAGGATGTTCCTTTGATTTAACAATACATTTTCGATAAAGTTTATTGGATGATATGGAAGATTCCATTACACCTTTAGTTTTCCACTCATTCCGGACTACATATTTGGATTTAATGTTTACCGTCTTCTCAGGTGTGAATAAATCCATAACACAGTTAAGTTGTTTCGAAAAATATCAAAGTGCTTTATTTAAATATAATTTGTGTAAATCTATGTTCTGGAGAGCTGAGGCTATCTGACGAATGGCTGTTTCAGATATAGGTCTGTGTGTGAACATTAGCGGATTCCTTGTTTTTGGTGACGTTTCTGTTTGTCAATCAAACATACTATAGGCAAATAGTCAGACATGTCACTGTAGAGTTCACCGGAGAGAATATGCGAATTGGTATGTCTCACATATATGTTATCTATATATGCTATCTGTTGTTTTTTGTAATCGTGGGAATGATATTAACAACAAGGTATATATCTAGCAGGTCACTTGAAGGTTTATATGAACCAATATATGTCAAAATAGCAAACAAACTTATATAATATGGATAAAGGGCTATAATGTTATCTTAATGCATGTAGCTTGACAAAAGTGACACTCCTGACTTTACAGGGTGGGGGAATGTTTGGCCGGTGAATCAGTACCTGCCCGGCAATTTCTGAAAGGGTACACCCTAGTATTGCTAAATCAGCAGGGACAAAACATAGACGACAAAACGCGGTCCAGCCCAAAACTCGGACTTGTCTGTCGGACTATGAGAAATATTAGTGAACGCCAACGCCAACGACGCCCCTCCATATAACCCGTTCTACTGTACATGAAGTACATTAATCAGATAACCAATTGAGGTACAGATGAATATTATATTACAAGAACTATTTTTGCTCTACAACATGGATAAATGACGTATGGTTTTTTGTCATTTTAAACTACCCATTGTCATATAGACGTACCATGAGTAAAATCATAATATATGCTTTGCGCTAAAATATGGTGAAATACGATAAAACAGCATATGCAGTCCCGCAGGGCATGGCATTGCTAACTCCTATCAATGAGTGAAATCTTATTACCCAAGGAAGCAGCACAACCAATGTTGTGTTTTCTATCCGATCCCCTTCAATTTGCCAAGCTGCCTGACTAGGAGGATTGTTGAAATGGTTCAAATGTGAATTGAAATGAAAATAGTTTAATTGGAACGAAGTGACAGGGGATAAGAAATGTGCATTCAGCCATATCCATACGATTAGCTAGTTCATGCGTACCAATATGTTGTGATAACCATACTTTACAAAACTGTAATTTAAAGGCATTAAATATACTCTGGTGTTAAATAATGTGATTAAGTTTCAGATATAATTGTTATTTTGTCTTACGTTAAATATGTTGTCTTACGTTAAATGCGGCTTTTCCAGGCAAATGGCATAAGCGGTTATTAACAGCACCATCCCAAGTTAGTCTGAGTAGACAATAATACCGTATGGTATATCCTCAGCAAAATGTTCTTTTTATAATATTGATAACAATCTAGCCAAACTGTATCGATATATTGAAAAAGCTGCAGATCATATGATCTTGTAAGCTATTATATTGCGGCGGTCAGTCGTAAAGTCGTGGCGATCTT
>OY759263.1:45602751-45742751 GCA_963662155.1 Lamellibrachia columna | reverse complement strand
TGTAGTGAATCTATCCATAGCAGACGTGAGCATCGGCTACCAGGAGAACAGCTACCAGGTTTCAGAAAAAAAGACCACATAGCAAATTCTAGATAGTTCATGGAAGCATATTGAGAAGATCAAACAAACATGAGGTTGTGTTTTATCCATTATAGCAAAGCATGTGATGTTGTGATCCGAAGTGTGCTTCAGAAGGTTGGAAGGTGCTACGACGACAAATGGGTGTTCCGGAACATTTAATGGGCTTGATGCATGGACTATATGTGAACCAAGAGACCACAGTAAAAACAGAATGCGGTTAATCAAAGTGTATTGGAGTGGGGAAATGAGTACGACTGGGATTATAACTATCCCGATATTGATTTAATACGGGCAGCGAGAAGAGCAAGAATGGAAGAAGAAGCAAAGGATGCACAGTCAATCATTTGAGGTATGCTGGCGATACCACTCTAATTGCAAATAACAAAGCTACTTGGCTGAAGCTTACAGAAAGCAAGAAGAAGGAGAGCAAGAATGTCTGCCTATTTGTTAACTTCTAGAAGACTAAAGTAATATCGACTGCAGAGTTTGATGAATTTACATAATTTATTTTTATTTACTTAAAAGCGAAAGATAGAGGTAGTAAACAAATCACTTTTCTTGAATCAGTGATTCAGAGAAATGGAGGTTGCAAAGAGGAGATCCATAAACATCTGATGCTTGGAAGAAAATCGTTTTCAGGCTTGTTTAAGAGGAAGATCTGGAAAGAAGCGTTTCGCCAGTATGGAAGATAAAGATGCATAATGTTGTGGTATTCCCAGTTTTGATGTACGCCCTTGAGACGTGAACAGCGACGAGATATCTGAAGATGAATTGTACATCGCTAATAACGAATATATATCACTTGTCTTGGATCAGTGACTCAGAGAAATGGAGATTGCAAAGAGGAGATCCATAAACGTTTGATGCTAGGAAGAAAATCGTTGTTTTGATTGAAAGGAAGATCTGGAAAGAGATGTTTCACTAGCATGGAAGAAAAGGACGGTTGAGGTATTCCCAGTTTTGATGTGAGACGTGAACAGCGACGAAACAGGACAGACAGAAATTTAATGATTTCGAGATATCTGAAGGTGAATTCTACAGATCCCGTGTACATCGCTAATAACGAATATATTGATGTTAAAGTTGGGTCGACATGTTCACTGGAAGTATTGGTGGCAAGAGAGCTAGGTAGGTGGACGGTTTGGTGAAGCAGATGACGCAGTTGGGGCTGATGGAACTACACGAGGCAGTGTTCGATCGAACAGAATAAAAAAGATGATCAAGAGGGCTTACATGTGTCTGCTACGACATGATATAATGTATGAATAGTGACTGCTGCTGCTGCTGCTGTTGCATCATTGTATTTATAATATGAGGGGCGGACTTAGCATTAGCCGCACGAGGTTTCCTAGAATTTGTATGCAAAACATATGAACGAACCATGACATATCTACTACTACTGAATATATTACGCATAGCACCAGCAAAGGTAAACTTGTCATGTAAATATGGACGAAGAACTCTTGCCGTCTTACACCTCTGATGACTATGGTATTTCATGTGCATTTTACTTACTTGGAATTATGTTGTTCGTCTTCATGTGTGATGTGTGTAATGATGAATCTGGCAATGTCGTCCTACAAACCCAATGTGCAAAATGTTTCATTATGATTATGCATCACAAATCGGAAGTTAATTAATTAAATTACTGGTAACTCCCATTTGGCTAGCTTCCTGGAACGGATTAGGACATTATCATGTAATAACTCCTAAAAACAATCATGGATCGTATACGACATATATAATATAGTTATGTGGTCCTCGCTGATGTATGGTGCGGAAATACTCAATTACCAAAAAAGTCAGAAGAGACTGGAAGCGTTCGAAATGTGGTGTGCGTGAATAGAATGATGCGTATAAGCTGGACTGAGAGTAATTTAACGAATGGAGTTGCTTTTATCCAATACTTTAGCAAAGGCTTCTAATCTTATAATATTGCCGTACTGTTGTATGTATATTTTATGTATTTCCATATATCTTCTGATGGTTCATGTATGACTAAATAAAACGATTTAACGACTAACAGTGAAACATCGATGAAAAGCTGTGCAAGGAATATATTGAGTGACGGCAAAAGGTGTATGTGCATAACATGGTGAACACAATAGAGAGGTATCAATGACTGTCTCTGTCGCTGTAACTCACATTACCAAAGTCGTTTCCTAAGCTATCCGTAGAATAATAGCACCGAAGTGATAGTCATGATAGCAGACATACAGACATCCCTACCCTCCCTGGTTGTCCGGGAGTCTCCCGGAAATCACCGTCTACCTCCCGCTTCCCTTCCCATACTGTAAATCTCCCGGAAATGTCATAATGTCTCTCGCTTAGCACTATAGTGATAACACTAGAACAAGAATAAGATAATAAAACAACAATACGTCATCGTCATCATATTTTGGAGGAACAGCAATCAATAAGTCGATTAGTTAACTTTCTTTCATAACGTGACGTATATTTCACAAATATTTGACGTATTAACTGATATGTTGAAAACTCGTGTTATTACAGTGATATATCGTTGTAATACCTGAGTGCGAAACATGGTAGAGAGCAGATCACACAAATCGTTGATGTTATCATCTTCACACTCAATCCCTGTGAATAAATCCAGCGGGTATGAAGTCTCTTCGTCCGACGAAAGCTTCAGTCTAATGGTGTTACAATTAAGATTATCCTTGGCATATTGTGCAACTGAAATCATAAAAGAAAATTAAAAACAATTACTGTAGGTTTGCTGGCGGTCAGTACCATAACTCAAGAATAATAGTAACATAATAATATAACACAGGCAACACTTACTTTTTAATTTCAACATGCATATTTAGCATTTAACTAATTATTATTAAGCATATCGCACGCAAAAACAATTTCTGCAAACATTAATGATGTTGTATTAATTATGCATAAGTTGAATTAGCGCAAGCTATTTTGCCATTTCCACTTTACAAAACTAAATGTCTAAACATGGAATAAGTGTTTTCGAGGAAAGAATACAAATTGACCATTCAATTCAAATCTCTTTATTGCAGACTTATCTACATATTAATATGTAGATAAGAGGCCCGTAGAGGAAATAATTATTGGCTAACAGTTGATGTGTAACATGTTCAACCAATGTGATATGTAACATCTTCAACAAGTGTGGCTTAAATCTGGATACATAATAAAGATTACTAGCAGTTAAACCCATAATAATGTCATTTTAAAGTTATCTAATACAGGAGTTTCCCAACTTTTTTCTCTGAGGCCCACCCATGGGGCTGCTAAAGTCACTGAGGCCCATTGTATTACAAAATAATATTGATACAATTGAAGATGTGCATTTTTATTAAATCAAAAGATATTAAAATTATACTGATGGCACCCAAGTAGATTTTGCACAATATTCCAACCAGTTCCACAGCGTTAAATATTTAAGAATGATAAATGCGGTTCAGTCAAAAGTACAAATGCACATTGCGTTGTCCCTTGGGACCACCACAAACCATCCTGCGGACAAAACGAGGGCAGCGGACCAGATTTTGAGAACCCATGATCTAATATACACTTTAGTTTATAAATGAGTGCCCAAATAACGGCCTGGTAACAGTGAACATTAATGTTTGGAATATGATACATACATCTTATGAATTGATCCTTTTATAGTTCCACCACAAATGGGTTGTGAAGAATGGAGAACACAAAGAGCGAAACAAGTTAGGACTGACAACACAATTACACATATTAAGTGTTACTGTATACTAATCAACTAGTTCACTATGTGATAAGTGGAACAAAGGTTACTCGTGAACACTTGTTTCCAAACAAATATTATATTTGGACAACATATGAAATGAAAACAACAGTGATATTGTTACTCTCCTCTTCATCCCTGGACTCTGGGGTGCTGCTGGTATGTTTTCCTTCTTCGTCCGTCACTGTTTCTGTTTTCTGCCGTCTCCACCACCCGCTGCAACTCCCCCCTACCACCCTCTCGTTCTCCATTCCCTCCTACTTCCACCAAATCTCTCTTCACACAGTTCTCCCATCTCATTCTCGGTCTTTTTCTTCTCTTTCTAGACGACACTCTGAGCGTATCCGTTCTCTTCGTCCCCCTTATATTCGTTTCACGTGTCCAGCCCAGTTTAACCGACTCCTCGCCGGCTTCATCCTGAAACTCTCTGTCACACCAACATCATCCTTCAGCTCCTCCATTATTCGCTTGTTTACCCTCTTTACTCCAGTAATTCTTATCACCCAGTTATTTTTGCAAAGTTGGACATACAGAAACACTTGAGAAATATTTGAACTGTTGTTGCCTTATTTTTGTTTTCCTTTGTTATATTACTAGTTTTGTTTTGTCACACACACGCACACACAGACTCACGCACACACACACACACACACACACACACACACACACACACACACACACACACACACACACACACACACACCACCACCACACCACCAAACCACACACCACACACACACACACACACACACACACACACACACACACACACACACACACACACACACACACACACACACACACACACACACACACACACACACACACACACACACACACACACACACACACACACACACACACACACACACACACACACACACACACACACACACACACACACACACACACACACACACACACACACACACACACACACACACACACACACACACACACACACACACACACACACACACACACACACACACACACACACACACACACACACACACACACACACACACACACACACACACACACACACACACACACACACACACACACACACACACACACACACACACACACACACACACACACACACACACACACACACACACACACACACACACACACACACACACACACACACACACACACACACCATTGGTGAACAACGCATACAATGTATATTGCTTATTGCCTATTGTTGTTGGGTACTTGTCTTTGAAGTTTAAGATTTTATTACTTAAGCTATGCCATTTGACTTGCTTTAACTACGAAATATATTGTCCACTTAAAAAGTTGGATTGAATTAAATAACAAATATGTTTAGATACATTCAAGTTGATAACAGTTTTACCACAATTCTATTAACTCGCAAAAATGCCGGTCCCCACGACGGGATAACTTTGTAGTTCATACGTGACAGCCATGATAGCAACGTTTATCAAACAGGTGATTTGCTTTTATGAATATGGATAAAAATCAATAATCTAGGGAGCGATGTATGGCTCGCGTCAATTGTTAGAATCGCTCGTTGCCTGCAAGTGTTCGTCTTGACAAGTAGTTTCTTGAGTATTATATTCACTAGGACCGTCTAACCTCTTTATAATGCAGTGTTCGGACTCCAATATTCGGGGTTGACATATCATCCGTCGCCGGCGATGGCGATCGCAGCCGGCTGCACCAAGATTGCAAGAACGCCAACGTAGCTATGCGAATGGCCTATGCTGGCCACGCGGTTTATAAAAACGTTATCAAATGAGTGGACTAACGTCGATGTGTATTATGTTTAAATGTCACATAATGTTGTATGTCGAACTGAATAAAATACACGTATACATGTACAGTTATGGAATAGTTAAGGGATCAACAATATTTCGCTACGACCTGATTGACCGACTACGCTGTAATGGGAAGCGAAAATAATAACCTAGATCTGAACTACCGAAAATGTATATATGAGTTGACACGGGGTGTAATAATTGATTAGACATTAAAAACGATAATTTAATAATTGTTCCACTTCGTCTTTCAACCGCTCTGAACACATAATTTCACGATGCACATCTCCTGTACCACTTAACATTGATTCACTGTTTCATGTGTAGATGACAAATTCATATTTTTGCGCACCGATTTGAATTGTGCGTTTAGCATTATGATGCAATGGAAGCATGCCATTTCACCCATGTTTATATTGGTGTTGCCTACTAAGCTTTATGAGTTATGACTATACATATAATTCTTAAACGTGGCGTATTTGTGAATCTCAATTGCAATTTTCAAACCGGCTAAGCGAAGTCGCACACGAAACCAGTACCGTGTCGTGGCCACGGCCCGGGCGCGTAATTTTTAATTAATTAACATAAATGGGCGGAGGTTTTACAAAGATGACTGTGACGGATCATCACGTGATGTGCATTCCGCCGACTGTGACGTGTTATCACGTGAAGCGCTTTCCCTTCGAGGATGGCTGGTTGTTTGTGCGCGAATCGATCGTTTGGTGTTTAGTTGCATTCATTGAACTGTTCATATGTGTGAATCATGTTATTTGCAACAATTTATAGTCAGTGCACACATGATACATGTCACTGGTGTGTGCATTTATAAAATTATATAATTGCACATTACGCACACACACGCACGTACGCACACACACAAAGTTCTAGCTTCAGTTTCTTGATTTTTATTGTAAACTTCTGACGAACATACACACACGAACCCTTGTATATAGGCCTAGCTATGCATGTAACACATCATTATTACAATTATGTAGCGAGCATACGAACACACGTGCAATGTAGCAGACGATTATTATCTATAGTTCTAACCTAGCACATATTCTTCTATTTAGGTCACTCGCGCTGTCGCTCATCCAGCATCGTCGAGTAATCTCCGCCAACACACGTGCAACGTAGCCGACGATTATTATTTATAGTTCTAGCCTACAATAGTCTTGTGTTTAGGTCACCCGCGCTGTCGCTCAACCCAGCATCATCGAGAAATCTCCGCCCATTTATGTTAATAGCCCGGAACGTTGATAGCAAAAAAAATTACGCGGCCCGGGCACAGTACACTGCCACGGGCCTTGGCTAGGCTACGCCTACGGTAATCAGTGACACTCGGCGCCAGTGAAATTGCATTCGGCTCTGTGGTCTTGGACGGCCAACGTCCACAGTAATCACCGCCTTCGATGATGAGATGAGATGATGAGACCGACGAAGAACATTTCTTCGTTCGTGTGCATATTCGACTACTGCACCGCTCTACATTTCGCCACAACTTGGTTCTTCTTTCCACACTTTCGACAGGTCTGCCCATAGGCGGGGCTTTCGCCTTTCCCGTGCTGACGCCCACAGTACTTGCAGTCTTGTTGCTCTACTGTCGTAGCTCTCTTCGGCGTACTCGTCTTTTTGTATGTGCGGTTAGTGGGTCTACTGGCTGCATGGCGCGTCTGACGTTTTTTTTCACAAAACTCACGACGGCATGAGTGCCACTTTGCATAGCTTGTAATTGTGCAATTGTCTGCTCTGATGCTATGAAGATGTTTATGGCTTTATCGAGGGTTAGGTCATTTGTACGCAACAGGCGTTCACGCATCTTGTCGTCACGCAAGCCTAACACAAGCCTATCGCGGATAATTTCACCAGGGGTTATCCCATCGTGCGCGCAGTTCTTGGCGATCGTACGAAGCTCGGTGACATGGGCAGAAATGCTTTCACCCGCTTCCTGTACGCGATTGTTGAAACGAAAACGCTCGTATATGATCTGTGTACGAGTTTCACAATAGCGGTCAATCTTTTACAACACCTGGTCAATGCATTGTTCGTTTTCACAAGCTAACCAAGTAAAAGTGCCATATACTTTAGCTGCATCTTCGCCTATGACTGGCAAAAGTATTGCAACTCTCACTAAGCCATCCTGCTTAATAATGCCTGTTGCAGTTTCATAGCGTAGCCATATCTTTCTCCATTGCTTCCAGCTAGTAGCGTAATGATCGTCCATTATCAATGGCTTCAGTGGGGGCAAATTTGCTGGTGGTGGGGGTACCGCCACCCTTTCCCCGGATGTACTGTGACTGTCGGGTCTGTCTACCTCGGACATGACTGCTGATTTAGCTTCGTGCTTGCCTCTTGGCGCTATGAATAATGAAAGTTAACAGTTCCTTGATTATAGTTGAATCGCCGCTAGCACAATGCTCACCACGTTACCGCCCGGAGCTGTCAGATGACGTCAGCGCGTCCACTTCTTCCCGTTCGAACAGTCCAAGTTGTTTCACGAGCTTGATGTAGTCGGCTCAAGTCTCATTTTGCAGCCTATGTACTGCGTTGCGATAATCCTCGTTACGCTCAGTCGATGCTATAGTTGTTTACAGACACCATATCGCGGTTTGTTATATCTTATTAGACAAACGCGTTGACCAAAATAACTTGACTTCGTTCGGAGCACATGCTTACCAGCACACCGAGCAATCTCATTGGTCAAGCCGTGCAAGTATGCATACAATTAAAGTGGCGACTTCAACGGCAAATAATATGATAGTATCGCCATCTAGCGATTCACTGCTAACTATAAGCGTTCTCGTCACAGTTGGAAGTTAACGTTTTACGTAGCGAACAATTGATTTAGCATAAAAACCACTAAGAATCCTTGGTATACGGAGTGTTTCCAAAAAATAAAGGCGTCACGTTTCATTCGTGGGGTCGTAGATTAATCCCTGAAAGTTTGGCGAACGAGGTGCAAGCCGTCTAGGAGGAAAACGTTAACATAACCACATGCAAACATACGCTAGCTCGATTATAGTTAGACTAGCAAAATACCCGTTCCCAGGACGGGATAACATTGTAGTTCATAAGTAACATTCATGAAAGCAATGTTGACCAAATGCCTCAGGCCAATATGCCATCAACACGCTCGAGATTGATTAAGGCAACGCTGGTTTATGGGAACGTCAAACGTATTCACGCACGTGATGCAATACTCGGTGCATGTTCAAATTGTTGAAGGTCGCGTGAATTTAGACCCATGGATATTTGTGTTGGTTGATTTCGAAAAAAATAAAGGCGTTACGTTTCATTCGTGTGGTCGTAGATTAATGCTTGAAAGTTTGGCGCCCGAGGTGCAAGCCGTTTAGGAGAAAAAACGTTAACATAACCACATACAAACATACAAACATACATACGCTAACTCGATTGTAGTTAGATTCAATTCGCGCTATATATTCAGCACAGGGATTCGTGAATCTCACAATTTACCTTTCATGCAGTTTTCGTTCGCCCTGTATGTAGGAGACGCAGCAAGTAACAGCACAAACTTGCAAGCCTTCTTCTTTAGATATTTCACTATATCGTCTATCTTCACCTCTATAATATACAGCGAAAACAAAATATGGTGACAATATATATATATATATATATATATATATATATATATATATATATATATTATACAGACAAAATGCAACACAATGTTCGTGATCTTAATATACAAACGTTCATCAAAGTTTTATTTAAAAAACGGGTTCTCTTCATACTGCATTAAGCTGAATGTTTCGTGTTGTTTTAGAATAATTGCTCTGCAAACGTAAACCATGGGCCATACAAGGGTATATGATATAGAAATGTAGAATTCAGTTTTTTTCCTTCTGGAAATAGCGGCATTCGTGTAACTGTTGATGGTTTAATAGGTTTAATACAACCAGTGTCATTAGCAAAGCTTAAAAATAAGGATGATAGTAGCCCAATTTGTCTACACAAATATATTGACCTACAGCAAATGAGGCTTCAAAGGAAACATAATTGAATACTCTAAACCATGGCATTACAGTCAATGATAATAATAATAATAATAATAAAGTATATCATAGTGCTGTTTCAGTTCTTAATTCTGTTCAAAACGCTTTACAACACAGTGTTATATCGATAGATGTCCTCAATTAACTTATGTATGCAGTCTTTAAAAGGTATGTGTTCAGTTCTGTCTTAAAAAACCAGTGGTGTTATATTGTCTAACAAACCGAGGGAGACTTTAGATAAGGCAGATTTCCGAATGTTTTGAAGCGTGTGGTGAGCACATTCAACAAACCCACTTAATTTGATCGTAGGGAGTGTGCGTGTTGGTAGTCACTGAGCATTTCGGATATGTAGGGTGGTGCAAGTCCGTTTATAGCCTTGAAGGTGTTTAGAAGAATATTGAACGCGTTTCTTTTTCAGATAAGCTGCCAATGCAGGGATTTCAGGACCGGTGTTACGTGTTCGTGTTTCCTTGTTCTGGTGATGAGACGAGTGGTTTTTTTTTCTGTACTCTCGGATCGCAAATGCCTTCCTTGTCCACTTGCCATCTGGGTGTTTTCCTTGGATGGAAATCCTGTTAAACCTTGTTAAACATTCCATGCCCTGCACTCTGTGCAGCTGACATTTGCTAATTCCAAACAGCAGGGAGTTGCAACCGTCTCGTCTGAAGGTAATACACGAGAGGATAATTTGTCCAGCAGCGAGCAGCGTGAGAAACTTGATAACTATACCAACATTTCGGATTTGCCGACCAGAAGATTTACAAATGGCACTGACTTGTTACTGCATTGTCCAGAAGTCCAGAATCGAACATGGCGCCGATGGTTCTGATGCATCTAGTGTGTGTCACCA
Organism: Lamellibrachia columna; assembly: GCA_963662155.1. Taxonomy (NCBI): domain Eukaryota; kingdom Metazoa; phylum Annelida; class Polychaeta; order Sabellida; family Siboglinidae; genus Lamellibrachia; species Lamellibrachia columna. The sequence goes on along the minus strand of OY759263.1, from coordinate 45,732,281 downwards.
GTGCATCTCCGATCTCAAGCCAACAGATGGCATCACACGTCAGCCGCGTGCCGTCAGCGTACATGTGGAAGCCTCGCCCATGTTGTCGGATTTTCCACCTATGTTCACTGGCCGTATAGATGATAAATAGTGACGGCCCCAAGAATGACCCTTGAAGGACGCCACATGTTAGTATAGACACGTTCAAGATCTCCAATCTGTGTGAGGTACGGAGTAAACCAGTTTGACGTTGTCCCTGAAAGACCGATCCTGTTTGATAAACGTGATACGAGCACTTGGTGATCAATCGTGTCAAACGCCTCACATAAGAGACTCAACGATTATCCGCAGATACGATTCTTAGCAGTGTTGTCTCTGCATTATAGCCCTTCCTGTATGGTGACGGGTTCACTTCAGACAAGTGGTGTTCAAACATATAGCATCACACACGTGAGGACACCACCTACACGATGACTTTGGACAGGAAACTCAGAATTCATACCGGTCTGTAACTTGTAAGACAGTCCACATCCAGTGGCGGCTTTTGATGAGATGAGTCACAAGGGGTGCTTTCAAATTGGTTGATAAGTCTCCTGTGGGTAAAGAGATTTTCACTTTCCTGGAAATGACAGAGACAGGTGCGTTTTCACAGTTCTTTAGTAACCATGTTAGAGGATCGAGAGCACATAATCGATGAGCAGATGATGTGATGATGTTTCTGACCTCTTCCTCAGAAGCCTGCAACAGACTGTCAGTTGGATGACTTCCATCTTATTGCTCAGTAGTGGTCTCCAGAGCATGTTGTGTTTCCGCTCGGCGATCCAGGATAGAGGGAGTGTTAGCAGTTTTGTCTTGGAAGTAGTTCCAGAATACTTCAGCCAATGCTTCTGGAGAGACATGCTTTGGCAGTGGCAGGTCAACCTGAGGGTGCATCAAGGTTTGCACTGTGTCATGCAGCTTCTTCTGATTGGAGGCAGCTTCAACAACTTTGTTGGCGCAGTAGTGATGTTTCGCTTGACGTAGGCAGTTATTTACGAAAGTGACGTAAAGCTGGAACATCTGCCCAAGCTGTCTCTACAGACGCTCATATTTACGTATTTGTATCTGCTCACGTAACACTGGGTTGTACCATTTTAAGTCAGTTCGCACAGTGACCGTTTTCTACTTTACGGGAGCATGTTTATTCAACATGCCCCCAAGACTGGGTCTTGACTGACAGATGTGAATGGTTTAGCACTGCTTAGACACATAAGCAATGGTCGGACTCGCAGGGGTTGCCATCGTTTATGGTGAGATTTGAGACCTGCATCAAAATATAATTGCAGTGGAAATCGACAAATCTCTACGTGTAAAACATCACGAGAAACCCGCAATTACTGCATGTGTGTAAGTTATATACTCGGTCTGTGAAGTATAAAGTGGACCACGTTGTCAAGCTACGCGATGACAATGGCCTTGACATTCTGGCACTGACAGAAATTTGGCTGAGACCGTGTGATGCTAATCAGATGGAAATCAATGCGTTGTCACCATGACGTTTTACGTTTGACCATGAACCTCGTAGTGACAGAACTGGGGGAGGCATTTGTGTCATCTACCTTAAATCATTCGAAATGAAGCATCTTCCAACAAAGACATACAAATCATGTGAAAGGTGAAAGTGTGTGAGTGTTCAACTGAAGCATAGGTCACCCTGCTTCCGGATGTGTCATCTACAATAGTCCTCCTTCTGCCCGCAATTGTTTGAACGAATTGATGTTCTTGGACGAATTCACCGATTTTCTGCAATGTTTCTGAATGGTCCATGACAGGTTGTCATTGTCGGCGATTTAAGTTAACAGGTGATTTTGCAGGACTGATGTTACCGCGACATCATGCCTCAACTTTGTTATGGAAATCACTCAACATGTTGTTTAAGGTTTGACGGTATTTCCTCTCAAACAATGGCTTATAATTACGACTTTTTTCAGAGTTACTAAAGACACACTATGCTGCACAACGTCAGCGTCGTCAGATCTAATTTGTCAGTGGGGTAACTATATCTCCTCAACAACAAATTATGGCAACACAGTAGAAAGCTCAAAAGCTGTGTTTCAACTGTGCTGATCGTCACTGAATATGCACATTCTGAGGATCAACTACCAAATTAACGCACGGAAGAACAAACGTCCTCCATATCCAGCCATCCATACCCCAGCTGAATATAGGTGGTATGTCGATAATAATGGAGATCTGGAATACGATCGGACTGAAGGTTACATCCTGCCACATAGGTTGATAGGTATTCTGTATGAAAATGCCTTCGACTCTGACACGACAATGAAGAAAACGTACAAGTGGCCCGGCAGACAATACAGGCATCATCTACGATGTCGAAGGTGATAATGTTAAATACACGTCCGAAAGAATCTATTGTAAATAATATTTAATAATATTATTGTTTGTGTGTGAATGCATGTTTACGATGTAAGTAGCAATATATGTTTGCACATATATAACATGTAACATGGATAGATAAATACACTGATGGTGTGCGCGTGTGCTTGTTCTTTTTGTATATGTTTTATATATATATATATATATATATATATATATATATATATATATACGTATCATATCATATATATACATATATGCCTATATATATATATATATATATATATATATATATATTTATATATATATATATATATATAAATATATATATATATATTTGTATATATATATATATATATATATATATATATATATATATATATATTTATATATATATATATATATATATATATATATATATATATATATATATGTATATACATATATATATATATACATATATATATAAGCAGGGAACCATATGAGGTTGGGTATCAGTGGCATTCTATATGTATTTATTATATATATATATATATATATATATATATATATATATATATAAATATATATATATATATATAATAAATACATAAAATAAACATAAATATACCTTTCCACTGATACCAAACCTCATATGGTTCCCTGCTTTCAATTATATATGGTAATTATGACGTGCCATCACGGAACACTTTTAAACTTATGCGGTAACCATTTTGACCTACAGCGAATTTAGATACATTTCAAACATCACACATTTCGCTAAAGTGGGATGTTGTTATGTATTGATAATAAAATACATACCTCCGCCTGTTACATCCACCTTGTATACACGAGTAGGCATGTTTCGCTCGATCGCAGATACTCTATCTGTATCTTCGTGTGCATAGCTGATGATAATAGTATCTGCAAAGCAAGTGCATATTAATAGATTGAAAAACACATTGGCTATGTGTGTGTGTGTGTGTGTGTGTGTGTGTGTGTGTGTGTGTGCGTGCGTGCGTGCGTGCGTCCGTGCGTGCGTGCGTGTGTGTTCGTGTGCGTGTGCGTGTGCGTGTGTGTGTGTGCGTTAACGGGACGTAGAACACCGGTTTATGTCGGATTGTCGATCACCACACTCTCTTGCGCAGGACGATTGTAACATTGCCACCAGACTCGCCATAGTACGCTGACCAACTCCGGTGCGAGAAACACGATCGACGACGAGCTGAGTGGACGTGGGTGAAAACTGGCATAGAAGTACATCGACAGGCGTATCAATCGAAAGGCGTGACCGTCACCCGCATATTGCTCACCGCGAAGCGAAACAAATATTCGGCTAAGATAGACTATTGCGGGAACTATCAAAAACAACTCTTCAACATCACAATGAACCCCATGGGAAACAATGGCATCACGAAATTGCCTTCGTATGTGTCTCCGGGAGATATGTCACAACGTTTTGACAACTACTTCATCGAGAAAGTAAATGACACCCGGCTGATCATAGGCTCTCGTGGCGGCGATCGTTAGGACGCAATGGTGGCTGCAGTAAGCGATGACGCTGGTTTTGTGGTGTTCCACTAACATGCTTCGCGCCACGTAAGTCACAGAATCAGACGCCTTTCGACAGGTTGCAGTTGCTCCGTGTAAGTCCTGCGAACTGAGACGCCATTCGATTGGTTGCAGTTGCTCCGTGTAAGTCCTGCGAACTGGACCCAATACCAACTTGGCCACTCAATCAGTGTTAATCTGAACTAGTGCCACTGATCGCTATCATGATGAACGCATATCTGACCAAATCAATCGTAAACGCTGTCTTCAAGCGTGCGGGCGTTAGACCACTTCTGAAAAAAAATCGACGCTGGATAAGAATATCATACGTTTTAATATGCAGACCGTCGCAGCCACTCGACGGAGACGGCGATACAACGAATCAAGAATGACATCGCCGTGGCAGAATGTGCAAAACTGTCCTCGTGATGTTTGATGTGCCAAGTGCATTTCATACAATCGATCACGAATTCTTGATGACTCGACTGTAACATTCATTTGGCATCACAGACTCGGCGCTTGCATGGCTGTGGTAGTACATCACCGAAAGCCGTAAGAAAGTCGCCGTGGACAGCGCCACGTCGACTGATTGCGCCTTGAAATGTGGCGTCCCCCAAGGGTCAGTGCTTGGCCCAATACAGTACCGTATATACACAAAACCCTTCGCCGATATTACTGTTCGACGCGGTATGCAATACCACTGTTATGCGGATGACACGCAGATTTGTATCACTGTAGAACGAGACGAATCCATCGTTTCGGCACTGTCTAAGATCGATGCATGTGTAGCCGATGTGACAGACTAGATGAACATAAATCAACTGAAGTTGAACTGAGAGTCAAAGGCAATCATCTTCCTCGCCGCGAAACAACGAGTCGATTTACCTGCCAACGTATCATTAACAATAGCTGGGTTCCGAATTATGCCGAAGTTGTCTGCGCGCAATCTGGACGTGATGCTCGATAGCGGACTAACGATGGAAGCCCACGTTTCACAGATAGCAAAGTCATGTTACTATCAAATACAAAATATTGGACAAATTCGGTCAAGCATAATTGATGACGCTTGCAAAACCCCGGTGCACGAGCTCGTGACGTCACGCTTGGACTACGGCAACGCTTCGCTGCACGGCCTTCCGCGGGCAACGCTGCAGTATTTGCAACGCGTTCAAAACAGCGCAGCCTGCCTCATTTGCCGTACCAGAACACATGAGCACATTACTCCTCTGATGCGTCGTTAGCATTGGTTGCCAATTCGTTTGCGCCAGATATACAAAATGCTTCCCTATTTATGTTCCGCGATGAATGGCCTGGCACCGGATTGTCCCGCGGAGTTACTGAAATGACTCCATCCGAATCGGCAATTAAGGTCCGCTTCTTTGCATATGTTGTCTGGTCCAGCTGGTCTCTCTCTTTGTAAGTTTGATTCAGTTTGATATACATTTAGATTTGTTATGTGTGAATACTCACAAAACAATATTAAATTTAAAATGAATTGTCTCAACTGTTATTGTAGAGATACATCATTAAACAGTAAAAAGTGCTAAACATAACTCACTATGCATTTTAATTTACTGCAAGTTAATGCTGCGCTAAGCGCTTGGTTAAAACATTTGACAAAGACGAACCCCCGTTGAAAAAATCCTGGTTGCGGCCTTGAATAACATAGAAGTGTTGGGTATTTATGAGCACCGCGCCATACGCGATGATCTTGTAAAGTATGAAAACATTCTCGGTAGAACACTAATAACCAATAAGTTACAAGAAACAAATGTCCAATTTGTTGAGTGGAAATTCTACTAAACTTTTAAGTGTCCCGCTCATTGGCAATCATTAGATATGTAGTCAATTCCAAGGTATTCCTGCAACTGCAGTCGTAATTATTTATTGCCCAACCAATTTGTCATATGAGGACACCTTTGAAGCCCACTACAACCTGAGGAGAGCTGTTGAATACACAACCAACAAACATCCTTCTTCTGGTGGTGGGGGATTACGATGTCAAAATAGGACGGGAGGATGCAACGTTATCTTTTCGTGAAGAAACAAAAAGAAATGGACGTTACCTCTTAGATCTGACATGTGAAAAGAAGCTATTAGACGCAAGAAAAAAAAACTTGAAGTGTCAGAAGAAGCTATTAGAAAGATAGCATACAAGCAAACTATGTGTAGAATTTGTAGGCGTACCGGAAATGATGAAGACTACACAAATTATAAAGAGGCACTTAACGCAGCTACGGCTGAAATTAGACAATCTAAAATAAGCTAAAAAGCTATGAGCAAATATTAGCATATAACAAAAACAAATTACAGCAAGAGTTTATATGGATCTATCAGGAGAAATCTAAATGTACGAGACAAGGTTGGACCACTAGAAGACAGTGCTGGAAATATAATATCGCATGATGTTTTAATGGCGTAAGGTCTAATTAGTATACCACTGGCAAGAGTGTTCAACTTGTCATTAACAGAGGGAGTGGTTCCTTTTGAATGGAAATAAGCAAACATCATACAATTATTTAAAAATGGATCGAGAAATAAGTAAGATAATTACAAACCAGTGCGTTTAACGTCAGTGATTTGTAAATTATTAGAAAGGTTAATTAAAGACCATATGGAGGACTTCCTTTTTAGGCATAAACCCATTTGAACATGGATTCCTAAAAGCGAGGTCATGTATAACAAATATGTTATGCTTCTTAGAAGAAATCACTAAGTTGATAGATGAGGGATCACCAGCAGATATTATCTACTTAGATTTTCAGAAAACTGTCGACAAAGTGCCACATCAAAGATTACTACTTAAATTAAAAGCCCATGGTGCAGGTAAAGCATAATCAAATGGATAGAAAAATGGCTGACGGACAGAAGACAACGTGTTGTAGTAGATGGGCAGGTTTCAAACTAAAAATCAGTTTTGAGTGGGGTACCACAAGGATCAGTATTGGGATCTTTATTAATCTTAATATATATCAATGACTTGGACGATGATATAACAAAAAAGATACTGAAATTTGGGGATAACACAAAAGTGTTTAGATAGGTTAACAAAGCATTTATAATACAATCTAGACAAGTTAGTTAAATTGTCTTAAAAAGGCACATGTTGTTCAATTTTGGAATATGTATGCGTACACACAGGACCAGAGGGTGTATACTATAAAATGGAATATACTGTTCTAGGTGCTACTATGAAAGAAAAGGACATAGTAGTGTAACAATAAGTGCTGGTATGAAAGTTTCAGAGCAGTGAGGTATTGCAGCTTCAAAGGGTAATAAAAATCTTAGGTTGATTAGGAGAATATAACATATATGGAAAAAGAGTTAATTATACCTCTGTATTATGACGCATTTATAATAGTTTAGACAAGCTTGGTCACCATACCTCAAGAAGGATATAGATAGGCTAGAACGAATGCTTAGGAGAGCAGTTAAAATGATTTCAGAAGTGACGTACTTTAGTTATAAAAAAGGCCTAAAAGAATGTGGTTTAAGAGTAGATCAAATTTAAGTTTGTTAATATATTGAATGTATATGAAAATATTGATGGAAATAATGTTTCTCTCTTAAAAAAGATAGCCGAAATAGAGGACATGAAGTAACGCTAGTGAAGGAACAGTGTAGATTAGATATTATGAAGTACTCATTCTCACAATAAATAAATGGAACATATTATCTACACGTTATGTAAACGCTAACAGCGTAATTATGTTTAAAAACAAAACTGACAAATATCTAAGAAGGGCGGTTACACTTAGACGACAAATTATTGGACTCCCGATAATTCAATGGCTTCCTTGTCCACTTGCCATCTTGCCACTTTGAAGTAAATGGCGTCCTGTGAGATCAGAAAAGAAAGATGCCTTTCTCAGGCCACTGCTCCAGGAGAGAGAATGAGTCAATGTCTCGATTGGTGCACTAAAGACCAAACATGGAGTGAAGCAACCAAGGAAACCAACGAAACCAGCACTCACTTGCACATTAACCGTGACACATGAACCGTGACACAGGCATATGAAGAGTACTATGTGAAGCGAACGTATTTATCCAACATTATATAATTATATATTGCATATTATGCCATACAATAAGTGACGAAACATTTGAATTTAGATTGCATGTAAAACAGTTATTGTGCGAGTGCCATGGTTATTGTTCATCTTGGTACATTATTCGGTTTAATAAAAAATATAACGCCTACACGAGTAACAGTTTCTTGATTAAAACGTTTCTGAATATGCATTGATAATACATTATGTTTATGTTATACCTTTGAGTTGTTGGGGCTGAATCATTGTTGTATAGATATATATTGTTTTTATTTCTGTTCTGGTTTCATCTAAGCGAATACTGTCGATTTGTCTGGTAAGACGACTATGTTTTTAATAATGTTATAACACTAAGCTACGGAATTAATTTCATGTCGATTTTCACAATTGAGGTAATAACAGTTGACCGGAGAAAGATACACTCGTGAGTATGATCGATATAATTACATAGAGTAGTATAAACTGCATATCATTGTTTGAATATGACTTATCTAATTAGTATGGCATACGTTTTCGAATGAATGTATTTGTTGTGATATTTACCCTCCACATCCTGCGAGTTATGGACCATGCCGCGGCCTCTACTTTCTCCTACAGCAAAAATGTATATTATGATTATTGATCACAATATTAAAACTGATATAATATTATAAAAACAAATCACATACACCATTATATACGCATTATATTGAGGCCGCAAAATCGAGTATATCTTATTTGTCAGCTGTTGTGCAATGAGAGTAATGGTGACACTTAAACATCAGTTTCGTCTCAAAGGCTGTGACTATGCATGTGCAGATTCGGCACTGTTCAGACAAGGTCGGCTAGCAGAATCGTGAACTAGCCTGCCTAGCAGGTAGACAAAACATCAATTATGACAGCGATCGTCGCATCAAACGGCAGCAATGATCTTGTCCACCTGGTAGGAATCTTTCAATAATATCAACATTACATGTTTTGACAGATCCATTTCCAATAAGGCAGTATGTATATTGTTTATAGCAAGCTCTGCATATTCATCAAACTGAAAATGTCATCCTTCAGATGTTTGACCACAAAATAGAAGTCACTAGCTGTAGTAAACAGTATATGACTATCAGCATGTATTTTACTTATTGACACGATTCTCGTGAACCACGGGTGTAAGTCTATTATCCACCTTTGGTGGAATCACTATTCGAAATGTGTATTTGAACTTTATCCCACTTGCTGTCTTAAACAATGCTATTCACTGCTTCATTTGTGGTCGTTTTTGGCGGTGGACCAATTATGGCCGATCTGAGTAATGTTCGGCAAGTAAACAAACAACACTGACTACATTAGCTTGCCGGAAGATGAGCCACTGAAATTTCTGCTAGATTTTTTACATGAGCATCAAATTGTTATCTAAAGTTGTTTATTGAGACACGAAAATGTGGATAGGATAATTATGCTTTCCGCTACATGGATGAGCAACGTTGGACTCTACATACTCATCAGGCACTGAATCGTACTCATGGAGAGCAGTTCAGCTGCCTAATCATATTGAATCAACACAACGATGGTTTCTGGTTCACAAGGTCAAGGTTCAGGTAAATTATCGCTTTGTATAATCTGTATATGTTATTCAGAGCAGAACTGCACATATGCAATGAACACAACTATGTTGTATGGATAAGTGCTGTTTTCTTATACCATGATTTGATTGTTTTGTTAGACAATTAGTTTAACTCATTTTAAATAATTATAATGGAAGTCATATGAATAAAGTTATTCCAGAAATTTTAGATTTATAAACAATTTACAAATGTGATTATACTGTAAAACTTTGAAGGTACACAGCTTGATCGTAATTATCATAAATTCATGTTATAAAGTATAAATTATATATATTCTAACATTTTGACCGCCCCATTTTTTGATGCACCATGTTATTTTAAGTATAACTTGACGACCGTTATTTGTTAAATGTTAATGTTTCGCCAGGAATATCATGTTTGCATTACATGCTAAACAGATAACGATGACATTGTATATTGTTTAATGTGGCTCATTAAAACACATTTGGACGGTTGATATGTTAGAATGGATAATAGTGTATACTATGTGATATGATTGTATGGTTAAAATGATCAGACTTTGTACCTTTCAGACTGACCTAGACAGTTACTAACTGAACTTATTAATATGTTGTTCAGTATCGCATAGCTAAAACTGGTCACAACATATAATGCAACTTCAAATCATGTGGTTATCACAACTAGCATGGACTTAAAAATACTCGAAATATATCATAAATATGAAATAAACCGTCATACTATTATCAAAATATATTTTTAATAATACATCTGTGATCTCTCATATAATAATTGTTACAGTAATAGTTTTACAACAAAGCATCATCGTGTATTATGCTTGCATAATAAAAATAAATATGCACAATACTCGCCATTCATGCTCGACCAAGACCACGTACTTGTTTATAATTATTTGGAAAATACGAGTACTTTACACGGGATATGTTTTGTAAAACAGTCACCTGTTAGGGCAATTCTTTCATCTGCTGCACACAATTTGTGAGCAGCAGATGAAATCGAAGCCATGTTCTTAGGTTATGGAATAATTATAGCTCTTTACACCTCAATAACCAATTTAGGGAGCTGTGTCAAGATATAATATTTGGTTTCCTTGCAGATGCATACCTTATTCCTCTAGTAGGGTATGCTCAAGCAATGGTCAGGCTGCTCTTCCAACCTTGAGTAGTTTTATGATACAGAACCTGTGTTGCAACTGTACTAGTATAAATACATGACAAAAACATTATTCTTAGTGATTGCATTTGTTTGTAATCATCCCATGTAACCCTGTTACTGCCCCATGTACCTCAATCCACCCCATGGTCCGCAGTCATCCCAGGCAGAGATTAAATTTGCTATTATAGAAACTGTTTTATGTTATTTAGCCTAGTAGCTTATTTACATTTTGAGTGACCTATACTATACATGTCAAGCAAATAAACACCTATAATAAAAAAATATTGGTATTCAATTACCATTTGGAAAGAACCCCGATTATAATGTACTGTGGTAGGCAGTAACAGGAATTATGTGTTTTCATATATGCCATAGATATTCATAGAATGTCAAGGAAATAAGGAAAATGAAAAAGTACTCAAATTAACAAAATACGATTTCCAAGTAATCAAAAATATCTCTTTCACTTGATGTTTGTCAAAACCAAATGACTCATGGACGCCCGCCCACACGCACGCACCCACACATACACATGCGCACACCAAGCCCGAAGTCCACTGGGGCCAAATCGCTATGATCTATGAGTGAGTTTGTAGCCAAACTAAATTACCACTATAATAATAATAATAATAATAATACAGCATTTTTTTAAAGCGCTAATTCCAACTATATGGATCAACGCGCTGTACATGGTATAAAATACTATTCACATGGTATAAAATACTATTTAAATATAAACACACATTTGTAAACACTGAATAAATAAATAAAATTACTTTCGAAATAAATAAATAACATAATTTAGAAAACCTTAAAATCTGTTGAGAATCCTAATGCAAAATTAAAGTATATCATAAATAGTCCATCCATAATGTTCATCACATACTATTGTCTTCATTTGCATATATATTTGAAGTGGCTATAAAAAGGTGAGTTTTTTAAGACTTCCTAAACAATTTTAGCGTCTTGCGGGCAGTGAATTCCAAAGTCGAGGCGCTGTTGTTCCAAATGCAGATTCACCAATGCTCTTCTTAGTGATGCATTGGTGCAGTGTTGGCGCATAGTCCTTGCGTAGACGCTCGTCATGAGTTCGTATATGTAAAAGTTCGGTCAAGTAAGTCGGCGCCAAACCATTGACGCATCGGTACGCCAACACTAGCACCTTGAAATGTATTCGACTTGCTACCGGCAGCCAGAGTAAGCCCCTTAAGATTGGTGTTATATGGTCGTGCCTACTGGTGCGCGTAATTAGTCTAGCAGCATTGTTCTGTATTCGTTGCAGTCGAAGTATCTGTGATGCCGGAAGGTTAACCAAGAGCGAATTACAGTAATCTAGGCGAGAGATCACAAGTGCGTTTACAGCACTTTTGGTGGCTTCTGTTGTGAGATAATGACGTATTGATGATAGTCTGTAAAGATGATAATTACAAGCAGCACACACAGCTGTCAAATTATGTGTCATCGTCAGATGTTGATCCATATGAACTCCCAAATTTCGTACGCAGTCTACGTGTGAAATGATGTCAGCTCCAATGGTCAAAGAGCAAACTCCATGTAACTTGAGATGATGTTTTGATATAAAAATAATCATCTCAGTTTTGTCATCATTTAACTTTTTTATCATATGATTTCACTATATGTGAATACCCAAATGATCTCAAATTAATAGTATTCAATTTGCTGTGTGACAGTGCTGTCGTAGTTCACATTACAGGAAACAATTTAATATAGTATAAATAATCACATTTATGACATGTTTGGATAATTGCATAAAATAACACTGCTTGTTTAATTATCTAGAATCATGTTGTTGGTTAATTGTAAACAACCATGGATAGTTAATACAATGAGAGAGGGCAATAACCTCGCTCATAACTAGAGCATTGTCACCCCAGTGTCAAAATAAGTCTAATGAGACAGGAAAACACCCTCCATTCCAAAGTGATTTTCAGAGTCAAATGAAAATTAACAAGACCAGGCAAATGTACACCTACCCATTATGATCCACTAACAATTAATCAACTAGCAACCTGTCAACTAAGTTATTATTATGTGAACAGAGACAACACAATCATGGTTAAATAAACTTTCCTTATAGTACAGCCCATCTACGTTTCTAACAAAGGCTTCTCTGTAGTACTGCTTTGGTTTAATCTTAATTATTCTGGCATTTGCTCAACAAGTGCCCATACTGAATAATACACTAAATTTTTAGAGTTATGTATCTTACTAATGTTTAAATAGTTGATGACATTAGTCGATCTACTCACATTTTGGGAAACTGCTTTGTTAATACGCATACGCCGCCACGGAACACGAAAGACTCTCTGCCAACGACCAATTCATGGTGAAATGACAGCGTTACATACGTCAGCACGGTCGCATAGCTGGCTGTAAACAAAAATAATCACCGGATGTCACGTGGTCAATCATGCTGCCAGATCAGTTTACCTGAACGTTTGGCACCTGGTTCGGTCATGCTCTGTAAGCATATAGTTCCAGTCACCACGCTAACACGCCAATACCGGCGGGTATACTGAGTGACCCATTGGAACAACAGCAGTGAACCATTAATGATATGCGGGAGAATCTCAACTTGTCTTCCCTCCCGTTTATTTTCTTGATGATGATGGGTGAGAGAGAGAGAGAGAGAGAGAGATAGAGAGAGAGAGAGAAAGAGAGAGAGAGAGAGAGAGAGAGAGAGAGAGAGAGAGAGAGAGAGAGAGAGAGAGAGAGAGAGAGAGAGAGAGAGAGAGAGAGAGAGAGAGAGAGAGAGAGAGAGAGAGAGAGAGAGAGAGAGAGAGAGAGACTGATAACAGTCTGCCAGATGACAAGGCTACAGGGTAGAATGTGATGGAAGGGATCCAACTGAACAGCGATTCTGAGGCAGTGATAGAGGGGGTGAGAGAGAGAGAGCGAGGGTGTTTGTGAGGGACCCGATAGTTGGGAAGACCGTGGTAGTCTGCTTGCCTAGGCCAAAATAGAGGCGATAACTGAGAGGGTAGAAAACATCGTAGGTTCGGGCAAGGGTGGATCTGTTTTAGTACACGTAGGGACAAATAACGTAGAGAGGGTGTGTACAACTGCCATAATTAGGAAATACAGGCAGTTAGTCAGAACACTAAAGCAGACACGGGTTGAGCAGGTAATACTCTCAGGGATGTTACCAGTAATATTAAGGCGGGGTCAGAGATTTCGAAAACACCGGGGGATGGCAATTAACATGCTAGTCCTGAAGCTATGTAGGGAAGAGGAAGTTGGATTTGTGGATGTGTGGGAATGTTTTGTTGGGACTACTGATATGTACGTGAAGGATGGGCTTCATCTAAGTGGAAAGGGGCAGCAGTATTGTCGGATGAACTGTCCGCAGCAGCTCATAGTGGCATGGGTAGCATAACAAATATTTTTGGTTGTAAACATTGTTTAAACTAGAAGCGCAGGGGGGTTACTTAGAGATGCCTCAAGCAGAACAAGAGGCCACTAGTACAGACAAATCAATAACAAAATGTCCGGAAAACATATCTGAAACAGATTATAAATGCGTGTGTTTAAATGCAGGGAGCATAGTAAATAAGAAAAACTAATGAAACACTATGGTAGAAGATATTGACCCTCAAATAATTGGTATCATGGACCAACATAGCAGATGCTGAATTAGGACTGACAGGATACGTAATATTTAGGAGAGATCGAATAGGAAGAAGGGGAGGGGCAGTTATTTTATATGTTAAAGAATCTAATTAGGTTTATGAAATAAAACTAGAAAGGGAAGCAGATTGCGATGAAGCTGCTTGGTGCAAAATAGTTTCGGGAAATTCAAAATTAACTATTGGATTAGTTTACCGAACTCCAAACATAAAAGAAGAGGATAACACAAAAATACAAAACGCTTTAAAGGAGTTAAGTGGAATGTATCATAATGGGAGATTTTAACCATGGACACATGCAATGGAAATATCTAGAGAGTACAAGGGGTGAGGACCAATAATTTCTATTTTTAATTCAGGGTAGCTTCCTTACTCAGCACGTGCACAACCAACCGGGGAGATAATGTATTAGATATAGTTTTGTCAACATAAAAAGAATCAGTGGACAATGTAAAAATTCATGAACCATTGGGTTACAATGAAAATAATCAAACAAATTTTGACATCAATGTAAAATCAGAAAGTAAAAATAAAAAACGTACAGAAGAAACTTCCACAAACGTAACTATAAAGATATGAAAAAAGACGTAGCAAAGCTAGATTGCAATACTATGTTGATGAGTAAGACCGCAATTGAATGTTGGAAAATTTAGAAAATATGAAATTGGGACTATCATATATAAACTTGTTCCCTTAAAAAAACAAGGAAAACGGTCTAGAAAGAAACATTTGTCAATAGAAGCTACTAGAAAAATAGTGTTCAAGCCAAACTATGTGGAGGGTTTAAAGGCTGGGTTTACAAAAAGGATGACGACTATGCAAATTACAAAGAGGCACTTAATGCAGCTACAACTGAAATTAGACAATCTAAATGACGCTAAGAGCAAATTCTAGCATGTAACATAAAAAAATGACAGCAAGAGTTTGTATGCATTCGTCAGGAGTAAACAAAACGTACAAGACAAGGTTGGACCTCTAGAAGACAGTGCTGGAAATATAATATCACAGGGTTTTTTAATGGCGGAATGCCTAAATGGTTACTTCAGTTGAGTGTATACCAGAGAGGACATTAGTTCATTACCAGTTCTAGATGCTAAATTTCAGGAGGTTAAATCTGACTATTTAGGACCGTTAATTGTAATTCCAGAAATGGTAGCTAAGAAAATAAAGGCAATGAAGGATAATAAATCACCGGGAGTTGATGGAGTTTCTCCAAAACTACTAATAGAAACAGTAGAGCAAATCAGTATACCACTTGTAAGAGTGTTCAACTTGAACGGAAAGAAAAAAACATCATACCGTGAAAGGGTTTGGGGCAGGGAGCCTGCTGGCTCATACAAACAATATCATTACAACATTTCACCACTGACATGTCTTTGTCTGGTGTCAGACAAATAAAGATGTGATCAATCACTGTGTTTGTAAATAATAAAAGTACCTCTCTCTCTCCACCCCAGCCTCCCTACCTCCATTGTAGTAGTTTCCCTCTCCAACCCAACCTTCCGACATCCATTGTAGTAGTTTCCCTCTCTTTCCAAGCCTCCCTACCTCCATTGTAGTAATTTCCCACTCCATGCCAGCCTCCCTACCTCCATTGTAGTAGTTTCTCTCTCCATCCCAGCCTCCCAACCTCCATTGTAGTAGTTTATCTCTCCATCCCAGCCTCCCTACCTCCATTGTAGTAGTTTCTCTCTCCATCCCAGCCTCCCTACCTCCATTGTAGTAGTTTCTCTCTCCATCCCAGCCTCCCAACCTCCATTGTAGTAGTTTATCTCTCCATCCCAGCCTCCCTACCTCCATTGTAGTAGTTTCTCTCTCCATCCCAGCCTCCCTACCTCCATTGTAGTAGTTTCTCTCTCCATCCCAGCCTCCCAACCTCCATTGTAGTAGTTTATCTCTCCATCCCAGCCTCCCTACCTCCATTGTAGTAGTTTTTCTCTCCATCCCAGCCTCCCTACCTCCATTGTAGTAGTTTCTCTCTCCATCCCAGCCTCCCTACCTCCATTGTAGTAGTTTCTCTCTCCATCCCAGCCTCCCTACCCACATTGTAGTAATTTCTCTCTCCATCCCAGCCTCCCTACCTCCATTGTAGTAGTTTCTCTCTCCATCCCAGCCTCCCTACCTCCATTGTAGTAGTTAACATATCTTTTCCTGCCCCATATCTCCATTAAAGTATTATCCCTCTCCATCCTAGCCTCCCTGCCTACATTGTAGTACTCTCCTCTGTACCTCCATGTAGAAGACTCCTCTCTCTTTCCCAGCCTCCCTACCTCCAGGGTAATAGTTTTCTTCTATATCCCAGCCTCCCTAGCTGCATAGTAGTAGTTTCTCTCTCCTTTCCAACCTCCCTACCCCTTTATAGCCTCACTCTCCTTCCCAACCTCCCTACCCCCCTTATAGTATCCCTCTCCTTCTCAGCCTCCCTACCTCTATTGGAGTCCTGCTATCCTTTACATACTGTATTCGACCTAATAAGCGTTCAAAACGTTTTAAAAAATGTAACACTTTTCAATTATATTATTCCACACTAGTCAAATTACAAATGTGGATCCTGCTGATTAAAAAATTAGGGCATGTAAGCTTAATATGTCGAATACGATACTTCCTATCTCGATTGGTTCGCCAAAAAATGCCAATTCCAAGAGCACTGAATAACAGCACCAGTGTTTGGCACCTTTGACCAGGCACTGAAATTGCTTTTTCTTGACAATCCTTGCAAATACAGAACACCACAATTTCAGAAGAGTCTCACATATTCACGTGTTCATAATAAAGTGCAAGGTATTGTGTTGAAGTACTTTTCACAATGAAGTATTATATCAAATATATGACAGTGATTGTTAGTTGTTGAAGTGCGTGTATGCGTACAGCTATATTTGGACGCGCTATTCAAATCGACATAATTGATATCACGATAACCATCTACTACAACAAACGCTGAATAGTTGCCAGTATCGTCGATGTCCGTCCAGCAAGATTATATACACGAATGCCCTGTGAGACGGCGACACCGAGAAAGCCTTGTTGCTCTACCGGCCTGGGTCGCTCGGTCTACGTATGTCGTTTGGAAACAGCTGTCTTACAATATGACAAAATAAACGCCTCACAAATGTCATTTCTTTCATTTCTCCCAACATTTTGATCGCTGTTCATTGCCATGCGCAAACATTTCTGCTGCTGAGCCCATTGTGTCGATGCCTGCTATAACAATGTGGAGTCTGTCCAGCCCATTGTGATGTTAGAGTAATCAGTTTAATAACTTTGAAGGTTGTTGTAATTTAATCTTGCTTTTGTATAAATCCCGCGTTGTAGAAGGCACTTATGCTCAGTTCACCTGTAGCGCTCGTTCTCTATATTCAGTGTATGAATCATGTGATGTCAAAACACAATAACGTGTTGCGCGGTTAGAACGTCAGACTCTCAATCGATTGAACTACAGCAGCGCTACCTGATCTGGACGGAGTGAGGAACGAAGGGGTTATCTAGCAGGGGTCAAAGTCGTCTAAGGTGTTGCCTATCAGAGGGTCAAAGGGGATTATCCAAGAAGCGAACAAAACACGGTAGAACGAGTGTTGAGGAACAACAGGCTCGTAGCCAGGGGGGTCCAGGGGGCACACACAGACTCTTAATCTGACTATAAATGTGTTACCAAGTCACAAGTTACGTGTGGTCAGTTGTCAACATCCAGAGAGCAGTAGACAATGTGCAGACAGACGCCAAGGCCTTATTCAAACAACATGAAGACTTGTAAGCTGTTATGGTTTCAGAAAATATCTGCTCACTGAAACAATGCAGAGTTAGCAAGCCAATTACTCTCGTTGAAGTGGTGGCATGCTATATGGCCTCCACACATTCATAATACACACAAAGCATCAGGCATGGGTTAATTTTAATTGTTAATCTGTTAATTGAATTAACTCAAGTTAATTTAATTTAATTAATAAACTTTTCCAGAAAGGTTAATTTAAATTAATTTAATTAATTGACTCTCCCAAAAGGGATTAATTTAATTTAATTGACATATTCCCAATTAACTCTAAATTAAGTGCTCGTTTAACAGTTGATTTTATTGGATTGTTCACAGCCATATCATCCAGGTGTTTTCAGAAGGCCTACAATCACTATTCCAGTCACTATTTAGAGATTAGGTTCAGGCAACTGTGAATAGGAGATCATCACGCAGCACAAATGCACTGTACCAACTGCCAACTAGGATGGGCTGGTATTTCATGCACTTGTAAAATGGAGGGAAGGCCTAGAATGTCCTCTGGTAGGGTGATTAGTTGATGGCTAACCGTGGCTTCAGCTAAAGTAAACATTTGGGGCTGGCAACTTGCAGCCAAGTGGGCCTATGGGGCCTATGCATCTATAATTGGTGTGTGTACATCATAACCATTAATGGGGAAATGTAGAGAAAGGTAATATAGCTTCAATTTGGGATCTGTTTACAGTGGCAACTTAAATCAAAATCATGCCAATTCTAGTGACGCATAACAAATAATGTATACATATATAAATGCTAGTGTGTAACTGGGAAACCTAATGATTTAGTATAAAACACTGCACAAATAACAATTTCGTGCATAGAAAGTATATATGTAGTTGCCAGGTTTTATTAACTTGGTGGTTGAATATAGGAGGAAATCCCACCCCTGCAAATCGTCAACCACAACCTTTCAATAATTTCAAAAAAAAACTATTGTTTTATAAGTATCTACAACTTTTAAAATGTGATCAAATGCCCCATGAAGAAATGTTTTGGCACGTAAATATTGTATGAGCAAATCTCTTTCCAATAAAGTTACAAAACACACTTATAAGTCTTGTGCTTTTAGAACTGCTTTAAAAATATAAACATTTCTACCAACACATGATTTAAAAGTTAATTGAATCACATTAATTGTTAATTTAATTGACCTGATAAATGTGTGAGGTTAATTAAGTTAATAAATTTATTTCAATCTCAACGCACAATTAAAGGAATTAATCGCTGATTTACTGTTGTCTTATTTTATGAAACAATTGAATATGTAGACAATGTTTGTGGAACCGTCTGTGTTAGCTAAATATGCCCCCCATGTGAACTTGTAACGTTCCCTGGAGTTTGTTTGGGAATATATGACACCCGTATAAACTTGTGGCGTCCTCCTGGAATTGATTAAGAAAATATGTCCTTTTGGAACTTGTGGCGCCCCTTGTAGTCAGTACTGGGGAAAAATTACCCCGCTTATGAAAAGCTGGCTACGGATATGAACAACATCAAGCGTGATACAAGAGGGTAGCGTGTAAATACTACGATAATGTGATGACGGTGAAACTTGCTGGTGTTGACCACCGCGCCAGAAGTCATGATGGACTTAGGGGTGTTTGACCACCGCGACAGAGGTCCAGAGATTACGGGTGCGTCCACCGCGCTACCACCACCACCATCACCATCAACACAATCACCACCACCATCACTACCACCACCGCATCCATCACCACCACTACAACGACTACAACCACCGCCACAACGACCACAACCACAACCACCACCACAGTAGTTAAGGAGAGGAAATGACCGAGCGAAAGAGTCGCCCAGTAGGGAGGGTCCCAGTGACTTCCGGTCGCAGAGCCTTCTGGGTACCCTAAGCGCCCCCTGGCGGCGACCTATATACCCCTAGAGCGCCCCCTAACGTGACCGCTACCCCGATCCTCAAGGAGCGAAATAAATTTAATTGTATCCCAAGGCATTTAACCCCTGGCTCAATGTCGTCCGCTATACCCTATCCGTATTCTATAGCCTACAACCACCCGGTTCGTTGTAGCCCGCGTTACCCTATCTGCATTATGTAGCCTACATGGATGTGTGTGTGTAAATATTCATCCGTTCGTTATTGTATGTGGTAGCAGGGTGAAACGTGGTCATATTTCTTTTACTAGCGTCGTTAACCGACAAAATCGACACAACACCTCATTGAATGAAGTCACAAAGAAACTTTAATATTTAAAAATAACGATACATCAGATCATAGTAATATAATTATTTAAAAATAGCCATATATCAAATCATATTAAAGCATATAAATATCGTTCATCGCTTTATTTAAAAATAGCCATGTATCAAATCATATTAAAGCATAGTCATATAAATATACTAATATAATTATTTAAAAATAGCCATATATCAAATCATATAAATATCGTTCATCGATATATTGAAACATAGTGTTCATCGTTTTTTCCATCTCATTCGAAGTTCAGACGTGGCAGTGACTTCCGGCGTCTGTCTATGAGTTTGGTAGGCCGTTGTAGTGGCTCACCTTGGGCGTTGCAGCCTAGCAACATTTCCATCTCAACCACCGCACGTCGACGAAACATCCCAAGTTCCGTCATAACAGCAGCCCACTTTTTTTTTTGAGCTCAAGAAAGGAAGCATAATCATTGGTAGGCCGTTGCCGTGGCTCGCCTTGGGCGTTGCAGCCTAGCAACATTTCCATCTCAACTCGCTCGAGTGGCCGAATCATCCCGAGTTCCATCATAACGGCAGCCCACATTTTTTTGTGCTCAAGAAAGGAAGCATAATCGTTACATGCATCATCCCAACTCTCCGTAGCCGCAGGGGTGTCGTAGCCATCATCGTCGTCGTCATCATTTTCTATGCGCGGTATATGGCGACCCAGTTCCTCCATCACAGCTGGCCACTGTCGTCTATGGAAGCTGAAAACCAGAGTGAAAGACACATGAAAATCGAGCCATTGTTAAAGGTACATTCGAGACTTTGTTAAAAGTATGCTATATACGTTTCTTAAATAACACATGCGTGTGTTAATAAGCTATTGGAAAACCCGAGATTGACGAAAGGCGTACTTTCGACCCAGCTCGTTAGGGAAGTCGGCCTGATTGTTTTTATTGCTAGGCCGGTGGCAAGCGGCTAGCAGACGTGTAGAAAGTAGGTCAAACACAGACGATATCAGCGACCCGACGACCCGGCTCAGCTCGTGTGTTATTTATGGCTAGGCTGCCAGTCGGCTAGCAAGAGGCGTGTGTTGTTTATGAGTAGACTTCTAGCAACCGGCTACCAGACGTTGGGAAATAGGCCACAGTCACATAAAAGATGTCTCTTAAAGTTAAACTGTGTGTTATGTAGATGCTTTTTTAAAGCTTTTAAAAGCATAGGAATATGTATTAGTTACCAATGGTGCAAACAACGACAGACATTATGTACTTACGTGCGATGCAGTAGCAGTGTCAATGCGGCCCCGACTTCAACGTAGAATACCAGCAGATCGGAGAACAGCGCAACGTTAGACAGCATCGTGACGTCAGAAGCAACAACAACAGCAACAGAACGACGGTAAGTGTATAAAGAAATACCTAGTCTCAGAACGGCTTTATATAGTAAACGCTAAACAATGCAGACAGCTGACATAAGCCACTATAACACAATAACAAATCTGTCAAAGTCAGAAAGTTATGAGAAAAGAAAACGCCAGACAGCTGCTAGAGAACAATAATAATAAAATTTATCAAACTGGAATGTGAAAAAACAACTCCCAGAGTCACTAGAACAATAAGCGATCCTTCACAACGAAAAACATGTTCGTTAAGTCTGTCACAGAAGTGTCAGAGAATCGACGCTGAAAGCCAAATCCCATCTATCAAGTGTAAAAAACCAAGTCAGCGAGTCCTAGACCATTGTTGCATCGAATTCCAGACATTCGACGTAAAACAATAAGCTATCCCTCACAACGATAAGGCCGCTGCAGAAGTGTCAACTAACCCACGCTGAATCCGAAATCCCATCTATCACGTGTAAAAAAACCAAGTCAACGAGTCCTAGGCAAATGTTGAATATCACCGGTATAATACAGCGCATGTAATTTTGAACAACATAAAATCAGAATGAATCGTCCTATATACTTCAGAGGAGGAAACAGTTTCCTATCTTGGACAGCCTGGACAGAACGTGTTTGGTCAGATACTCGTGAATTGTCGCGAGTTCGTTCGAAAAAACAGGCGACGGGAAGTCTCGCTCGTCAACAACGCCCAGACGATAGGAATGCACAGCGATAGCGCAACGCATACCAGCGGCCCAGCTGGCCAGATAAGAAGGGCGCGCCATGCAAGCGGCCCCGCTATATAACAGCCTCGCAGCTCTAACTGCCATAACCAACTCTCTCGATCGATCGACTGTCTCCTGTCTCGTATACGTTCAAGTCTTCGAAGTCATGGCCGCCGCACAGCAGTTCGCAGAAGAAGAACAGAGGATGATGAACCTGACACGATTGCAGTCAGAGGTAAGTTCTGGAACTTACAAATTTACAAGACCGTTAACTATAGTCGATTGTGCCACGCAGGAGAAATATGTTGTGTATATAGCGTGCTCGCAGTGTCCCAAAGGTGTCCAGAGGCATAATCAAGGCTACTATTGTCCAGTTCACAAATGGCAGAGAGCTCCTACGTACAGATACAACCTGCGTGTCCTCCTACAGGACTGGATCGGCACAGAAACCTGGGTCAGTGTATTTAACGAAGTGGCAGCGAAAGTACTTGGCTTTACCGCTAACGCCTACGTCGCTTTGACGTCAGACGAAGAACGGTCGGCTGCGCTGTCGGTGCTGCGGGGGGTCCGTGTCAGGGCGAACATTAAAAAACGCATAAACAACAACTACGTCAACTACAACGTGTCAGAGCTGGAAGTACTTGACGAGGCATTCTCTTTGTAGGAGGAAGACAAATAGAATGCTGTCGTCGACTCCAGCGCTGACAGCAGCACAGGTTCCGACGAAATATCCACGAATAAAAAGGTACAGGAGTGGTTAGATGCGTATGAGTATCGTAATCTATTACCATCCTCACCATCCATCACTTCCTCTACCGAATCGACTCTGTTTATAGCAGACGAGCAAAGTAACGATGCAGCTATTGTCGTAATCAGCGGCAGCAGCAGTAACGATGCAGCTATGGTCATAAGCAGTAGCAGTAGTAACAGTAGTAACAACGGCAACGATCATGATATGCAGGTGACGGTAATGAACATAGACAGAATTTGGAATCGTGCGGAAGCCATGATGAATCAAAATACCTTCGACGCAGCGGTAGACGCAGCGTGCGTTCGTTATGCATGTAACGAGGTGGTTCGTATATTAGATCTATCGGAAGATGAGTATTACGTACCGTCTTCCGGTATTATCATGCACATCTTGCGTTGGATTGTCATAGCGTTGGAGGAGAGGTTTGGGAAAATGCAATGGAGTCTCGATATGGCAGACACGGTCAGAGCGACCATAGCCAGTCGATATGCAGGTAAGAACGATGTTATCGACAGTGATTAAACAGGTGTGTCTTTTGTTGTCCTGTCTATAGATACATAACGGCCTCCTACAGTTGCGCTAGGCCTACGAAAATGATAGAGACGACGACGACGAGAAGGTGGCAACGACAACGGCGGCGCGCAAACGAATAACGCCGCCGTTAGCGGAGAACGATCTGCGGTTGGTGCTGAACAAAATGCGCCGGACAACCGCACCAGCAGCAGCAGCAGCAGCAGCACCAACCGCAGCAGCAGCACCAGCACCAGCAGCAGCAGCAACAGCAGCAACAGAAGCAGCAACAGCACCAACCGCAGCAACAGCAACAGCAGCAGCAGCACCAACCGCAGCAGCAGCACCAATGTCACCACCACCCCCACCGCCGTCGTTTCTAACGTTACATTCGCCATTGTCACCACCACTGCCGTCAACATCGTTCGGCTTTAGTCCGTCGACACCGCCACCATCTACGATACAGTCGCCATCGTCGTCGTCAAGGACGATGCCACCACCACTGCCGTCAACATCGTTTGCCTTTAGTCTGTCGACACCGCTACCATCTCCGTCGTCGCCACCGTCGTCACCCTCCAACACTCCACCAATAATGTGCACGTGCGAATACTACTGTGAGAACACATCAACGACTCCATCTCCATCCATGAACATTATGTCAATAGAAGTTGCGAACATTATGCTTACAGAAGCGATCACTCACCACATTATGTACATAACATATCACACACCTCTGACAGTAGCCGAAGCCACTGTCAACGTATGTGCAGATGCAAGTGCGAGGCTGCTGTCGGAGGAGACGCAGACATTTTTAATTCAACAAGTGGCGTGTTTCAATCCTTGGATGCTGTGAACACGCCACACACAAACGCACACACACACACACACACACACACACACACACACACACACACACACACACACACACACACACACACACACACACACACACACACACACACACGCACTGGGTTATTGGCTTCATGTAGGCTTAGTTAGTAATTGTTAATAATGTCTTTAATGTTATATAAATGTCTTTAATGTTATATTCAATATTGTCTTTAATCATATATATAAGTATTGTCTTTAATCTTATTCTTTAGTTAGTTATTGATATTAGTGTCTTTTATATATCATTATTGTCTTGAATCCTATATATATATAGTTATTGTTATTAGTGTCTTGAATCCTATATATTATTGTCTTTAATCATATTATTTAATCTTATATATCATTAGCTTTAGACTAAGTAAGTAGTAACTGTTGTTAGTGTCTTTAATCTTATATATTGTCTTTAATCTTATATATCATTATTGACTTTATGTGATGCATTTTTCTTTATCCTCTTGTATTTTGTTAATGAAATATGTATATAGTATTCTTTATGTATGAAGAGACCGACTTCTATATATATAATTCATTATTCACCCACGTGACCTCTGTCGTGGTGTAAACACCCACAAGTCAGTTCCATCATATCAGCCTCTGGCGCGACGGTAAACGTTCGCAAGCTACTGGTCACTGTCGTGGTAATAACAAACCCACAAACCACCGTCATATGTCATCATCTAATATATAGAGAAGTCTATCCTTTCATACCAGTACAGTATATATATATTTCATACACAACATATGTATTTTATTGAATAAAAAAGTGTCAAAATGAAATGGAACGTGTTGTGCCGTCATTGTTATATTATTATTCCAAAGAGTGACACCCCTCTGCCATAGTCGAAAGGGAACCCGTTGTCGATTATAGTGGACATAGTGGACAATAGTAGCCATTGTTATACGAACGCCTCTTATCATACATTGACGTCTTATTAGTAAATATAGAAATACCCCCCACCACCCCCACCACCCCACACGCGCTATATAGATGCGCTGAGAGTCCATTCCCTCTCAGTTGTAGATGTGGTCATCGTCATGAAAAGACATCAATGTCGTCACTGTGGGCACGCCTTCGACACGTGTGCAGAACTACAACATCACGTGCAGAGTTGTCACTCGACGCCATCTTGGGACTTTCATTCATACTCGCTAGCACCACCAACAGTGGTGCCACCTAGCGACTACGCAAAGAGAGCGAAATACGCATGCGAGAAATGTGGTACCACCTTCGGGAGATTGGACAACCTACAGCGTCACGTAAGGTCGGTATGTAGTAGTAGTAGTAGTAGTAGTAGTAGTAGTAGTAGTAGTAGTAGTAGTAGTAGTAGTAGTAGTAGTAGTAGTAGTAGTAGTAGAAGAAGAAGCACCACCGTCTACACGTGTAAGAAATGTGAACGGAAGTTCGAAAGACGTCGCGATCTGACCATACACGCACGAACGACGTCACCGAGCCACCAGCACAAAAGAGATAAAAAAGAGAAGACACTACCCCATCCCAACACCCACTCGTTAGCGAGGAAGATCCCTTAGAACCACCCGATCGACTTCCCTTCTCCGACACTCTGTCGACGGAGTTGCTAGATGTCGTTCGTGCGCACTGGTCTGCTATAAGGACCCACATGTCGAGAGGTCCCCTCCAATGCAGGTACGATTACAGATTAACCACGCTAGACACGACCGTCCTAGAACCGTCTTTGAAGATCATGTTCCAGGAACAGACCAATGCGTTCAAGATTAACCTCAGTTACGGGTTCGTTCTGAGAAACAAGAACACGGGTCAATACAAGTACTATCATTCCTCGTGTAATTGATGTGGACGCTACCTGGACGAACCCAGTCTCGTCACCAACAGCAAGGACTTTTATGACTTTCTCGAACGCATCCGAGAAACCGACGTCTTGCAATGGGCCATCAATCAAATACCGGATTCTGCGTGGGTGTGCGAACTCGTGACGAATGTCACTTTCTTCGTTAACCGCATCATCGATCACCCTATAGGATGTGTAGGCATGATCCCTCTTCCGACCTACATCAAGAAGAAGAAAGGCGTCATCGGTCTGGAAACGGAACCCAACCATCACAAGAGGTACAATGATAACCTGTGTCTCTTTCGATGTCTGGCCCTGCATCGAGGATGCGATCTATATCGATTGGAACCGGCGGTGAAGACGCTGTACGAGACATACGATCGAGACCACGTACCCATGGAAGAATTTGCAGGGATCACGCTGGATGACCTCTATCGCATAGAGACCACGTTCCAAACGAACGTGTGCGTGTATAAACTCGTCAAACCGGATGCAGAGGATGCGGAGGATGGTAAGTCGACTGCCGAACTGGTTCGTCGATCGTTATGCAAGTACCCCGAAACAATGTATCTCAACCTTCACGAGACACATTTTTCATTCATCCGAGATGTCCGCATGTACTGTCACTCGTATCGATGTCGGAAGTGTGGTGAGTCGTTATGGAAAGATGCATGGGTGCTATATCGACACGAGCGCACGTGCACGGGGTGTGTGCGTCGAGTCTATTCTGGTGGCGTGTACCATTCGACTCCATCGGTGTTCGAACGTCTGGACGACGAGAACATTCGCGTGGCTGAATTGTTGCGCTACTATCCGTATCGAGCCACCTTTGATTTCGAGTGTTGGTTCGAGACGGAACAACTTCCGTTGGACAGCGACAAGGTCCACTGGGTTGCGCGTCACGTTCCACTGAGCGTCAGTGTGGCATCCAACGTACCCGGCCACGAGCGAGTGCAATGTCTCGTCACGGATGGAGACACCAACAAGTTGGTGAGCGCTATGATGGATATCTTACAAGCGATGAGTGACGCCGCGTACGACAAGATCAAACACTCGTACGAAGATGTCTTGGAACAACTCGCAGAGGAACTGACGAACTGGGACGAAAGGGAGGAGGCTGCACGATCAGCCATCGACAAGAAGAAATCTCGTCGAACGACCAATCCTTACAAAAAGCTGATGGGACAACTTTATGGATGGATGCATCAGTTACCCGTCATAGGGTTCAATTCGGGTAAGTATGATCTCAATGCCATCAAACAGTTCCTCATACCCTACTTCCTATCCACCACCACGTCAAAGACAGGGGAACAAGAACAAGAACAAGAACAAGACGACAAAGAAGAAGAAGAGAACGAGGGTATCGGGTCTTTTTTCGTAATCAAACGTAACAACGCGTTCATGTGTCTTTCGACGGATCAGCTGAAATTCTTAGACATGATCAATTACATAGCCCCCGGGTTCAGTTACGACAAGTATCTGAAAGCGTACGGATGCGAGGTGACGAAAGGTAATTTCCCGTACGAGTACATGGACCGTCTGGAGAGACTCGACGACACCGCACTTCCATCGAAACAGGCCTTCTTCAGTCGACTGAAGAACGAAGGTATTTCCGACGAGGATTATGCCAGTTGTCAAGAGGCCTGGCGCGACAACTCCATGACGACTTTGCGAGACTTTCTCTTCTGGTGCAACAACAGGGACGTGGTTCCCTTTCTGCAGGCCATCGACAGACAGTTTGCCTTCTATCAGCAACGTGGCATAGACATGTTCAGGCAAGGCATCAGCGTACCTGGTCTGACCTTGCTCTACCTGTTCAACGACCTTCCAGAGAAGACCTACTTTACCATCTTCAACGAGAAGAATAAAGATCTTCATCATCTCGTCAAAGATCACGTGGTTGGCGGACCTTCGCTCGTTTTTCACCGCTATCACGAGAAAGGGGTCACCACGCTACGTCAGAACGAGTACGGAGAGACCGCTCGTCCGTGTCGGTCCATCGTCGGATACGATGCCAACGCCCTGTACTTGTGGTCATTCATGCAATACATGCCTATGGGGTGGTACACTCGACGACGGGAAGAGAACGACTTCCGACCCGAATCGGCGCAGTTGTACGGACAGATGGCTGCGGAATGGTTGACTTGGGAATCCGAACGCACGGGACGCGACATACGACACCAGATCAACGGTAGAGAGAAGAGAATAGGCAAACTGTTGGTGGACGGGTGGTGCAGCGAGACGAAAACGGCTTATCAGTTCCACGGATGTTTCTTCCATGGTCACTCGTGCACTGGTAAAGAAGTCAACGAGGTCAACGGGAAACCCATGACTGAACTGCTCGCCGAGACCCGAAAGAACACCGCCTACCTCCGTCACTTTGTCAAGGTCGTCGAGTTGTGGGAATGCGAGTGGAAAGAGACGAGACGAGATCCTGTCGTGAAAAAGTGTCTGGATGCTGCATTTCCGCGACGACGTCACGCACAATGGACGATGACGTCGCAACAGATCCTGAACGGCGTGCGTGCCGGAACCGTGTTCGGTCTGATCGAGTGTGACCTTTGCGTACCGGAAGCATTGCGCGAACACTTTGCCGAGATGCAGCCCGTGTTCAAGAACATCCGTCTGACACGCGACGATCTCGGACCGTTCATGCGCCGATACGCAGAGGAGCACAACACCATGGCGACTCCGAGACGCATGCTCGTGGGTAGTTATCGAGGCGATAAGATCTTGCTCGCCACTCCTCTGCTGCGATGGTATATGGACCACGGTCTCGAAGTGACGCACGTGTATCAGGTCGTCGAGTACGATCCCGTCCCGTGCTTCCGCCGGTTCGGCGATGCAGTGTCCACGGCGCGTCGCGAAGGAGACGTCCACTCGCACAAGGCCATCATCGCAGACACCATAAAGTTGCTGGGGAACTCGGGTTACGGAAAGACCATCACCAACGTGGACCGACATCGCGACGTCAACTACTGCACGGAGAAGGCAGCATCTCTCATGGTCAACGATAGACGATTCCGACAACTCGACGTCGTCGTCGACGATGCGTACGAGATAGAGATGAACAAGAAAACCGTCACGTACACCCTGCCTGTACACGTGGGATTCTTCGTTCTACAGTACGCCAAGATGCGTACGTTGCAGTTCTATTACGACTTCATCGATAGGTACCTGGAGCGCCCTCTTTTTCATTACTGCGAGATGGATACGGATTCTGCCTATTTGGACTTAGCCGCCGAGTCCGTCGACGCCCTCGTGACCCCGGAACTACGAGAACATTACTTCCGGCACTGCTCCGAATGGTTGCCGTCCGAATGTTGCGACGACCATCGGAACGAGTACATGCGCTGTCGACTCGCCAATAGACCGTGGGTCGGCGACGAGGCGTGCTGTAAGGCGCGCAGGGCGTACGACAAGAGGACACCTGGTCTGTTCAAGGTGGAGTGGTCCGGCGACGGGTTCGTGGGGTTGTGTAGCAAGACGTACTATTGTTTCGGACCCACCGACAAATACAGCACCAAAGGACTGAGCAAACGTCACAACGACATCGACAAGAACGCGTTCCTAGAGGTGCTCACCAACCGTCGGAGCGGAAGTGGAAAGAACCGCGGGTTCCGGGTGCGTCACTCGACCGTGTTGACGTGCGTGCAGGAACGAGCGGCTCTCACCTACTTCTACGCCAAACGCGTGGTGCACGAGGACGGGGTGAGCACGGGTCCGGTGGACGTGTAGAAAAAGGCGATGCACTGTGGTCGTCTTTCATAAGCGATCATGGACGCGCGGTGGAAACATCCTTTCACGTTCATCGTCGCCGGACCGACGGGATGCGGCAAAAGTACTTTCGTGACGCGTATGCTGCGTCACGCTGCTGCGATGATCGATCCACCCCCCGAACGGATAACGTGCTGTTACGGAGAATGGCAAGAGGCTTACGCAACGATGGACTTGGTTGACGTGCGGTTCGAGGAAGGGTTGCCGAGTGCGAGCATGTTCGATTCGTCGACGAGGAACCTCATCG
Source organism: Lamellibrachia columna (assembly GCA_963662155.1). Lineage (NCBI taxonomy): Eukaryota > Metazoa > Annelida > Polychaeta > Sabellida > Siboglinidae > Lamellibrachia > Lamellibrachia columna. The sequence goes on along the minus strand of OY759263.1, from coordinate 45,701,940 downwards.
TCATAGACGATCTCATGGCAGAAACGGATGAACGGGTCACGACCTTGTTCACTAAAAAAAGTCATCACAGGAACACGTCCGTGCTGTATCTCGTACAGAACCTGTTTCCCAAAAACAAAGAGAGTCGTACCATCAGTCTGAATTCTCAGTACATGGTGGTGTTCAAGAATCCTCGTGACGTATCGCAGATGTCGCACTTGGCTCGACATATGTTTCCGGGGCGCGTCAAGTTCGTTCAAGAGGCTTTTAAAGACGCCACGTCGGTACCGTACGGCTATCTATTGGTCGATCTCAAACAGGACACGCCCGAGGACATGCGTCTGCGCACGGCCATCTTTCCAGACAACGGTGTTCAGTACGTGTACTTGCCGAAGGTATAAAAAGACCGCACGCGTGGATAGTCTCTTCATTCGCACCATGTCTGCGCTGGTGAAGAGACACATCGTGTGCATACAGGCACTGAACAGAATCAAGAGCAACAAATTGAAAAGGGCCATCATTGCCAACGCCGACGCCGATCTGCTGTGTGCACTAGCCGAGTGTGCCTACAACATATTAAAAAAGAACATTCCATTGACCGAATTACAGAGGCGTCGTTTGAGTAAATACAGGACGAAGTTACACGAGTTGGGTCAGAGACGAACGCCAGCTGCCAGGAGAAGACGCATCTTGCTGCAACAGCAGGTCGGCGAGGGACAGAGCGGTGGTTTCCTATCGGCCTTCTTAGCACCGTTGGCAAGTTCGGTCTTTCTACCCTTGCTCCGAGAGGTGCTGCTCAAGAGGTAGAGAGATGGAACACGCACGCAAGATGGCCTTGGTGGACGCACGAATGTTGGACACGCTTCGTTCACCACCACCACCCCCGACAGACACCTTAGGTAAGAAGGTGCAAGCCCTCGATGACGAGATGAAGACCATCCTCGACAGAAAGGACCTCGACGACAGGACCAAGGTAACATTGTATAATCAGGTATTGCAACGGTACAACGTCTTGTCCGATAAACACGTCAAGGAACCGGTACGCGTGGTCACGGTGAACGAGTCTGGGACGGGGGCGGGGTCGGCGGGGGCGGGGGCGACGGAGGGAGCAGTAGGAGCTCCTGCTACTACTAGCGAGATAGAGGCCGACGTCGTGGACACCGTTCCCAAGACCATGCAAGGCAAAGCCAGACGTTTGATGGAACATCTCAAAAGAGATATTGCGTGGACCGCTCGTGGCTAACTGATCCACGAGGGTGTGCCGGTTGCCGGAAGTAACGTGGTGGATCTCGTAAATGATCTGTTGCGTAAGAGAAAGACCGATCCAACGGGATGGCAACCGTTCGCAAGACAACTCCGTGCCATGAACCTACCCATGGAGTTGGTCGGTAACGTCACCAGAAGAGCCTACATACGTCAGGTGACGACGCCGACGCCGACGACATCCACTCCAGGTCGCTGTCGTCGAATGCCGACTACCCCTCGCTCTGGTGGTGGTAGCGCACGAAGATCGCTCAGTTGGACACCCCTCGCTCGTCGACGCGGTCAGATGGAACATTCCATGCTCACCCTACCTCCAGAACGTCAACGCAAGGCTCTGGCGTCATTGGCTAGTTGGGAAGACATTTAAGACGGTGCGGCACGTGTCCATTGCACAGTGTGCGCTCCGATGTCGAGCGATCCACAGGACACGTACTACCGTTGCGTCATCGTTGCGTCATTTTGCGTTGGACTTTACGTGATCGTCGACGCTATAGCTCGAACAGCGTACTCGTTGTCACTCATCGAGAACTGTGCTACAGAGTCAACGTCACAACCACCAATCGATCGGAACACTTTTAATGGCGCCTAGGAAAGAACAACCATTGAGGAAGGTCTATTTCGATCCGAAAAGGGTAGGTAGTTACGGCGGAGTCGATGCGTTGCGACGCGTCACGCGCATGCCACGAAAAAGAGTCGCGGAATGGTTGTCGGAACAGGACGCCTATACCCTACACAAGCCGGCTAGACGTCATTTCAAGAGACGACGCGTCATCGTGAGTGGTCTACGCCAGCAGTGGCAAGCCGATCTCATCGATCTGTCGAATTTGAAAAAGGACAACGACGGTATGACCTTTCTCCTCACGGTGATCGACGTCTTCTCGAAAGTGGCCTGGTGTGTTCCCATGAAGAAAAAGTCCGCGGCGTCGTTGGTAGCAGCGCTTGACAGCACGTTCAACAAAGGCTGGCCAAAGACGTTGCAGACAGACCAAGGACTGGAATTTCTGAATAAATCCGTTCAGGCTCTATTGAAGAAGCACGGCATCCATCACTTCTCCACGCACAACGCGGAGACGAAGGCGAGCGTCGTGGAAAGATTCAACAGAACGTTGAAGACGCGCATGTGGCGATACTTCACGAAACACCAGACGTGGCGATACATCGACGTCCTTCGGGACTGTGTGCAATCGTACAACAACACCCACCACCGCAGTATCGGCATGGCTCCGTCACAGGTAAGTTACCAGAATCAAGAACAGGTGTGGCAGCGTCTGTACGGACACGACGGTAAGGGCGTGCCCAAGTTGCGCGTGTCGGATCGCGTGCGCATCAGCAAGTACAAAGGTAAGTTCGAAAAAGGCTATGCGGCGAATTGGAGTCACGAGATGTTCACGATACACGAGGTTCATCCCTCCGAACCACCCGTGTATCGATTGAGGGACGATCTCGGCGAAGTGCTGGAAGGCACCTTCTACGAAATGGAGCTGCAGAAGGTGTCGGTACTCGCCGATAAACTGTACTACGTGGAAGCGGTACTGCAGCGTCGTAAGGTAGGTAGACGAACGGAGGCTTTGGTGAAATGGTTCGGCTACCCCTCCAAATTCAACAGTTGGATCGATGCCAAGGCACTCGTCCACTCTACTATAAAGACTAGCCACGCGTACGGTGACACTTCATTCAAGAAATGACACAAGACACGACGGCACGAGACTTCACCACCACCACCGACATAGAACAGGAAGAGGAGGAACAAGAGGACGTAGTAGCAGCAGCAGAGGACAGTACTGACGCGCAGGACGCAGAGGACAGCGGCAGCAGCAGCAGCAGCAGCAGCGGCAGCAGCAGCAGCAGCAGCAGCAGCAGCAGCAGCAGCAGCAGCAGCACTCCTAGGCATCTGTTCGGTACCGTGTGTCCTAAAGAGGAAATTGTCTTTCTGTGTCTGGTCCTCGTCTTGTTCACGGTCATCCTGGTAAGTATTTACAACCTGACCACAGGTCACGAGAATTCTAATCTGTGGACGGCCCTGTTGAGTAGTTCTTTGGGTTACCTGCTCCCCAATCCCACGTTGAGACGTAATGGCGACTGATTTCTACCTGACACTGCCTAGCAACGCTTCCATGAAGATGTATCCCGACAATACGTTGGCCCATTACATCACCGACTTACCTCGACGTATCGATCTGACTGGCGAGTGGGAATGCGGGTTGGCAGAAATACAGTACCCGCATACTTGGTACAACGTTACAGACGAAGATGTCTGGTTCTTCCTCAATGAGAAAAATCCTACGGGTCTTGTCCCGAGTATGAAGTTAGCCTCTGGGTATTACAGAAGTCCCGTGACATTGATGAACCGTGTAAACAGGGGTCTGCGACTAATGGCGACGGACAAGACACGAGCTAATTTGAGCTACAGCGCGATCACTCAAAAAATGACGTTGCACATGTCATCCGACACCGTGTTCACCATACCGTACCACAGTGCGTTGGGACCTATGTTAGGATTTCGTGAGTCGATCGTCACCAGTCCGCCGGCAGCACCAGCAGCAGACAGCACACGCCTGCACGATCACCCGAGACCAGTTGGAACGTCAGCCACCGTGATTATACCACCGCCACCTACACACAGTCCCGATGGTTCGTACCCCTTCCGTAAAGTAGCCGAAGACGTGGTGAACATGAATCGCGGGTTCGATACCATCTACGTCTGCACGGACGTCGTGGAGTCTCGCATGGTCGGTGACAGCGTCGCGCCTTTGTTGCGAGCCCTCCCGGTTGGCGGAGTTCACGGTGCCACGGTATCCAATAGGTTCACTAACATTCACTACGTGCCTCTGTTGTACTCGCACTTCAAGTCGATCGAGATGGATATAAGAGACGACACCGGACGACGCGTGCCATTCGAGTACGGTAGAGTGACGGTGACGCTTCATTTTCGACGACGCAGGATCGGACTGTTCTGAAGATGAATTACAACGAGTATTGTGCACGTCAGGCGGGTGGTGCACTGCCCTACTTCGCCGGTGCCCAATACCAGCGGGGTCACGGACTAGGCAGTCTGTTCGGAGGTTCTGTTGCGTAGTGCCATGCCACTCATCAAGAGAGGTGCCGTGGCGTTGGGAAAGGGGGCGTTGAAAACCGGCGTGCGCATAGCCGACGACGTCATGTCTGGACAGAGCATAAAAAGGGCAACCAAACGACGCGTCGCGGATGCCGGTAGGAATCTGATGCGTGACCTTTTGGCCCCTGGCGTGCGAGATCGTAAACGTATAAAACGCGCGCCGGTGAAGAAAGGAGTCACTTTAGCAAAGAGACGACGCAAGAGACAGACGTCCGCGAAACGTGAAGCCGACATATTCGATAACGACGATGGCTTTCGTACATAGACAGTCGTGCGAAGGGGTCAAGACCGAACTGGATCTCTTTACCGTACCCCCCACTCAGAACAGCATCATCGACAGCCACGTAGTGGAACATCAGCCCATGTCCTCTCTGGACTCGGGTGGACCGATAGAATTCCTCATACCCGGATCGGGCGACGATTACCTGGATCTCGCCAACACGATGCTGCATGTGCAGGCGAAGGTGACACGAGCCAACGGGGACGATCTCGACTTGGCCGACCCCGTGGGACCGGTGAATAACTGGCTGCATGCGCTGTTCAGTCAAGTCGACGTCTATCTGAACGGCACGGTCGTGACCCCTTCGACCAACACGTATGCGTATCGCGCCTACATAGAGACGCTGCTGAGCTATGGTCCCGATGCCAAGGACACGCAACTGACGAGTCAGCTGTGGCACAAGGACACGGCCACTCGCATGGACGCCGTCGAGATAGCCGACGGACCCGCGGCTAACGAAGGGTTCGTGGCTCGACGAGAGAACATCGTAAGGAGTCGTCTGGTCGATATGATGGGCCGTCTCCACGTGGATCTCTTTCTGCAGGATAAATTCCTGATCAACGGCGTCGATGTCAAGATACGATTGGTGCGTAGTAAGCCTGCTTTTGCACTCATGGCTGGTGGGATCGACCCCAATTACAAAATACAAATAGTCAATGCCGCCTTGTTTGCAAAGAAGGCCACCCTGAATCCGACCGTACAGATGGCGCACATCCAGGCTCTGGAGAAGAGTACGGTCAAGTATCCAATGCGATCCGTCGAGTGCAAGGTGTACTCCATTCCTGCTGGCACTCGGTCGCACACGTACGAGAACCTGTTCCTCGGTACCCTGTCGAAACGTCTGGTGCTGTGCTGCATCGATAACGATGCCTACAACGGCGTGTACACCAAGAATCCGTTTCACGCCAAGAACAACGACATCAACTTCCACGCGGTGTACGTGGACGGACGACAGATACCCTCCAAACCTTTCCAGCCCAATTTCGCAGACGACCTCTTCGTCAGGAGCTACATGAGTCTGTTCTCCTCGACCGGCAAGATGTGGCAGGACGAGGGGAACGGACTGACTCGCAACGACTACCGACACGGCTACACCTTCTTCGGTTTCGACCTGACCCCCGACCAGTGCGACGGTCCCTGCTTCCATCTGGTACAAAAGGGCAACTTGCGCATAGAACTGCATTTCCGAGCCGCGCTGCTGAACACCGTGAACGTCGTCGTCTACGCCGAGTTCGAGTCCGTGCTGGAAATAGACAAGAGCCGCAACGTCATCTACGACTACTGAGATGGACACCCTGCAGATCGCTAGACTACTGGCGAGGGACCCGCGCGCCAGATCGATATTTCGCGGCGTCGTACCCAAAGACGGACTGCCCACGACGATAGACGGCGCTCTGCCCGCGGCCTTCGTGTGCAACACCGACGACGGCGACGAACCGGGCGAACATTGGATAGCGCTGTACCTGGACGCCGACGGACGCGGCGATTACTTCTGCTCGTACGGTCTGCCGCCACGACACGCTGCGTTCCGCACCTTCCTAAACGAACATTGTTCCGATTGGACTCATAACACCAAGAGGCTTCAGAGTCCTCTGTCTAACGTTTGTGGACAATATTGTGTTGCTTTTGTATTGCTTCGTTGTATTAACGTTCCGATGAGAACTTTTGTTAACATATTCGGCACCGATCTAGTAGCTAACGATTGCCGCGTGTTTGATTGGCTTAAACAGCTGCGATAAGGTAGACTATATTATCGCTCGTCATAGTAGTAGTAGTAGTAGTAGTAGTAGTAGTAGTAGTAGTAGTAGTAGTAGTAGTAGTAGTACATCGATGGAGCCTCTGGCGAGGTGGAGACACCCGTAAGCTCGCGACCTCTGGCGTGATGGTAAACATCCGCAAGTCGCCTCGTCATCATCGTCGATCACCCTCGAGCCTCTGGCGAGGTGGAGACACCCCTAAGCTCGCGACCTCTGGCGTGATGGTCAACATCCGCAAGTCAAGTCATAATCGTATTGGTGATATTACACGCTACCCTTGATGTATCGCCATGCTGCTTGTGTTGTTCAATAAAATACGTGTGCACTCGTTCCATACCGTGTTGTGTTGGTTTCTCGTCTCCATTAGTCCCTTTGATCGTTGATAATTAATGACCCTATTCTTAATTGCTGCGTATGGGTGGTCACTCCGTCAGGGTTAATATCGCAAACGTCTACAGGGTGGGGTTACGACAGTTAGGGTTAACTCCAGCAGTCGATAGGGGTTAGGGTTAGCACTCCAATCGTCAGGGGGCACTCTAGACGGTTAGGTTTAGCTCCAGTCGCCATGGGGCGCTCTAGGGGTATATAGGTCGCCGCCAGGGGGCGCTTAGGGTACCCAGAAGGCTCTGCGACCGGAAGTCACTGGGACCCTCCCTACTGGGCGACTCTTTCGCTCGGTCATTTCCTCTCCTTAACTACTCACCACTACCACAACCATCACCACCACCACAACGATCACAACCACCACCATCACCACCATCACATCCATCACCACCACTCCAACCACCACTACAACGACCACAACCACCACCATCACCACCACCACTACCACACCCATCACCACCACAACCACCACCACCAAAACCATCACCACCACCACCAACACAACCTCCATCACCACCACCACATCCATCACCACCACTCCAACCACCACCACTACGACCACAACCACCACCACAACGACCGCAACCACCACCACCATCACCATCACCACCACCACCACAACCATCACCACCACCACAACGACTACCACCACCACAACCATCACCACCTCTACAAACACCACAACAACGGCCACCACCACCACCGCCATCACCACCACCACATCCATCACCACTACCACCACCACAACCACAACCACTACCACCACTACAACAACCACCACAACAACAACCTACTTTGTAAGTACATACTTGTATTATTAAGTAGAACGACACATTATATTTATGTTTATATATATTAAAAGAAATGTGAAATGCACGTACACATGAAAATCACTTTAGAGTAAAAAGGCATACATTGACATTATCATTACTATATAGAGTATAAACAATTAATAAAAGGCACCTTTAAATAAATAAAATATGTACTAAGTATGTTACCATAGAGTACACAAGTCATGTATAGAGAAAACATATGTGGGAAGTATAGAGAAAAAATGTCTTTGCATTGGGAGTAGCCGTTGCCTAGCGACGATCGAGTGGCGGCTGGACTTAGACATTTTCTATCAGTAGAGGAGGGATTGCCTATTTTGTATGTTTTTTGCCGTTCGATACCCCGCTGACTCCCGGTGTATTTGTATTTATAATGAAATGGGGACACGCTCATGCAGACCTTTCTCTGTTTGTATAAATACACCAACTACTTGGTAGGTTGGTAATGGGCAATCCAATTTTATTCGTATCCAACAAAGATTGTCCCAAATTGTGCACAGCCTGGTACATTACTAATAAAGCTGGTGTGTATGACCAATTAGTAAACAATACCAGATAAGATTTAACATTAGTGATATTTTCTACTGTAGCTAGCAACTGCCAAAGGCAGTCTTTACCAAAAAAAACTGCTGCTCTTATACAAAGCGTGCTATATGTATATCGTGCTATTTACAATAATATAAACAACACAACACAACAAACTCCCGGCCTTACCTGTGTGCAGGTGGTGGCCCAACCCCCACTATATGTTCGCCTCGTAGACCGTCGAAGTAGGTGAAACATAAATGGAACTCCAGCCATTATTTGAGTAAAATCGAAACGAAAATCAAAACTAGAAAGAACACGATTGTAAGTACACCGTTTTATGGTATAGGATAAATACTAACAGCACAAGAAAAATCGACTGATAAATAGTGTCTGAATAGGTTCGTCATATTAATAATAAAACAAGCACATCATCTAATAACAAAGCAAGCATTTTATGGTTTGAGACCGCTCCCACAGGACCTAGATAACAAATAGCGAACGCAGCGGTAACGAGCGGACGACGTTGGACGACCAGGAATCGCTATGATTGGTGGATGAAACAATGCGTGATATTATAAGGGAAAGTCAAAACCAAACGGTTGCTCAGGAGTACATCATAATTCTAACCATACCTGTAACTGTACCCTTAACTGTATCTCACCAAACCCTTAAATAAATCCCTAACTGTAACTCTCACCATGTCCATAACTGTTCCCTTTAATAACTGTAATTTTCACCATACCCGTAACTGTATCGTAATTCTCACTATTGTACCTTTAATTGTAATCCTCACCTTACATATAACTGTACACTAACTGTAATTCTCACCCTACTTACAACTGTACTTTTAACTGTGTTTCTCATCATGCCAGTAACAGTAGAACTACATCCTCAGTACACCGCTGGAACACTTAGTTACAGTATCCCAGGTACACAGCTAGAATACCTAGTCACAATAACGCCTCTCAACACACCCTTAACTGTAATTCTCAGCATACCCAACAACAATTGTAATTATATCCACACCTTTAACTGTATCCTTCACTGTAAATCTAACCATATCCTTAACTGTTAATATCACCGTACCTTTAACTGTGATGCTCACCATACCCTTATCTGTAATTATCACCATACCCATAACTGCACCATTATCTGTAATTCTCACCATGCCTCTAGATGTACCCTTCTCTGCATTTCTCACCATACCCTTAACTTTACCCCTAATTGTAATTCGCACCATACCTACAACTGTTCCCTTAACTGTTTTTCTCGCCATACCTGTAACTGTAACTCTACACCAGCAGTACGCAGACAGAACACATAGCTACTGTATCCCAATAAACATGTAGACTACGTAGTCACTATATTCCCTCTCCCCATCCCCTTAACTGTAATTCTCACCATACCTTTAACTGCGTATGTTGCTTAGTTACACACAGCTGATTAGCATTTAACCCTTACGACAGCATTGTGTTTATTTCATTTTCATGTAGTGATTTAGGTGTTGTTAAAGATTAGTTCGATACTTTGTAAATTACATCCATCACTTGGTATGAATTACTGGAAGCAGTACGACTCAGCCTGGATAATCCTATACTAGCGGGAAGCGAATTGATCGATGGCAAAGAGAAAATGTTGAGAGAAAGGATACAGCAGACGGAGGAGGAATAATAATATATAATTCGGAGGCAGGAGGATGAAAAGGAATGTATAATTCGAGATTATGAGAAGAAACTCCATAAACACACAAAGGAGTAAACACGATGCAATTTTATGATGACGACGAAGATTAATTACTAAGGATGATATCATTCATGTTGGCAAACCGTCGCAAGTCGCAAGAGAGAGGAAATGAAAGAAGATGGGGAATGTATAGCACTGAGGAAACGAAATACCCGGATCATACATTTGAAATGAAATCCCTCCTAGACGCACACCTCAAAGGTGGTGTCTATGTTGCTGGACTCTCACGTATGTTAGGGGTAGAAGCTCGCAAGAAACAGGAGGTGATGACCAGTCAGGATGTGATGACCAGTCATGTCTTTACCGATGACCCGATTGGTTGCCGATATCATCCAGTCAGCTGGAAACGGGAACACATTCACAAATACACTCCTGTCGGCGTGATATGTGACCTAGTTGGATAAATTTATACCCCCTAGATTATCCCGCATTGCATCGTGAAAAGGGAAGCATGCCCAAAACAGCTTAAGCTGTTGACAAAGGACTTGCATGAGTACTACACATATGACACGACATCAGACTACCGTGTCGGTGTCGGTACGTTCTGCGCTGCTAAGTCCGTCAAGGAGGAGAATTGGTGTCGTGTCCATATCACCAGCGTTGACGAAGACGATGTTGACGACAACATTGAGTCTGACGACGTCTCAAACGTGCAGTCACTGCAGAATATGTTCGCTCTCTTGCAGACTCAAGCGGTGACACGTCGACTCAATGGAGTTATGCCGTCTGACAACGTGAGAGGCGAAGATGGCATCATACTATTTTCAATTTGTCATAGTTGTCTGTTCTCGGAGGTTACTGACGTCACCACAAGTGATGGCGCTTACGCCGTCAGCCTACTGGACACGGGCATGTCAGTAGCACAGAAGATGACTGATGATCAGGTGGCTGCTACCACCAAGAAGCAGGACACAGTGACACTTGACCGTAGTATTTATGACAAAGAGTTAGATGTTGTCAGGTTCTCAGATGCACCTTTAAAGCCAGACGAGACGCTGGAATTCGTCGTTGTAATGCCCCTTGTGTTATCACACAACTTCTGGTGTCAATCAGCAGAGAATGTACCCAGGTCAAGGGTCAAGTATCTCCAATTTCGCTTCATGAAGCTGCCCATTCGTTCAAGTAGGTCTAATGGGATGTTGATAGGATGTATATATTATTGATATGGATAACTATTCACAGAATAGCTTAGGTTGATAGGATGTATATATATTATTGGTAGGGATAAATTTGGAATATTAAATATGACGATTATATCTAATAATGGATGCATTAGATAGCCTTAGAAACCTGTCGGTGTCAGGGTTTTTGTATAATTGTGCGAATGCACTTGGATAGCCTGATATACCTTTCGGCGTCCGGGTTTAATTAAGGCTAATGTTTGTATTGAAATGCCAAAAATATTGTGTATATTTCACACGTATTTATCGTAATTTCTGTGCATATACTTTGTTATCCTCAATAGTATACGACTGTTTTCATGACAGTCCGCATATATATATATATATATATATATATATATATTTATATATATATATATATATTTATATATATATATATATATGTATATTTAATTATATGTACATATATATATATATATATATATATATATATATATATATATATATATATATATATATATATATATATAAATATATATATATATATATATATATATATATATATATATATATATATATATATATATATATATATATATATTCCTCGTAACACTTCCCGTTCTTTTTATGATTGGGAGGATTGTAGCGCGGAGTACACTAGTAAATAGTCCGCATTCACGGTCAATCCGCACAATAGTCACCATCCGCACAATGGCAGCACCCAAAATAGTCCACCCTATAAATACGCCCCACTGACGCCGACAGACATACTGAATACTGCACCGACGACCGCACACCTCTACAGAAGGAAGCGCCGTCACAGTCAAAATGTTCACCCCGATTGTGCTGTCAGCTAATAGTAAGTACGAAAGCACAATAACTGTACTTTTAATTACTGTACTATACCCGTAGCTGTACCGTAATTCTCACCATACCCGTAGCCCTAACTGCAATTCTCACCATACCGTAACTGTAGTTCTCACCATACCCTTAACTGGACCCTCAATTGTAATTCTCACCATACCTTAACTGTACCCTTTACTAAAATTCTCACCATACCCTTCACTGTACGCCTAACTCTACACTTACCTTTAATTCTCACCATACCCCTTACTCTACCCTTCATTGTAATTTTCACCATACCCTTAACTTTATCATTAACTGTAGTTCTCACGTCACATTTAACTGTACGCTTAAATGTAATTCCCACCATACCCTTAATTGTACCCTGAACCGTAATTCTCATCATACCTTTAACTGTACCCCTAACTGCATTTCTCACTATACATTTAACTGTACCCTTAACTGTAATTCTCACCATACCCCTAACTATAATTCTCACCATACCCTCCAGTGCACCCTTAATTGTAAGTATCACCATACTCCTTACTGTAGCCCTAACTGTAATTCTCACCATACCACTAACTGTACAATTACCTGTAATTCCCACCATACCTTTAACTGTACCCTTATCTGTAATTCTCACCATGCCTTTAAATGTACCCTTAAATGTAATTCTCACTATACCTGTAACTGTACCACTAGCTGTAATTCTCACCATACTCTTAACTGTATACTTAAATGTAAATCTTACCATACTCTTAACTGTACCCTTAACTGTAATTCTCACCATACTTTTAACTGTATCCCTAACTGTATTTCTCATCACACCCATAACTTTACTGTTTAATAAATGTAATTCTCACCCCACCCGTAACTGTAACAATAAAGTCTGGTCACAGGAGTTGATATTTTTCACACCAGCAAACATTAATCATAATCAATAAAAGTTTCGAAAACAAATTTTTAAACATATTTTAAGTAATATTTTCTTACCGTTGTGAGAAATGGCATTTATTTTACATCAATCGTGTTCTAATAGCATGTTCAATCACTACGTTGTACCAATTAAATGTCACTTCTGTAGTTACCTGGGAAACATGGGTGGCTCAATTAACCCCGTGACTCAATTAACTCTGCCTTCCCCTACTGTTGTCATACCTGAAAATTATTGCGACTGCTAACAGTATAAACTGTAATTTTAACGGTGTTTTGCGTTAGTGGATGCTTGTGGACGGTATTTAATATGGTCACACTAAACAGACACGGTGTTTGTATGGTCATACCAAACACCGTCCACAACCGTCCGATATCGCCCGCTTTATAATTTCGTAATACACTGAATAACTTACAATTTATGTGACTTTTAACGGTGCTTGTGTTAGTGGACCTAGACGTATGTAGACACTCGTGGACGCTTGTGGCCGATCAACTTAAGACTTAAGGTGGTGAGAGTAGGGGAAGTTGGAAGAGTTCGAATTCAAAGTAGTGCTGAAGAAATGGCGAGGGCCATGTTAGAACAAAGTCTTTGCCAATGTGAAATTGTCATGTTAAATGTTCAATAACACACAATTAAAATGTGTACTTAGGTTTACTTAGGTTCTTCCTGACCGTAGGGGGTGGCCTCGCTGGTTAGATGTTCAATTTTCCCTTGGAATTTTCTACGACTTCCTCGCAAGGCAGCTTTGTAGTTGTAGAGAAACTCCTCAGTACTCCAATGTCTATCTAGACGGTTTTTAAATGAGTTGACACTTGGGGCAGTTACAACTACTTCCGGTAGATCATTCCATAATCTGGTAACTCTAAGTGACAAGCTTTCTTTCTAACATTTGTACAAGCACGTAAAGTGTGTTTTTTCTTAATTTTCTTTACTGATTCCTTGTTTAGGGGTACTTTTCCTTTATGTCTGTTAATATTACTCACAAGTCGATGAGGGATGAATTCATCCTCTATCTTTTTAATATATTCTTTAAAACCTAGTTTCTTCTTCATACTATTATAATACCCTTGGTCGTAATAATATTTAAGTCGTGTATGGCTTGCTATTTCTGCATAGCACCTAAATGTAATGATGAGGACAGAGTGATCACTCTTACCAAGTGGGCTTTCATACACTATATCATCTATCATACTTTTTTCAATGGTGAAAACTAAATCAAGAATGTTCGATTTATTTCCTAATCGCCCCCTTGTGGGGAGTGTGACATGTTGGAAGAGGACATTATCTCTTATTCCTCCTTTAAATTTAGTGTCTGGGCTATTAGTATTCTCTGAGAGTGTGTACCAGTTTTGCAAGTCTATGTTGGGGTAGTTAAAATCTCCAAACAAGAGAAGATGTGAGTGTTTATAGCGCATTTCCTCACTAATCAGTTCATTCAATTGTTCATTATTGGTGCCAGAGCTGCCTTGGCCTTTGTATGCATATCCTATCAGAAAAGTGTCTTTTTTGTTTAATTTTATCTCAACCCATATCGATTCTTGAAAGTTGGTTCCTAAAGATACGACGGGTTTTGCGTTTAGTGTTTTGTGGGTATATATACAAACACTTCGTCCTTGCTTATCGATGTTATGGTATAAATCATAGTCACTAAAACCCAGTTCAGCCGTGTTTAATAGAAATTTCTGATTTTTCGGTTTAACCTCAGTGATTGCAATCACCATACACTTATGTGATTCGACTCGAGCTTTGAACTCAGTAAATTTATTGATTAGACTATCAGCGTTGGTGTAGAAACATTTTAACTGTTTATGTGTATAATTTGTATTTACAGTGTTTTTCTGGTTAGATGATCTTTCTTGTCTTACTCCTCGTCCCTTCGATGTTTGAATCTTACAATTTTTCTGGCCCATGGTGGGCCTCTCACCCTGTACAACCATTTCCCCTCATCATTTATCTCTTTTGTCCTGGCCTCCATTAGGAGTTTCCTTCCTTCCTCTCTTTCTTTTTTTGTTAAGTCGTGCTGGATGCTGAGACATTTATATTTGTCCTCTGCATCTCTTAAGTTTGATAGTCGTTTGAACAATTCAATCTTGTTGTTAGTGTCTTTCATTACTACCTTAACAGGTCTGGGTTTTTGCTCAGTATCACCCGTATCTCCGTCTGTTTGTTTTTTACCTAGCCTGATAACTTTGGTTATCTCATCTTTTACATCTAGGTTCAGATTGCACACCTCATTACACAACCCTTCAACAAACTCTCAGTATCTCTCCTCACCTTCTTTTCCTTTAGGTTTGTTTTTGGTTCTGGGGCATTGAATATAAGACAATTTGTTTCCCTATTTTTTCTTTCAATGATTTCTCTTACTGTTTCCTCCACAACAATTCCACTATTTTGGGTGGTTAGTAGGTTCCTGCTTTCATAATCATTTGGTCTGCATGTATGTAATGCATCCATTTCCTGCCTTACGATTTATTTTACTTCTTTACTATCGCATTTAGCATCCAGTTTTTTCTCTATGGCCTCAAATCTCGTGTTCATAGTTTTGAAATACATCTCGCATCTCTCTTCGATAACTTTCTCATTGAGAATATTTTTTTCAATTTTTGGTTTGCATTTTAAGCAAAACCACATTCATCCGGGTTTCCCCATTGCCTCATATTCGTCCGGTTTAAATTTCAAGCATTTAATGCAGTATCGGTTTCCGCAGTACTCGCACTCGAGCATTCTGTCTTTCTCACTTTTAACGTTTTCTCGCAGTCTTCGCATTTCCAAGCTTCTGTAACATCGCTTCCCGATTCAGAGTTTTTGCTACCTCTCCGTGTCCCCTTATTTTTTAGTTTTGTGATTGGAGCGCTAGAAATTGCTACATTTTCGCCCGTATCTTGTTTTGGACCACCGTGTTGGTCATTTTCACTCATTTCCGTAATTCCAGAAAAAAATCAAGTTCCATGTAACACTTACCATATGCGTGCTGTTGTACTAAGAGTACGTGCAGGGGTTTCCAAGGCGTTGTGACTAGTGACAGTGTGCCATGCTCGACGAGAAACGTACTTCTGTCCCAGAGCTACTCTGGGTAAAAGACGCCTTGGTTAAAATTGCCTGTTAGCATATAGATGACTCAGGTTGGGAGTGCACGTTATTACTAATTTTTGTCTAGCCTTAATTATCTGTGTTGTTTACATTGTGCACCTAACCGGAAGAATGACAATTTTGGCGGGAAATTTCGAATGGGTCGATGTATAGTTTAAGATTGGGTTTATATCGCATCAGCTCAGAATTTACATATAAACATCACGGTGTGATAATCAGTATGCTACACAAATAATATGATTAGGATGATAAACGCCCTTTTTCCACTGTAAACAGCCAAAAATCAACTAAACAGCGGAGCTCATACGTAATCAGACATCGTAACCGGAAGCTGCCTCGCCCTCCTCCTACACAAGTTGTTATCTTGCCTTACATATACATCTACAAAGTAAAAATATTACGGATGAAAACACATTGACCCAATCATCGTGGAAATGACTCATACAATTTTATTTGCATGTACCCATTAGCCCATGGATATTTTTCCTAGGTTAATCCCTGCTATGGTGAAAGAGGTCAAGGGCAACCTTAATGAAGAAATATTATGTACTGTTCAAATAAATTTTGCAGAAAACATTGTGTCTAGCAACATTAAAAAAATCCGCTGATGTCAACAACAACTACAAGATGAATGTTCAGGATGAAAATAATGTAATTATTTAGAGGTATCCTGGAATGACGATCTCATTGCAAAAACCAAATAGATGGGTGGCGATAGCACCGGGTGGAAAATATCAGTATTATGGTGAAAGATCTCCCCCTTTATACAAGGTATAGTACCTGTTGTAAGAGATGTTGCCATGACCCAACACATTTCTAGGAAAATGTGATGGGTGGGTGAAGATTGGTGCTGAACGATACTAAGCCAAAGTGGGCACCTCTCTTGAGCGGGGTCCCCCAGGGTTCAGCCACATGCCCGCTACTGTTCATCTTATATAATGTGAATGAAATACCATACCTGGTCCACTGCAACATCACAATGTTTGCCGGCGAAACAAAGCTGTATAAAGCAATAAAAAGCCAGATTGACGAAGAACAGCTGCAAAGCGACATAGAAACCCTGGAAGACTGGACAAGAGACTGACTATTAAATTTCAATACTAACAAGTGCAAGCCCACGCAGATAAAGAGCTGTATGCAGCAATAAAGAGCCAGCTTGACCAAGAACAGCTGCAAAACGACGTAGACACCATGGAAGACTGGACAAGAGACTGACTATTAAATTTAAACACTGACAAGTGCAAGCTCATGTAGGTAGGCAGACCACCACCCATAACATATGTAATGATCAGTGAATCTTGAGCGAGAGTGAATACAACAGACGAGGAAATAGATGTAATAGTTTGGGTCACCGGTGATCTGAAGCCATCATTGTAGTTTCAGAAAGCTTCCAAAAAGGCCATGCAAACTCTCGGTATGGCGAAGAGATCATTCAAGTATGTGAACAGATAATCGTTTGATAAATCGATTTGAAAGATATTGTACAGAGCATATACCAGACTTCGCCTCATACCAAGTGAAATATATTGACAGCCCAGAGAAGGTCCAACGCAGAGAAACTAATGCATCTGGGGCTATATTCGCTGTACTGCCAACGTAAAAGATGTGACTTGATTGAAACCTTCAAGATACTAAACGGATGGGACTGCGTTGAGGCCTGGACTTTCTTCCAAGAGAACAGTCCGCTTGGACGTACCAGAGGGCACTCTGAGAAGGTATCCAAGTGGAGAGCTAGGCACCAGATTAGGCGGAGTTTCGCGCTTCGATTCGGGGTATGGTTGAACAACTACATGACTTGCAGTCACATTCGTAACCGTTCACTTTGTCCACACACGAATTTGTGTAATTTTCATTAGGGCACGTGATGCTTTCACATTCATTAATATATACAACCAAGAACAACCAAGATATGTATTCAATCTGTATGTCTAAATTGGTGCAGGTCGAATATCAAATTATGTTTCAACAAAACGAAGTTTAATCAATCAAAATGTTAGTAAATAGTGCCATAAAAGTTGTTGCTGCGATTTAATTTTCGAATTGGTTCAACAACAGTTGCACCGGCTAAATCAACACGCAACTCGAGTATTGTCGAGTTGTGGACCAGCATGCATTATACGACTGATCCATTTTTAATCAAATAAACACACAAATTGAAGGACTATATATTATTCTCAAACATTTTATCTGTTTTTTTCTCGGGACTGAATATCATTGTCTGCAGTTAACCATCTGATAGCAATAATAAAAAATAATAATAATAATAAAATACGATATTTATATCAAACAAGACATGCATAAGAGCACCATCCTAAGCTAAGGACATGTTATATAACAATCACATTTAAAACTCATGCCCCACGTGAGTGAACGGTGAAAAGAAACTAGTAGACGTCCTAAATCAAAACATTTCAGCCAAGAACGTCAGAAACAATAAAGGTAAAGGTAAAAAATGTAAGTTTTTATAGAGCGCGGTATTCAGTACTTAGGGGACTGCTCAAAGTGTTTTACACTTCACCCCCAAGGCCATTTTAAGCCACGCTGCAATTACTGCGCGAAGATTATTCGTTCACATATCCACCACTGACTCTATTGCCAGATACTCATTTATACAGCTGAGTGAATTGTGGCAACGTGGGGTGATCAAACTTGCCAAAGGCTCGAAGCGACCGCAGTGGGATTTGAAACTGGGTTCTCTCAATTGAGATAATACAACATTTCCCCTCCTGTTAAAATATGGTCAGCTTTTAACAAGACACAAAGCGCAAACGTCTTTCCTACATATAGCTAATATTGCATTTTCTTAGCTGTTTTAATATATTGTTTTAGCAATAGTTTGTATTTAAACAAGAATGGAGTAAATTTTTTTTACAAACTATGCCGTCTCTGAGTGGTTTCCAATACTCTAAACTGATTTCTATATACTGTAGCCAATGGATCGCAAAGCAGTGGAGTCAGTTACCTTTACGTTTCTCTTAACCACATTAGTACACAAATCTTGCTCGGGTTTTGTAATTACCAAAACCATATATATATAAATCATAATAATAATTATGAATAATACAAAACATGTATTCTGATGCAAAATATGGCAATATTGAATCAACAGTAATTACTAGTGTCAGGCGCGCAGATAGCGGTTAGCACGTGCTTCCACGTCAATATGGCAAAATTAATAATTGTGTTTCCTCTTCGGAGTTAAGACGTCCACCCCACCACGAATGGTATGTTCCTAATCTGCACATACCCGGTATTAAAGACCCTCAATTGTGCGGACATCACATAAGGCTTACCCGCTCAATCAATGGCAACCTCCCAATCGCTACACTCGCTGCGTGAGATTTAAATTACAGCCAGTCGTTGAACGCTGCGCATAAATTGTGAAGTAGCCATGCAGCGGCAAGGAAAATGGGTGTTGTTGACGTCGATGAACCGTTACCAGCTGCCGAGCAAGTGGGTGAAGTGATGGTCGAGGTGAAGAACATTCTGACATTCGACCGGAAAGTCTGCCCTTCCTAGACCTAGCTGTGGACACCGGAAGTGGTCGACAACACAAATGGTGGCATTGCTTGACCACAACGTTAATAGGGATCATGCCTCAGTTAGACTTCCTGGTGTGTTACACACGAATGTAGGGCATAGTAAGTTTGGATATAGGACATTTAAAAAAAATCATACGATCTGACATAAGTGCATTTGTGCACGGACATTACCAGGTTTGCTGGCGGAAGCTGTTGACAGTGAAATGGTGGATTTTTAGATGATTTTAATAGGCGGAAGGATATTTGTGATTTGTTTGGCGATTAGACACGTGTGCGTCGTAATTCATGCCAATGTTGGTAAACATTGAGGGGTATCGCACATACAGGCATATTACAAGAGTTAGAAATGTCCAATTTTGACAAAACTCGACCAGCATGTCAGTGGGATGATGACAGCGGCTGGTGAAAACTTTTAGAATTTTTGATGGTCACGTTTTCTTATAATTTTGCAAAACGTTAACATGGCCACCAATGGGAAATGTAACTGTATGCTGAACCCAATAGCTACCCGGGAAGAATGTGGAATTGAGGTGACAAAGATGCGCAGGCATTGATACGATGACGTTGCCAACATGGCTGGCTGGATCTGTCTCGGTCAGACAAGATCCAGTCGTGCGAACGCACTGTATACATTCAAGTCTGTATACACATTCGCAGTGATTGCCCTGGAATATTTGGAAGGAAATATGGACGGTAAAGCCAGACGCAATTTTTTTCTATCAAAAAGTTTGACTTCATCATGACATAAAACTAGTGACTATTGAACGTGCCCTCCAAAGTCTGACCACATTCCTACAGTGTGACAGTGGAGGCAGCCAACGAGGCAAGCGCCCAGCTACACCAGGAGAGGCCCGACACCAGAAGTATATGACAATACCGTAAAGCTAGCAGGAACATCTGAGGCGAGCAGGCTGCGCAATCCTGGTAGACATAGGCACCGTGAGAACGTGCCCACTGACATAATTGGCACGCCCAGCCAGTATTGGAGGAGGATAGTGTATCTGTCGTTCATGGATCACTTGCTGCAGGAAATGGACACACGTCTATTAGTAGTCCAGGATCGCTGTGTGGCACAATACCTCAACACCTTAGCACATTAAAACTAAGTCCTTTTTATACATACATGTGTTTTATACTGAAGGGACACAACTTCACATCCACCTTTTACCAGGGATCGGGGGTCAAGAATGGGGTGGCGGTTTTTCTTCGTGAAGAATGATCGTTCTTTTTACATTTTATGTCTACTTCAAAATGCACCAGATTGCAAATTATTAGTTTTGCTTTAAAAATGGACACACAGACCCCCTTTACTTGTGTGCCTCCACGTGTATTTATCGTTAGTTACGCCCTTGAGTGTAGCTTGCGACATTCTATTATATATTATAAAAACAATGGATGTACGTTTGCCGTATAACAAGGAAAGAGAGAGTAGAGTGACCAGATAAAAATTATACTTGCTTTCGTTCGCTGTTGAGAGCAGGCCAGTATGCAGGCCTAGGTACACTTGGTACAAATTAGTCGTCTTTCGACAGATTTTTGTATACCATTTACATTAAAAATCAACATCAACATTTTTGATGACCCATCGAACAAATCTGACAGTCAATGATGGCGCCATCTATCATAGTCTGAAGGCACACCCCCAACAGTGGCGCCACCCAGCACGCAACCACTGCAACAATTGATTATAAATTCAAAATGAACAGTTACGGAGTGATATAAAACAATCGGTTGGCTCGGCAATGCGATTGTTGTTTACGACGTGTTACGTCGTTGCAACAGTGAACTTGACTGCTAAACATAGTTCAAATAAAAACGAACGTTATTGTGTTTCTAGACACATTTTCGATGCAAACACCATCCACAATTGTATGCAATTAAAATTGAGAAATTTCCTGAAAAAAAATTTGAAGTGTGCCAAATGAAATAAAAATGTGCAGAATCTAAGCATCAATTGTAAGTTGTGGCTGTGGTGAAATGGTCAGTGATGCAATTATGCGAATTAATGTCACGAAACAATTATGTGAGCGCGTTCAGGCATTATTTTGCTAATGGGTTTTCACATTGTTTCGTGAATTAATATTAAAAAAGAAACTGGATTCTCGTCACCGCCCTACTGCTGCTGCCTCCTTTTTTATTATTTACTCTTTAAAAAATATTATTTAAAAACGTTTGTTCGGTTCTGTGAAGAAATCTCTGTCCGAAGTATTGTTATTCTCTTTCGGTTCACTCTTTATGCATCATACAAGGGATGTATGTGCATTTTACAGAGTCTCATATAAGAACAATTCCCCTTGCTTTGTATAGTCTTTACGCAGGTTCGTTTACACAATACCAGTCTCAACCAGTATACATGCTATTCAGTTGTATACCTGTGATACAAATTAATGTAACCATGGCCAAACCTACACGATATTCATAAATACATTGTGTTTACTTCTTGCTTGTTTCTAGTCAATTTATGTGTAACACGTACGTTCCATAGTCCATTGACGTAAATTCATCATTTGAATTTAAAACTTAAAAGATATTTATGCGGGCAACGCTGCCGGTTATATTTTGGATTGCACGGTAAGCCGATCTAACCACGTGACAATTTCTTAAAATAAAATGCACGCATAATAATTAGCCTCTCTCTAATGACCAAAGTTTACGAAGGTAAAAAATATGTTGCTCTCGATATCTGAAAATGTTTTTCCCCATCCTCCTACCCCTTCCACACCAGTGTTTGTTTGATTTCTGGTTGGGTTGGTTTAGTAACTTTGAATGATATATGTTGCATAGATACAGATAAGTGGTCGTGGTGTCAGTACCCCTACCTTTGCTGTTATTTTGTATGCTAATTATATAGGCTAGGTCAGAACTGTTTTCATATTGAATATACATATGTATATACAATGTATTCCATTTAACCATTTGGCTCATTATAAAGCTCGTATACAACCATACATTTGATTTTGTTGTTTTCAGCAAACGAGCCACGGTTATTGACACGGTTCATATTTACACCTGTCTGATTATCCAGAAAGCAGAGCAAGAAAACCTATATGATTATCCGAGAACTACTATGTTACGTTTTTGGTTGACCACATTTGGTAATAATCAACGGTACATTCTCCGGGGAGTCACTATCCACGGCACATCCTCCAGGGCGTCACTCTCGACGGTACATCCTCCGATGAGTTGCTCTCGACGGTACATCCTCCCGGGAGGTACTCTCCACGGTGCATCCTCTGGGGAGTCACTCTCTACGGTACACCATCAGGGGAGTCACTATCTACGGTACATCCACCGAGGAGCCACTATCTACGGTGCAACATCCGTGAAGCCGCTATCGACGGTCCAGCCACAGGGGAGCCGCTCTCGACGGTCCAACCATTGTGAGAAAAAAGGCAGTATATACACAAATAAATATATAGAAAAGCATGTTTATTCAAAAGAACAACATCAACCCATCAGACAAATTGTATAACGTTAATTTATCAAATACGAAGATATTGCTTTGCGTAGAACTATGCTCATATGAACAACCGCAATGCAGTTGTGCAAAAACGTGGCCTCTGTGAATATGATAGCGCGATAATTACACAAGCATAATATTCCTTAGAGCTCACCCTCCAACATACAACTAAACGTTGTGGGACTGTGGAGAGTATACATAGCTAACTCCCAAACAACAACAACTAGGTTCATGCAAATAAATCGCAGTAGTGGGATCACTTTGTTACACTGAAACATTTATATATGCTTTGTACAGCATATTTTTACAACCTTAGTACGAACCTATATATCATGCAAATATTACAGGATAACAAATGTTTGCTGCCCCGATATTAGTACCGTATGTTGCAATCTATTCAATATCATCACTTACATTGTATCCCTCACATTCACTGGCTTATCAGCTGCTAAGTGGAGTAAATGAATTATATGAGTCAGGGAGACTCCTACTAAGACCAAACTCGATCTCTATCGTAGGAACCACCCAACTGATAAATACGAAACTAAATAAATGGACACATTTGAACACATTAGATGACAAAACCAACAAATATATATATAAAAAAAAACATGTTGACTCTATAAAATATATCTAAACACTTTTATATGTACATCATATACTACAAGATGTATGTGCATTAAATAAATAAGCCTAAGCTAAACATTTGTTTTTTTAAATAGTTGAGACTATCCTATTTAACATACTGACAGAACGTTACATTATGTTTTGGTGGTCAATGGTTCGAATGTGTTCCTTAAAATCATGCAGCATAATGTAGACATATAAGACAAAACACACAACAAAGCAAATTAAAGAGCACTGACTTACATGCATGTATACAAATACAGTTCAATATAAAATAAGTGTTATTACATGGCAATGTTGAACATAATTTAATATTATGTTCATTAGCAGATTCCATATCATTCTTTCATGTTGTGACGAGCAATAATCTAAAATATATGAGCCATTTTGTAAAATGTATCTGGCATATAAATATTATGAAGATAGACAATCCTCTATTAATCATTAACCGTTTACGTGATCACAAAGTGAAAAAAGCAATCATAAATTGGTCATAGAGAAGTATGTTCAAAGTGTGCATGTACAGACATGCCCAGTTAAATAAACAGGAGGAAGGAGATACTCCTGATGGAGATGAAATAAAGGAGGGTGTGGAAAGGGAGTAGATTCCCTCCTACAATAGGGAGTTGTTTGAAAAACGAAGGCTGTAAGGGTGCCATTTTATGCATTATATAGCGACTTGTTATAGAAAATATGGAACTGTTTCAAAAAGATGGAGATTACATGAAAATTATGGAGAAGCAGATACAAATGCAAAATAATTAGCTGAAAAAAAGGAACTTTCCTCCAAAAAGGAGACTTGGCACCCATGCCTGCAGCTGCCATCCTTAGAAGTTCTCGTTAGGTTTGGATGCAATGAACGTCTTTGCTGCACAGCTGGCCTGAGGTGTGGTCCGGATTGAAAAGCAATGGCGGGGCACATTTCGTGCTGACCCCACGTCCACCGAAGCAACGCACCATCCACTCACACCTGTAGGGGTGTCCCAGGTAGAAGTCGTTACTCCCGGAGTATTTTGGTTTCTTTGAATGTTCTATGCAGACTGCCGTTTCATCTGAAGACACAATAGCCAACGTGATAGGCCTGCATCCATATCCAGGTAACAGGGAACACGTTGCCCCAGTTCACTGGTACCTGGCGATAGACAGTTGTAAAATAATGTGAATGACAACCCCCAGTTGAGTTGGTGCTGGAATGAACACGTCTGTCGGGGGGTGGTGGGTGGGTAGATGGGGGAAGGTGAAGGGTAAAGTGTTTTGAACATTACTATTATACACATGTCTTGTTATTATTATTTAATCAACGTCCTTATCATATATATGTCAATGTTTATTTAAAATATATTCATACTGCATATGCAGTGCTTCTCCGTCCATGCTGTTGTTATATATCAGGCCCCTCCTCAGAGTTTTGAAAAGGGGGGTTCGCGCATACACAATCAGCCGACGATTTCTAGAATGATTTCTGAAAATTTTTACAGTTAAAATAAATTCTCTCAAAAAGAGGAATTCGAACGAACCCCCGCCCAAGTGAGGACAGGCATGTATTTATAACATCTTAAAGGAAAGTAAACCATAATTAATATATCTTGCTGAATTAAAACCTCATCACTGCGAACTCGAAGTTTGATCAAATGCAATGTCATTGTTATGAAGGAAAGCTTTGCAAATCTAATTAAATGTAAAAATCTAAAATGTTCAAACATATGATCTTTACTAGCTGCTCACCTACAAAAGGTGACAAAGAAACATGAGAGACAATACTTACCGATTGCGCAATGAGCGGTTCGGGGTATGGTTGAACAATCACATGACCTGCAGTTACATTCGTAACCGTTCACTTTATCCACACACGAGTTCGCGTAATTTGCATTACCGCACGGGTTGCTTTCGCATTCATTAATATCTACAACAAGGAACAACCAAGATAGGTATTCAGCCTATATGTTCAAATTGGTGCAGGTCGAAAATAAAAAGTTTTTCAGCATGTATGAAGTTTAATCAATGAAAATGTATAAGTACTGTCATTAAATGCAGTGAACATGTAGGATATATTGCTACGTGGCTCCACTTAGGTACTGGGAGATTAGAAAGATCTGACTTAGGTTAAGTCAAGTGACTTACGCTAGACGAACATTATACAATATTTGCTGCTGCGATTCAATTTTCGAATCGGTTCAACAGTTGCTCCGGCCAAATCAACACATAACTCGAGGTTTCGTGAGTTGCGGACCAGCGTACATTACACGATTGATCCATTTTAAGCCAAATAAACACTTGAATCACAACAAATGTTTAGCAACGTTCAGTTGTCTGTGTTCGACAACTCTGTAGCTATATTGTATGCGTCAATTCCAACGGAATATGAAGGTCGACTCACTGATCTCGCACACAGAACCTGTGTATCCCGGCATGCAATGGCAGGTAACTTCTTGAGCGGTTTTGTAACATGTCCCACCATGTAGGCACGGGTCTGGTTCGCACGGATATAACTCTGGAACAGTGCTGATGTCGTTAGAAACCATCACTGATCATCACATTTGTTTCGTTTGTTGGTCATTCAGTCAATATAATATGGCAAATGCAACAATCCCCATCCTGGATTGCTTCTTTCGGGGTATCTCGCCAAGCCCGGGTAAAGGGGAGGGTTGGGCATGGGGCTAACAACCCCATCCTATAAAAACTAACCGGTTACATAAACCAATACCAGAGATCAAGCCAATTGTGGTAACAGGAATGAAGCAAGCCAGGAAACTGGAAGGATGAAGGATGCCAGTAAAACCCAGATGGAAGCTGACAGACCGATGGTGGATTTCCTGAAACTGAAGAACAAGATAATAGTCGCCTGCTGGAACGTCTGTACCTTGAACCTGACCGGCTCAGGTGGTGAGGGAGTTCGATAAGTACACCTTAGACATTTTTGGAATCAGTGAAGCAAGGTGGACAGGAACAGGGAAAATACAGCTTGCATTAGTCCACACCCTTCTCTATTCAGGGAGAACCAACAATCAGCACGCAGGAGTAGCCATAATATACCGAAGCAAACTGGAAAATAAAACACTTATCGAATGGAAACCCATGGGAGCAAGAATCATAACAGCTAAATTTAACTCAAGATACACCAAGCTCACTATCATATCGTCTTATACCCCTATTGAAGATGCAGAAAAAGAGGATAAGGATACTTTTTACGACAAGTTGCAAGAAGCAATACAAAGGGTACCGGTTCATGACATGCTGTTGGTGATAGGCGACCTTAATACCAGGGTGGGCAATGACAACGCAGGCAGATATAGCAACATGGACACACAAAGGTGTGGAATCATAAATGATAATGGACAGCACCTCTGCGAAGAAAACAAACTAGTCATCGGGGGACCATTTGTCATCATAAAGAAATCCACAAGAAAGCTAGGACTTCACCGGATGGGGCCACCACCAGCCAGATAGACCATATTCGTGTCAACAAGGAATGGAGGAGTTCACTGCAGGGGGTAAGGACAAGAAGTGGGGCATATGTGGCCCGCGATCACAACATAGTTACAGGAACAGTAACCCTAAAGCTGCGGAAGACCAAAAGAGGACAGGAGAGGGCAAAACAGCTTGACTCTAAGAGGCTGCAGAATGATGAGGTCAAGACTGCATTCCGGCTTGAGTGGAGAAATTGATTTAGCGCCCTGGAGGAATAACAAGAAATTAATATAGCCAACTCCAATCAAGCAATCCGTGAAGCAGAAGTAAAAGTCCTGGGATACAAGACAAAAAGGAAGGAATGGATGAAGCAGGACACTTGGACAAAGATTTCAGAAAGGAAACAGACCAAGCAGAAAATTAATCCAACCAGATCGCAAAGGCTGAAAGAAAAACTGAAAAGCAAATATGCCGAGCTGAACAGACAGGTTAAGAGGATGGCTAAAGCAGGTAAGAAATCTTTCATGGAGGGACTTGCAGAGGAGGCTGAGGAAGCAGCTAGAAAACAAGACCTTAATACTCTATTTGAAACTGACTGAAAACAGTAATGTACCAGTCAATGATACAACTGGAAACCTCCTTTCAAGTGAAAGAGGGAAATTGGAGTGTTGGAAAGAACAGTTTCCAGATCTTGAACAGGCCAGAGCCAACAGAGACAGTTCAGATACGAGCAGCTGAGGAAGACGTGGATGTGAACACAGACCCACCAACACTTGAAGAGGTGAAAATGGCCATAAAGGTGATGAAGAATGGAAAGGCCCCAGGCTCTGATGGAGTGACAGCTGATATGTTGAAGATACAGTCACACCCAGACTTCTGACACAGAACTTCAGTGACATCTGGGAAACAGAAAACAGAGGATTGGAAGATGGGGCTGATAGTAAAATTACACAAAAAGGGAGACTTATCCAACTGCAACACCTGGAGAGGTATCACCTTCTATCACTCACAAGCAAAGTCTTTAACAAAATTATTCAGGAAAGACTGACCAAGGCGCTGGAGCAGCACATCAGGGAAGGACAAGCAGGCTTCAGGAAAGAGAAATACTGCAGCGACCACATATATACTCTTGAGGCAGATACTAGAGCAGAGCAAAGAGTGGAATAGACCCCTCTATTTTATATACTTTGAAAATGGTTTTTGACAGCCATTACTGGGAGTCCTTATGGAGCATCTTGAGACACTACGGAGTTCCTGCCAAGCTTGTCAAAATCACCAAAATGCTGTATGCAGATTTTTCAGCACAAGTGATATGCAGCAACAGTTTGACAGATACATTTGAAATCAAAACAGGTGTGAAGCAAAGCTGCATGCTCTCACCATTTCTGTTTCTGCTGAGCATGGACTAGATCATGCGAAAATTAGAAAGTGCAGACAGGAGAGGGATTAGAAGGACGGTGACAAGTCAGCTAGAGGGTCTGGACTTTGTAGATGACATCTGCCTAACATCCCACCACCTCTCGGACATGCAGTCAAAGACAGAAGAGCTTTCCACTATAGCACAAAAGATTGGACTCAAAGCCAATGAAACAAAGACCAAGCACATGACGATGAATAGCAAGACAAACGAACCAATAAAACTATAAGGAGAAAACATAGAAGAGTTGGAGGAGTTTGTGTATCTGGGATCCAAGATTACTGCCGATGGAAGTTCCAAAAGAGAAATGCGTGCAAGACTGTCGAAAGCTGGCTAAGCATTTGCTAAACTCAGAAGCATCTGGAAATCTGGGAAAATGTTTCAGAAAACAATGTTCTTAGTATCTTCCTTTATGGATCAGAATCCTTGAAAATGACAAAGACTATCAACCACAGGCTTAGTCTTTCAGAACAGATGCCTTCGCAAAATACTCAAGATATTCTGGCCTAACAGCATCTCCAATGCAGAACTCCGCAGAAGAACATCAACCCAGCCCATTACATTGGAGATAAAACAACGCAGATGGCAGTGGATTGGCCACGTCTTGAGAATGCCACAGACAGCAATAGTCCGAACTGCTCTCAGATGGACACCAGATGGAAAACGGGTGAGAGGAAGACCGAAAGAAACCTGGAGAAGAATGGTGGATCTAGAAATGTAAGAACCTGACCTGGGGAAGCTCGAGAAAACATCAAGAGATAGACTGCAATGGCCTGCTCTGGTGCCCGCCTTATGCGCACTTCCGCACGAAGAGGATTAATTAAGTAATGTGACAATTAACAAGTTGTTTTAGTATTATAATGCACTATATAAAATAAATACACAGAAACATAGCAACACAACTATCACCGACAGAAATCAGTGTGTGCTGTATGACTCCAGTTAAAAAAGTGGAGTTGTGATACAATGTATTCATATTTAACATGTAGTTGATATTTAATCATGTTAAATTCTAAGATACACCTAGACATGTGTACTTGCCTTTTCCACAGTGCAGTCCAGTGTAATTTGAAGGACATATACATTTGGCGCCACCTGTGGTATCAATGCATGTCCCACCATTCTGACAGTAATCGCCAGAGCACCACTCTGTAGCAGAAGAACGTTATATACTATTCTCAAATATTTACTACATTAGAGGGCATAGCGGTTGTGAGATGTTATCTGGTTTTGTCTTATGTCAATGTATGCAATTAACTATCAGATGGCAATAATAATAATAATAGTAACAATAAAATATGATATTTATGTCAAATAAGACATGCATAACAGCACCACCCTAAGCTAAGGACATGTTAGATAACATTTAAATATAAACCATCTCCGGGAACTTCTGAAGAGAAACTCATAGACGACCTACTACAGTGGCTTATATATGATGTTGCTAAGGGGGTGGCCAAAGGCGGGAGGGGCAAGCTTAGACAACCATTACTACCATGTAGCGGCGCAACAGAAAAAAAACTGGGGGAAAAATCAGAACATTTAAGCCAAAGGGGCGTGGCCCAATCCCCCCAAATACGCCACTGACCTAGCATGCCCACAGTCTAGTTAATACCACTGCAATTAGTCACCTAAGTCACATGTCTTTCCTTTGTAGCCTGGTGCACAGTCACACATGAAGCCACCCTGATTGTTTGTACAGTTTCCTCCATTGGCACACGTAATATCAGCACACACCTTGACGGCTGCAATATAACCACAGAAAATGAATGTTCATTGGTTAAAATGTATGATTTGCAGCTTTCATACCATCTGACAAATATAGCTATGTCTTAATGTATACAACTGTGTGAACTGTGGCATTGTGGAGTGAACAAGGTAACACAGTCTTTGACATTTAGTAAGATTATTTGAACACTAGAGCTCTTAATTGAGAGTCCAAAGAACTAATCATCATAAGCTACCACGCCACACTGGTGATATACACAAGACAACGGTCTGTAGTATGGATTGGACCACTGAGCATATTAGATATACATGCACAGTTACATAGATGACATTTTTTTATTTACACACAACGTTTTTGATGACTGAGATTGAACCATTGCCATAGTTGAAATACATGGGTTATGATTACTATGAAAGACACTACATCATAATAAATTAGAGTCAGGCTAGTTGCATCGAGAAACACTACACGTGATGTTGCTAACATCTTGAAACACGATGAGATGGTGGTCCAAAACTTACGAATCTGTTCTGCGCAATCGACATTATCAGGGAAATCGGAGTCATCTGTGTATGGGTTGAACACATGATTTTCATGCATGTAGACATTTTGCTCACGCTTATATGTTACATATGGTTTACAATCGTAGAACTTGTTGCAGAGGTATGGATGTGGCACGAGGTTGCCAGGTGGCAGGTCTTCCTTCTTACAAATGGTGGCGGTATCTGAAAACAACCATTATGGTAAACTCAACAATTTGTATTTCAAACTCAGTAGAGCATTTACCAGTGCTTACGTATTATGGATGAAAATAGCAAATTGGTAGTTAATAAATCTATGATCTATGAAGTCCTAAAATAAATTTATATATTAAGTTCATAATTATCAACTGAGAGCATTCTACATCATCATCATCTACTTTTATATTTAGAAACAAAAGAAAAAGTGTGAAAACATTGTGACATACAATGTGTAACCTATTTATAGTGGCTTTCTCATAGTTCCACCATGATTGAATAGTATACATTACGCAGGGCTTCACATTTGAAAACAACAGGCGAGCGATAAATCGCTCGCCTAAATATGCCAAATTAATTTAGGCGAGCAATTTGTTAGTTGTTTTTTACCATGTGGTGGCGCCACCATTTCACATTCGGATTCTGTCGTTGTCGCCATGAAATTTTAATTGGTGCTTGTTGGCGCTGACTTTTGTACAAAGAAATAAATGTTTACTTTAGTAAACCCCATACATTGCAATTGGTGAAACGGTTTTGAATTGCAACATGTCACTGATTACCGTAGGCGTAGCCTAGACAAGGCCAGTGGCAGTGCCGTGGCAGTGTATTGTGCCCGGGCCGTGGCCACGACACTGGTTTCGTCTGCGACTTCGCTTAGGCGGTTTGAAAATTGTAATTGAGATTCACAAATACGCCAAGTATAAGAATTAGAGATGTATAGTCATAACTCATAAATGCAGCTTAGTAGGCAACACCAATATAAACTGGGGTGAAATGGCATGCTTCCATTGCATCATAATGCCAAGCGCACAACTCAAACTCGGTGCGCAAAAATATGAATTTGTCATCCACACATGAAACAGTGAATCAATGTTAAGTGGTACCGGAGATGTGCGTCGTTAATTTATGTGTTCAGAGCGGTTGAAAGACGAAGTGGAAGAATTACTAAAATTATCGTTTTCAATGTCTAATCAACTTTTACACTCCGTGTCAACTCATACATTTTCGGTAGTTCAGATCCAGGTTATTATTTTCGATTCCCATTACAGTGTAGTCAGTCGATCAGATCGTAGTGAAATATTGTTGATCACTTAACTATTCCATAACTGTACATGTATTTTATTCAGTTCGACATACAACATTATGTGACATTTAAACATAATACACATCGACGTTAGTCCACTAATTTGATAACTTTTTATAAACCGCGCGGCCAGCATAGCTTCGATGGTGTTATTGCAATCTTGGTGCAGCGGGCTGCGATTGCCATCGCTGGTGACGGATGATATGTGAACTCCGAATATTGGAGCCCGAACACTGCGTTATAAAGAGGTTAGACTTTCCCAGTGAATCTAATACTCAAGAAACTACATGTCAAGATTAACACTTGCAGGCAGCGAGCGATTCTAACAATCGACGCCAGCGATAAATCGCTCCCTAGATTATTGATTTGCCCAAGCGATAGGGAGCGAAAGCGATCGCTCGCCTCAAACGTGATGCCCTGATTATGAATTATTAATGAACACTAACCAATATCATTACCCAACCGACATCATGAATGTACCAAACAAAAGTTGCTTTGCTTTGTGTAAGTTTTTCTGTGCTATTATGCATAAGACTACTTGGTGAAAAAAGCCTGAACAGAGGCTTCATGTGAAGACAACTGATCCACTGTATTAATTCCAGACTGGCTGCTTGTGGGACAATCCACGGAATAAGAGGTATTTCACAGCATACCATACTGTATTCTGCAAGTCCTTCGTCTTGCTCCTTTTACTGTGCATTATGCTACGATGGGATGTTTCGAACAATGTTTTTGTTTTCAGTTAGAGGGTTGGATGAGTCGATCAATCAGGTAAAGTCTACAAGTTCCAAAATGCTGATAACTATATAGACAACATGACGAAAACATAATTAAACACATACCTATTATGCAGTCGCCAAAAGGTTTCGCTGAAGAGCATCCACATTTTGGACACACGCACAGATAGGTGCCTCCTGGTTGGTCGTAGCATGTCCCACCATTCTTACAGGGAAGTCGCTGGCAACTGCCTACAAGTCACATACACATTACCCATATAAATAATGTCAAATGTATGTAAAACGTAACATTTACAGTAGAGGTGGTTAGACAATGACTTCACAAAATGGAATCAACCAGAATTTACTTACCAAATAACTAATGCGTTCTGCTTTTATAAAACTTAGAGCAATGGGAGTATTTCATTGTACATATTAGTCTAGCAATGTACTGAATCAGTGCCTTTCTATGCTGCTCATTTCACAGTTTTATTAATATTATGAAGGTACATATGCTGTGAATTAGTGAAAAGATTCTTGGCAGTATTTGTGCGTTTCCTCACATGCAACAATGATTCAACTTCACGTGTATTCCTATTTTTTACATTATGTACTAGTGGGGAGCTATACGAAGACACTAGCATGTTAATGACAAAGTAAACCAATATTATAACAATGTACATCTGCTCAATGTTGCAGGGTCCTGATTCTTTGTTGTTACTTGTTACACAATACTGGGTGTTTCTACCTGCTGCAGCTACTGTAGCTTCAGTTCTGCTGCAGTTGCTGTTGTTGTTGCTGCTGCAACAACTGTGTGTGTGTGTGTGTGTGTGTGTGTGTGTGTGTGTGTGTGTGTGTGGTGTGGTGTGGTGTGGTGTGGTGTGGTGTGGTGTGGTGTGGTGTGGTGTGGATATGTGTGGGTGTACGTGCGTGTAACGGTGCATGTGTGCGTGTGGGTACCAGTATGTGTGTGTGTGCGTGTGCATGTGCGTGTGTAAAGAAGACATAGCGCTACTATTGTGGATATGCACGATCACTATCAGTTATGATAATACAGCACACATTTATCTCGTCCTCAAACAGGACATAAATTGATTAAAACAGAGTATAAGTAGAATTGCCTGGTGGATAGGTCAGCACAGTTGGTGGCGCAGTTGGTAGCGCAGTTGGTGGTACAGTTGGTGGTACAGTTGTTGTAGTTCTGTCTGCTTGTTCAGTTGGTGTCGTGGTAGTTTCTGGCAAGGCTGACAAAATGCAAAGAACACAGAAGTAAAATATGGTATTGCTACCAGATACTTTTACGTGCTGATACTGGCTGACACTACAATTCAATGAAGTTTGGTTTCTAGCCATCACCAGCATAAGTGGCCATATGTTTTAGGCACCACCTCAGAAATGCAAAAATTATTCAACTTAGCATGTATTCCTATTTATTACCTAGCTTACTTGTTATACTGAAGATACTAGCATGTTAAAGAAAGTAAACCAATATTACAACAAAGTACATCTGCACAATGTTGCATGGTCGCTTTGATTCTTCATATGTACGTACGTATGCATAGCAGACATAACGCTACAACTGTAGATATACACGATCATTTCAGTTATGATAGTACAGCACATATTTATCTCGTCCTGAAACAGGAGAGAAATTTATTAAAACAGAGTATAAGTAGAATTGCCTGGTGGAGAGGTCAGCACAGTTGGTGGCGCAGTTGGTGGTACAGTTGACGGTACAGTTGGTGGCACAGTTGTTGGTACAGTCGGTGGCACAGTTGTTGGTACAGTCGGTGGCACAAGAGTTGTAGAACTGTCTGGTCGATCCGTTGGTGTCGTGGTGGCTTCTGGCAATGCTGAAAAAACATAAAGAACACATAATTAAAATACTGTGTTTCCACCAGATACTATTATTTGCTGATACTAGCAAACTCGACAAATGCTGCAATGCAGTATGGCTTAGACATCACCTGCACCATAGTCATCACAGAAGTGGTCGTACGTTTAAGGACACAAGTTCAAAGCATTGTTTTTTCGTGGTAGTCAACAAAAACAAAATTGCAATCTACATTTAATTTTTTGTCTTTGCTATAGGAGTCAGACCACTGTAGAGAATTGCATTGGTGGCCATGTTAACATTTTGTCTGATTATAAGAAAACGTAACCATCAAAATTTCTGAAAATTTTTCACAGCTACTGCCATCATCTCATTGACATGCTGACCAAATTTTGTCGAAATCACATACCTCCAGTTCTTTTAAAATGCCCCGACATGCGATGCCCATCAATTTTGACAAAAATAGCCATGTATTCATGCGCCCAAGTGGCCCATAGCAGAAAAATTCCCATAAATCCCTCCGCCTGTTAAACTCTAAAAAAATGCACCATTTCACAGCCACCCTATAGATAATAGTTCTATCATATATAGACCTAGGCATAATCATCCGCCCCACTCTTGAGCTTGGGGTGTAAGTCGATGCCGGGTTTTTTCCAATGCGCAGATTTGGGCTTTCCATAGCCAAATGGCTACGAAACTAATAACTTAAGTTTTAAAACCGATACGCACTAACAGTTCCACGTGTGTATTCCGTGACATACAACCGACACTTGGACGTCAAGAAACAGAAGAAATGTTCTCCAAATAATTATTAATGAGTACATTTGTCGGTCAGTGACGGTCACATAGAAAAGATTTCATAAATAGCCGTCATACTGTGCATGTGATGTTGCCTTTGGGTCATATGGTCAAACGCGATTTCGTGTAGAATGAGGCCAGAGTGGGCCAGCAGTACAGACATAAATAAAACACCTGTTAATAAGTTAGTAGTTTATAGGGGGATGATTAATGATGTAACTCTATGGCCAGCAGACGGCAATTCTTAGTGTAACCTTATATTGATCTACAAGAATCCCATTTGGTAATCTCGCTCACACAACATCCGGTTATATAAAAATTTTGACAAGCACATGCATTCTGACAAAAAGGTAATAATTTCACATTTTTACATGGTTATTGTCAGGTAACTTTAGTTATATACATATAAGAATGCATACATACATGAAATATGTGTTTATTGCTCTGTTTATGGCGTTTTTGTAAGGGTTCACATTTCATGAAAATGCGTACTTTTATCATGTTTCGTACAACTACGTAAGCAAACGACTGACCTTAACCGACAGAGATATCAACCAATGAATAGTTGTAGACGCTATACAGAATTTGGTGGGCCTGTCTGAAGAGCTTTTCATCGAGGTAAGCGTTTGTGAACTTTGATGTTGAGTAATATAGTGTAAAACAATGGTAAATAATACATCTACTGAAGCATTGTCCGGATTTACGGATACTTTAGTATATTAGCTTTATAATGATATGTATATTATGACTATTGTCTGATGTGCAAAAAAACCAAGTCGAGTTTGAAAAACAGGCATGCCACGCTCAAATTTAGGTAGCGCCGCCGGCGTTGGCATTCATAGCCCAGCTCCAGGTGTCGCCCAGCGCCCTCATTCATTGTGTCTGGTATGCTCGTCATGCAAAATCATAAATACTGCTGATAACTTTATTTGTGGACTAGTAATAAAAGTGCACGATTGTTATAGTTTGTTAGTCAAATTAAGTGATAGTTTTATGGTTTTACAAAGCTATTGGATGGGTCTCAGACTTTATCATGGTTCGGAGCGCCGTGCGCACTTTGCCACTGCCACGTGGTTGACACCATTTTTAGCTATTCAAATTCCACAGAATCGAACTATTTATAACTGCCATCTGATGAATTTAATGCAAACATAGTAATTATAAATGTGCAGTTGTTGCATGTCGTTCATTATTTTTACTGTAGCACTTGTTAAAATGAAATAGTTTCACAGTTTAACAAATATATTCGTAACTTCCAGCACTTCGACTGCACCAGACGTGATATTTTTCAATTTAAATCCACGCCATCTGCACTTTTATAATTATGTGCTGATAATTTTACATATATATTTTCATGTAGCTTATGTTATTTTGGATGTCCTTCTCTTATATTATGTTTCATTGGGAAAGAAATTAAGTAAAATGAGACTTTGTTTTAAGCTAAAAAAAAATTATGGAATGGCCCAAATTCGTATTCTGAATTAAATATTACAATTGTAAAATGTACTGTTTTACTGTCGCACACAACTGTGTTACTTATTTAACCTTACACAATATAAAAGATTCCACTGATTTGGTACCTTGGTACAATATTTTTTTGACTGTGCAAGGTTTATTATATAATTTGGAATACTGTGCAGGAAGGAAGTTATTATAATTAACAGTAGTAAAACAACATTACTTTTTTGCATCACACATATCTTAACATACATTTCTTATCTGCATTTCATGTTTAAGGATTCCACTACATGTTTGAAGAACACGGCGATAACACTAAAGATAAGTTTAGTAAAGATAAGTTTGACATTGTTTGAAATTATACATAACAATACTATTCATGTATATATATATATATATATATATATATATATATATATATATATATATATATATATAGCATAATAGTGGTTTCTGAATCACAACA
This sequence comes from Lamellibrachia columna, assembly GCA_963662155.1. Lineage (NCBI taxonomy): Eukaryota > Metazoa > Annelida > Polychaeta > Sabellida > Siboglinidae > Lamellibrachia > Lamellibrachia columna. The sequence continues at coordinate 45,664,794 of OY759263.1, read as the reverse complement.
CTGATAAAACATTGGTGCTTTGTGCATTAAGAACAGTGTGGTAATACTGCACTCCTAAAAAATTAATAGGCAGGCAAACTTAATGATTTGTGCAATCTTTCTTTCCAGAACATGCAGAAACCATCTTTGTTGGTGCTCAGGCACAGTTTTGTGCGTAGGTGCACCACAAAGCTTGTGAAGACTGTATAGAAATGTACACAGAGCCTACAGTGTCCAATGGACATCGACACATTACACATGCATGGATTTACGAAACAGTGAACTCTGATTATGTGTACACTTAGCCGAAAGTATCATGTGAACATTATAAACACAACTTCATGTTGAAGTGCATGACATTAATTTGAGACATTGAAATATGAATATTTCTGCACTGAGCCTGCACTGCCCTGAGAACACTCGCACAAACACTGGCATGGATTTATGAAAGAGTGAAATGTGAATATTGCTGTACTGAGACTTCTTCCTTATAGTTCCATTTATAACGAGGTAAAGCCGACTAATTCTTGTACTGCTGCATTGCTTTGTGTGTTGTCCTTTTCCATGTCTCCTTATCAGCTAATGTAAACAATATATAAACATTACTTCATGTTGTAGTGCAGGACATTATTTCATGAAACAGTAAAATTTATATGCCGAATGTGCAGTGTACTGTGAACCAGTTTTGACACAGTTAACTATAAAAAAATTTGCATTATGCATGCAGAACATTTCAAAGCTCCGTCAATGTATAATAAATTGTGTTATTTTTATGCAATGACTGTGTTGGTTTTTCCCAAAAAATTATTTCGCCATGCAAAAATATATTGTTCTTTATAATTATACAGTAAACAATACAGAATACAGAATTTATGCAAATGTCACATTACAATAAATTATGTCATCAAAATATCATACTGTAGTAAAGTAAATTATGTACACCATTTCTTAACTTATCTCAGTAAATTTACAAAGACCACTGCCATGCACACTTACTTATGGCTGAAATAGGTAATTTATCAACATAAATCGGTCAAAGGTCAATGGAGGTCAAATAATCAGATCATTAGGGTAAATATTATGGTCAACAATTATACAGCCTCTGTTGACTTGATAGCATCCCAATCCAGACTTAATAAAAATAAATAGGCCATTAAGACCCGTAAATAGGTCAAAGGTCAAGGTCAATAAACTAGGTCATTAATGGGTATTAAGGTCAATGTGTACATAAATTCTCCCTTAAACCCCTCCCAGATGCCATACGTCATACATAATTACTTAATTAGGCCATTTTTCAACATAAATAGGTCATCGTAGGTCAAGGTCAAATAAATAGGTCAATTCAAGATCATCTTCTTTACAATATGGGTGCGGGAAGTTTTTCATTCCGACGCTTTTGTGAATGTACGAAGGTGAGTAAGTTTTGTTTTGCGAATACTTGTTAAAAAGTACATATAATAGAAAGAAGAATTTTATATGAATAAAAAAGAACAGTACAATAATTACTTAGCTTTAAAATGATGTGCATATAAATTGCAGTGCACAACTGCCGTTTTTCAGAAAAACGTGGGCAACATGACCCGGTGCGCGCTAATTTGTTATGTTTTGTCGTTCGGAAGCTACGGTCGGTGGCTTCGCGTGAACGTATATTTTAAAGACCCTATTCGTATTTCTGCAATTAAATAATTGCATGTTTTGTTGATAAAAGTTATTATAAATATATTATTTTTGTCTATGCGTCAATATTTTTATGTTAAAAATTACGAAAGGTAAATTAATGCAAGGTGATTTGACACCGTCATGGCGTCATCTGCAATACTCGAATATGAAATCTTATCGAAGAATCGTAATCCAAGCAATCCATATTTCAACAATTAATGGCTGGCATGTTTTGTTTACTACATTTATTATAATATATATATATTTTGTTCTTTGAGCATCAGTATTTATTAATTGTTATGTCAGAAATGACGATTTACTAGGGGTTTTTTGGTGGCGTTTTAATTTTTATGGCATACCTTTTTTACTAACTTGGTTATATAATTTGTCAATTGTAATACCTGGTGTGAGTAATGTGTTTCTAAGGTATGCATTGATAATGAATACTTTATTATGGATAAAAAATAATGGTTGTTTATTTGTATTTCATATGGTGAATATTCAAAGATTCTGCACCAGCAGAGACGTTTGCATGGATTTGTACACATTACGGCTCATGAAATTATGAACATTTCTACAGTGCACCAGCACAGACGCTTGCATGGATTTGTACACATTACGGCTCATGAAATTATGAACATTTCTACAGTGCACCTTCATAGAGACTTTTGGACATTGCCTTTTTTGTGAAACTATGAGTGTTGCTGCACTCTTGGAATATGTTATAAAATTAAATATGGAATCTCTCACAGCAGTTTTAAAATGTTATTTCTTCACATACTCAAAACACATTCCAAACTGATGTCAAAAATACATAATTAAAAGGTCACAGCATTAAAGTAATTATTTGACAATTATCATTCCCATTTCCCTATTAATTACAACATTAGCAAGGAATGTCACATAATATTTAAGCTGATATAGTGATTCATTTTAACCCAAAAAAATTTTGCAAACCTATTTAACAATGGCAACATTAATACTGTAAATAGGTCAAATGTGACACGTAGGTCATAAAAATAGGAATTCACCAGGTTACATGCTACTGAAATAGATATATTGAACATTTTCATCACCACAAGTTTAATAGACCCATTTACAAATGAATTACTGCCATATCATGCTTTTACTCCCTATAAATAGGTCAAGTGTGAAATGTAGGTCAACTAATTAGGTATGCAAAAATTAGTAATTACAAGGTCACGTAATATTCAAGTTGGCAATTTCTATACATCAAAAGTGAAATAGACCCATTATCTGTTTAACAATGGCTAAATTATCCTATTAATCCACTAATATAGGTCAAATATAAAAATAACTGTCAAATACACGTAAATAGGTCAGATGTGAAATGTAGGTCAATTAATTAGGTCAATAAAATATGTATTTACCAGGTTACATAACACTGAAGTCAATACATTGACAATTTCCAACCCCTAACTGTTTAGTAAGCCCATTTACTATTTAATTACAACCAAATAATGCCCTTATTCCCAGTAAATAGGTCAACTGTCAAATGCAGGTCAACTAATTAGGTCATGTCAAGGTCAAATATTATGAACATTCGTTTGTGGGTCACATAACTTTTTATTTCACGTCAATGTGTTCAATACATCAAAAACTATTGCTATTTTCATATCAATAAAATGCAGTCCTCAGCATTCGGGTCACAAGAAATGGAACCAAATTGAATAGACATCAGTGTTAATTTCCTGAGATCAAAAAGTGGAATAACTTCGGAAATAATGAAGATATCAACAAAAAAGTGTTATCAAACTTCTTAGCCTTAGGACACTGTATCATGTGGAACCAATTAAGGTGTACAGGGCAAAGTGGATAATGGGCCGATTCTAGAATCGCCCCGGATGTCTCGCGGGTCATTGTGGGAATCCCACAATGACCCGCCCAAGTGGAGATGATAGATCTGTCAGTCGCTCGGCAATATTCGGATTGGTGAGACGTACATTGTTCGTGTTGCATATGTGTGGTTTATTTCATTACACGTGCTTGACTGACTTTTTGTTTGCGTACATTTTATGATCATTCTATTACATTGTTTGCGATAAATTATTTTGTGTTAAATGTTTGATTGATTGAATTATCTTCTCGAATAACAATTGTGACGTTTGACCATATACTACGCTATAGTACACATCGTATCGTTTGAATATGGCTAATGATCGTAAGACTTGCATGTCCGAAGTAGTGACCAATTTGCTATCAGTTCAAAATTTGAAAGTCATATCAGAGGCGAAATATGACAAAATCGTTGAGCATCTACAACGACCATATGTGGCCACCGACCCCAAACTTCGCTGGTGGATCAAGCGTAAATGATTTCAGCTGATCAGCTTTCTTGAGCTCAACATCACTGTCATTCCCAAGCGATGTACGTACGTGACTGTTGGATACGAATATTATATGTTTAGGGTAACGTAATGCCTGTAGAATTTGTAACCCCCCCAAAAAAATATGTGCGCTTTTCGAAGAAATGTTGTGTACGTTGTAATTCAGTTGAAATATAACCGAAAACTCTCATTGGAAAAAAATATTATCATCTTGACATTGACAGTTAGACCAGTGAAACTATTCAGCTAAGAGTTATGTAAAGATTTTTCTAAAAAAAAAATGTGAAGACTCATTTAAGAAACTTTTAAAGACAAAACATTATAATCTAGATTACGGGTAATAACTTGAATGTGTGTCACTTTCCATGTATGTTTTAATTACCAAGACGTTACACTAATAATTATTTTAATGTTGTGTGCATAATATTATTATATTGTTTTATCCTTCTTTCATTTGGAGTTATTATACGTAGTACATTAACACTAGTTAAATTACTGTTTTATCATTTGTCCACACTTGTTCATAGCACCACCTAGCCTCTGTGATTACCAGATTGTATTGTTTGCTTGTTAGTCAAGGGTGCAGGGTTCCCAATATAATTAGTGAGGTTCTATACTAAGGCTCCTTGGCTTGGGTATGTGTGGATCCCACCCTGCCTGGCAGTCTGGTCAAGTGTGCAGGGTTTCCAGTATAATTATACATGGCTTCTATACTAAGGCTCCATGACTTAGGCATGTGTAGATCCCATCCTGACTGACTTTAAGCTGTTCCTGTAAACTGTTAAATGTGACATTTGTGACTGATGCTAATGCAACAATAAAAGGAAGCCATTTCACAGTGGCAGTACTGCACACCATCTGATATTTTTTCCATGTAGCATTAGTTGGTTGATTGGTTCATGAGTTCTGTAGAAAAATTAATTAAAGTTCAATAGATATGCATAATATTACTTATTAAGTTAAAGAACGATTGCCTTAACAATAGGAATTATGTTTTGGTAATGTTTGTGCATAAACATATTATGTATGTATTGGGATGGACACTATCAGGAAGCAGGTACGACTGCCACTCGTCTGACATCCCTCGATTTTCAAAGATATTGCGTTGCGTTTGTGTCACACAGTTAGCATTTATAATTTAACACACGTTATTAGGCTAAACATTATGAAATCCATGCTTGTACATGTAAGTTTGAATGAAATAACGGTATTATTCCAACTCTGCACCATGCAAGAGGGGGCAAAGTCGGAATAATCATTAAAAAAAGGACATCGGCATACACCTCCACTACAGCTGCAACACATTCACAACACGCACAAAGGACATGTTTCAACATCTATGCTGGCAAGCCAATTAGGAACTTTTTAACAAGATTTAACAAGATTGTCATCTCGAACAACAAGTTCCAGATGGCAAGTGGACAAGGAAGCCATTGGCTTATCGAGAGTCCAAAAATTTTCTCATCTATGTGTAGCCCGCCCTTATCAGATATGTCAATTCTATTTTTAAACATATTCACACTACTAGCATTAACACAATCATTTGGCAGTTTGTTCCATTCATTTATCACCCTCTGTGAGAAAGAGTACTTTCTCATGTCCAACCTACACTGCTCCTTAACTAATGCTGCTTTGTGTCCTCTGGTTCTACTGCCTTCTTTAAGTTTGAAGAACATATTCCTATCAACATCCTCATAACCGTTCACTATTTTAAACACTTCTATTTGGTCTCCTCTTAGTCTCCTGGTCTCTAGTGTTGTCAAACCACATTGTAATAAGCGACTTTCGTAACTAAGGTCTCTTAATTCTGGAATCATCTTAGTTGCTCTTCGTTGTATTCTTTCTAGCTTATCTTTTTTACGATATGGCCTCTATGCTTGAATACAATATTCCAAATGTGGTCTAACTATTGCTTTGTACAGGGGTACAAATTAGATGTTTCTCCTTATATGTGATAGTTCTCCTAATTAGCCCTAGAATTTGATAGCAACTGATGGACCTATAACACCTAGGCCCTCTAATGCACATGTTCAAAGTCAAAGCTTTATGTACTAAAGAAGCCTATTATTATTATTATTTTCTACAGCAGGATCTTATACAGGTGCATGTGTCAAATTTAAGGTATGCTCAGCACACCTCGACTGAGCACATCTTCAAAGAAAGGTATCACGCCGGGCAGAGTTCAAATAGACCGTAATCCATTTGATCGGCTGCTGCCGTTTAGTCCATTCCCACTTGGGCGGGCGTTTTGGGAATTCTCACAATGGTCCGTCCCAAGTGAGAATCATCTCCACTTTGCCCCCATTCCGAAACTGCCCGCAACAAAATGATCATCTGATCGATTTTAATTTTTTGTTGATATAACTACCAAAGCAGTTTACACCATTAAACGTGCTGTGATCACAATACTTGGAAGTGAGGGATTTTCAATCCAACGGATCGGCAAACATGGATATGCGATAAAATCGGCGGTCGGTTGTGTGGGGCTTTCTCTTGGAGAAAGAAAACCAACCAACGCCATCTTCAATATCGCTCACTCAATCAAAGATCGAGCCATATATAAATCTTACCTCTACATCCATCTCAGAAGCACTTTCATCCGAAGATTCATCCCTAACATCGCGCAAAGTTCATCTGCAGTGAACGCATCTGTTCTACGAGAAACGGCCATTTTTATAGCCCACCAGTGTTCAACTTCAAACGCGATTATCTTCGGAACTTTCTATACGACCATTAATGTTAATTTTACCCACAATTCATAGCTAAGACATGTAGAATTACGCTAGTTTTAGTTTCATATCAATCCACCCGATGACGCCACCTCCACAGCCTTTCCCCAGCGCGCGCTTGCGGGCGCCGTGGGGAAAACAAGGTCGGATGCTTCCGGGCGCGCGGGGTCTAATGATCTAATGAGCAGTGTCGGCATCACCAAAGTAAATGTCTGATCGCCCGCGATCCCTTGTGATGGATTGGACATAGAGAAACGTGACTCATCTTAAAAGATCACTCTTCTCCATTAATCCACAGTCCACTTCTAAAACCACCTAAACCTAAAGCTTCTCGGTGACGAAACATTTCTTGTTTGGACAACACGACATAAATCCAGCTTTGTGCAATCGCCGTCACATATATGTGACACTGGTGTCACAACCAGTGACACTTTCATGTGACAATGACGAGTGCCTTTGATGACGAACGCTAGTTGCTGAGGCACTTCCGGAGGAGAATTTGGTCCTCTTGAGCCGAACTGGGGAGCGGACGTCGAAACGTTTGTTTTGGGGTTGGTGACACTCCCTCAGCTGTCTTTTTTCACGACGCAAATAACTAGTGCGTTCTGCTTTTATCAACCTTAAAGCAGTGGGAGTATTTCATTGCACACACTAGTCTAGCAATGTAATTAATCAGTGCCCTATGTTGCTCATTCCAGTGTTTTTATTATGAAGGTACATATGCTGTGAATTGGTGAAAAGACTATTCGCAGTATTTGTGCGTTTCCACACGTGAAAAATATTCAACTTAGCATGTATTCCTATTTATTACATTGTTTACTTGTGGGAGTTACACCGAAGACACTAGCATATTAAAGAAAAAGTAAACCAATATTACAACGACGTACATGTGTAAAATTTTGCAGGTTCGCCGATTCTTTCTAACTTGTTACACAATACTTGGTGCTTCTGTCTGCTGCAGCTATTGTAACTTCCGTTCTACTGCTGCTGCTGCTGCTGCTGCTGCTGCTGCTGCTGCTGCTGCTGCTGCTGCTGCGTCTGGTGGTGACATTGCTGCTGATGTTGTTGTTGCTGCTGCAACAGCTGTTGCTGTGTGTGGGCGGGCGTGCAAGCGTACACGCAATCGTGCGTCCAAGCATGCGTGCAAACGTACGTGCGTGGATGTGTACATAACCGTGTACAAATGCGTGCGTGCGCGTGCCTGTATGTGTGCGTGCGTGTATGCATGCATGCGCGCGCGTGTGTGTGTGCACGTACGTACGTATGTATGTATGTACGTACGTACGTAAGTGTGTATGTGTGTATGTATGCAAAGAAGACATAACGCTACAATTATGGATATAAACGATCATTATTAGTTGTGATAGTGCAGTACATATTTACCTCTTCCTCAAACAGGAGAGAAATTTACTAAAACAGAGTGTAAGTAGAATTACCTTGTGGAGAGGTCAGCAGAGTTGGTGGTACAGTTGGTGGTACAGGACTTGTAGAACTCTCTGGTCCTTCAGTGTCTCCTGGCAATGCCGGCAAAACACAAAGAACACAGATAAAATATTATATTTCCACCAGATACACTTACTTGCTGATACTTGCTGACACTACAATTGCTGCAATGCAGTATGGTTTATAGCCACCATATACGGAAGTGGTCACACGTTTATAGCCACCATATACGGAAGTGGTCATACGTCTATAGCAACCATTACGGAAGTGGTCATACGTCTATAGCCAATATATACGGAAGAGGTCACACGTTTATAGCCACCATATACGGAAGTGGTCACACTTTTATAACCACCATATACGGAAGTGGTCATAAGTTAATAGCCACCATATACGGAAGCGGTCATACGTCTATAGCAATCATTACGGATGTGGTCATATGTCTATAGTCAAACACACACAACATGGGGCAGGTTAACAGCTGTTTTTATTTGCCCACGATCCCTTGTGGTGGATTGGACACAGAGAAACATGACTCATCTGAAAAGATCACTCTTCTCCATTAATCCACGGTCCACTTCTAAAACTACCTAAACCTAAAGCTTCTCGGTGACGAAACATTTCTTATTCGGACAACATGACATAAATTCAGCATTGTGCAATCGCCGTCGTATATATGTGTCACTGGTGTCACAACCAGTGACACTTTCATGTGACAATGACGAGTGCCTTTGATGACGAACGCTAGATGCTGAGGCACTTCCGGAGGAGAATTTGGTCCTCTTGAGCCGAACTGGGGACCGGGCGTCGAAACGTTTGTTTTGGGGTTGGTGACACTCCCTCAGCTGTCTTTTTCGTGAAGCAAATAACTAGTGCGTTCTGCTTTTATCAACCTTAGAGCAGTGGGAGTATTTCAGCTGCACACATTAGTCCAGCAATGTACTTAATCATTGCCCTATGCTGCTCATTTCACAGTTTGTTTTATTATGAAGGTACACATGCTGTGAATTGGTGAAAAGACTATTCGCGGTATTTGTGCGTTTCCCACATGAAAAAAAATAATCAACTTAGCATGTATTCCTATCCTTCCTGTTTACTTGTGGGGAGTTATACCGAAAACACTAGCATATTAAAGACAAAGGAAACCAATATTACAACGAAGTACATGTGAAAAATGTTGCAGGGTCGCCGATTCTTTCTAACTTGTTACACAATACTGGGTGCTTCTATCTGCTGCCGCTACCGCTGCCGCTGCTGGTGGTGACGTTGCTGCTGATGTTGTTGTTGCTGCTGCAACAGTTGTTGCTGTGTGTGGGCGGGCGTGCAAGCGTACGTGCAAGCGTGCGTCCAAGCATGCGTGCAAACTTACGTGCGTGGATGTGTACGTAACCGTGTGCAAATGCGTGCGTGCGCGTGCCTGTATGCGTGCGTGTATGCATGCATGCATGCGCGCACGTGTGTGTGTGTGCACGCACGCACGTGCGTACGTACGTACGTACGTACGTACGTACGAATGTATGTATGTATGTATGTATGTATGTACGTACGTACGTACGTACGTACGTGTGTATGTGTGTACGTAACGTACGTAAGTGTGTATGTGTGTATGTATGCAAAGAAGACATAACGCTACAATTATGGATATAAACGATCATTATTAGTTGTGACAGTGCAGTACATGTTTACCTCTTCCTCAAACAGGAGATAAATTGACTAAAACAGAGTGTAAGTAGAATTACCTTGTGAAGAGGTCAGCAGAGTTGGTGGTACAGTTGGTGGTACAGGACTTGTAGAACTCTCTGGTCCTTCAGTGTCTCCTGGCAATGCCGGCAAAACACAAAGAACACAGATAAAATATTATATTGCCACCAGATACTCTTACTGATACTTGCTGATACTTGCTGATACTTGCTGACACTACAATTGCTGCAATGCAGTATGGTTTATAGCCACCAAAAACGGAAGTGGTCACATGTTTATAGCCACCATATACGTAAGTGGTCATACGTTTATAGCCACCATATACAGAAGTGGTCATACGTTTATAGCCACCATATACGGAAGTGGTCATACGTTTATAGCCACCATATACGGAAGTGGTTATACGTTTATAGCCACCATATACGGAAGCGGTCATACATTTATAACAACCATATACGGAAGTGGTCATACGTTTATAGCAACCATATACGGAAGTGGTCATACGTCTATAGCCACCATTACGGAAGTGGTCATACGTCTATAGCCACCATATACGGAAGTGGTCATACGTCTATAGCCCCCATATACGGAAGTTGTGGTAGTCCGGAAAAAAATTGTCACCGCCATTTGATTTGTTCTCTTTGTTGTAGTTCTATGGTTCAGACTAACTAACTTGTGTTGTTTTGGCAATTAATGTTGCAGCAAATTATTTATTTGACTTAAACGTATAATAACACTGATAATATTATAACTACTATGACAGCATCAGCATTTATTGTAATAAGCACCGTATGACCAGGACAAATATTGAACATTACAAATCTGTACATTATTATGATCGATTCTTACCACGCAGGGCAATAATAACACCAATGAGACTTGCGATGACAATCACCGCCACAATGAAACCGACAAGGACAATAACAAAACGACGATTGTCCTGCAGCCTCGTCCAGAAACGTCGCACCTGTGGGAACATTGAATGATTCACATTTACATATTCACACAATTGTGTAAAACTGCATTCAATGTAAATCTTACATAGATCTTTTAAAAGATGTCTCTGCATGTACGCATATGTATATATATATATATATATATATATATATATATATATATATATATATATATATATATATATATATATATATATATATATATATATATATGTATATATATATGTATATATATATGTATATATATATATATATGTATATATATATATATGTATATATGTATATATATATATATATATATATATATATATATGTATATATATATGTATATATATATGTATATATATATATATATATATGTATATATATATATATGTATATATGTATATATATATATATATATATATATATATATATATATATATATATATATATTGTGGCTATAAAAATTAAGTAAATAATTAGTGGAAATAAACTTTGCACTATAGACAAATGTCCACTAAAGCCAGGTATCCACTTTAGATAGTCATGCCCTGTTTATTCGTTTTTATTCCTGAGTGCAGGTGTAAATAGAGACATTTACACTGGAGCATTTGTATATAACAATAAAAAATCAGATGATTCTTGAACACAATGTCTTCAGAGTTTTAGCTTATTTTCAGTTTTGTTTGTAGTGTTCACATATATTTCAAACATGTGTAATTGACCAGTGTTAGGTAGAAATATATTTGAACTATACAATAGTATGCTTAGTAAGACCAAACATCAGATATGTCACAAACCAGGCCTGTATCATCATCTGGATCAGGCATAGTCTCATACAAGTCTTCATCAGTAGATTTCTAGATAACAGAAAATGCACAAATCTGTATAAAAATTTAAGAGTGTGGGTGGCAGAGGTCTCAACCTCGCATCTCCCACTACCATTTTTGAGAGTCCACCTCCCACCAACGTGTAGGAATAACCTCTCACCTCCCACTCCCTGCCAGAATGATAATATATTTTGATAATAATTATTATTATTATACACATTACACGCTACTGTTATTGAAATAATGTCATTATTTCACTATTCAAAATAAGTAGATGTTAAGACGTTATCCCTTATGAAAAGGTGTGCCATTGTTGCTGCTGCTATAAAACGCGCTCTTTAATAGTATCTGAATACACGAGATGGAGTCATGTAACACGGATTGAATACGAACACTGTAATTCTAACCGTAGCCGTAATACTTAGTAACCTTTGGACTTGTTGAACGACATTAGCTTATGGTAAAATGCATGACAATTGGTGGAGGTTGAGCACATTGACATTACAAAAAGTTATATATTGAATGGTCAATGATAACATGGTAAAAGAACATTTGTGTAATATCACAACAGTCCATGTGTAACCAGAATAACACATACCTCTGCAGGCTTTTCGGCATCAGTGGTTTTTGGAAATTTGCTTCCGTGTGTCTCTTTTGATACCTGAATTAAACGTGAAATATATAATATATGTCTCATTAACTATTAATGTTGAGACATGTTAGCAATTTTACGTAAACAACGATTACATACAAAAGTATTAAAATATATTGCTTTATTAAATTAACGCTATTTTGTTTTACAAACTTCACATAGGAACATACCATCGTGGAATCCACATAGCGTTGAGGTCCTAGCTGTTCGTTTCTACGATCCTAGACAGGAGTGTAAGAAACAAAAATAGAACATTACCCCTACTGTTGAAATACGATCGGGGAGGGGAGGAGAGGGAGGTAGGTAGGGAGGGAGGGAGCTAGGGATGTAGTTAGCCTCAATTATCCAGGCACCGTGCTGTGGCGCCACCGTTTGTCACATACATCACTGGCACCCTAATTATGGGTGCATACATAATTAGCTAGTTACGATGTCATCCGGGCATGTGGCGAATTCATAAAATGAGAGTGAACTTTTATCAAATGATCCGATGCAATTCGAATTAACTTTAAACGTTGATTATATTGACACCACTGTCAGACTGAAAATTTAAATCAGGGAACAACATATTTAGTGCATTCTCGGTAATGACGCTGATTGGCTTCTCGTGCTTCATGAGAACGCCTACACAAAATGGAGTGGTGATAGTGCGTAACAACGAGACCACGCATCTGCGGCACGCACGCACGCACGCACGCACGCACGCACGCACGCACGCACGCACACATAATTATTTGCATGTAAGTTATCGTGATCTGACACTGTTACATATACGTACATTAACTGCCTTAGACAAGCCATCATATTACTTATATCACGCGAAAATAATACAAAATAACATCACTATTGAAAATGTTGTAATGTCGCTGTTAATTATAAAACTGTTACTATGATAATGCAGCTTTTATTCCATGTAAGAAATTAGAAACATACCCTCACAGAGTCCGCATAGGGTGGCTCCTGCAGTTTCTCTCCTCGACCTAGTATCTATGAAAAATCAATATGTATATATATATATATATATATATATATATATATATATATATATATATATATTACTGGGATACATTAATTTAAATGCATAATTATATTATGTTTTATATTGTGTTTTGGAAAAGTTTGTGTAGAAAACAAAAACAAAGCAAGATTGTATGCACTTGTGATCATACAATTGCATATCTATATATATATATATATATGTATATGTATATGTATATGTATATGTATATGTATATGTATATGTATATATATATATATACATATATATATATATATATATATATATATATATATATATATATATATATATATATATATATATATATATATATATATATATATATATATATATATATAATATGTGTGTGTGTGAAGTGAATATAAAAGTTAGTCAGTTCATCATTGTTTAACAAAGTAGGTTAATATCTGACATAGTGATTACTTCTCAAGAAACTTTTGGTATCCGTTTCGAATATTTTTGCACTTTTTTAAGCACGTTTGAAATGTGCATTTAAAAACAACTGAATTATACTACAATACATATTTGTTACACAAATGTACTGCAAATTTTGTTGTGCTAATTACAAAAAGTTATCAACCAAAAAAGTTACATACCTGTGAAGTTCTCAAATAATCATATGGATGGTTTTCTTGCTCTGTTTTCTGGATAATCAGACAGGTATAGATATGATACTTCTTCCATACTATTTACTTGATAATACTTCTAATGGTGCTGGTTGATTCAGAATATGAAAAAAGCATGTGTTCTCTAACCATTTCGAGCACCTCAAAGAGATATCCAGTTGTCTCCACACTTGCATGGACAGCGAGAGAGAGATGATTACATCCACACAGCTGGCCTTGGGATACATAACCACATGCTTCAGTACACAATTACATGCACAAGCAAATGTATCCAATAATTACATTCAAAAGATGTGACCAATTGGTTGGTCAGTCATTCAGTGCATCGGTCATTCAGTTATTCAGGTCATCATTTGATCATTAAGTTATCTGGTCAATCAAAGTCTTTGTTTGTCTCTTGCTTTGTTTTTGTTTTCTACACAAACTTTTCCAAAACACAATATAAAACATAATATAATTATGCATTTAAATTAATGTATCCCGGTATATATATATATATATATATATATATATATATATATATATATATATATAAAATAATTATATATATATACCGGGGACACATTAATTTAAATGCATAATTATTAATTATTTTTTATATTGTATTTTGGAAAAGATTGTGTAGAAAACAAAAATAAAGCAAGATTGATGCGCAATTGTATGATCACAAGTGCATACAATGTGCCCAGAATTATTTCTGCAGCTTTCTTTTACACAGTTTAATATTCTGTTTACTTGTGTTTTTCATTGATCATGAATATCTCACACCAGATATTGGGTCAAATGCATTTGTGTTTGCATTTGAAAGTAATTAAATACTTTTTAAATATTTGTATTTTATTTTACATTAATGAAATGAAAGTATTTGTATTTGTATTTAAATACTTCCCTAAGGTATTTGTTATCTTCAAATACTTTCAAATACTATTCCAAATACTTTGGGCGTGGGTATCAATAAATGGTAAATAAGATTTTGTATATAACTTATAATGATTTTTCATAACACACAACATTGTCACATGAAAGTACTCTTATAATGTACACGTTGTAATTTTAATCTAAATAACTTGTTACTTTTTGTCGTGTTATTTTCTGTCCTAAATTCATAAGACTGCATGCCACCACACAATATATGGGTGAATCCACACTGTTACCAAGTGAAGAATCAAGTTTGCCTTCTATTATGTTCTGTACTACTGCAAGTGCTACTAAAAATCCTTATCTTATTTGTAAAATCAAGTTTGATTTAAAAAAAATTTCTGATAAAAATCATGTTTGCCATCTATTAAGTTCTATATTACTACAAGTCAAGTGCTACTAAAAATATTAATGTTATTTGCACTATCTAATTCTATACACTGGACCATAGGAGGGCACTTAGTTGCAATTATCAAAAACTGTTGCACTGGCCTGTCCATCTGTCATGGTTTCAGCTGACCAACCCTGCTTGGTGTTAAGGTCTGCTATTATATCAATGCCTGTGTGAGCTGATAAGATATATTTGCTGTCTGTGGGTTGAGGGGAAGGTGGGTTCTTCCCAAGCTTTTGTGTGTGTGTGTGTGTTTGCGTGTGCGTGGGCGTGGGCATGTGTGTGAAGTGAATATAAGAGTTAGTCATGATTTTTTAACAAAGTATGTTAATATCTGACATAGTGATTACTTCTCAAGAAACTTTTGGTATCCGTTTAGAATATTTTTGCACATTTTTAAGTACTTTTGAAATGTGCATTTAAAAACAACAACAAAATACATATTTGTTACACAAATTTAATGCAAATTTTGTTGTTGTGCTAATTACAAAAAGTGGTCAACCAAAAATTTTACATACCTGTGAAGTTCTCATATAATCATATGGAAGGTTTTCTTGCTCTGTTTTCTGGATAATCAGACAGGTATAGATATGATACTTCTTCCATACTATTTACTTGATAATACTTCTAATGGTGCTGGCGGATTCAGAATATAAAAAAAACATGTGCTCTCTAACCATTTCAAGCACCTCAAAGAGATATGCTTCAGTACACAATTATATGCACAAGCAAATGTATCCAATAATGACATTCAACAGATGTGACCAATTGGTTGGTCAGTCATTCAGTGCATCGGTTATTCAGTTATTCAGGTCATCATTTGATCATTAAGTTATCCGGTCAATCAAAGTCTTTGTTTGTCTCTTGCTTTGTTTTTGTTTTCTACACAAACTTTTCCAAAACACAATATAAAACATAATATAATTATGCATTTCAATTAATGTATCCCGGTATATATATATATATATATATATATATATATATATATATATATATAATCATATATACATATTTATATGACATGGAGTAGACAAAGATACGTAAAGATATTTTCTTACATAGCACAGCCTCAGGTCATTGAGACCCTTCAAAAGACCTTATACTTCACCTTCTGGTAGACTGTGGGAGGGAAGTATTCAGCCATGCTGCATTTACTGCTTAATGCTGTTCATACATATAATTCCAGCTCTGCCTACTGCAGCACTGAATGAGCTGAGCTAATTTGTTTTGCTTTTGCTACCACCATGCACTAGAGTAGATGAGAGTGGCACCCCAATATACACCAGATGTCCTCTCAACATGTTACGCTAGCACAACCTAGGAACAGGTCAGACAGACTAGAAAATGGTAGGTTGTCTTACTTGCCAGAAGGTTAAATTCGGTGGGTGAAAGAAGAAATCATCTTAGAATCACTCAAAGGATATCTAATAAATGAAACATATTTGTAATATTGTTCATTTTAACTGATTAAGATTAGCACTACAGCAAGTTAGCAAAGATAGCAACATACCCGAGAAGCCCCTTCTTCATAGTATGGTTCTTCATTCTTTTTCTGCAAATTTAGAAGAATAAAAACACTGACTAAACGTTTATAAATAAATAAAGTAAATTTTTTTTTTTTAAATGAATGAATAAATGTTTTTTAAATGAATAAACTAAAATGTTTTAAAATTAATAAGCAAGAATGTTTACTTGTTTAATTTACACACATATGTGCACTTGCCTATGCACCCCTGGACATTGTGATACACACCACGCACACACCACATACACCTACATGCATGCATGCCTGCATGCACACACCTGTATATTCTGTTTGTGCTCAAATGTGTACATAAACTTACACTTATCATACCAGGTACTCAGATAATTAACTGTAAAATATTTGAAAATATCACAACCACCCCATAAAGTTTATTACGAGATTAAACAAGATTTGCCATCCAGGCAAAAGGCCGAGATGGCAAGTGGACAAGGAAGCCATTGGCTTATTGAGAGTCCAACAATGTTCATCTACGTGTAACCCGCCCTCCTGAGATATGTGTCAACCTTGTTTTTAAACATATTCACGCTGCTAGCAGTTACACAATCCGTAGACAATTTGTTCCATTAGTTTATTGTCTTCTGTGAGAATGAGTACTTCCTGATATCCAATCTACACTGATCCTTACTAATTTTACCTCATGTTCTCTAGTTCTACTAATTTGTATTTGTAATCAGTGTATAATTGGAATTGGAATTGATATAATGTAATTGACCCCAAGTCTGATTAGTAGTTATGTTAATAATGAGATGCAGCAAAACAACAATATACCTCTGGTTGGGTAACGTAAAAATAGGCAGGATCTTTGTCTGTTGGTGCCTGGAAGATCAAAGAGAAATGTAAATATGTTTAAACATTCATCAGTACTACAAATTCTTTTGATTAATTGGCAAGATAAACCTGAATCTAAGGTGAAACCGCAATGACAGTGATATAAGTCCAACACCTGGTTTCAAATACTTGTCATCAAGCATTCAGCAGCATTTAGGCATAAGCCACCATAAGAAGCTACAGCAAATACCCTTGTAACAACTCAGGCAATGGTGATGAATTATGGCTGAAAGTGAACTGATGCATGCATGTACATTGTATAAAAGTAAGAAATTTGAAATTGAGTAGCATTAAAATACGGAATTGCTAATTAAAATTAGATGGGGAACATACCGGAGAGGGTATCAAATAGCCATCTGTATCCACCTTGCTGTCTCTTGGTTCCTGCAAAATTATGAATTCATTGGTGTGTTTAATGTGAACATAATTATATATAAGTTGACATAACAAGAGACAACAAGAAGAATTCCATGCCAGTCCTGGTGGTTTAATATATTAATATCAGACTTGGGTTAATTACACTATATCAGTTCCAATTCCAATTACACAGCCATTAAAAATTCCAATTACACTTCAAAATACCAATTACAATTCCAATTATCAATTCCATATCAAAATAAAAAAGCATACTGAATGCCAAAAAATAGCATCTGTTTTAGAACAGCTTTATTTAATTTATGTATATTATGGTACAAAATGGCAAACAAATATGATACACACAATGTGTTATAGTTCAGTGATTATATGTAACAAATAATTTTAGTTAAACAGTTACATGATGCAACTGAAAAAGTCATTGAATTTTTTTTACATTTTCTCCAATTACTTTTAAAAACAAAACACCAACTCCAATTTCAATTCTGGAATTGGATTTGGCCTTCCAATGCCAATGTAACTGACACCATGTCAGATTACAATCCATGTACAATTGATCATTTTGTGAAAAAAACATTGATTGGTGGCGATTAATTCAATCTCAAGAGTAATGAATTCCAAATGTCTACCTTACTTTTTATGGCATGTGTTTATTTTGTAAGTTGATATGTTCTATGCCCAAAGGAATTCCGCAACAAAACAAATAACTAATCAAATATCTTATTATTACTTCTGTTATATTGTTCATGTGTGCATACATGTATGTAGGGGAAGCCAGTGTTAGTTGAGCCATTTTTCATTCTTTTTTATATCTAGGGCACAATCATATTAAAAAGTCAAAATTGTTTTTGTTCACATAAACTATGATTACTAGTAGATAATTTTATACCAAGATAATATATCTAGTTTGCATAGATAATTATTTGTAGCTGATTCAAATAGGGTTGGTAAGCTGGCTCAACTAACACTTGGTGTGGGGTAAGTTGAGCCACAGTGTAACATAAGTTGGGTAAATGCTTTATTTGTATAATTTACGTAGGCCTAGTAAAACAATTTCATAACAACATGGCTAACACATCTACCCAATTGACACAACATGTCTCTGACAAGTCTACACACTTAATTAATATAGACTCATAGGCCAATCGCAACCAGTGTAAGTAACTGCTAATATGTTGCCTTGTAGCTATCCAATGTCCCAATTTGCCCAGAAAATGAATTCCTTTATCCGCTGCTCAACTAACACTTCATTTGGCCTTGGGTGGCTGAACTAGCCTTGTTTCGACAATGAAGCTTTTTTTAATTAACCTTTCATTATTGTGTGAAGTGACATAAATAATCTTCTTCCCTGTGCATAGTTAAACCATTTGTAAGCGCACATACAACTGGTAACATGCGTTGATTGTTTACACACCAGCAGGCATTAATCACAATCACCAAAAGTTTCTAAAAACATAAAAAATCATACTTTTAACTGTTTCCAGACCGTAGTGACAAATGGCACTTATTGCACGTCAGTTGTGTTCTACCATTGGGTGGTACCATGTTACTGTCGTTGCTGTAGTTCCTGGGAAACATGGGTGGCTCAACTAACCCAGTGGCTCAACTAACACTGCTTCCCCTATTGTTCATTCATACCAAATATGTGTTCATTTGGATTAAATACCTGGGGTAGGTTTGTCAAAGTGAATTTGTTAATTTCATGGCTTGTAGCAGACTCAATATCAAATTAAAAGAAGATTTATATGTTGCTAGTATACAACAGTGTCCATTAGCAATGCATCTAAGAAATAGGAGCATTGTTGAAAACTGTAATTCCACTGGGACTATTTTATCTCGTGATGAAATATTCAAGGAATAGCATCATGCTAAGAAGGTTCGTTTATACATAAGTACCTACACAAGGGTCAAGCTTTGTAAATATTCAAGGAATAGCATCATGCTAAGAAGGTTCGTTTATACATAAGTACCTACACAAGGGTCAAGCTTTGTAAATATCCAAACAGTTCACATCCATCCTTTATTCGTGGGATAGTACACTGCACTGACCCCCAGTTTAATACTATAGCTCTGAGTATTATTAAAGTTAAGGTACTGCTTTCATACCAGTGAGTGATAAGGCAAAATATACATAAAATGTTAAGAACCTACCGGTATGGGTGTTATATATCCAGGAACAGCAGCTTGTTTATTTCCAGGCTCCTGTACAATCCATCATACATAGCTTAAGTATTTATGCCAGCAACTTTACTACATTTCTAACAATAAAAGCCAGTTACTTGATCAGTTAAATAAATAATTATTTGGGCTATTGGTTATTGAAGCAGTCTGCCCAATCATGGAGGAGCTGATACCATGTATTCTACATGTTTACTTATAGTACATCTGTATACATAGCTACATTACATTTGTTACAATCATAATCTTATTTTGAACTAATTTTCATTAAAATTAAGGCCATACAGCACATCCTTACCATCTCGGTATTAGCGTAGCCATGATCATTACAGTTGGCTTGCTTGTCTGTCAGTTTCTGGAAAACAGAAAGAAATGTTTATTGAGACTTCGTTCTGTTAGAGTTAAGGGTGCTATAATTTGGAATTATTTTAACACAAGACTCAAGTTTACTTCCTATTCAATGATGAACTACAAATATACTTAAGCAATTTATATTACATAATGATGTTAATATATAACATGTATCACAATAACAATTGGTTTTTCTACACCTGCACGCTATTTTTATGTTTAATACTATGATATATCTATTGAAATATATAATAGGGAGTATAACATAGTATAATGTTCTTCCCCATTGTTCTCTTTACATTATTATATAGAGTTTGCCTTGATTTGATTTGTATGTATTGTAAAGAGTTACAATAAATTTGAATTTGAAATGAGACTTGCGAAAAATATCGAACTGAGGAGGGGCCTTTAATGGAACACAATATGTTGTTAACTAACCTCTGTGAGATTCAAGCAGACGTGGTCTTCTGAGACCACCTGTTGTTCTGATGCTTCCTGCACAAATAGGATATGATAAACATATATTTCAACAATAGTTGTTCAAATTATTCATTGTCTCAACGGTAATTACATATAAATTAAAATAAACTTATTGCTAATTAGCTTCAAAAATAAAGCACAAATTAATAACTTACTTACTTACTTAATTCCATTATTTCTATCCCATGATATAAAATTCCTTTACACATTAAAAACAAATATTCCTTTAACTTACTTAAAAATACCATGAAATATGCAAAATTCCATTATTTCTACCCAGCAAATTGCAATTTTTTTTATTTCCACAGAGGAAGTACATTACCTCATTTCCTTTTAATTCCTTTATTATTGTAAAAAAAAAAAATTCTTAATATTACAGAACTCATATGTGCTGTATAACTATATAAGAATGTTTCCCACTTGTACTGAAGGCAAAAAAATTATGTTGTCTTAGTGGATAGGTCAGTGAATGTTGTCCAAGTTGACGGGTCAGTGAATATTGTCTCAGTGGACAGGCCAGTGAATGCTGTCTCAATGGATGAGTCATTGAATGTAATCTCAATGGAAGGTCAGTGAATATTGTATCAATGGATGGGTTGGTGAATGTTGTCTCAGTGGATGGGTTGGTGAATGATGTCTCTGTCAATGAATGGTGTCCCAATGGATGTGTCGGTGAATGTTGTCTCAATGGATGCCTAGAAAAAAAAATTTTATCGACAGTGAATGTGGATGGGACAGTGAATGTTGTGTCAGTGTATGGGTTAGTGAGTGTTTTACCAGTGGATGGGACAGTGAATGTTGAATCAGTGGATGGGACAGTGAATGTTGTGTCAGTGCAGGGGTTAGTGAGTGTTTTATCAGTGGATGGGACAGTGAATGTTGAATCAGTGGATGGGACAGTGAATGTTGTGTCAGTGCATGGGTTAGTGAGTGTTTTACCAGTGGATGGGACAGTGAATGTTGAATCAGTGGATGGGACAGTGAATGTTGTGTCAATGCATGGGTTAGTGAGTGTTTTACCAGTGGATGGGACAGTGAATGTTGAATCAGTGGATGGGACAGTGAATGTTGTGTCAGTGCAGGGGTTAGTGAGTGTTTTATCAGTGGATGGGACAGTGAATGTTGAATCAGTGGATGGGACAGTGAATGTTGTGTCAGTGCATGGGTTAGTGAGTGTTTTACCAGTGGATGGGACAGTGAATGTTGAATCAGTGGATGGGACAGTGAATGTTGTGTCAATGCATGGGTTAGTGAGTGTTTTACCAGTGGATGGGACAGTGAATGTTGAATCAGTGGATGGGACAGTGAATGTTGTGTCAGTGCATCGGACAGTAAATGTTGTGTCAGTGCACGGGTTAGTTATTGTTGTCTCAGTGGTTGCCTCAGGGAATTTTGTTTCAGTGGATGGGTCAATGAATATTATCTCAGTGGACAGGTCAGTGAATCTTGTCTCATTGGACAGGTCAGTGAATGTTGTCCCAGTGGATGGGTCAGTGAATGTTTACTCAGAAAATCGGTCAGTGAATTTGTCTCAGCGGATGGGTCAGTGAATGTTTTCTCAGTGGATGGGTCAATGAATGTTGTATCAGTGGATGGGTCAGTGGATGGGTCACTGAATGTTGTCCAAACTGATGGGTCAGCATTTGTTCTCCCAGTGGATCGGTCAGTGAATGTTGTTTCAGTGCATGGGTCAATGAATGGTGTATCAGTGGATGGGTCACTGAATGTTGTCCAAATTAATGGGTCAGCATTTGTTCTCCCAGTGGATCGGTCAGTGAATGTTGTTTCAGTGGATGGGTCAATGAATGTTGTCTCAGTGGACAGGTCAGTGAATATTATCTCAGTGGATGGGTCAGTGAATGTTGTCTCAGTGGACAGTTTAATGAATGTTGACCAAGCAAATGGGTCAATGAATGTTGACCCAGTGGACAGGCAAGACAAATCAACAATAAATGTGTCCCAGTGGATGGGTGAATATTGTCGTCCTGGATGGGTGAGTGAATGTTGTCTCAGTGGATGAGTTAGTGAATGTTGTCCATGGGTTGGGTCAGTGAATTTTGTCTCAGTGGATGGGTCAGAGAATCTTGTTTCTGTCAGTGGCATATGTAGGATCTCACAGAGAGGAGGCCGGGAGGGGGCAAGCTTAGCCACCCATTAGTTTAGCATGCTACCCTGTAGCTGTGTATCAGGTTACGTATGAAAAAGATCAAAATTTTAAGCCAAAGGGAGCGTGGACCAATGCCTTCCCATAGACCCACCACATGTTTCAGTGGATGGATCATCAAGGTTGTCCTATTGGTTGGATCATGCGATCTAATTTTGTGTTTGTGTAACTGAATTACTGATCACTGCAACGTCTAGTTCAGTGTTGTCTGATTGGTTTGGGTTGCAAGTGGGACAACTCTAAACAGGCAACTAGTCAATATGGTCAGGTAAAATAGATAACAATATGCCAATGCCACTCATCATCCACACACCTTCTATGTGTGTAGCAGAAACTGCTGCTCCAGAAACTGGCCATACATGCACACATTTCACCTTGGCCGCATATACATATTATCATCAAAATCTTATCTATGAAAAGGCGGTAACGTACATCCAAAAGTACCAGCTCATTCTGTGCTGCGAGTGACATGGTGGGGTATAATCCGTTGACTATTTATGTCTCAGTGGATGGGTCGGTGAATCCGTTGGGATACCATTCACTGACCCATCCCCTGAGAAAACATTCACTGACACATCTACTGAGATAACAATGACTGACACATCCACTGGGATAACATTCACTGACATGTCCACTGAGATAACTTTCATTGACAACATTTCAATGAGACAACATTCACTGACCCACCCACTGGGACAACATTCACAAGTCCATTGGGACAAAATTCTCTGACCTGTCAACTGGGACAACATTGACTGTCCATTGGGACAACATTCTCTGATCTGTCCACTGAAACAACATTCAGTATCCCATCCACTGAGACAATATTCAATTACCCATCCACTGAGACAAATTCACTGACCCATTCACTGGAACAACAATCACTGACCCATCCAGTGAGACAACATTAGACGACCTATCCACTGAGACAAAGCACCTTTTTGAACACTCTCGTAAATGATGAGCCTGTTGCATATTCACACCAACATTTGTAAAAGCAAAGTCTTCTGTGACCCTAAAAATCTAAAGATTTATTTATTTTGTGATATTTTGTGCTGTGGACCAGTTTTTTTTCATTATTGGGACCTAATATAAATAAACACTTGCTGATATTTGGTGAAAGTGGTAGACTTATGATGCATAGGACTGATGAATAAGATCAGTAGATGGTACAAGTATATGTAAATGTTGACAATTGTGAATGGCCCTTACATTGACACGTGAAGTAAATGCAAAATGCAAAACAGCAGACGTGTAAAAACACATGAAGTCTCCCCAGAACAGTGGGTTGTGTGTGAATTGTTTTGCATTGGGAATGCGAGTAAAGTTGATGTATTCTGTACCATTCCATTAGATCCTTTCAAATGGTGACAGTGGCATGACACACCGGCTATCAGGCCAAACAACTTTTTTCAAACTTATGGAAGGTATAACACTGAAGGGTTTGAATTAGTTTTGGAAAAATAACATTATAAGTTGGTTACAAGTAAGCATTTATTCTCACAGATGAGAGTACCTAGTTGTGTAAATGTTAACAGTGTGAATATGTTTTAAAATAAGGTTGACATAGGCCTTTTATCTGTGGCGTATTCATTGTGGCATTGTGCTATGGACGAACTTAAATGTTTTATTTTTTACCTAACCTGTTGCACTAAAACATGGTATAGCATGGCAAACTAATGGGTGACTTAGTTATGCCCGCTTTTTTGTCCCCCCATGCGAGATGCTAGACGCACCGCTGACTATTATTCATAGCAAGGGCGGGCTACACACAGATGATACATTTTTGGCCTCTCAATAAACAATCATCTAGTTAAATCTTGTCTTGCTAAAGGTTACCATGGCTTAAAGTGAAGGTTCATTGACTTTCTTTTTACTTAACTGATCCGGAGCTATTTCAGGGTTTCACATCAGTAAATTGCACAAAGAAAGGATAGTAGTGAGCTGAATTTCCCCAATACAATAAAAGTTTCATGACACCTTCGTGGAGTCATGGATGAACCTCAGAAAGGGAATAGCATAATAAACATATATATGCTGGCTGAATTATAGTATGACTTTATATTTCCAATATCTTGTAAGTCATAGAACACCAATTGGTGGGGCTACTGTACGGTTTTAATTGAATTCACCAGTAGGTGGGGCACTGTACGGTTTTAATTTAATTCCAGCTGGATGGGTCAGTGAAAGTTGTCCCAGTGGATGGGTAAGTGAATGTTGTCTCAGAGGACAGATCAGAGAATGTTGTCCCAATGGACAATCAATGTTATCCCGAACGACAGGTGAGAGAATTTTGTCCCAGTGGACTGTGAATGTTTTTTCAGTGAATGGGTCAGTGAATGTTGTCTCAGAGGACGGATAAGATAATGTTGTCCCAATGGACAGTCAATGTTGTTCCAGTTGACAGGTCAGAGAATTTTGTCCCAATGGACTGTGAATGTTGTCCCAGTGGATGGGTCAGTGAATGTTGTCTCAGTGGACAGGTCAGTGAATGATATGGGTGGAATGATTTCAGATGTTTTTAACAGAGATTAATTGAATGATAATAGAGTGAGCTGAACGAATCAGCTAAACTACCAACATAATGATGTAGAATCTTGCAAAAACCGTCAAGTTCTGCGAAAACTGTCTAGTTCTGCAAAAACCGTCGTGTTTTAGCACAGACGAACCAGAGTAGCCTCACACACAGCAACAGGTGCAACAGTGGAAGGGTAATTACATTTGTAAAATTATAAAATGTGGGACCCTCGTGCCTTATAGCAGGACCCCCAGACTCCTTTCATTTCGAACACTGATGTAGCGGGAAACTGACGTCCACGAGTTGCTGTCTAGAAAACTAATTTTGATGACTGAAAGTAATTTTTTTATTTTGTTTCAATCAAATTTCAGTATTTATAAGTGGCATTGGTTAGACATTTAGAATGCTCAGTAAGGCCCTTATATCAGAGCTATTGTTTGGATCTTGCGTTGTTGCTCTATCCAGTGTCAATGGTATTTAGTTGCCACCCACCAATTATGCCTCTGTGTGGCCATACACTGTACATGCACACGTTTCACCTTGGCCCTGTATATATATTATCATCAAAATCTTGTCTATGAAAAGACGGTAACGTACCTCCAAAAGTAGCAGTTTGTCTTGTGCTGTCAGTGACATGGTGGGGTATAACCCATTGACTATTTATGTCTCAGTGGATGAATCAGTGAATCCACTGGGATACCATTCATTGACCCATCTACTGAGACAACATTCATTGATCCATTCACTGGAACAACGTTCACTGACCTATCCACTGAGACAACATTCACCAACCCATCCACTGAGACAACATTCATTGACCCATCCCCTGAGAAAACATTCACTGACACATCCACTGGGACAACAATCACTGACCTGGCCATTGAGACAACTTTCATAGACAACATTTCACTGGGACAACATTAACTGACCATCCACTGGGACAGCATTGATTGTCCATTGGGACAACATTCTCTGATCTGTCCACTGAGACAACATTCACTGACCCATCCATTGTGACAAATTCACTGACCTATTCATTGAAACACCATTCACTGTCCCATCCATTGAGACAACATTGACCGACCTATCCACTGAGACAAAGCACCATTTTGACCACTCTCGTAAACGATGAGCCTGTTGCATATTCGCACCAACATTTGCAAAACCAAAGTATTCTGTGGCCCTAAAACTCTACAGATTTATTTATTTTGTGATATTTTGTGCTGTGGGCCAGGCTTTTTTCTTTATTGGAACCTAATATAAATAAACATTTGCTGATATTTGGTGAAAGTGGTAGACTTATGATGCATAGGACTGATGAATAAGATCAGTAGGTGGTACAAGTATACGTAAATGTCGACAATTGTGTAAGGCCCCTTACGTTGACACGGGAAGTAAATGGAAAATGCAAAACAGCAGACATGTAAAACACATAAAGTCTCCCCAGGAGAGTGGGTTGTCTGTGAATTGTTTTGCATTGGGAATGTGAGTAAAGTTGATGTATTCTGTACCATTCCATTAGATACTTTCAGTTGCTGATAATGGCATGACACACCAGCTATCAGGCAAAACAACATTTTTCAAACTTATGGAAGGTAGAAGGCTGAAGGGTTTGAATTAGTTTTTGAAAAATAACGTTATAAATTGGTTACAAGAAAGCTTTTATTCTCACAGATGAGAGTACCTAGTTGTGTAAGTGTTACCAGTGTGAATATGTTTTAAAATAAGGTTGACATAGGCCTATTATCAGTGGCGTATTCATTGTGGCATTGTGCTGTGGACGAACCTGGCTTAAATGTTTTATTGTTTACGTAACCTGTTGCACCAAAACATTGTAGCATGGCAAACTATTGGGTGACTTAGTAATGCCCACTTTTTGTCCCCCCCATGCGAGATGCTAAACATGCTGCTGACTATTATTTACAGCAAGGGTGGGCTACACACCGATGATATATTTTTGGCCTCTCAATAAACGAGTAGCTACCACAACCACATGCCGTCTCGAGCTTGTTGTTTTGGATGATCTTGTTAAATCTTGTCTTGCTAAAGGTTACCATGGCATAAAACGAAGGTTCACTGATTTTCATTTTAGTTAACTGATCAGGAGCTGTTTCAGGGTTTCACATAAATAAATTGCCACATAGAAAGAATAATAGTTAGCTGAACTTCCCCCAAAAAATAAAAGTCTCATGACACGTTCGTGGAGTCATGGATGAACCCCAGAAAGGGTGGTTCCCTAGGTCAAAATGTCCAGGAATAGCATAAAAAACATATATATACTGGCTGAATTATAGTAAGAATTTATATTACCAATATCTTGTAAGCCATAGAACACCAATTGGTGGGGCTACTGTATGGTTTTAATTGAATTCACCAGTAGGTGGGGCACTGTACAGATTTAATTGAATTTCAACTGGATGGGTCAATGAATGTTGTCCCAGTGGATGGGTACGTGATTATTGTCTTAGTGGACAGATCAGAGAATGTTGTCCCAATGGACAATCAATGTTTTCCCAGTGGATGGGTCAGTGAATGTTGTCTCAGAGGCCAGATCAGATAATGTTGTCCCAATGTACAGTGAATGTTGTCCCAGTCGACAGGTCAGAGAATTTTGTCCCAATGGACTGTGGATGTTATCCGAGTGGATGGGTCAGTGAATGTTGTCTTAAAGGCCAGATAAGATAATGTTGTCCCAATGGACAATCAATGTTGTCCCAGTCAACAGGTCAGAGAATTTTGTTCTAGTGGACTGTGAATTTTGTCCCAGTAGATGGGTCAGTGAAAGTTGTTTCAGTGGACAGGTCAGTGAATGTTGTCCCAGTGGATGTGTCTCGGTGGATTGGTCTGTGATTGTTATCTCAGTGGGAGAATTTTGTCCCCATGGACTGTGAATGTTGTCCCAGTGGATGGATCAGTGAAAGTTGTCTCAGTTGACAGGTCAGTGAATTTTGTCTCAGTGGATGGGTCAGTGAATGTTGTCTCAGGGGATGGGTCAATGAGTGTGTTCTCAATGTACATTTCAGTGAATGTTGTCCAAGTGGATGGGTCAGTGAAAGTTGTCTCAGTGAATGGTTCAGTGAATTTGTCTCAGTGGTTGGAGCAGTGAATGTTGCAGAGAATTTTGTCCCCATGGACTGCGAATGTTGTCCCAGTGGATGGGTCAGTGAAAGTTGTCTCAGCAGACAGTTCAGTGAATTTTGTCTCAGTGGATGGTTCCGTTATTGTTTTCTCAGTGGTTGGGTCAGTGAACGTTGCCTCATTGGATGGTTCAGTTATTGTTGTCTCAGTGGTTGGGTCAGTGAATCTTTTCTTACTGGATTTGTCAATGAATATTGTATCAGTGGATGGGTTAGTGAATGTTGTTTCAGTGGATGGGTCAGTTAATGTTTTCTCAGTGGACAGGTCAGTGAATGTTGTTTCAGTGGATGAATCAGTGAATTTTGTCTCAGTGGATGGGTCAGTGAATGTTGTCTCAGTGGACAAATCGACAGATCAGAGAATGTTGCCCCAATGGAGAGTGAATGTTGTCCCAGTAGATGAGTCAGTGAATGTTTACTCAGTGAATGGGTCAGTGAATGTTGTCTCAGTGGATGGCGACCCATGTTTCTGTCAGTGGTATATGCAGGATCTCACAAAGCGGAGGCCGGGGGGGGCAAGCTTAGTCACCCATTAGTTTATCATGCTACCATGTAGCGGTGTATCAGGTTACACATGAAAAAGATCAACATTTTAAGCCAAAAGGGGGGTGGCCCAATGCCTTTCACATGTTTCAGTGGATGGATCATCAAGGTTGTTCTATTGGTTGGATCATGCGATCTAATTTTGTGCCTGTGTAACTGAATTACTGATCACTGCAAGGTCTTGTTCAGTGTTGTCTCTTTAGTTTGGGTGGCAGGTGGGAAAACTCCAAAGAGGCAACTGGTCAGTATGGTCAGGTAAAATATATAACAATATGCCAATGTCACTCAGCATCCACACACATTCCCTATGTGTAGCAGAAATTGCTGCTCCAGAAACTGGCCATACAGTGACACGTTTCACATTGGCCCCGTATATATATATTATCATCAAAATCTTGACTATGAAAAGACGGTAACATACCTTCATAGGTACCATTTCATTCTGTGCTGTGAGTGACATGGTGGGGTATAACCCATTGACTATTTATGTCTCAGTGGATGGGTCGGTGAATCCATTGGGATACAATTCATTGACCCATCCACTGAGACAACATTCACTGATCCATTCACTGGAACAACATTCACTGACACATCCACTGGGACAACATTCACTGACCTATCCACTGAGATAACTTTCATTGACAACATTTCACTGGGACAACATTCACTGACCCATCCACTGGGACAACATTCACAGTCCATTGGGACAAAATTCTCTGACCTGTCGACTGGTTCAACATTGACTGTCCATTGGGACAACATTCTCTGATCTGTCCATTGAGACAACATTCACTGACCCGTCCATTGAGATAAATTCACTGACCCATTCACTGGAACAACAATCACTGACCCATCCAGTGAGAGAACATTAACCGACCTATCCACTGAGACACCTTTTTGACCACTCTCGTAAACAATGAGCCTGTTGCATATTCACACCAACATTTGTAAAAGCAAAGTCTACTGTGACCCTAAAAATCTAGAGATTTATTTATTTTGTGATATTTTTTGCTGTGGACCAGGTTTTTATCAATATTGGAATCTAATATAAATAAACACTAGCTGATATTTGGTGAAAGTGGTAGACTTATGATGCATAGGACCGATGAATAAGATCAGTAGATGGTACAAGTATATGTAAATATCGACAATTATGAATGGCCCCTAACATTGACATGGGAAGTACCGGGTAAATGAAAAATTCAAAACACCAGACATGTAAAACACATAAAGCCTCCCCAGGAGAGTGGGTTGTTTATGAATTGTTTTGCATTGGGAATGTGAATAAAGTTGATGTATTCTGTACCATTCCATTAGATACTTTCAATTGGTGATAATGGCATGACACACCGGCTATCAGGCAAAACAACTTTTTTTCAAACTTATGGATGGTAGAAGACTGAAGGGTTTGAATTAGTTTTGTAAAAATAACATTATAAATTGGTAACAAGAAAGTATTTATTCTCCCAGATGAGAGTACCTAGTTCGTAAATGTTAACGGTATGAATATGTTTTAAAATAAGGTTGACATAGGCCTATTATCAGTGGCGTATTCATTGTGGTATTGTGCTGTGGACCTACCTGGCTTAAATATTTTATTATTTACGTAACCTGTTGCACCAAAACATGGTAGCATGGCAAACTAATGGGTGACTTAATAATGCCCCCTTTTTTGTTCCCCCCATGCGAGATACTAGACACGCCACTGACTATTATTCATAGCAAGTGCGGGCTATACACAGATGATACATTTTTGGCCTCTCAATAAATGAATGGCTACCACATCCACATGCCGATTTTCATTTTAGATAACTGATCCGGAGCTATTTCAGTGTTTCACATAAGTAAATTGCCACAAAGAGAGGATAATATTTTGTGATATTTTTTGCTGTGGACCAGGTTTTTTTCATTATTGGAATCTAATATAAATAAACACTTGCTGATATTTGGTGAAAGTGGTAGACTTATGATGCATAGGACCGATGAATAAGATCAGTAGATGGTACAAGTATATGTAAATATCGACAATTGTGAATGGCCCCTTATATTGACATGGGAAGTACCGGGTAAATGAAAAATTCAAAACAGCAGACATGTAAAACACATAAAGCCTCCCCAGGAGAGTGGGTTGTGTGTGAATTGTTTTGCATTGGAAATGTGAGTAAAGTTGATGTATTCTGTACCATTCCATTAGATCCTATCAATTGGTGATAATGGCATGACACACCGGCTATCAGGCCAAACAACTTTTTTTCAAACTTCTGGATGGTAGAAGACTGAAGGGTTTGAATTAGTTTTTTAAGAATAACATTATAAATTGGTTACAAGAAAGTTTTTATTCCCACACATGAGAGTACCTAGTTGTGTAAATGTTAACAGTGTGAATATGTTTTAAAATAAGGTTGACATAGGCCTACTATCAGTGGCGTATTCATTGTAGCTTTGTGCTGTGGACCAACCTGGCTTAAATGTTTTATTGTTTACGTAACCTGTTGCACCAAAACATTGTAGCATGGCAAACTATTGGGTGATTTAGTAATGCCCACTTTTTGTCCCCCCCCCATGCGAGATGCTAAACATGCTGCTGACTATTATTTATAGCAATGGTGGGCTACTCACCGATGATACATTTTTGACCTCTCAATAAACGAGTGGCTACCACATCCACGTGCCGTCTCGAGCTTGTTGTTTTGGATGATCTTGTTAAATCTTATCTTGCTAAAGGTTACCATGGCATAAAGCGAAGGTTCACTGATTTTCATTTTAGTTAACTGATCAGGAGCTATTTCAGGGTTTCGCATAAATAAATTGCCACATAGAAAGGATACTTCCCCAAAAAATAAAAATCTCATGACACATTCGTGGAGTCATGGATGAACCCCAGAAAGGGTGGTTCCCTAGGTCAAAATGTCCAGGAATAGCATAAAAAGCATATATATACTGGCTGAATTATAGTAAGAATTTATATTACCAATATCTTGTAAGCCATAGAACACCAATTGGTGGGGCTACTGTATGGTTTTAATTGAATTCACCAGTAGGTGGGGCACTGTACAGTTTTAATTGAATTTCAGCTGGATGGGTCAATGAATGATGTCCCAGTGGATGGGTAAGTGAATGTTGTCTTAGTGGACAGATCAGAGAATGTTGTCCCAATGGACAGTCAATGTTGTCCCAGTCGACAGGTCAGAGAATTTTGTCCCAATGGACTGTGAATGTTGTCCCAGTAGATGGGTCAGTGAAAGTTGTTTCAGTGGACAGGTCAGTGAATGTTGTCCCAGTAGATGGGTCAGTGAAAGTTGTCTCAGTGGACAGGTCAGTGAATGTTGTCTCAGTGGACAGGTCAGTGAATGTTGTCCCAGTAGATGTGTATCGGTGGATTGGTCTGTGATTGTTATCTCAGTGGGAGTGTCAGTGAATGTTGTCTCAGGGGATGGGAATTTGTCTCAATGGTTGGAGCAGTGAATGTTGTTCTAGTGGACATTTCAGTGAATGTTGTCCAAGTGGATGGGTCAGTGAAAGTTGTCTCAGTGAATGGTTCAGTGAATTTGTCTCAGTGGTTGGAGCAGTGAATGTTGCAGAGAATTTTGTCCCCATGGACTGTGAATGTTGTCCCAGTGGATGGATCAGTGAAAGTTGTCTCAGTTGACAGGTCAGTGAATTTTGTCTCAGTGGATGGGTCAATGAATGTTGTCTCAGGGGATGGGTCAATGAGTGTTGTCTCAGTGGACATTTCAGTGAATGTTGTCCAAGTGGATGGGTCAGTGAAAGTTGTCTCAGTGAATGGTTCAGTGAATTTGTCTCAGTGGTTGGAGCAGTGAATGTTGCAGAGAATTTTGTCCCTATGGACTGCGAATGTTGTCCCAGTGGATGGATCAGTGAAAGTTGTCTCAGTTGACAGGTCAGTGAATTTTGTCTCAGTGGATGGGTCAGTGAATGTTGTCTCAGGGGATGGGTCAATGAGTGTTGTCTCAGTGGACATTTCAGTGAATGTTGTCCAAGTGGATGGGTCAGTGAAACTTGTCTCAGTGAATAGTTCAGTGAATTTGTTTCAGTGGTTGGAGCAGTGAATGTTGCAGAGAATTTTGTCCCCATGGACTGCGAATGTTGTTCCAGTGGATGGATCAGTGAAAGTTGTCTCAGTTGACAGGTCAGTGAATTTTGTCTCAGTGGATGGGTCAGTGAATGTTGTCTCAGCAGACAGTTCAGTGAATGTTGTTTCAGTGGATGGGTCAGTGAATTTTGCCTCAGTGGATGGTTCCGTTATTGTTTTCTCAGTGGTTGGGTCAGTGAACGTTGCCTCATTGGATGGTTCAGTTATTGTTGTCTCAGTGGTTGGGTCAGTGAATCTTTTCTTACTGGATGGGTCAATGAATGTTGTTTCAGTGGATATGTCAGTTAATGTTGTCTCAGTGGACAGGTCAGTGAATGCTGTTTCAGTGGATGGGTCAGTGAATGTTGTCTCAGTGGACAAGTCGACAGATCAGAGAATGTTGCCCCAATGGAGAGTGAATGTTGTCCCAGTGGATGAGTCAGTGAATGTTGTCTCAGTGGATGGGTCAGTGAATCTTGTTTCTTTCAGTTGTATATGTAGGATCTCACAAAGCGGAGGCCGGGGGGGCAAGCTTAGTCACCCATTAGTTTATCATGTGGTGTAGCGGTGTATCAGGTTACATATGAAAAAGACCAATATTTTAAGCCAAAAGGGGTGTGGCCCAATGCCTTTCACATGTATCAGTGGATGGATCATGAAAGTTGTTCTATTGGTTGGATCATGCGATGTAATTTTGTGTTTGTGTAACTGAATTAATAATCACTGCAACATCTTGTTCAGTGTTGTCTGATTGGTTTGGGTGGCAGATGGGAAAACTCCAAAGAGGCAACTGGTCAATATGGTCAGGTAAAATATATAACAATATGCCAATGTCACTCAGCATCCACACACATTCTCTATGTGTAGCAGAAATTGCTGCTCCAGAAACTGGCCATACAGTGACACGTTTCACCTTGGCCCCATATATATATATTATCATCAAAATCTTGTCTATGAAAAGACGGTAACATACCTTCATAGGTACCATTTCATTCTGTGCTGTGAGTGACATGGTGGGGTATAACCCATTTACTATTGGTGGGGTATAACCCATTGACTATTTATGTCTCAGTGGATGAGTCGGTGAATCCATTGGGATACCATTCATTGACCCATCCACTGAGACAACATTTACTGACCCATCCACTGGAACAACATTCACTGACCCATCCTCTGAGATAACATTCACCAACCCATCCACTGAGACAACATTCATTGACCCATCCACTGAGACAACATTTACTGATCCATTCACTGGAACAACATTCACTGAACCCATCTTCTGAGATAACATTCACCAACCCATCCACTGAGACAACATTCATTGACCCATCCCCTGAGACAACATTCACTGAGATAACAATGACTGACACATCCACTGAGACAAATTTACTGACCTATCCACTGAGATAACTTTCATTGACAACATTTCACTGG
Source organism: Lamellibrachia columna (assembly GCA_963662155.1). NCBI lineage: Eukaryota > Metazoa > Annelida > Polychaeta > Sabellida > Siboglinidae > Lamellibrachia > Lamellibrachia columna. Next base: position 45,629,912 of record OY759263.1, on the reverse strand, counting down.
GACAACATTCACTGACCCATCTGCTGGGACAACATTCACTGACCCATCCACTGGGACAACATTCACAGTCCATTGGGACAAAATTCTCTGACCTGTCGACTGGGACAACATTGACTGTCCATTGGGACAACATTCTCTGATCTGTCCACTGAGGCAACATTCATTGACCCATCCACTGAGACAAATTCATTGACCCATTCACTGGAACACCATTCAGTGAGAGAACATTAACCGACCTATCCACTGAGACAAAGCACCTTTTTGACCACTCTCGTAAATTATGAGCCTGTTGGACAGTCACACCAATATTTGTAAAACAAAGTCTTCTGTGTCTGTAAGAATCTAGAGATTTATTTATTTTGTGATATTTTGTGCTGTGAACCAGGTTTTTTCATTATTGGAACCTAATATGAATAAACACTTGCTGATATTTTGTGAAAGTGGTAGACTTATGATGCATAGGACCGATGAATAAGATCAGTAGATGGTACAAGTATATGTAAATATCGACAATTATGAATGGCCCCTAACATTTACACGGGAAGTACCGGGTAAATGAAAAATTCAAAACACCAGACATGTAAAAAACATAAAGCCTCCCCAGGAGAGTGGGTTGTTTATGAATTGTTTTGCATTGGGAATGTGAATAAAGTTGATGTATTCTGTACCATTCCATTAGATACTTTCAATTGGTGATAATGGCATGACACACCGGCTATCAGGCAAAACAACTTTTTTTCAAATTTATGGATGGTAGAAGACTGAAGGGTTTGAATTAGTTTTGTAAAAATAACATTATAAATTGGTTACAAGAAAGTATTTATTCTCACAGATGAGAGTACCTAGTTTGTGAATGTTAACGGTGTGAATATGTTTTAAAATAAGGTTGACATAGGCCCATTATCAGTGGCGTATTCATTGTGGCATTGTGCTGTGGACCAACCTGGCTTAAATGTTTTGTTTACGTAACCTGTTGCACCAAAGCATGGTAGCATGGCAAACTAATGGGTGACTTAATAATGCCCCCTTTTTTGTTCCCCCCATGCGAGATACTAGACGCGCCACTGACTATTATTCATAGCAAGGGCGGGCTACACACAGATGATACATTTTTGGCCTCTCAATAAATGAGTGGCTACCACACCCACAAGCCGATTTTCATTTTAGATAACTGATCCGGAGCTATTTCAGTGTTTCACATAAGTAAATTGCCACAAAGAGAGGATAATATTTTGTGATATTTTTGGCTGTGGACCAGGTTTTTTTTTCATTATTGGAATCTAATATAAATAAACACTTGCTGATATTTAGTGAAAGTGGTAGACTTAGGATGCATAGGACCAATGAATAAGATCAGTAGATGGTACAAGTATATGTAAATATCGACAATTGTGAATGGCCCCTTATATTGACATGGGAAGTACCGGGTAAATGAAAAATTCAAAACAGCAGACATGTAAAACACATAAAGCCTCCCCAGGAGAGTGGGTTGTTTGTGAATTGTTTTGCATTGGGAATGTGAGTAAAGTTGATGTATTCTGTACCATTCGATTAGATACTTTCAATTGGTGATAATGGCATGACACACCGGCTATCAGGCCAAACAACTTTTTTTCAAACTTATGGATGGTAGAAGACTGAAGGGTTTGAATTAGTTTTGTAAAAATAACATTATAAATTGGTTACAAGAAAGTATTTATTCTCACAGATGAGAGTACCTAGTTCGTAAATGTTAACGGTGTGAATATGTTTTAAAATAAGGTTGACATAGGCCCATTATCAGTGGCGTATTCATTGTGGCATTGTGCTGTGAACCAACCTGGCTTAAATGTTTTATTGTTTACGTAACCTGTTGCACCAAAACATAGTAGCATGGCAAACTAATGGGTGACTAAATAATGCCCCCTTTTTTGTTCCCCCCATGCGAGATACTAGACATGCCATTGACTATTATTCATAGCAAGGGCGGGCTACACATAGATGATACATTTTTGGCCTCTCAATAAGGAGTGGCTACCACATCCACATGCCGTCTCGAACTTGTTATTTTCGATGATCTTGTTAAATCTTGTCTTGCTAAAGGTTACCATGGTATAAAGCGAAGGTTCACTGATTTTCATTTTAGATAACTAATTCGGAGCTATTTCAGGGTTTCACATTAGCATATTGCCACATAGAGAGGATAATAGTGAGCTGAATTTCCCCAAAACAATAAAAATTTCACAACACCTTCATGAAGTCATGGATGAACCAGAGAAAGGGTGGTTCCCTAGGTCAAAATGTCCAGGAATAGCATAATAAACATATATATGCTGGCTGAATTATATTAAGAATTTATATTACCAATATCTTGTAAGCCATAGAACACGAATTGGTGGGGCTACTGTATGGTTTTAATTGAATTCTCCAGTAGGTGGGGCACTGTACAGTTTTAATTGAATTCCAGCTGGATGGGTCAGTGAAAGTTGTCTCAGTGGACAGGTCAGTGAATGTTGTCCCAGTGGATGTGTCTCCTTGGATCAGTCTGTGATTGTTATCTCAGTGGGAATGTCAGTTAATGTTGTCTCAGGGGATGGGTCAATGAATGTTGTCTCAGTGGACAGTTTAGTGAATGTTGTCCAAGTGGATGGGTCAGTGAAAGTTGTCTCGATGAATGGTTCAGTGAATTTGTCTCAATGGTTGGAGCAGTGAATGTTGTTCTAGTGGACAGGTCAGTGAATGTTGTCTCAGTGGATGGGTCAGTGAATGTTGTCTCAGTGGAAAGATAAGAGAATGTTGTCCCAGTCGACAGTGAATGTTGTCCCAGTTTATAGGTCAGAGAAAGTTGTCCCAATCGACAGTGAATGTCCCAATGGACTGTGAATGTTGTCCCAGAGGATTAGTCAGTGAATGTTGTCTCAGTGGACAGGTCAGTTAATGTTGTCCCAGTGGATTTGTCAGTGATTGTTTTCTCAGTGGATGTTGTCCCAGTGAATATGTCAGTCAGTGTTGTACCAGTGGATGTGTCAGTCAATGTTGTCCCAGTGGATGAGTCAGTCAATGATGTCCCAGTAACATGTCAGAGAATATTGTTCTAATAACAAATATGCCAATGCCACTCAGCCACTACACACCTGCTCTGTGTGCTGCTCCAGAAACAGGCCTTACAAAGTTACATGGACACATCTGACCTCGGCCCCGTATGCATATTGTCATCAAAATCTTGTCAATGAAAAGACGGTAACGTACCTCCAAAGGCATGAATTTATCCTGTGCTGTCAGTGACATGGTGGGGTATAACCCGTTGACTATCTATGTTGGTCAGAATCACCCTCAATGCCGATTCTTCTCAAGTAGAATGACATATATACATCTATCCACTAGGGCACTGCCAAATTAGAACATTGGTGGATATAGGCCACCTGTGTTATATAAGAAAAAGACTACTAGTCCTTCCTGGTTGGTTGCCCAGTGTGTTCTTTGCAACCAGTGCTTGTTCATTCAATAGCCCTTGTCCCAATAGAATTAATAGATCCATTCATGCATGTAGACATACTGGATAACAGATTCAACCAATAACTGTCAACTGGAATATGACTAACAGAGGATACAAGGAAGAAAATATATTGGAGGATGAGGATCCAATCAGCTGACCCCCACTGGAATATGACTAACAGAGAATACAAGAGAAGACATTGGAGGATCCAAGCAGCTGATCCCACTGGACTTTGATTAACAGAGGATACGAGGAAGAGAATATGTTGGAGGAAAAGGATCCAAGTGTTTGATCCCACTGAAATGGGACTAATAGAGGATACAAGGAAGAGAAGATATTGGAGGATGAGGATCCAAGTGGCTGATCCAACTGGAAGTGGAATATTAATTGCTGATAGAGCCGTTGTCAATATTTGAGGGGTGGTTTTCGAACTTAATGTATTTTTCTTGGTCTTCAACCCATGCTTCTCACTGCCCTATGTAAAGTGGGTTTGCTAATCCATAGAGTGTCTCCTCCTGCACCATCTATACCATTCACTTTTGTAAATCCTCAATAAACCACACAATACACATCATCCAAAGTTGATTAGAAAATTTGAATTCATGGATAAGCAATATTATGTGCACATGAATGGTTTAGCTTAATTTCCCAAGCTGTGTGATGTTAACATTCGATTGCATCTGGGGCATAACATCTGTAAATGCCAACAAGTGCAACTAAACTCTCAATGTGGACACAAGTGGAAATAATTCACAAATATTTTATTTCACCTGACTATAGTTAAAAGTGATGTGATCATGTACTGATATTGCAACAACTGTAGACAGTACACATTTAGCTATCTGCCACTCAAGCCATGTTCCTCTGCTCTAACATTGCAGTTATCCAGAACTGGGACAAACCCTGCTATTATTAAAACAAAATGCTCCAAGGACAATTTGCCAGATCACACCAATTTGATGAAGAGATATAGCTGCCTCAAACTGTTCACTGAACCATGAAGTAACTTGATACAGTCAATGAGCAACATGCATTCATAATATAGTGCAGGGTGCATCTTACATTAAATTCACAATGTTTTGTTATAAAAAGGACACAACGAACGTATTACTTTTAATGACTAATGTATTTTATGACACTATGAACCGATTGATTATGTGAATGTGTCAAATGTACCTACTATGAAAACATGTATTCATTTAATTGAGGTGGTCCCTGTAGTAGAACTGGTGCAATATCTGAGAACCAGTCAACCATGCAGTCGGTTGTTTGATGGAAATATGCAAATTTTTATATGATCAGATTGTTCATAGTCAGCTGTAATAATCATGTGTATCCATTTTACCAACAGCAACATACAAGTGTACAAATACAGAACAAAGATAATAAACCCAGGCTTGGGACCAGTTTTATGAAAAGGGTTCATGACCTTCATGAGTCTTTCCAAACTGGCCAAACAAACCTACTCAACCAAGACACACTATTTAATAGGAACTGATAAACAGAGATACACTATCGTGTTAAATTTTGTATTCAGCATATAAAGTAGGCAAACAGCTGGAATTGAATTAACCCATTAGACTCCGCACATTGAATTAAGCATGTGCCGAGACAGATTTTGAAAATTGTGGGTGCTTGTAGTTTTTAAGCTGTAGCTTCAAAAGTATTGATATCTTATAATTGCAAGTTATGTTTATTTTGTAGCAAATTGAATTATTTACGCAATGGTGTAACTGCGGTGTATATAAGCGTGTTATATGTTGTCATTCTGAGGTGTGGAACTTCAGAAATAAATTTTGTGAACAAATATTGAGAGTGGAGTTTGACATGATAGTCATATTTTATTACAATAACATTACCAACTGCTGGCTCCACACAAGGAAATGTTCCTCCTATACATGGTACTGCACAAAGAATCAAATTTTGCGCAAATGCACATTGCATGTCAGACATCCAAAGCATGTCTCAATTGCACGTCCAGATGGCTGATTAACTCCGTTTTCGCGACACAACTGACAAGCTCATTTTGATAACAATGAGTTGTTGGAGTTCTCATCAGGGATGTCATCACTACTATTACTTGCCACCTGAAACAAACAAACAGCTACAGTAATGAAAACAGAATGAGAATAAAAATGTTGATGCATTTGTCACATGTCATAACCAACACAACAAAGTCAAATTGTCATTTTTACAAGAGCCAATAATGACATGACTTTTTTAAGTTTACTAATATATGAAATATAGATAAATATAATTAATTACAAAGACCACTGACAACGTCAATATAATAAAATTGTCAACATAATACTTTGGTTTTGCAAATGTTGTTGCGATTGTGCAACAGGCTCATCGTTTACGAGAGTGGTCAAAATGGTGCTTTGTCTCAGTGGGTAGGTCGGTCAATGTTGTCTCAATGGATGGGACAGTGAATGGTGTTCCAGTGAATAGGTCAGTGAATTTGTCACAGTGGATGGGTCAGTGAATATTGTCTCAGTGGCCAGATCAGAGAATGTTGTCCTAATGGACAGTCAATGCTGTCCCAGTGGATGGTCAGTGAATGTTGTCCCAGTGAAATGTTGTCTATGAAAGTCGTCTCAGTGGACAGGTCAGTGAGTGTTGTCCCAGTGGATGTGTCAGTCATCGTTATCTCAGTGGATGTGTCAGTGAATGTTTTCCCATGGGACGGGTCAATGAATGTTGTCAAAGCAACAACACCACCCATCCAGGCATCAGGACTGTTTACATGCTCGTCGGGCCAGATTTTTCTGTTTTATTTACTCATTTGCTTTATAATTCATTATATAACAACATGCACAACTAACCGCGTAATCTAAGCCTAGTAAATGGCACAAAACACACAATGTCAGTGTTGAAACATTCGACAAGCTGAATAAGACAGTGACCAGGCTACTCTTGGACGAAGAAAACGAACAGACGCCATCTTCAATAGCTATGCTGGATCATTTTGAGATAATTAAGTTATTACAAAGTAGTATACATCGTTGGAAAGGCCTATTATTAAAATACATCATGGTATCAGTTGTATGGCTGTATGTTAATTAGTTTTCATTTTAGAGCATCCCCATCAACGTTTTCAAAACACGTTTTTCTATTTTGATCAAAAAAGTGTACCTGGTCTAAAAAATGTACTAATATTAATGTTAATGTATTTTTTTTACATATTTTTTACAAGATTTTTAAAAACTGCAAACTTTTATGTATTTTTACAGAAAATTTTTCACAGCTGAAGACATGCTGATGCGAGATGAATATTTGACATGTTTATCATGTAGGATGATGATCATTGGAAAGATATATTATTAAGATGCATCATGGAATCGGTTGTGTGTGGCTGTAGGTTAATTAGTTTTCATGTTAGAGCACTTTAAAGACACCCCCGTCAACATTTCCAAAACACGTTTTTTCTATCTTGATTAAAAGTGTACCTGGCTTTAAAAAAATTAATAATATTAATGTTAATATAATGCTTTTAACATATTGTGGAAGTATTAAATGTTCTCAACCTGTGTGGGGGGTCATTCACACCAGTGCATCCATTATTTTGGTTGCAAGAAAGCTGTAAACAGTGCTATTTTTCACTTATGTTGCACATTTATACAGGGGCAGTTGGTAAAAAGAAAAAAAAACAATATATACCTACAGAGACATTTTAAAACTTGGTGTCTATTTCTAAGCATGATTGACATGTATAGGTCATTAGCATTATTATGTATATGAAAATATTGTTTACAAGGTTTTAACTGCAAACTATTATGCAGATTTTTATAAAAGCCTAGCTTTCACAGCTGTATCATGTAGGATTAAATGTAAGCTTTTATTGTCATACTTTTTGCATTATCTGGGTGTATTAGTATTTAAAATAAGAAACAACTACTATAAATATATACGTCATTACATGTATCATATATCACTGTGTGGATAGTTGAGTGAATAACCATTCTGACACAATATTGCATACCAACTATCAGTTGTACATCATTTTTATAGTTGCATACATCTTCACCCATCATCTAGGCCATCATCATATCCAAAATAGATAAATTTGGCATAAATATTAAATATTTACATTACTACTAATACTAGTCATTAGTCACTATACATAAGTCGTATCCACAGTTATGATAGTACTTATAACGAAAAACAATCAGAAAGCACAGTGTAAATCATATTAACATTCCAAGTGTAAGACTGTCAGCTTTGAGCTTAATGTGAGTAATGGATGCCTTTCTTCGTCTTGTCTGCTGGGACATCGTTTGACAGGTCAGTCACGCCGTCACTTTGCAAGTTTGTTTACATGTTTTATCTCCCGCCAAAATGAGCAAAACACCCTCCAGAACTTCAAACATACACTGCTACACGATAATATAGTTAGATAGATCAATTACTACTTACACACGTACTTGAAGAATGGATATTTATGAACTTTCAACAACTACGACGAGAAAGACGAACTTGAAACAACAGCGGGCTAGGACATCGCATAATTTATTATTCTGACATGTGTGGCGCCACCTAACGTTAAAATAGCTAGATAATTCTTGGCGTCAGTGGATAGTGATAGGGGGTTGTTTTAGTTGTACAGTACATTACTAGCCAGACCTAGCCAAAATCAAAAAAAATATTTTTGTGTTAATAAATGATCAATGAAAGACATACAATTGTTTTATTCGTGAATCTCGGATTTGCGAGAATCGTGAAATTTTCACCTTAAAAAACTAAATACTTTCACCTAAAGAAATAAAACAGGATGTACATCAGAGTAAAGAACGTTTATTCAGCTTTACAGGCATATGCACACTTTTATTATAGGTGGTCTATGTCGGCTGCTATGGACCGTTAAAGGCACCCCCTATAAACGGGCGTCTCTGGGTACACATTTTGGTCGACTTGCTGATCATAGCACTACTAGCGCCGCCTAACGAGCTCCGGCATTGCTATCTTCAATTTATCGCTCACTCAGTCAAAGATCGAGCCACATATAAATCTTACCTCCACATCCATCTCAGAAACACGTTCCCGAAGATTCATCCCTAAAATTGCGCAAACATCTTCTGTCTTAGAGTCTGTTCTACGAGAAACGGCCATTTTTAAAGACTAAAGCCCACCTACAACTTCAAACGCGATTATCTTCGGAACCTTCGATACGACCATTATGTTAATTTTACCCACAATTCATAGCTAAGATAGGTAGAATTCCGCTAGTTTTAGTTTCATATCAATCCATCCGATGACGCCACCTCCACTGTTTTTTCCCCAGCGGATGCTTGTGGGCGCCGTGGGCACGGACCACAGTCACTTTTCCCATAGACGACCATTATAACGTTCTTGCATTGCATTGAAAATTTATCCTACATTTTTTTTTTAATTCACAGCAAATGACAGACCCACTGAGACACCTGGTGTGTAAAATTCGTGAAAATGACATACCTCCGTTTCGTACAAATTGCTTCAACGCATGACGCCCCTGCATTTCTGCAATGAAATTCCCCGGTTTCCAAAATATGAGTACATCCTGCCTAACAGCCACTCTGTCCTTATGCAACTGGTATACCAACTGACAAATGGCATCATTTCAAAGCTTAGATGCTACTGTGCACAAAAACATCAATGCCACTCACTTATCCATACAATTTCTGCTCTCACAAATAAACTCTAACTGCACAATTAAGTTTTTCCTTGGGACTCTTTATCGTTGTAATGGCGGATGGATTCTGATTGTGGTCCGTGCCCTAATTAATTTCCGACATCTCACAAACCGTCACGAAAATTATACCAAATCGAAGAAAAACATTTATCTCGATAAATCACAGAAGGAAATCCACATCGCAACGCTACACATTATTTGATATGTCACCGAGACATGCCCCGTATGTGAGGGGAAGAATTTCAAGTGGGCTGAATTGCATATATGCACTTTAGTCATAAAGCCCACACTACTTGCTGTGCTGGAGATACCGAAAATCTTACAAGTGTTTCACAAAATGTGGGGTATTTTCATCAATGCAACACTAAAATTGTCAACTAATTTTTAATTAAAATTTTTTTTTTTAATATGCACTGTTGTGGGGCAAAAAGCTAGCATTTCAGTGTAGTTCACAACAGCGATAGGTCATATTGAGCGTTCAAAGTACAACGAATTATGGTATGTGTGAAAAGAAGCTATATATCTGACAAGTTTGTATGTGAACATATGGCATTTCTTGCACGGATGACCCAATTTCAAGTCACTGAAGGTGCCAACTGCCTGTCAACGAGATAGAACAGGATGCTGCCTGTTTGGGGCTTTTGAGTGTCTCCTGTTGCAACTACAGTGAGGATAAGCCTACTTTTTGCTCAAAATTCAACTACAGGAGGTTGTAAATTCTATTCAGAATCTACATTGGGGTATTTTCTCAGTCGATAGCTGTGCTGCATGACAAACATGTGGTCTACCCCACTAAAATTATGGCCATTGCTTAAATGTCAGTTGAACAGATTGCTCCCATATCAGTCAGTTAGTAAAAGTTTTTTTTATTTAGAAATGTCATAAAGGCTACATTCAGCGAGCGAATGTTTCCTGGGGCGACAGCAGCCACACGAAAAGAGCAGAGGAAAATGTTTGCTCTGGATGTGAAAGTCAGGTGGGGAAAACAAGGTCGGATGCTTTCGGACGCGCGGGGTCTAATGGGTTCTTACAGTGGCCCCCACCTACTGGTGTTCTATGGCTTACACAACATTGGTAATATAAAATCTGACTATAACCCAGCTAGCATGTGTATGTATGTTATGCTATTCCTAGACATTTTGCACGTAGGGCACTATCCTTTCCTTGCTATTATCCTTTCTATGTGGCATTTTATGTAGGTATGAAACCTTCAAATAGCTCCGTAGTGGATGTGGATGTGGTAGCCACTCGTTTATTGAATGTTTGAACAGGTAAAAACTAAGTTAAGGCAAAACCATGGCCCAATAAGCCAAATGATGGCAATGGCCCAATGCCACACTGAATACCCCACTGACAATAGGCCTATGTAAATTTTTATTTTAAAACATATTCACACTGTTAACAATTACACAACTAGTTACTCTGTTCAGTGAGAGTGAGTACTTTCTCGTATCCAATTTATAATGTTATTTTTCAAACACTAATTCAAACCCTTCAGGTCTTCTACCTTCCTTAAGTTTGAAAAAAATTCTTTTGGCCTAATAGCCACTGTGTCGGACGGTCAACTACTGTCATGGTCACCAATTGAAATAATCTAATAGAATAGTATAGAACACATCAACTTTACTCACATACCCGATGCGAAACTATTCACACTCAATCCACTCTCCTATGAACGCTTTATGTGGGTAGTTTTTACATTTCTGCTGTTTTGCATCATTTCCCGTGTCACTCATTACAAAGGGCCATTATTCACAATTGTCGACATTTACCTATACTTGAGCCGCCTACCGATTTTATGAATCGGATCTATGCATCATAAATCTACTACTTTCACCAAATATCAGCAAGTGTTTATTTAAGTACAAAATATAGTTTCCTATTCTAAATTCCTGGTCCACAGCACGAAATATCACAAAATAAAAAAATCTCTAGATTTTTAGGGCCACAAAATACTTTGCTTTTATAAATGTTGGTGTGAATGTGGAACAGGTTCTTCATTTATGACAGCGTTCGAAAAAGTGCGTTGATTTGGTTACGTTCGAACCCTCATTCATGTGAACAAGAAGTTTATTTGACCCCAAATATATTTCATATATATATATATATATTGTACATATACTACAACTATGATTAACCTAAATTCAAAATAATAAAAAAGGGGTCACTGACTCCAATTAAGACAAAGAAGTCGCTGTCATAGGAGCCACTCATTATATCAAATTATATTTGGCCTCTCTTCATATATATAAAAAATCTTTATTTATTATTATTATAAATACAATGTATATCTCTTTGTATCTAGAGTGTATGTAGTGGTATGTTTGTTTGTAGTACATAGATAGTTAATTGAATGTAGATTCCTAAGTACTTGTATGTATGAAAGGCCTGTGTAGCTATCCCTATATGTGTATTTTATTAGTTTTGCATGTTTTGCTGACATATATAACAATTTGATATTGTACACGTTTTCATATTTTTGTAAGAGATAATTTTTGAAATAGTTCGCTGTTAGTGAATATTTTTTTCTATAACTAATTCTGGAGTTTCATTTATAACATGTGGCAAGTTGTGTTTAAAATTTTGTTTGCAAATTCATGTCTTGTCCTAGATGTATGTATATTTGTACGTTGCGAGTTTCATGACTGCGTATATTGTAATTTGGGATAATTTTCCAGTTTAATAAATAAACTGGCAAGTTACTGTGAATATAGTTATAGTAACACTTAAGTTCTTGTAACTTTAACTTATCTATTTTCTGTACTTCAAGTTTAAAAAAAAGTGGTTCTGTGTGTGAATTATACCTGTTCAAGGTTATTATTCGAACTGTCCTTTTTAATTTTCATTATTCTAATGCCTTTGTATCCCCATGCCATAATGCAATAGTTACTGTCATAATATTAAAGAATTGCATAACATTTTCTTTATTTCTAGAGGTAGTATGTATTAATTTATTTAACATACCAGCCATCTTGGAACATTTATTTGAAATGTGTGTTTTTTCCAGTTTAGATTTGTGTCAAGAGTTAATCCTAGGAAATATTTTTTTTCCACTTGTTCTATGTTTATGTTATCTATATTAAGAGCAAGCTTTAGGGAATCTTTTTTTGGTACATGAAAAATCATATATTTAGATGTCTTTATTTAATGACAATTTATTAATATTTAGCCATTCAATAATTTTATGTTCACCATTTATTCAAGATTCTGTACTTTTATTTTTATATTGTGTGCTATCACTAAAATGTTTTAATGTGCTCGAGAGTGTTGTGTCATCAGCATACATAATGAAGCTAAACATAATTATTACTGACTAGCGGGAAATCGTTTATGTAAATAGAAAACTCTAAAGGTCCTAGAATTGAACCTTGTGGAACTCCGGTTTTTAATGGTAGCATTTCTGATTGCATTGCTTCAATTTCAACATACTGTTTTCGGTTGCTTAAATAAGTTTCAAATAAAAGTAGAGTTGAACCATCCAGGCCATATTACATTAATTTATTTAATAAAATATTATGGTCAATGATACCAAAGGCTTTCGAGAGATCGAGAAATATATTAATTGGCACATCATTATTGTCCATCGGATCTATAATTCTGTCTACTAGTTCAAGTGCAGCATACTCTGTGGAGTGCTTAGCCTTAGGTCTAAAACCACAATGATTATCAAAAAGAAGCTTAGATTCATTAAAGTATGAAGATAACCGAATAAAGATAATGTTTTCTAACACTTGATATTGTTGGAAGAAGAGAAATAGGCCTATCATTTTTAAATAATGTGGGATCATCTTTTTTAAATATTGAACACATTATTTTGTGTTGTCATTGTAATCAGACACGCTTGACTTGACTGAACACGCACATTTATTATTCTTCGTACACCGCGCACAACACACACCGTCCTCGTCTCAACTCGAATTACTCGAACACTACATTCCCTTCCTTCTTTAAACTTATACTTTCAGCATGCAATTAACAACTTAGACTACTGGTATGTACTACACATCTAGTTTAACAAACTCAATCGCTACTGTTGAACTTTCCAAGCTAGTTACTAGAGTCCACAAGTTATCAATTTAAAGTCCAAAACATATTTGCTAATTAAAGTCCAAACATGGGCGCTAGGCTCACCTCAGTATCTGACATGCATTCTTTATTTCACTACAGTCTTGGTACTTCATAGGTACCTTCACCAAACGTTTCGTCGTCGTTCGATACGGTGACCCCAAGTTCGGTGTCTTCATCGGAGCACTCATGCTTGGTGAATTCCTTGGAGTATTGGCCTGCGATCCTCCTGTTTTTGCACAATCAGGCACAGAAGACCTTTAGTTCACCGTTGATGAAATTGTTCCTTCAGTGGGTGTGTATGGTTTCACGAACGAGCTGTTTCTCCTGTACTCATCACCGTCCGGTGATTTCACTGTCAGAATGTTTTTGTCACTTCGACGTTCTAGCAACTTTGTTTTCAGCTCTCTGCCGAACATGAGGTATGCTGGAGTCACACCTGTACTGACTTTTGGTGTATGTCTGCATGCCAACAGAAACTTCATGAGTTCTCCTTTCCACCTCTTTCCTTCCACATGAGCCACTTTGAGTGCTTTCAGAAGTCTTCGGTTCTGTCTCTCTGTCTCTGTATGTTGTTCGATTCCATGTTCCAGCAACTCTTGAATTCCTCAGATTGGAATTGACTGCCGTTGTCTGATTTAACCGAGAACGGGTATCCATATCTGGCAGATAGGACTTAGAGCCCCAATGATTTTCTCGGTTGTAGTCGACTGCAAGATGATAACTCAAAAGAATCGAGCATAATAATCAACTATCAATAGAAAACGTTTTGCCATGGTGGTTCAGTTCTATGCATCGGCTCTAGCGGACTCAGTTGACTCACAACTTGACATCCATGGCATGATCTGCATATTTTCGTAGCATCATTGTCCATTCTCGGCCATCAGACTTTGCTTCTGAGCCGCTGTTTCATCTTTACGATCCCATTGCTGTCCTTCGTGAGCAAGTGTAGCACATCATCTCTAAGTCTTTGTGGTATTACAATTCTTGTCCCACGTAACACCAGCTTCCGAAGAACACAGAGTTAATTCTTCAAACACGTGTAATATGGCATCTTGCACTCACGCCAGTTCCCGTGTTGTATGTATTGTCTCACACTGCGTCTTCTTCTGGTGTAATTTCTACGTTACGTACTGTGAGAGCAACTAGTTTGCTTTCCTCAGCAATAATCCGCACCAACTCCATTTTTTCTCAACAACTCCCGATTCGTTTTCAGTGTTGTCAACTGTGAAAGCGTAGTCATCTCTGTTTTCACCCTGTCTGTTTCCGGTCACCTTGTAACAGGTTTTCACTTTTGGGTTGGTGGTATCACTGGTCTTCCATGTTGGCTTTCCAGACCGGTGTTTTACAACACACTGCATAGTAACCACGCTTCCTACACTGTTTACACACCTGGTCGCGTGCAGGACACTGTGCGTCACGCGTCCCTTTCGATTGCAACGGTAGCATCTCTGTTCCGTTTGCCTGTGAGATGTTGTTCTTCCAGTAACACTGTCTTTTCCCTTTCCTTTCCAATTTGGCTTGTTTTTGTTGACAACATTTATTTGTGCGTCAGTTGATGCACGCCGATTTTCCATTGCCTTCATTTGAAGGTCTACTGCTTCGAATGCTCTGGTGACATCTTGTAAGTCTTTCAATAGTATGTTCCCCGACTTGTCAAGGAACTTTCTCCGTAGGTGCATGCTTCTGCATTTCGCTATTATCTGGTCTCTGATAGCTTCATCAACATTGTCAAACCCGCATGATATTGCTTTCTGTCGTAGGCGAGGCACAAATTGGTCTACCGTTTCGTTTTATGTCTGCTCCATCTTTCGAAAAGATGTCTCTCGAATGGTAGGTTCATTTGAGGTTAGAAATATCCATCTAACGTCTGAACTGTTTGGTCGAATTTTATTTCGGCATTTTCGGGTACGATTTGGTAAAAGATTTCCTGGAGCTCCATTCCTCCCAGCAGCAACGCAACCTTCTTTCCAACACTATCCACACGTTTTGAAGCAAGATACAAATTGAATGACCTTATCCATTTTTTTTTCATTTTATTCAAAAGGTATTTGGTTCGTACGTTGTGTTCAATGGAGGAAGTCCTGATACCGGAATCTCCATTAAATGTGGTGTCGCAACCGCAACGCCTGATCCCTCGCCTCCAGTTTCGGTTTTTCTGTTGTCGCCTGGCATGACAAAACGTGTCTTCTTCAACGAATTAAATAAAGGTTACTTCATGTTAAATACCTCCATACTTTCATCTTTCCCCGCTACCGAATGTTCATCCTCGTCGCCACTGTTGTCTTTGTAATCAGACACACTTGACTTAACTGAACACGCACATTTATTATTCTTCGTACACCGCGCACAACACACACCGTTCTCGAATTACTCGAACACTACACTGGCAATTTTGAGTTTACCTGGAAAAATCCCAATATTTAGCACTTGATTTATTAACATAGTCAATGACTTTATTGTTGCGGTTCAATTAGTTTTAGCAATTTTGAAGAGATACCATCGAATCCACAACTATGTTTTGTGGTTAGGTTATGTACTATTTTCTTTACTGCTTCTTCTTCTTCATTTTGAATTAAAAAAACTGAGTTGATCTATTTATTTACATAATAACTGTAGTGTTTTCTGGTTCGCATACAATACAGCATACAATACAAGTTCGTAAATCAACCGGTACTTTATTCACCTCGCCATGAGGGTGTCTCTCCCCGAGATATTCTCCCCCGTATTATTACAACAATAGATCATGCCACATCCTCGTTTATCATATTTGGTCAGAGGTTACCAGCACATGACCAGGTTACACAGCGACATCGTAATCGCTCAGGTGGGACGGCAGCTTCCTCTCTCTTGCAGGATTCCGACTCGGGGCTACGTCTGCAACTGGTCGATCTGGCTGTGCTGCAGCCTCGCCCGGGTCGCCATCTTCTCCGTCCTCGTCATCGGGGATTTCGATATCCTCCAGTGTTGCCGTCGATTGCGTCGAACGTCGCCTTGGTGTGTCCTCACGATGTACGAGCCTGTGAGCCGACCTCTTTTAGCACGGTGCCTCGCCGGTCCATGTCAGTGACCCACACATGCTCTCCCAGCATCAGTCGTCTCAAGTGGACTGCTCGATGACGCTTGTCCAATGACTTTTTCTGTCGATTCTTTATCCCAAGCCGCGACTTCCTCGCTCCTCGTAGATGCGACCACTGTGATTCTAGTAAGGCTGATATCGTCGGTATTGGCGTCCGAAGCTTCCGCCCCATCAGTAGCTCAGCTGGTCTGTAACCATTGCTCAAGCGTGTCGACCTATACGCGAGAAGTGTGTCGTACGAGTTGACGCTCTTCGCCAGTAGACATTTTAGGGTCTTCACGGCTCGCTCAGCTTCACCATTTGTCGTGTGTAGAAAGCCCCTCGCTGCAGCAAACCTCCTGAATGTATCTGATGCGTACTGGGGACCATTGTCTGTGACCACAACTTCAGGGACGCCATGACGTGCAAACATTGATGTCATGTGGTTCACGATGGAAGCCGACGTCGTGCTGCTCAGTTTGGAGATCTCAACGAACGCCGAGAGATAGTCGACAATAAGAAAGTATGGTGAACCGTTTAGTTCAAATAGGTCAGAGCCAACCTTTCATGGTCGTTCTGGAACATCAGATGGTATTATCGGCTCTGCTTGATTATCTCGTCCTTTGGCGCATCTGTCGCAGCTCTCCACCAAGTCTTCGTTCTGTTTGCTCAGACCCGGCCACCAAACTGATTGCTTCGCCCGTTCTCTGCATTTAGTGATACCTTGTTGTCCTTCGTGGATCTTCTTCAGTATCGATGGTCGCATTGCCAGCGGAATGACGAGGCGACTCCCCTTCAGCAGCAAGCCTTGTTGCACAGTGAGCTCCGCAGCGACTTGCAGGTACACCTTCTCGTCCTGCCTCAGTCTCGCCCTGTCGGGCCATCCTTGCTGGCAGTAAGTCTGGATGCGTTGGCAGGTGGCGTCGTCCACCTGGGCCAGCTTCAGTTCGAGTAGGCGCGGTAATGGGAAGTGTCTTCAAAACTGCATTGACGTATGCTTGGCAGTCCTGCTCGAAGCTTACGTCTTGCGGTTGTCTGTACTCCACAATGGGTGCTCGTGACAGCGAATCAGCCGTAATCAAGTCGGCTACATGTGCGATACTATAGTTGAATCGCATCAGCCTCATTCTGAAGCGCTGAATCCTGGGCGGCAGCTAATCAAGTGTCTTTTGTCCATGAAGTGACACGAGAGGCTTGTGGTCGGTCTCGACGTGAAATGTTTTCCCCAGAAGGAAGTCGCTGAATCGCTCACAAGCTCACGTCGTGGCGAGTGCTTCCTTTTCTATTTGGGCATAGCGTTGTTCCGTGCTCGACATGGATCTGGAGGCATATGCGACTGGCTGAAGTTTACCATCTGGTTGTCTCTGTAGAAGTACTGCTCCTAGGCCGTGTGAGGACGCGTCTGCAGATAGTGTCGTTTCCTGCTTTGCGTCGAACAGAGCCAGTATTGGTGTTGATGTAATGCTCTCTTTCAACTGCTTGAAGCACCGCTGCTGATCGTGGCCCCAGGTCCAGTCATTCTTCTTGCACAGAAGGTCGCGCATCGGTTTCGTGATTTCAGCTAGGTGTGGCGTAAACTTCCCCAGCTGGTTGACCATTCCTAGAAATCGACGGACTCCGCTCACATCGACTGGTTCAGGCATGTCGAGAATCGCCCTGATCTTCTCTCTGTCTGGGTGTATTCCAGACCCGTCAATCATCTGGCCCAAGAACGTCACGTGTTGAATTGAGAATTTCGTGTTCAGTGTCACCTTGGCCTGCTGCAGCCTCGAGAGAACCTCGTGTAGGCGCTGATCGTGTTGTGGCTGAGTGGCACCGAAGACGAGTACGTCATCCATTTGACATAGGACGCCAGGTATCCCCTCCAGGATTGCCGACATTCGTCGTTGATAATGCTCTGGTGCTGACGAAATGCCGAAGGGTAGCCTTCTGAAGGCGAATCTACCGAACGGTGTGATAAACGTTGTCAGCAGAGTCGATTCATCAGACAACGGGACTTGCCAAAACCCAGAGTTTGCGTCCAGTTTTGAGAATATCTTGGCACCTGCTAGCTGTCCCAGAGTATAGTCGACCGAAGGCATCTCATATCGTTCCCGACGTGCACTTTCATTTAGTTTTGTTAGGTCGACGCAGATCCTGACATCGTCTTGTGATTTTGGGACAACCACCATGGGCGCGCACCAATCAGTTGGCTGTTCGACTTTATTGATGACGCCCAAAGCTTCAATCCTCTTCAGTTCTCTTTTCGTTTTCTCCATCAATGGTAGTGCCACACGTCTCGGCACATTGACGGCGAAAGGCTGCGCGTTCTCCTTCAGTGTGATCGTGTACGGCCCTTCCATCTTGCCGAGGCCATTGAAGAGATCCGGAAATTCTCTGTGATACTCACCTGTTTCCCCTTCTACCGACTCCACTCGGCTGATCAACCGCAGCGCGTCTATTGCAGGGTTTCCTAGAAGCGCCTTGTGTATGCCCCGGACGACGTATATGTTCTGCTTTGTGGCTGTAGTCTTCCCTTGTAGCACCATTGCGAACATTCCCACAACTGCCAGCAAACCGTTGTTGCCAACCCCGAAGAGTTTCTTATTAGCCTTTCGGAGCGGGTTCACACCTATCAGTTCATTGTACAACTGCTCAGGAATCACTGTTTCGTCTGCACCGGTGTCAATGCGAAATATAACACCTGCCCCCCATTTTCAGTGTTATCAACCACTGTTGGTTTGATTTGTTGTCAGCGACTGAGCCTAGAAATGTGTATTCTGTGTCATTGCCATCATCGCACACTGCACCAATTTTTTTGGACAAGCAAACTGAAGCAAAGTGGCCTGTCTTTGAACAATGGTGGCACTTTGCATCTTTCGCTGGGCAGTATTGTTTCTGATGTGACTGCCTGCCACATCGTCTGCATGGCTGGTTGGTCTTATACGAAGACGCGGTGTACGACGTCTGTTTCCCTTGTTGTAACGCCGCTCTCTGTCTGCGCTCAAACGGATCACGATACGGCCTGGATTGCATAGCGTCGACGTTCGTGGCGCCATCTTGCGACCGTGACTGTATGCTGTCGATATTCATTGCGCCCTCTTGAGGACTACTTCGCACTACAGTTTGTTGTTTTCGTACGGCCTCCTTTTGGTGTGCGTGATCAACCGCTGTCTTCAGAGTAAGCTTTGCATCTAGTTGTAGCTTCTCGGATAACTGTTCGTCACGCAAGCCAACAACAATTCTATCGCGTATCATGTCATCCTTCAGCGCCCCGTTCTCACAGTGTTCGACTAGCTTGTACAGGTCCGTGACGAACGCGTCTACAGATTCACCGGTCTGTTGTTGTCGCTGATTAAACTTCGCCCTTTCATATATCACATTCCTCGTGCCAATGAAATAGCTATCAAACTTGTCTTTGACTACTTCAAACGTGCTCGTGTTGCTGTCATCCGGACTAAAACTCAGCGATGCCAATATGTCATCCTCTTCATCTCCCATGCTGTAAATCATTGTATTTTCCTGGTCGGCATCGGGCTTTCCTGACAGCCCTGACGCCTACCGAAATCGTTCGAATCGACGGATCCACTTCGGCCATTCCTCAGGCTTTGCGAAGTTCATCGGCGCCGGTGGCGCAATTTGGTAGGCCGGTGTTGCCATCTCACTTCTGATACAATGTAGTGTTTTCTGGTTAGCATACAATACAGCATACAATACAAGTTCGTAAAACAACCGGTACTTTATTCACCTCGCCATGAGAGTGTCTCTCCCCGAGATATTCTCCCCCGTATTATTACAACAATAGATCATGCCACAATAACTACAATCTTTGGTACCTTTATATCTGATATCATTTACAATAGTCTGAGCTATATTTGTAAAAAAAACGTTATTACATTTGTTTGTAATAATGTGTTTGTTATTTGTGGGCCGTTTTCTTCAAAATAAGTTAGTAATCTTTTTTCTGTTTGTTTTTAGAGAGACATTCATTTACATTTTTCCAGGTATTTCGTATATCAGAGAAAAACAAGATTCAAAATACATTTGTTTAGCGTCCCTAATGTTTTTTAATATCGTGTTGTAAGTTTTAAGATTAGTTTTAGTAGTTTCATAATTTGTTGAATTGGAATGTGTTAATTTTAACTGTTTATACCGTTTGTCTCGATACCTAATTGATATTAACAAGCCTCGAGTGATGTAGTGTTCGAGTACTGCGAGTGGAAACGAGAACGATATGTGGTGCGCGGTAAGGAATATGAATAAATGTGCGTGTTCAGAATTGGGCTGATTACAAAAGACATAACAAATGGCGACGAGGATGGAGATTCCGGTTCCATGACTTCCTCCTTACGACACAACGGACGAACCAAATACCCTGGGGTTGAAATGGAAAAAATGGATAAGGTCATTCGATTTGTATCTTGCGGCAAAAGGCGTGGATAGTGATGGCCAGAAGGTTCCGTTGCTGCTATACATGGGAGGAATGGAGTTCCAGGAAATCTTCTACCAAATCGTACCCGAAAATGCCCAATTAACATTCGACCAAACAGTTCAGACGTTAGGTGGATATTTCCAACCTAAAATGAACCTACCATTCGAGAGACATCTTTTTCGAAAGATGGAGCAGGCACAAAACGAAACGGTAGACCAATTTGTGTCTCGTCTACGACAGGAAGCAATATCATGCGGGTTTGGCAATGTTGATGAAGCTATCAGAGACCAGGTAATAGAGAAATGCAGAAGCATGCACCTACGGAGAAAGTTCTTTGAGAAGTCGGGGAACATAGTGTTGAAAGATCTACAAGATGTAGCCAGAGCATTTGAAGCAATAGACCTTCAAATGAAGGCAATGGAAAATCCAGGAGCATCAAATGACGCACAAGTGAATGCTGTCAATAAAAACAAGCCAAAATGGAAAGGAAAGGGAAATGACAGTGTTACTGGAAGAACAACATCTCACAGGCAAACGGAACAGAGATGTTACCGTTGCAATAGACAGGGACATTTTGCGCGTGACGCACAGTGCCCTGCACACGACCAGGTGTGTAAACGATGTGGGAAGCGTGGTCACTATGCAGTGTGTTTTTAAACGCAGGGGTCTGGAAGGCCAAAATGGAAGACTAGTGATACCACCAACCCAAAAGTGAAAACCTGTTACAAGGTGACCGGAAACAGACGGTGAAAACAGAGACGACTATGCTTTCACAGTTGACAACACTGGAAACGAGTCGGGAGTTGTGGACCTCAAGGTCGGAGGGGTGGCCATAATCTCAATACTCATCGACTCAGGGGCAACCTGTAACATTATGGACAAAGCCACATGGGAGATGCTCAATAAGGATGGTGTCAAATGCGTGTCACGCAGAACAAACAAGAAACTGTTCACATATGGACAAGAGAAACCCATTGATGTCCTTGGAACATTTGTGGCAGAGATTGAGTGTAAAAATAATGACAGGAAGTGTGAAGGAGAATTCACTGTCATAAAAGTGACCGGTAAAACACTACTCGGAAGACGTACAGCTGAAAAGCTAGATGTGTTGAGGGTTGGACCCCTCGAACACCCACACACATACTCCATCACAGAAGAAGGGACCGATACTGATATACGCCGGAAGTTCGCAGACGTATTTGCAGGCGTGGGAAAACTCAAGAATTACCAACTGAAGTTACACGTCGACAAAACCGTACAACCAATCGCGCAACCAGTACGTCGTTTGCCATTCGGTCTACGAGAGAAAGTAGAGAAGAAACTGGATGAGTTACTGGAGAAAGAGATCATCGAAGAAGTTTCGAACACACCAACGACGTGGTTATCACCTCTTGTAGTAGTACCCAAACCACATGGCGACATACGTATCTGTGTAGACATGCGTCACGGGAAATAACTACATTCGTGACACACCGAGGATTGTACAGGTATCGCAGGCTAATGTTTGGCATTGCCTCAGCACCTGAAAACTATCAGAAGATCGTGAAGGATGTACTGCGAGACTGCAAGGGAGCAGCAAACATAGCAGACGACGTGATCGTACATGGACGAGGCGTCAAGGAACACGACGAGAACTTGTTTGCCGTGCTGAATCGTCTCAAGGAGTGTGGCTTAACACTGAACGGCGGTAAATGCAAGTTCAGATTACGTCGACTGACATTTTACGGCCATGATCTGGGGAAACAGGGGATCACGCCAAGTGAAGAGAAGATAGATGCGATCGTAAACGCACAAAGCCCAAAGACTGCATCAGAAGTGAGATCATTTCTCGGACTTGGGCAATATTCTGCCAAGTCCCTGCCGAACTTCGCAGAGGTGGCCGTACCACTAAGAATCCTCACCAGAAAGGATCAGAAGTTCACATGGGGAGAGGACCAAGAAGAAGCATTCAGAGAGCTGAAGAAGCTCATGACAAGCGCGGATCGCTGGCTTACTTCAATAATGACTGCAAAACACGCGTTGTAGCAGATGCAGGACCAACAGGACTCGGAACAGTTCTGACACAGCTCCAGGAGGGACAATGGAGAGTTATGGCATACTCGTCCAGGAACCTCACAGCAGTAGAGCGGAGATATTCCCAAACATAGAAAGAGGCGTTGGCACTCGTGTAGGCGTGTGAAAGATTTCACCTATATGTGTATGGACGTGAATTCGAACTAGAGACGGACCACAAACCGTTGGAATGCATCTACAGCAGAACATCGAAGCCATCGGCGAGGATAGAAAGATGGGTGCTTCGTCTTCAAGGGTACCAGTACAAGGTGATCTACCGGCCAGGGAAAACGAACATTGCTGATGCGCTCTCACTACTAAATCAGACGACACCAAAAGACAAGAGTGGAGAAGAAATTGAGGTGGTGCGGATGATCGCTGAGGAAAGCACACCAGTTGCTCTTACAGCACGTGACGTAGAAATTGCATCAGAAGAAGTCGCAGAGCTGACCAGTGTGAGACACTACATGCAACACGGGAACTGGCATGAGTGCAAGATGCCATACTACACGTGTGTGAAGAATGAACTCTGTGTTCTTGGGAAGCTAGTGTTACGTGGGACAAGGATTGTAATACCACGAAGACTTCGAGATGATGTCCTACACCTTGCTCATGAAGGACACCAAGGGATCGTAACGATGAAACAGCGGTTCAGAACCAAAGTCTGGTGGCCGATAATGGACAATGATGCTGAGAAAATATGCAGATCATGCCATGGATGTCAAGTTGTGAGTCAACTGAGTCCGCCAGAGCCGATGCAGAGAACTGAACCACCGACAGGACCGTGGCAAGACGTTGCTATAGACATAATGGGACCTTTGCCTATGGGCGAAAATCTGTTGGTGATAGTTGACTATTATAGTCGAATCTTCGAAGTTGTCATCATGCAGTCGACTACAACCGAGAAAATCATCGGGGCTTTAACTCCTATCTATGCCAGATATGGATACCCGTTCTCGGTGAAATCAGACAACGGCAGTTAATTCCAATCTGAGGAATTCAAGTGTTTCTTACTGGAACATAGAATCGAACACCATACATCTCCACCTTTGTGGCCACAAGCAAATGGGGAGGTGGAGAGACAGAACCGAACACTTCTGAAAGCACTCAAAGTGGCTCATGTGGAAGGAAAGGGATGGAAAGGAGAACTCATGAAGTTTCTGTTGGCATACAGAACTACACCACAAGTCAGTACAGGTGTGACTCCAGCATGTATCATGTTCGGCAGAAAACAAAATTGCCAGAACTTCGAAGTGACAAAAACATTCTGGACGAGAATTTTCGAGACCGTGATTGGAACCACAAACTAACTGCCAAAGCATATGCAGATAGCAGACGTGGAGCCATGTTAAGCCCAGTTTTACCTGGAGAACAAGTTCTACTAAAGAACACAAATACATCCGGAAAACTGTCAACCAACTTTCAGCACACTCCGTTCACAGTCGAAAAGAAAGAAGGTCAAGAACTGACAGTGAGATCACCGGACGGTATTGAGTACAGGAGAAACAGCTCGTTCGTGAAACTATATACAACCACTGAAGGAACAACTTCAACGGTGAACCAAAGGTCTTTTGTGCCTGACTGTGCAGAAACAGGAGGATTGCAGGCCAATACTCCAAGGAAGTCACCAAGCATGAGTACTCCGATGAAGACACCAAACTTGGGGTCACCGCATCGAACAAGGTCGAAACGTTTGGTGAAGGTACCTGTGAAGTACCAAGACTATGTTGTGAAATAAAGTATGCACGTCAGATACTGAGGTGAGCCTAGCGCCCTCAGATAAAGGCTGTGAAAGCGTAATTGACAAATATAGCATAACTGACTAGATAGAACAATGGCTGACTGACAGAAGACAACGAGTTGTAGTAGATGGAGAAGTTTCAATTGGAAATCGGTTTTGAGTGGGGTACCTCAAGGATCAGTATGAGGACCTATATTATTCTTAATTTATATCAATGACTTGGACGACAGTATAACAAGTAACGTACTGAAATTTGCAGACGACACAAAACTGTTTAGAAAAGTTAATACTGATGGTGATAAACAACATTTACAAAACGATCTAGACAGATTAGTGAAATGGTCTGAGAAATGGCAGATGTTGTTCAATTTTGGGAAGTGTAAATGCCTACATACAGGACATGGGAACTTGAATGTAAACTATAAAATGGGAGATACTGTTCTGGGTACTACTGTAAAAGAAAAGGACTTAGGAGTTACAATAAGCGCTGATATGAAAGTTTCAGAGCAGTGTGGTATTGCAGCTTCAAAGGGTAATCAAATTGTTGGATTGATTAGAAGAAACATAACATACAAGGGAAAAAAGTTAATTATACCTCTTTATAAAGCAATAGTTAGACCTCATTTAGAATACTGTATACAAGCATGGATACCATATCGTAAGAAGGATATAGATACGCTTGAACGCATACAAAGGATAGCAACTAAAATGATTCCAGAACTGAGATACCTTAGTTATGAAGAACGCCTGAAAGAATGTGGTTTAACAACTCTAGAGACAAGGAGGTTAAGAGGAGATCAGATTGAAGTTTTTAAGATATTGAATGGGTATGAAAATATTGATAGAAATATGTTTTTCTCACTCAAGAAGGATAGCAGAACTAGAGGACATGAGGTAAAATTAGTAAAGGATCAATGTAGATTGGACATCAGGAAGCACTCGTTCTCAGTATACGTTTAAAGGAGGAAGGGAATGTAGTGTTCGAGTACTGGGAGAGGACCGAGAACGATATGTGGTGCGCGGCAAGGAATATGAATAAATGTGCGTGTTCAGAATTGGGCTGATTACAAAAGACATAACAAGTGATCCATGTTGATTTCTTGAGTTTGTATTTATTGAATTTTACTAATTTGTTTGACAAGTGTTTGTTGTTAGCACGTGTACTTTCTTCATGTATTATATCGTAATTTAATTAGGTTTGGGTCAGTAGTTGGACTTTTATTTAATCTATCGTAAATGTCATCCGATTTTATTTAATCATAACATTTGTCATTGCCTCTACATTTAGTGTGTTTATTTTGACATATCTAGGAGGAGAGTATATCTTTACAGTGTTGTGCATAATCATGAAATACGGCTGGTGATCATAAAATCGTTTAGTTAATATCCCTGCGGTACTTTCTAGTATAGATTTATGAAGTTTACAAAAAACATTATATATTAGAGTTCCAGCTGTTCTAGTGAATCTAGTTATTTAAGGGTAAAGACTATGAGATATCAAAGTATCAAAGAAGCTAAAAAAAATTCATTTACATTTAATTTAATAAGTTAATATTAAAATCCCCAGCAATAATGATATAATTATTACTGTTTTCTAATGATGATATAATTGACGTAAATTCATTTATAAATGCGTTTAATTTGTCATTACACATTCTCAGAAATCGAGTGTTAATTACAGGGTAGCTCTGTGTGTTTATTTCTTGTACTGGGACATTCGTCCCGTATCCCGTCCGCGTCGACATCATCGTGTCCACCGACCACCGACTGTCTACCGGACACGGACCACAGTCAGAATAAAGAGTCCCTAGGAAAAAAATTATTATTGTGCAGTTTGGGTGTATCAGTGAGAGCAGAAATTGTGTGAATGAGTGAATGTTAGTGATGTTTTTTGTGCACAGTAGCATCTAAGCTTTGAAATGATGTCATTTGTCAGTTGCATAAGGACACATTGGACATTAGGCAGGATGTACTCATAATATTTTGGAAACCGGTAAATTTCATTGCAGAAATGCAGGGGTGTCATGCGTTCAAGCATTTTGTGCGAAAAGGAGGTGTGTAATTTTCACGAATTTCACACGCCATTTGTCTTAGTGGGTCTGTCATGGGCTGTGAAATAAAAAATGTAGTATAATTTTTTAATGTAGGCGCAAGAACGTTACAATGGTCGTCTATGGGGAAAGTGACTGTGGTCCGTGCCCTACCGTCTACCGTGCAGAGCTACGACCCGACGACCAAGTCTGACGCGACCTCCGACGTATAGCCATGGACTTACATTTCCTGCATTCGCTCCGAGATCGCGCGGTGGTGCAGCAGTTTTGCGTGAGCGACAATACTCGCCAATCGTGGGCGATATCTTGTTTTGTCGGACTCCAAGAGAAGTGGATATAAAAGAATTACCCTCATGTAATTAACACTATTATTGGTAATTCGAACGATACACGCACGCACGCACGCACGCACGCACGCACGCACGCACGCACGCACGCACGCACGCACGCACGCACGCACGCACGCAACACGCACAGTGACGTATATTTAGGGGGCATGAGCCCCCTTTGGCTTACACTTTTGAGTTTGTTCATATGTAACCTGTTGCGCAACTACACGGTAGCAAGGTAAACTAACGGGCGACTACGCTTGCTCCCCCCCCCAACCACAGGCTTCCCATTTCCATTTGTGAGATCCTAG